>OW386285.2:415173819-416423819 GCA_936432065.2 Rutpela maculata | reverse complement strand
GAGTGAAAGTATCGAAAAATCAAAAAACAGTCGTGTAAAAAACGATGCATTTTCAATACTTTTTAGTTTTGAGAAAGAGTAAGTCATGCAGTGGTATTACCCCATAATATTTTTTATTTCATATGAAATATCCCAATTTTATGATAATATCATAATATATTAATAACAATACCCAAATGTACAGTGCGGCAATTCGAAAACGAGGCAAATCTTGAGAAAATCTTTTGGGTATGTCAATTTTGTTTCCTTAGGGCATGAATTTTAGTGTAACCAGTGACGTAGGAAGGGGGCAAGGTTGTTTTTTCAAATAGCAACTACCTTTTTTGTTGCATAGTATGACAGCTTAGGCCTTTCTGATTAATTAACCCTTTTATTATGAAATTTTCTTTGAAAATTTTCCTCACCTGAATGAATCAGAAAGAGCTAAGCTTTTATACAGTGCAATAAAAAAAGGTGGTTGCTATTTGAAAAAACAATTTCGCCGCCACTGTAACATTTTTGAGAACTGAACTTTACCAAAGTTCATGCCCCAAGGAAACAAAATTGACCTGTCTGAGCGAGTTTTGCAAGAATTGGCAGTTTCCGATTTTCTTAAAACTTTTGGGACGCACTGTATATGTAAAAATGTTGCTTATAATTATAAACATACATTTTCAACAAACCAAATGCCAAACGAGTGTGAATCGATTGGAAATGCATCGATTTTTGCGCGATTTGTCAATAGTTTCGGTCAAAATATCTACAGCTGCGCCCCAGATTTTTGTCTGGGACTTGAAATATGGTTTATTTATTAACATATCTTTTTAAAAAACAAATCCCAGACGAGTGTAAATCGTTTGAAAATGCATCGATGTTTACTCGACTGTTTTTTGATTTTTCAATACTTTCGCTCAACATATCTACGTCTGGGTTCAAGCTTTTTATCTGGGACTAGAAATATGGCTTATTTATTAACATATCTTTTTAAAATCCAAATGCCAGACAGGACTAAATCGTTTGAAAAATGGCATTTTTTCGCGCTTTTCTTTTTGTCTGGCTATCCAGGGAACCCAGCCAATTCGTCTGGGACTCTTAAATTGAAACAACTTATTGCCTAATATTAACAAAAAAACAAATGCCAGACGAATGTAAATCGTTTGATTTTCGCGGAATAGTTGAAAACTGGAACAATAATTTTTTCACTGTTGGGCCCTCGGAATTTGTCTGGCGTTTGTTATATCGCGATAATTATAATCTATTTACCTATATATACAATTCCCAGATAAGAACCAAATCTTTTGATTCTGGACCATTTTTCTTACAACTTCGGTTTGAAATTTCGGGCCTTAAGGCCCACGAAATTTGTCTGGCGATAAGCTTCCGTCGGATGTTTTTTTTTTTAACTTAAGTCTAACTTGACGCCAGATAGGAACAAAACGTTTGAAATGGCTCATTTTCATGAAATTTTCTTTTCTGTTTTCCGCTGAGGGGCCCTGGATAACCGTTTGATAAATACGAAAATGGTTAGTACAAATCAGGCACAAAAGCCTCTGAAAAGGCCAGATAGGAACCAAACGTTTCAAAAAATCTGTCACTATCCCACGGTCTATGAGCCATTTGTTCCTGGCTGTCACGTTTAATTAATAAATTAGAATTAAAATTCCCAAAATTATAATGTTAAAGATTACAGTCCGCTCATTTCTCGTACACGAAAAATGGCAAAAAATTGACGTTTCTTGATTATTAAAGTGTGTTCTCACGCGTGCGGATAGTTGGCATATGTTTCTGCATATGTAGGCATATGTTTCCCAAACTATACTTAAAAAAAATTGCAGATAAACGACATTTCGTACAAAAAAGCTATTTCGACTGGCCTATGAGTGTACATTTCTGTTGCTGTATGTTGGACTAAAAATACAAGAACGAGAGTTTCTAAAAAGGTCTAAATAAAATCTATATAATTAAAATACAAGGCGTTTTTTTCCGGCTTCGCCAGCGCACCCACTGGACCGAGTTTCATGACTTTTTTTTAAATAAAGCTCTTTATCCACAGATGTGTCAGCACTAGTTTTTATTTTCTTAAATTGTTATTTTCATGCGTATAATTTTTTTTTCTAAAGCAGTATTTGAAAAATATATTTTTTTAATTATTGACTACCAATAGTAAAAAATTGGAAGGTTTTTATTAAAAATAAAAATGTGAAGCAGCAAATTCTTTCTGTGATAATTTACTTGTTTTTATGTCATAAAAATAGTCAAAAAAATTGGCAGCTACTGCATCCGGTGAATCTTTGAAGCCTAATAGAGCATATTAACGATTTCGTTTAATTATATTTATTAAGTTGAAATATTTTTTCATATTAAAAAAAGAAAAATCTTACCATCGATAGGATTTGAACCTGCGAACCACAAGTTTAAAATTTATAGCCTCGCAAAGCAAACATATATTTATTTAAAATTACATGTACAGTGCCTCGCCGGATGCTGGCCCGGAGCCAGTCAGACAACCGCACTTCAGCACACTAATCTATTCAGAGAGTTGTAAAATATATGATACACAAGAAGCGCGGCTCTATTTATAGATTTTTATTTTGTTTTTTAATTTTTTTCACGGAAACCAAATCGAAAAAATGCTTGTGTGATATATCGTTGATATCAGAATTTTATTTACTTTTCAATGGTTCGATTATAAATTTTAAGTTAGTATAAAATAAACAACTTGTTGTGCCAAAACGGCACTAAACGTAACCCTATTTCAACCAAAACTTTTTCAGATCTTCTGGAGAACTAATAAAACCCTCGTGCAAAGTTTCATTCAAATCCGTTTAGTTATTTCGCCGCTATCGTGCTAACACACATACACACATACAGACATTTTTCAAGAACCACTTATTTAGATTCCTGGAACCTCAAAACGTAAAGATCTGATGTTACCTCAATTTCGATTTTGTACCAATTTTAGTAACCTCCCACAATTTTGTGGGGATGTTAAAATCATTTGAAAGCTTATTTTGGTTCTTAGCAATTTTGATATAGGTGGACGCCATCTTTATACTTCCAGATCTCTGAAACCATTAATTCTACAGAAATTAGAAAAAAGAAACGGAAATTCATCACCAATTCATTTTTCTCTGACATATTTTCGCTCAATGCCACACTTCTCAAATTACTGACGTAAACCGTTTTGGAATGCTTTTTTTTTAAGCAAAAATCGCAATTTTCAAGTTGTTATAACTTAAAGACTATCTATTACGTTAGATAACTCAATTAATATACATCCTAAATCGTTTTAAAAAATTTACATTTTATGCAAGCAAACATTTTATATAAAAAAATAATAATAATAATAATAAATAAATTCCATGCATGAGGCTACGCTTTTGGCAATAACTTCAAAATTTCAAAATAAAAAATGTTGAAAAAATCTCATCATACGAAAAAGTGTTTTATTCATACCTAAAATATTATTTACATAGAATGCACATTTTCCAAGATATTACTGAAACAGTAGGACATTTTTCAATCCAACTTATAGTAGAGTCAAATTAGGACTAAAAAATTTGCAATGTGAATTGTCTAGTCAGGGCATTTTTTTTATTTTAACGTGTTAAGGGGATCAGCTTAAGTTCGCAGTTCAGTTTTGCAGTTTCTACGTATTGTTTATTTAAACAATTTAATATTTTAGACCGTTTTCCATCGGTTTTCTTTGAATATTTCGAGATCTATAAGTCCTATGGAAAACAACAAAAAGAAGGAAAATGTTCGTTATAAGCTGTACAATAAACGTGTATAAATTATAATTCTTTTCCGTTGTTATTATTGTTTAAAAAAAATTGAATATTGCAAAATTATGCGTATCTGAATAAATCACTGTGCTTTCAGAAATAATGGATAATATTCAATGAAATTTTGAAAAAATATAGCTGTTATAAAGTACAATCACCACTTATAAATAAACAAATCGATATTTCTCATTGAAAATTGGACTGGTAATTCTCCAATGTCTATGATTTTGTCTCTGCTATTTGAAAGTAATCCAAAGCTACAATTGTTAAAAGATACGTATAGAGGCCTGAAAGTGGGGTCTTTAGCGATTTTGTTAGAGATCCGAAAATCATCAAATATGTCTAAATGTATTATGTTTTTACAAACCAAACTTTAGTCGCTAGATAGCCCAGTGGGTAAGGCGACTAGCACTTTTTATTCGGGATGCGAATGTCTCGGGTTCAAGCCTCTTTATTCGATGTTATTTTAACAATTATTGTAGCTTTGGATTATCTTCAAATAGGAGAAACAAAATAATAAGCATTGGAGAATAAGCGATCCAAATTTCAAGAGGAAATATAGATTTGTTTATTTATAAGTGACCTAAACGTATAAACTAACGTATCTCAGCTCTAAATGCAAGTAGTGTTAATTTCTTTTTCAAAAGTTAGCTTTTTAATCCACTTTCCTTACTCGTATACAGCTTTCGCTTTCATAAAAACACCTGAGAGTTACTTGAAGTTGTTTATAACTAAAATTTCGAAAACTATAAACAACTTCAATAAAACGAGTGTAAATTTTGTAAGTACTTATAGAGTGCTACAATTTGAGCCATCGTACACATTTCTTGGTCTTTATGGCAGGATTTCACAAGGGTGCAAAGTTTTAGCAACAATTGCATATTTGAGCCGATTTAGTTATCATTTTGATTTGAAATTTTAATTGCTGATTGTACTTTATTAGAGCTATATTTTTCAAAAATTTCATTGAATATTATCCATTATTTTTGAAAGAACAGTGATTTGTTTAAAAACGCATAACGCATAATTTTGCAATGTTCATTTTTTTTAAAAATAATAATAACAATTGGAATGAATTATAGTTTATGTACTTTTATTGTACAGCTCAAAACGAACATTTCCTTCCTTTTCATTTATTGTTTTCCATAGGACTTATAGATGTCGAGATATTCAAAGAGAACCGATGAAAAAATTAAAATGTTTAAATAAACAATACGCCGTTGCAAATTCAAGGCATAGAATCCTTAGGTCATTCTCAATAAAAACTGTTATGGAAGAAGTTCCAAAATGTCTTTATTTTAAAAATACAGCAGGTCGAAGCTCCAAAATTCTAAATTTTAAAAACGCGATTTTACGTATTTTTTATCGAAACGGTTACTGTTAATATTTAATTTGCTTTAATAATATAATATAGATGTACAGTGTAACATAGGAAAATACATTATTCTAATATTCATATAAACAAATAAAAGATTCTTTCTATACATAGGATTGCTAATAAAAAAAAATGTGAACATGCCAAAAACGTAGATGACCCTGAAAGTTTAGAGAATACGACATCAAATTTTCACTAAGCGAGGAACTTTTTTGTTTTTGAAAATTTTGTGTAACATGCTATGAGGAAAATGAGGTCAATAGACTAAAAAAGTTTTTAGAAAACAAATATTTTCATTATTAGCAATAGTTTGCTAGTTACGAATTTTTTAGTATGGAGGAATTGTCGAAGCGTACGCGCGCGGCACTTAAGAATAATAATGATTATGTATTGTGTGTAACGGAACTTTTCATTATTATTTTTTTTATGTTTAGGACTGCTTTATCACGTTTTAGGATCTGAAAGGATAACTTATTTTTTCCAGTGGCGCATTAAGGACTAAGGTTGAAGGCAAAAAGGAATTAAAAATCTTAAATAGAGTATCTGGGATAAAAATGCATTGCATTGGGATCTCGGAAACGGTAAAAAATAATATTATAGTAAATGGAAAAAAAAGTTGCGCAACTAGGTGGCTAATAAAATTCTATAAACAGTAGTTTAGGAAAAGTAATAATTTTGGAGTGTTTTGATAAAAAGTCAACTATCGAGTTTTCCTTTTTTTGCGTTATTATTGGAGCTAAATAGAAAAGACAGTTTCTTAAAGCACTTTTTTTTGAACGTGGCAATCTTAATATTTGTATCCGACTTTTCCTGTGTCAGAGTCCCTATCCGAAACTCCCATGCATTGCATTTTTACCCTAGATCCACACAATAATTGAATAAACGTGCTATTTTCGCCTAAATTAGGTAACAAAAAAGAAAAAAATATCCTAAATTAAGTCTCTTTTAATTTCCGCAGCCCCAATTATAGAATAGTTTGCTAGTGCACAAGTTTATTGTTCTCCTCTATTACTACACCACATAAAATCCACTCCATTTTACAATGAAACTTAGATTGCTTTTTTATCTGAAATATTTTTTTAGCAGATAATCCACGCACAATTCGCACAATGATCATACGTTCTACAATATAATACAAGTGGTAATAAGGGAAAGAATATCGTTACACATTTTACTTCCACATCCAGTGTAAGTATAGTATCGACAAAAATATTTTTGAAAATTTTTATTGTCCAAATAGGCTTAGAATGTCATAAAACGTCGAGATTTTAAGTTTGAGCAAAAAAATTCTGTCTGTCGGTCTGTCTGTAACTTTTTTGTGCCCACGATTACTCCGGAACCGTTTAAGATATTGACTTGAAATTTGGTACACGTACCTATGTATTTCAACGAGATCTGGAACTAGATTATTCCGTTAAAGGTATGGGGGGTAAATGGGGGTAAATAGGCAAATCAAGCAAGTAAGAGTCCATAAAATTGGTATTTAGTATATATAAGAGAAGCTAAGGTCTCAAAATTTTTTTGGCATTAACCACCTCCATTACCAACTCCCATTATTCAAGGGGGCGAAAAAAATAAAATTGTCATTTAGAGTGAGTATAAGAACCAAAGGCCTCAATTTTTTTTTTTACTTTATCCATCACTACTATCACCTCCCTTCCACCACCTTCAGCCCCACTACCGATGTGGCATATCGTTTTATAGGTTTTTGAGGTAGACGATTTCAAATATTTTATTATTAAAGTACCATAAACAATTATTTCCACATTCAAATGTTTTTCGTTGTGAGAGACTTGGATAGAAGATCTGGATGTGGAAGTAGTGATTCCTTGGGCAGCGGTTTTATAATTTGACCTTCGACGAAAAAGAATAACGTTGATCGTACACCGCCCTGAGACTAGTTAGTTTTAGTGGACGCGGGCGTATTAATACTCAATTTCTGCAATTCGCGCGCTCCAAAAAAATCACTGTACCTAAACTATCAAAGACACAATAAGAATTATGCTATCAAAAACTTTTTTGGTCTTTTGGCTTTATTTTCTTCGCAGCATGTTATACAAAATTTCCAAAAACAAAAAAGTTTGTAGCTTAGTGAAAATTTGACCGCGTATTTTCTGAACTTTCAAGGTTATCTAAGTTTTTAACGTGCTTAAAAATGTTTTAATTAACAATACTATACACAGATAGAAGCGCTTAAGTGTGTGTTTTATAACAAAAAAAAGTTCATGTGGATATCTCCATTCGTTTTTGAGATATGGCATTAGATGTACAAAAAAACATGATTAAAAAAAAACAAAATTTCACACCTTTTTAAAAATAACAATGTCCGTGACCACTAAAAAATGTCGTATTTTATGATTTCTAGTGAACATCGACCTACTTAACGAAATGGTATATGTCTCAGTTTGTTCTAAGATTAAAAAAAAAATCGAGAAGGAAGCGACTTTTCCCGTTTTTTACTCCACTAAAACGAGATCGTATGATTCGTTTTCCTGATAATATATTTATAAAAATTACTAAAAATTAAAAAAGTTTGCCTGCATAATAGAAAAAAGTGTATTTTTGTTGGACCTCAGAAAATAAATATACTTTTTCCTTCTGTTTTAATGATTCTAGGCCACAAAAGCTCTTTAGCGTAAAAAATGTGATTTCGGCATTTTAAAGTAAAATTGACATTTTTATTGCATAATATTTAAAAACACAGGACAAATTCACATCACGTAGCTATATTGCAAACTAAATAATAAAAGTAAAAGTAAGCTTTTGCATATTAATAACTTTAGTAAATATCTTTATTATATGAATTATTTATTATTTATTTCCCGTATCTATCCGTATTATTTATTTTTAAAATAAAATAAGATTTTTAAAATCAGATTTTGTTTATCATAAATAAGTATACTGTATCAACATTAGAATCAAAGAATTTGTTTAGTAAGCAGTTGTATTGTATTAATTTTTATAAGAGCCCTTTTTATAAGAGTATTATAATAAAATTTTTCTCTGTATTGGACTGAATACCAGTAAGTATTTTATTCTTAATGCATTATTATTATTTAAATAAAAGTAAAAGTAAGCTTTTGCATACTAATAACTTTTGCGCCTATTGTATCCTACTGGTATATAAATAAGGGCAAAAGTAATTATATATTTATTTACATAAGTACACAATATATTATTCATGTAACTGCTTCATATAAATCAATACATAAGTCCGTTTCGATAAAAAATACGTAAAATCGCGTTTTTAAAATTTTTAATTTTGGAGCTTCGACTTGCTGTATTTTTAAAATAAAGACATTTTGGAATTTTATCCATAACAGTTTTCATTGAGAATGACCTAAGGATTCTATGCCTTGAATTTGCAACGATTCCGTCGACAACAAATTGCCCACGCATTTGGTGCGGGAATTAATCTTTTACAGATTTTGTTCCTGCTGTACAATCAGATATTTTTAGAGCAATATTTCAGGTCGCGTCGATTTTCTAGCCAAAATCTAAGTGCACTTCACCATAAATAAAGAACACTCACCCAGGCGAGTTGGTATGAAATATCACTGGAGCTTTTGTCACGAACCTTATTCATTTCAAATTATCAGCAGAACTAAAACCAAGAATCTGATGCAATATAATAAGTCTATCTAATACTAACAAGCTTAGGCAACTACCTATGCCACCGATACACTGTTATAATTGTTGGTATTGGATCATGCAAAAACGTAAACTTATAACTTAATTTGTATGGCATCAACGCATTCAGGTTAAACTACAACACTAATAAAAGCTCGCTGTTAATCTAACTTGGGGGTGGGTAATATTTCAGAGTCTATTATGTAATAGTTAACGTTCTATACGGAGGAGGGAAAGTAAACGAAGGCAGGATAATCTAACGTAAGCCCAAGTAAGTCGCCGCTTAAACATTGGCGGTTCCTGCGGGAAAACCAACGTAGGGTACGATTATGGTTTGCTAAATGTAATTCCTCTTGTAGTGTGATTGTGTCAAATTTCATAACGTTGGATATTATGGAGCGATGATAAAACATTTCGTTGCTCTGAATAAGTTAAGAATGTCGTGTAAGTAAAATGAAATTTGAAAATTACAGAAAATTAGCAGTTAAATTATACAGAGGGAATCAGATATCCGGTCATTAATTTCTAGTGGTGATTCTACATAAAAAAATATGAAAAAAAGTTCATATAAACATGGATCCGGAAATCCCTCCTAAGAGCGCTGCGGGCCTCTGAAGGGGGCACCCAAAATTAACATTTTATTTACTATCTCAAGAACCATTTGAGCTACAGTGACTAGTTTTTGCACGTGATTCGATATCAATAAAGGTCATTATCTGATGTTATCCACTAAAGGTAAATTCAATCAGGGGTGCACAAAATTGGAAATGGGGGACTTAGCTCTCCCCCCAAATTTTTTTATGAGAATTTTCTGTGATTATCTCATCTGAACATGATTCATTGGCTATAAATACACAAAAAAAAAGGTTATCTTGTTGTAACACCGTACGACCAACCGGTTTCGAAAAATTTGAACCTAAATGAATTTTTCCAGTCTTATTGCGTAAACAGAATTTTTTCAATAATGTGACGTGTTTCCACCCCTAGGAAACCGCCCTTGCAAAATCCGTGGGTTCCAAAAATTATAACAAGAGATAACCACTAACACACTTTATTAAATAACTTACTGGATACTTCACAATACTATTATTAACTTAAATACACTTTTACTGACTAAAAATAACCTTTAACAATGTTTATTACTCGATATTTACACTTTGTATTCACTTCGTACTTTTAACCTTACTTGTCAGTTCAAACTTGCCTTCCCGCCGAGAATGCAACCTTATATACTCCTCAATTGTTTCTAGAAATGACGTGAGCGTCATCTAGAGCAGTATAGAAGTTTCGATTTCCTTCTCCAATGTTCCAGAACGTTTCTACCGGTGTCTCACAGATGTATTTAGTGTTGTCTACCTTCAAGGGGTATACTCGTGACAATAAATTCATCATTTTCTCCACATTTTCGCAAGTGCCATGGACAGAAGACCATCTTTCCATCTGCACTTCCAAAAATTCACATCAAATTTTTTTATTTGTAAAAACGTCTTACCACTGATCAACTTACTTGGCTTTTTATTACTTAATTGGTCGTTATTTGGTTCCAATATTAAATTGTTATTAATGACATAAAAGTTAAGGTTCTCATTAGGCAGTCTTTAATAAGAAAATTTCAATTTGTATTTATTATGAGTTACACCTTCGAAGAACAGGCCGATATTCATTTATTCTACGGTCGAGCCTGGATTAATGCTGCTGGAGCAAGAAGATTGTACGAAGAAGCTTTCCCAAATAGAAGATTACCTTGCGAAAGATTTTTTTGTAAGTATAGATCGTTCGTTAAGAGAAAATTCTGGCCCAGATCGTTATGTTAGGACCCCAGAAACAGAAGAAGCAATATTAAATGTGAATCCCCAAATCAGTACGAGAAGGCTAGCGTTACATGAAGGTGTGTCAGCATCGTCTGTTTGGAACAATTACCACATGCAAAGGGTGGAAGCGTTGAAACCAGAAGATTTACCAAGAAGGGAAGCCTTCTGCCGATGGCTTGGGCGAAAATGTGAAAGAAATGCTGAATTTATTCAAAAAATGTTGTTTATAAATAATAACATAAGGGCAGAAGAAAATCCTCATGCTTTCTTCGAGTTCAGGCACCAAGCAAAAGTTTCCATCGATGTTTGGGCAGGTAAATTTGGCAACAGATTATTAGGACCATTTGTTTTGCCTAATAGATTGGATGGGTTAAATTATCTAGATTTTTTAAGAAACAATTTAGGAGATCTCTTGGACGATGTGCCGCATGAGACCAGAAAGACAATTTGGTTCATGTACGACGGTACACCTCCCCATATTAGAATAGTTGTTCGAAGTTATTTAAATGCAGCTTATCTCAATAGATGGATTGGCAGAAACGGACCAGTAGCTTGCCCCCCCGCTCCCCCGATCTCACGACCTAAACCCTCTTGAATATTTTGTCTGGGGTTATTTGAAAAGCCTTGTCTACTAAACTCCTGTGACAAATCTTGAAGAGTTACGTGAACGTGCAGCAACGGGGTACGAAACTATCAGGAACATGCCAGGAATTTTTCAACGGGTCTTTGCTTCAATGAATCGTCATTTAGAAGCTTGTGTGGAAATGAATGGAGCCCCTTTTGAACATTTAATTTAATTTGTTAATCTTTAAAACCTGCTGAGTCCTTTAATTTAGTAATAATTGGTTATTTTTCCTTGGTTGATTCACGAGAATAATAAATGTATTGCCACTTATTTGTTCTTTTTTATTGACATGTTGACAACCAACCGTATTGGTACTGTATTTTACTTCTACGTCCAGTGGAAGTATAGTAATGGCAAAAAAAATTTTAAAAATTTTTATTGTTCAAATAGGCTTAGAATGTCAAGAAGCGTCGAGATTTTAAGTTTGAGTGAAAAAAATTTCTGTCTGTCGGTCTGTCTGTAACTTTTTTTTGTAACGAGATCTGGAACTAGATTATATTTTCATCTTGTTCCGTCGAAGGGTTGGGGGATAAATTGGGGTAAATGGGGGTAAATAGGTAAATGAAGCAGGTAAGAGTCCATAAAATTGGTATTTAGTATATACAAGATGTTTATACAAAATGTTTTGGCATTAGCCACCCTCATCACCCCCCCCCCCATTATTAAAGGGGATGAGCAAATATTATGATTTAGTGTGTGTACTGAGTACAAGAACCAAAAACCTCAAAATATTTTTTACTTCATCCCACTACCCCCTATCACCACCCTCACCCCACTACCGATGTGGGGGATCGTTTTATGGATTTTTGGAGATTTCAAATATTATATTATTAAATATCCATAAACAATTATTTCCACATACAAAATTTTTTCGTTGCGAGAGACTTGGATAGAAAATCTGGATGTGGAAGTAGTGATTCCTTGGGCAGCGGTTTTGTGTCACGTAATACAGAATTGTTATTTTAGAAAATTGACTGCCCACTTTTTTAATTCTTGTTAAATTATGCAGAAGAGCGAGAAATCATTATCCTGATTTTTGAATCCTAGGCAATGCATGCGTTTCGTTAGGTTTAAATTTCTCGAAACCGGTTGGTCGCACGGTATTACAACAAGATAACCTTTTTTGTGTATTTATAGCCAAGGAATCATATTCCGATGAGACAATCACAGAAAGTTCACATTAAAAAATTTGTGGGGAGAATCAGATCAATCAGAATCATCAGATAATGATCTTTATTTATATCGAAACACGTGCAAAAACTAATCACTGTAACTCGGAGGGTTCCTGAGATATTAAATAAAATGTTAATTTTGGGCGCCCCCTTCAGAGGCCCGGAGCGCCCTTAGGAGGGATTTCCGGACCCATGTTTATATGAACTTTTTTTCATATTTTTTATTGTAGAATCATCACTAGAAATTAATGGCCGCATACCTGAATCATCCTGTAGATAAGTACTAAGATAATTTGATGGTGTAAAATGATTCTTGATGTGAAACAGTTACTAAGTTATTAAGTTACTCAAGTGCTGACACACACACACCTTCAACAAATATATAGTGTTGATCAAACGTTATAAAATAGAAGATATGTAAATATATGGCTATCGGTCCGTCAATTTTGCCCAAACTTCTAGAGTTCCCCAGGGCTCGATTTTGAGGCCTCATATGTTTGCAATATTTATCAATGACATAAATCGGAAGTGAAATTTTTTCTATATGCAGATAATTTTAAAAGTATTCTCTAAAATGGAATCTTAATAGTTGACCTTGGTATTACTTTTAATTCCAATCTATTTTTTACTAACCACATTGGTACCACTGTAGCTGTTGCATATTACAATCTTAGCTTTATATTTTGTAATATGAAAAATGTTAAATATCTCCAGCTTTTTCTCTGTTATAGAGAAAGTCCAACGTTTCCTTAAATCAGCTGCGTTCATCCTAGATAGTTCTTATCCACTCAAAGGTACTCCACAAGATATAGAGAGAGAGTGAGAGTGAGAGAGAGAGAGAGAGAGAGATTTATTCATATGAGACACTGGTATATACACGTCAATTTTGCCACATGGACAAGATACAATAAAAGTTGAAAATCTTACAAATTAGGCATAATGAAATTAGTAGCCAATTAAAAATTTAACAATACAGCTGTGTAGACATTCACAGTACATATTAAAATTTAAACTGTGTAGACATTCACAATACATATTAAAATTTAGGATATAAAACTGTGTAAACATTCTCACACAATACATATTAATATTTAGGATGTAAAATAATCATAAAATTCCTGTACATCATAAAATACATGTTCCTTCAGAAAACTTTTGACTTGCCTTTGAAACTTTAATAATACACTTAGATCTTTCCATTCACGGGGTAGTAGGTTATAGAATTTAATAGATAGATATCTATATGAGGAACCGAAAATATGGAGCAATCAGAGGCTTATGTCTAGTGTCATGTGTATTTACCATTTGGTAGTTGTAAATATACTTTCTGGCATAATTTATACATTCATAAATATATTGATTTGTGCATGTTAAAATTCCCAGGCTTTTAAATAATGGTCTACATGAGTCAGTGCTCTTAGAATTTGTGAGGATTCTGATTGCACATTTTTGGAGGCGTAGTATTTTTATGGCATGTGCAGAGTATGATCCCATAACACAAAACACTATGGAACAAGGCATAGTACGCAATTAATATAACATTACTGTTTACTGAGATGGTTAACCTTTTTAAAACAGCTGGATAATTTTTTTGACAGAGAAATAATATGCGGTTCCCAAGATAACTTGCTGTCTACGGTAATACCTAGACATTTGGCAGGGACACTGATAATCTTGTTGTGAGAATTAAGATTGAAAATGATGGTTTTAGTTTTCCCTTTATTTAAGCATAGTTCAACATTATCGTAGTAATCATTGGCCTTAGTCTGTATTTCGTGATCTATTTGAGTCAGGATGTCCAATTCTCTATTCGCTGACAACAAGGTGAGATCATCTGCATATCTAACAGATTTAGTTGTGATAAAATCGGCAATGTAAATTTATGTAAGAAATTTATGTTTAGAAATAGGATCGGCCCTAGTATTGAACCCTGCGAGACACCATGATTAAGTGGTTTTTAAAGAGGATGTTTTCCTGTTCAGGTATACACATTGATACCTATTGTTTATATAATTTTTGATAAATGACAAAGCTGATCCCCGTATTCCATACGTTTCTAATTTAGTTAACATATCATGCGATCTACAGTCCAATGCCTTTGATAGGTCTAACATTGATGCCGCCGTCATATTTCCTTTCTCAAACTCGTCAGTTATAAAATTGATCATCTCTATTAAAGCTGTGATGGTTGATTTACCTTTCCTATATCCATATTGCGTTGGTTTCAATAATTTTGTATTTTCCAAATGACCTAATAATCTTATTTTGAAAGCGGCTTCTAGTAATTTTGATAATATAGGAATTATTGATATATGTCTATATATAATTGTCAGGTACATTTTTGTTTTCTTTTTTAAATACTGGAGTCACTTTAGCAAGTTTGAAATTTTCTGGAAATATTCCTTTTTCAGAACAAACTCACAATTTAAACCATGAAAGTCCCTAGATTTAGAGTTACTTTCTTTATAGCATCCACCGTATTAACAAAAAAAGTATTTAGGTTTTCTACAGAGATATGGATGTTGTTAGCATGGTCACTTTTTTTTATTTAGGATAGACCAAGCCGTTTTTTGCTTATTACTAGCATTAGTGATAAGATTAGTATTATGATTTATGGTCTCTTGCTTTAATGTAGCTCTATAGTGTTCTTTTAATTTATTGTAATTGTTTTTGAAGTTGTTGTCATATTTACTGCAGTCATGTAACATTATGAGTGTGTTTTTCATAGTTTTTATGTTCTCACTATATTTTATTTTACTTTTGTTTTTGTTTGTTCTAATGGCGAAGGATGAATCATTACTCTTGACCACATTATCTGATAATATTTCTGACATTTCATATACATCTCCCGTTTGATAGAATTGTGACCAGTCATGACAAGACAAGGAGATTTTGTAATTTTCCATAGTCGTCTGATTTACAAGTCTATATGTGACTGGTTTATATATGCTTTAATTGTACGCAAGTTGCTGAATAATATTTTCCCAATATGGATTGGTCGAAGAGGTGCATTAGAATGGCCACCAAGGTCCCCTGACTTGACTCCTCTCGACTTTTTTTATCGGGGATATTTAAGTTTACGAGACCAAACCCGACAATATTGAACAGCTGAAAGAGAGAATACGGAAGCTTTCAAAATTATTAACACCATATATATTGGAAAATGTTTCTCAACAGGTTTACCTTCGGTTAGCACCCTGACAAGCGCAAGAAGGTGGTCAATTTGAACATCTTATGTTACAAACTTACTTGCTTCCTAGTGTTTAGTAAGAGGCGAGAGGACTCACATACAACAAACACCCCGAGGGAACAAAAACCTACTACGTCCACGTCGTTGTTCCTAGGTAACACTAAAAGTAGTTTCTTGAAGAAATTCAACACTATCTATCACGAATGAAAAAAAATGGTTTCAATTAAAACCTACACGTAAAATCTAATTCTGCAATGAAAAATGAGAGTTTCCATTTGAGATTTGAAAGTTACCCCACTCCCAAGGTGTGGGGGAGGGGGTCAACTGTTATCACTGGATAGGTTTTTTTTTTAAATATTGAGCACATATTTTTTTTATATTTTCCAATCCAAAGTGTATTTCTCTAGAATTGCGAAAAATCTTATTTTTTACGAATTGAATCTGAGTGTGTAAGATCATATAGACGTCAAATTGCTCTATTTTGTATAACCCGTAGGAAACTTGGATTTGTTTTGGTTGTGATGCCCCAAACGGGCAATATATAAATTAACCATGAGTGTATGTAAGCAAAATATAGACTTCTTCGGGTACTGTCTGTCAAACATTTGCTTGAATATTACTACTACGGGGTTAATCTTTAATACAACGGGCTGAATATGGTAATTCCAATTTTTTGTGTCTATTACTAATCCTAAATATTTTCTGTTATTGTCTTTGCAACTTTTTGAGCGTTTAAATATAAGGTGGTTGATATTACGCTTTTTGTCTAAAGGACAAAATATATTTATTTTTTTCTATGTTTAAAGAAAATTATTTTATTATTTTTTAATCATTTCTAATTTACTCAGGTCTCTTTGTATACTATGAATTATATTATATTATATTAAATTATCTTTGGAGAAATAAAGAATAAAGGTATCATCGGTATGTAGTCCTAAATTTGAGCCTTGCTTTACACCTTAGCTTGTATTATCAATATTACTTTTTGACTTCCTACCAGAACATACTGTTTACGATTAATGAGATAAAAACTAAACAAAGTTCACTAATGAATCACAAAATGTCTGTTAAAATTGGCCAATTCTTCAACTTATTTTAATTTCCCGCGAATCCGGGCTGTCCAGGCATCCAATAGAAAGTAAAAGGAGATAGTATGACATTACAGTTGCATTATATTCCTCATCATTTCGAGTATGCTATGTAATAAGCGCATTAAAATGAGTTTGTAACTGATCTTAGTCTTCAGTGGTGATCATTTCGGCAAATTATGTAAGAATATTAGAGCATTGTGTCAGTAAAATGTGTGATTATTAATATCATTTATAAACATATTAAAAGGGAAAGGTCTCGAATAGGAACCTTGGGGCACACCTGATATGAATTTATTTTCTTTCGAAATTTTTATCTCGAACGATAAACGTGCTATTGTCTTAGAACTTCCCAGTCGAAGAATTATTAAAATGCATTTAAAAGCATTTTTGAACATAACGTACAAGTTTGGAAGGCATCAGAGCCATAGGAATGAAAATATATTCTGGTCATGAAAAAATGTACCAAAAATAAAAGTATAATTCATGGACAAGGAAAAAGAAACAATACACTGTCTATGAAGTACGCAAACAATGAATTGGGGATACAGTCATTATAAATATCATTTAAAAGAATGAATGTTTAATTTTAACGATGCGACGTACTAAAAATATGGCGAAGGCGCCTAGTGTCTATAAACAATTGCGTGACAAAAGTTAGTAACAATGGAGAAGGCCGGTTTCTTAAATAAAATAAATTTGGATTCATCCAGCGGCTCGCAAACTGGACGAGCGCGTTGGATAATCAGTAGAAAGCGACAGTAGGAAAACCAAATGCAGGTTTTTCCAAACGATAAAGTTATAGATAAAACCGCCTTGTGCATAAATATGACAAAAGACAGTTTTGCGAAAAAGTCGCTCGAAAGCGAAGACGTGTCACATCATCTTAATTGAACCGATATGAGGACCGGTACGTCGTGAGACTGATGGAATGTGAATGAAATAATCACAAATAAGAACCTTAAAGCTAATCATAAGCGAACCAACATTTTTTAAGTGAAATATTTTTATATTATTTCAAGTCAGCCACAATAAAAACCCAAATGATTTCATTAATTTCTAGGGAAATTGTATGAATCTTCTCTACCAAATCGATTGTTGGCGCACACTCTCATTTGTATGGTAACATTTAAAAACGCTCTTAAAGAGGTGATCGACCTTGCCTTATTTGGGGAATTATATAATTTATTAGATAGGATATCGCATAAATATTTATATTTATTTTAAACCTAATTAATGAATGGTATTCTTGAACTTTTGCATTTTATTGATTGAATAAAAGATCGGAATTGAGAATTGAGAATAGAAAATAGCCTATATTCAAAAAAGGGTGATCCAGAATCGATCGAAAATTACAGAGCAATAGTAACACCTTTCTCAAAAATAATCGAGGAAGCAGTTTACATTCGCCTAACCAAGTTTCTAACTAAACACAAAATAATAACAAACTGTCATCATGGCTTCAGAAGTGGACACTCGACGGAAACTGCCACCACAGAATTAATTCAGTATATATTAAGTGGTATAGATAAAGGTGGGACTGTAGTTGGTGTCTTCTTCGACTTATCACGAGCTTTAGACACCTTGAATTCAGTATTTCTAGCCGAGAAAATAGATAACATGGGAATAAGAAGAAATGCAAAACAGTGGATTATATCTTATATAACGCAACGACAGCTTGTATTAAAAATTGAAAACTCTTTTTCTGACCAATTTGATGTGGATCTTGGCACCTCTCAAGGTGTTTTAGGACCGCTATTGTTCCTTTTATATATTAATGATTTAACAAACTACATACATGAAGGTAGAGTTTTCATGTATGCAGATGATACTACTGTCCTTGTTTCGGGAAGAACAAGGCAAGAGATAACTAACAAACTCGATAGAGTATCTCAACAATTTGCAGATTGGTGTACGGCAAACCACCTAATAATTAATCCAAACAAGGCAGTATATCTAGAGTTGACAGGTATGTACAAAAAATCATTAAACTTACATTTAAACGGTCCTACTGAATAAATAATGTCAAACAATTCAACAAAATTCCTAGGTACTCTTTTAGATGGCTCGTTAAACTGGATCCAGCAGATTGATCACGTCTGTGCAAAATTGAACAGTTCCTTTTTCGCACTAAAAACTCTTAAAAATACTCTAACTGAAGACTCACTAATAATTTTTTACTATGGCTCTGTGTATCCAGCGATGTCAAATAACATAATAGTCTGGGGGCAAGCAACTGAGCATTCACGTGTATTCATTATTCAAAAAATCATTGATCAAAACAATGATTGTCACGAAAAACATGCAGATGTCCATACATACTCTACAAGCAATAAAAATAATATCTACATCAACAAATTTAGTCACACCTTTTATGAAAAATCTCATACTTTGCCGGTTATACGTACTATAATATACTATCTTCTGAATTAGAAAATATCAAATCATTGCCAATATTTACAAAAAAAGTAAAAAAAGTTGCTATTGGAAAAAATGCTTTTATAATTTAAAAGAATTTGAGGAATATTTCAGAAATGCATAAACTTCGTGAAAATGTATATATTATATGTACGTACGTCATAATTATAAGTTTTATTTACACTATATGTAAATCACCGGAGATGTTAACGTAGATGTTTTTTATTGTAAAATTTTAATCCTGTATATCTAATTTACTTGTTTATAACTTAACGGGTCTTATTTTTATAACTAAAAATACATTTTTTTTCTCTATCTTACCTTAATCTTAACAAAATAATGTATACATATGTCTGCATAGCTCATTTCTGTTCTCTTTTACTGGCAAAACTAATCCACAATTGTATGGCTATAAAGTTGAATAAAGAATTTGAATTTAAAATTGAGTAAATTGGGACCCTCAGGTTTGAAATCTCAATACACTGGTTACATTACGGAAGCTCTAGAGGGATTGTTTTATGAAAATATCAGAAATCTTTAGGCATAAAATTCATTACCATTAGGCAAATAAGTAAAATTCCTTCAGAGAAAAATATCAATTTTTATTAGAGCCTTGTATTACTCGATCAAGTTATATCTTATCTCGAACCCGCCTGGGAGTGGAAGAACAGGGGAGAAAGCGACTGGCGCCCTTAATAAATAAATTGGTGTCGCGTCCCTTAGACACAGAATACACTCAAAGAAAATGATAGGTAAATTCAACCAAAAAGAGCATATGAAATCGCGCCTATCTAGTTTCATAGTTAAATCAATCAGTAAAGAATAGTCATACAACTTTATTTGTTTTCGTAAACAAATAGTAGTTTAATAATCATATCTTCTTGTAACAAATTAAATAGTACAATGACATTTTTTTATGTTCACTAACCATTTTCAATTTGGTCTACAATTAAATAGTACAACGACTTTGTTTTTTGTTCACCAACTAATTTTTAGGTTTTATTGTATGATGAAGTTTTTTTTGGTTAGCCAAAATCTCAGTATTGAGACATCAGACCACCCAAACCAAAGATTAGAGATCGTTTATAAGATCCATCCAAATATATCGATGATCCCCGAGAGAATTTGAACACTGTAATCATGTTATTAATTTTCTATAAATTGATAAGAGTGCAAGATAATGCATGATGGATTATTGTTAGTAATTTGTATGTGGCGTCATCTGGGAATAATTTCTGTAATAGACTACGTGGTAAGCAAGCAAATTTTATGGTAATTCTTTTAGAACTTCTAGAAGACGACAATAATATTGGTTTGTCTACCAAGTACAATAGTACAGCGAACTAATACTGGGTTAGAATTACAATTCGATAATAGTTAAAAATAAAATATACTATTATCTAGTTTAATTTGACAGAATTCAACAAAATAATAGTCAGACGAAAAAAATAATAGTTTAAGTAAATATTTGTTTTGTTGTACGACAACTTTTTATTAATTAAAATAACAATCACCTCTTGTTTAAAAATACCATCAATATAGTTTAGTTTAACAAAATTAACGATATTGTTAGTTAACCATTTTTTTTTGTTGAATTTACCTATACTATTTCTTTGAGTGCACTATCACATAAAAAAGATCCATTTATTCCTACCAATTTCAATAAGGACGAAGTGGCCATTTTCCCAATGATACTTGTCTGCCCGTCTGTCGCTTTCTGTGTATCCACACAAATAGTTCTCGTAGGAATTTAGTCAAATTTCGTGTTTAAGCTTTTGGATTATAGGGCGACCTATTGTTTTTCTTGAATATGATACGATCAGATTAACATGATCAGAAATGGTGAAGGGATTAGCAATATTAATTTAATTATTTGAATATGAAATACTGAAGAAGGTTTGGGCAAAGATTAGTCCGAATATTGAATATGAAGAAATAAGTTCGTATGTGGAATTGTATACTTTTTATAAACATTTATTTAATTAATACTCGCATACTTGTTGTAAATACCCCAGATTTATGTGTTACCACCAATAATGCACACCCCTGGAGTTTCATATCGGAAAATTAATAGGAACTGGCATGTGCGTGGGAACTTTCCCCAAGGACAAACTTTATGTCCTCTTATGTAGGTAGTGTATTCTTAGAACTTTTCCTCAGTGTAATGAAGAGTACTCTGAAAACTGTCAGTAAAATAAAATATATGCCAGCTAGAGTAGTTATTTGATATAGGATGACACGAGGATTAAATAACAGGATTTAACCATGTTTTGAAAGACGAGACGTAGGGGAAGCCTAGCTTTATTTAAAAAAAGGACATAGGGATCTATAAATAGAACTACTGCTATTATGCTAACATTATTTTTTATACTGGTATCTATAAAGTTTCCATCTATCCTTGTGAAATAATTAATATGCATGTGTTTTTTTCAGAATTAGCACAGAGGATTGTATGGTAGAAGTAATTTGGCAAATCCAGGAATGTTAACCTAAATGAATCAGAGAGGAAAGACTATCATGTGTATTAGAAAGAAGAAAAAAGATTTTTTACAGGAAGTCCACTAAAGTAAGTACAATAAAACACTGCAACCCTGTGGAATTCCAATTAATAGAAAAGCGAACGCTGGGTATGAATGGCCTACTCGAATTTTCTATTGCCTATTTAGTTCAGTAAAATAACACTTAATATTTTAATATATCGGACAAAATTCTTGAAGTTTTGAAAATTGGTAGAAATGTTAAGGATAGCATAAGAATTAGTAAATCGGAAAGTTTCCACCCCCAAATAGTGTGCTTCATCCCCTAGGAGGTCGTATCCACCATTTTCAGGTTTTCTAGATTATCTCGGGAACGGTGCACTTTTTGATAAAAATACATATATACAAAATTATTCCCTATAAAATTCTCTATCAAAAATGTCTCTAAAAATTTTTTCCTGAAATTAATAGTACCGTGGGAAATAAGGTACACACATTAAGGGTTGGTTCCAGTTAACACAATAAATTGCAATCTTTACTATAATCTACTTTAAAGTGCAATGCGTAACGCTACAGCAGTTAAAAATATAATAAATATAGAAAATATAATATATAATAAATATAGAAAATAATAATAATAATGATAACTAACAAGGCAACTTTATACCAGAATATTAATACTATTCCAGAACGAGACCATATTTTCGAAAATAATTAGTATGATGGAAGATATTTGCTTCGCCGCGTAATATGGCCAAGAAAAAGAGAATTCAATAACGTTTACAACGCTTATGTGAGTTACATAAGAAAACATGAAACACTGAGTTACATGAAAACACTGTTGTTTCTGAAATTCAGCAGAAGTTCCTTAATTATTTGTTTAACAAAGAACGTTTGATTGTAGAATTAATGAAAAAATTTTGGAAAGAAGGAATGGTGGTGGTCGTTGCTGTGGATGACGCCGATTTATTAATAGTACAAACAGCTATCGAAAAATGTTATAAGCTGTTGCCGTAGGGCAAGATATTGACCTGCTAGTCCTTCTTATTGCTCTTTCTCCCTCCAACAAAGACATTAAATTTTTAAAATGAAAACCAGGTAATACCAGAAAAAGGATTTACAGTTCCCGAGATTTACAATTCTCAACTTAAATAAAAAATGTAAAGAAACAATATTATTTTCACACGCCATTAGCGGTTGCGACACAACCTCAGCGTTTTTTTCCTAAGGAAAGGTTAATGCAATCAATGTGCTTAATAAAAGAGATAACTTACAAAACATCGTGCAAACTTTTAATAATGAAAGAGCTAGTCATGAAGAAATTGCAGACGTAGGAGAGCTATTTGTTCTAGTTTATACAATTCTTCCCCTGCAGAAAAAAGTCTAGATGTATACAGATTCATGTCTTTTAACAAACTTGTTAGTAAATCGAACAATACTGTAATGTTATCAAAACTACTTCTGCTGCTGTTTGGGAACACTCATATAGCGTTTTTTACCAAATTCAACTCTGGAAAAACGAACTAATTGTATAGGTAAGTAAGACTTAACTAAGTTAACCACAATTTTACCAAAATCATAAAACCTTGGCACACATTAAGTCATGATCGATTTTTTCAAATATTTTAGAATAATAATGAAACCAAAATTGTTGGTAAAATCAAAAGTACCACACCGAAAGTTATTTTATTCAGTAAATGTTATGCATATAAATAACATTACTTCATTGGTCAAATTATTACTATAATGTTCGCGTGTGTGTGTGTGTGTGTGTTTTGTTAAATGACACTGGTCATAAACCAAATAGCCAGACATCTGTTGTCTGTTCAACGGATTGTTAAAAACCGCTGCCCAAGAAACCACTACTTCCACATCCAGATTTTCTACCCAAGTCACTCACAACGAAAAAATTTTGTATGTGGAAATAATTGTTTATGAAACTTTAATAATATAATACCTCAAAAACCCATAAAACGATACCCCCCAACGATAGTGGGGTGGGGGTGGTAGGGTGTGGACCCCCCCCCCCCTTAAATGTGCCATTAATACATGTATTAAAAAAAGTAAAGCTATATTAACATAAACCAGTAGATCATGGTATTACCGCTGACATTAGAGTCACCCAATGGGCACCTCGAGGAGGTTGTCAAGTCGGATTTTGCACATTTGCCCTGAAAAGGGCCGATTGTTCATTGTAATTAAAAATGCTTTTTTTTGTAAAATGTAATATAAGTGTTTTTATGTTCTGATTTTTGACAAAGTGTAATCATATATAAATATAGATTTGCGTCTTTTTAGTAATCAAAGCATTATTATTTTTGTTATTTAGAAATGTTTGTGGGCACGATTTTATTGTGTTTATTATTTGTGTGTTTGTGTATAATGATTGACAGAGATAAGGATCCCACGAGTAGTCAGCTTCGCGGTATTTAATGACACCAAACCCTCTCTGTTTCAACATTTGTGTTATATTCAATATTCTTTTAGAAAAAATACTGTAAATTTTTTTTTAGCCTTCAATTATTCTAGGATCGTTATGGTTTAATTGTGGAGGTCGATGTCCTGCATCTATAACATTGTTTAATAAATCTGTTGAAGGATATTTAATGTGAGCTTCATGTCTAGCATAACTAAATACGAAGATTCATTTAGGGGGGGGTTGAAATGTCACGCTTTTTAGGTTAGGTAGTCCCAGGTTGTATTTGTGATTCACACATGGGCAATGCATGAATCCAGTGGCGCAGCCAGAAAATTCATCTGGGGGGGGCCAATAGAACCGGCCTCCCCAGAGGTTGAGAAAAACTTTTCGCTGTTTTATGGAAAATCTTCCCACAGTATGAGACCTGTAAGAAGTTAAGTATTTGGGTTGTCTAATCATGATTTTCACCCCCCGCATTTCTAAAAAAGGGTGGTTTTTGAGAAATATATACATATATATGAATTTTAGCGTTTTTTCGTCCTCTTCTCCATTTTGAGGAAAAACCATGCATTTTGGTGAAAAATATCTAGAGAGCAAAGTTGTAGAGCATACAATTTCCTATAAACGTTGTCTCTACCATTTTTTTTTTTCGAATTCCGCTTAGTTTCGCTGCTAGAGGGCACGAAAAAATATACATATGGACTTTTGCGCCTTTTTTTAGATTTTGAGCCAAAATTATGCATTTTTATGAAAAATTACGTGAGATCAAAGTTGTAGAACATAAAATATATATATTTTTATGGAAAAAAAAAACTAGAAAACACCATGTAATTTTGTAAATTGTAATTAATTAAAGTAAATAATTTGTAATTTTTCATAAAAATGCATAATTTTGGTTCAAAATATAAAAAAGGCGCAAAAGTCTATATGTATATTTATTTCTTTCGCGCCCTCTAGCGGCGAAACTAAGCGGAATTCGAAAAAAAATGTAGAGACAAAATTTATAGGAAATTTTATGCACTACTACCTTGCTCTCTTGATACTTTTCACCAAAATGCATAGGTTTTCCTCAATATAGAGAAAAGGACGAGAAAACGCTAAAATTGATATATATGTATATATTTCTCAAAAACCACCCTTTTCTAGAACTGCGGAGGGTGAAAATCATGTTTAGACAACCCAAATACTTCACTTTTTATAGGCCTCATAATTGTGAGAAAATTTTCTTAAATATTTCCTAATTTGAAGGAACTATTTGTACTAATAGTGATTATGCTTCTTTATTTTTTGGTTCATGGAAGACGGCTTGGGGGGGCCGGGCCCGATGCCCCCCCCCCTGGCTGCGCGCCTGCATGAATCGCAACTATCGTATCTATGTATATTGTAGTTAATAAATGCAACAAACATTCATTCGTGCATACATGTATTCCCACGCACACGCACACATACAAAAATACAAACTCACACATAGACTCAAAAAAACACATACACATGCAAAGTATCTCAATAATATAGCAACTCAGGAGACTATTCAAGAATTAAACACAGTACATAAAAAATTGAATTTTTGTCGTTTTTGCCCCTTAAAAGCGGCCGTACTGCCTAAAGATGGGCATTTCAAGATTTGACCCCATTGAGACTTTTGATCAAGGATACAAAATGAACCATTTCCCAAATTTTCAGTCAATTTCACCGGAAGACCGATTTCCATATAAAACGTGCGGGGTCCTTTCAAGTCAATATATCAAACGGTTGCAGAGTAAATGTGCGCACAAAAAAGTTACAGACAGACAGACAGACAGAATTGTTTTTTCGCTCAAACTTATAATCTCGACATTTCATGACATTCTAAGCCTATCTGAACAATAAAAATTTTTAAATTTTTTTTTGTCGTTACTATACTTCCACTGGATGTTGAAGTAAAATAATGAAGAGGAAGTGGAATAAAATACTAAAACAAAGAGTATATTGCAATTGATCAGTATATTTCTAAAATCGTAAACCTATCGCAGAGAAAAAATTTCATATCACTGTGTGATATAAACAACTTTCAAGATGTCTGTCTGTCTATCTATCGGTACGTCATATTTCTTGTATGTACGAAATTTTGACAAGGTAATGTTTTTTTTTTTTTTTTAATTATTTAACGTCGGCCTATTTCCGCTACCAGGGCCTATCACCGACTCCAGGAGACGAGCAACCCCCAACCTGGAAATTTTGCCGAACCTCTCCCCTTAGGGAGAGAGTAGGGATCTTTTACTTGCCTAACATTTAATAGACAAGGGACCGCCTGCTTTACATCTCCTCCGAAGGATGGTATATCCACTACGTAATCCTCGTCTGAAATTACGTAACTTCCGAGTATACACTGATATACAAGCCTCTAGAAGGTGGGACGAGAACGCTGTATTTCCCAAGATGGGACCCCATCCAAGTACTAACCGCGCTCGACGTTGCTTCAACGAAATATCGACTGATATTCACATTGAAGTCGCCTCTACGCTCGCCCCCAAGGTAATGTTAGCTAGCGGAATAAATAGAAATATTCAAATGTTATTTCCTATCATTCATTTATACAGTATGTCGGATGGGGTTTACAATAAGTGTAATGGCTAAAATTTTTAACTTTTCGAGAAAATGTTAGTCTTTATAAAAAATGTTCTTGCCTAAAAAATAGTAATGACGTTGGGAAAAATTATACTTTTTTACGGGTTGCTCAAAAATTACAAAAACTTAAAATTCCGTAAGAGTAAGCTGGTTATATTTTTTATTTTAGAACAAAATATGAAATGAAAAAGTTGTTTCAAATTATATGGTCTGTGCAAATTCAAAATTTCATTTGAATATTGCAATGCTTCGAAATAAGTGAATTTTTATTAAAATACTTGTCGGCTTTGTCAAATTTTTATTGATTTTTTTTATTTTTATTTTATTTTCACAAATACTACAAGCTATAGAAATTTGGAATCTTATTTTAGGAACATCCTGTATAATTCCTGTAATATTCTATTTGATTGTTAGGTGCGTTGTTACCTAGTTACGTCTACATATCATGACATGTCTGCATTAAAAAATTATTTTTAAAATTTTAACTGTCTAGCAAAGAATTTTTTTAATAGAATGCTTTGGAGACGGTGTAAGTTCACACCGTTACGTTCTTTCAGTGAGAGGTGATTAAAAAAAAATTTTTGAAAAAGAATAAAATATTTCCATACAAACTTAATTTTAACCACACCTTGGAAGCGGGAAATGAATTTTAAGTTTTTGTAATTTTTGTGCGCCTCGTATAAAAAATATAATTTTTGTCGTCATTATTATTTTTTAGGCGAGCAAAAACTTTTATAAAGAATATTTTCTCAAAAAGTTGAAAATTTTAGCCATTACACCTATTGTAAACCCATCCGTGGACTATATACTACTATAACTAGTGGAAGTTGTAGTCAGGCGCGATAGACTGCTAATACCTATTGTTGTTGTTGTTGTTGTTTTGTTAAAATATTTCAATTTTTAAAGAAATTATTGCCAACAAAAATTTAACTTTGACACCCTGTATATCTGTTAATATCAACTTTCGGACTAAGGTAAGTTTGATTATATCGCAATATTTTTACGTAAGGAAGATCTGCTATTGCTCTATGTACCATTACTTATGGGACACCCTGTATAGGTATCTATTTCAAAAAATAAAAAACTTCCTCAATTGCTATATTTGCATCTGCACTTTATCGACACAGCCTTAGAAAAAAAAAATCATATTTTTTATTTTTATTAAAATTTGATCTTCATATTAATACATTTTATTGACAGATATGTAGTGATAAAATGCAAAGAATTTGACGTCGATTCATTTTTCCGTTTTTGAGTTAGAGTGAGTTAAACGAAAAATAAATGAAAAAAAAGGGTCGAGGTGAAGTTACATTCGTTGCAATGAATTGTGAATTAGATTTACGTTGGTTTCTCAATATATTAAATATATAGTAAGGCATTTGTAACCATATGAGCAAAATATGTACGTATGCAGTTGGTAAAAAAGGATAATTGTCAGGTAAAATGAAATCTTAAGTGCATATTGCACTTTGGAATTGATTACCAATTACTGTTATATCAATAAATTATTGCTCATATAAAAGAGTTTACATATAGAAAAAGTAAATAAAACCATAACTACAAAAATTATAAACACTTACACAAATAATAATAATGACTTTGAGCTGAGGCTGGTCCCTGATTTAATGAAGAATACGGACACGTTTTATTTACATTTTATTCATCTAACTGATATTATCAAACACCGTGCACTGTAAACTGAACATAATGTAATAGCTTTGGACATATATACGTATATTAAATTTTGATCCCTTTAGTTGTAGACGTCAAGGCTCAATATTTCTAGGAATAGAATTTTACACCTCTTGATAACATAGAATTGGTATAACCTCAAATTCTGAGTACTTGTAATTTTTGTATTGTGCTAAACGGCTGTTTTAGCTTCCAGTTTTACAAGAAAATCTAGTTTTGACTTTTTTTAAGATGTGTAAAACTTATTTCACAAAATACACTGCTGTCGAATAATTAGGAATATTGAAATAAAGCATGAATTCGAATTTCTCATTTACTGAATGTACAGGGTGGACCAAATTAGATGGGATTTGTGCAGATAGATAAAAACCAATATAGGCGATTTCGATTTTCGAGAAACAAACAACGGCGCGAACCGCGGTCGTTTATTTTGGATGAACTCATCTCAATTACCAAGTGTCGAATGGAAAATAGAGTAACACATTCTTAAGGCACTTTTTTGATAAGAAGAAAATTGTGCATGCCTTAGTTCGAAATATAGACATGACTTTTGTTTCTCTAAATGGAACACCCTGTAAATTATTTCATTATTCGATCACAACATAAATTAGCTATCCAATGATATATTATCACATTTCATATCAATCTCTAGAAAAAGTGGTTAATTTTCGAAAAATTTAATATATTTGTGAGGAGGCTATGGAAAATTATTAACAACAACACTTCTTATGATGTAAAATAATTTTGCCAAAAATAAGAAAAACTAAACTAGGTACAATAAATGTTCGAATTGTCTTCCATTATGCATATTTTTCACATTTCTAATATTTATTAGGAAGGCCATGGTAAAAAAGAAAATCGAAATAATTTTAAATGTTAAAAACTAACTTGTGAGTTAATTGTGAGTGAGCATTGTTAAAAATGGTTCAATTTCGCAATGGTGAAAAATATGATATGATTAAGTGCTTTATGGAATGCGGAGAAGATTCAAATTTAGCTTCCGAGCTTTATTTTAATAAGTAAGTTATAGACAGCATAACTTGAAAAGAGACAGCCAGACATAAAAATATTCAAAATTTAAAAGAGTTTGGATCATTTGCAAAACCTCGAGCAAAAATATATAATAAAGTAGATAGAGAAGCTGTAGAAAATATTATATATCAAGATGGCTGATGGTTCAGTCACACAGTTAGTTAGTCTATGTAGTTATTGTAATAAACCAGTTAAAAAAGTAAAAGTAAAATGTGTAAGTTGTGAAGCAGTGTTTCATAAAAGCTGCTCTACCAGAAAAGTATGCTGTAATAAACAAGAATTTAGTAGTCCAGAAAACCTAACCAATGAGGAACAAGATGTTGAAATGACAAATGATGCTCTTTTAGAAACACTAAAATTTGAAAATAATCTACTAATTCAACTCAACACAGAACTAAAAGATAACAATAAATTACTAAAAGACAAAATATTAACATTAGAAGAAAAACTACAGTCTTACAAAAATGAACAGAGTGGAAAAGAAAATACGGAAAAAATTACAGAAATTGTAAGTAAGGAAATAGAACATTATTTTAATAAACATCACAAGACATACAAAACCAACCAACAAAAAACAAATGATAATGTAGAAAGTTTAGAAACACAAAAAACAAACTGTTATCAGATAGATAGTAATAAGAAATACAAAAACACTGGGCTAGAACCAAAAAAATACTCTGATATTGCAAGAAATATAAACATAAACAACTTGAATGACTTGGAAAACAAACAAATGCTGATTATGCAAAATGTCATTGACTTAGAGCAGCCAAATACTTCCTCCATCTCTAATGAAATAACGAATTTTATGACTAAACCAAACCAAACCATTAATGCTAGAATGAATAAAAACGAAAAACAAAAAAATTCTAGCGAAAAAGAGGAGGTAAATGATTGGCAAGTACGTCAAATGGACAGAAAACATTATGGAAGAGGCAGAACAGGACGAGCAGAAAATAACAGCAAATTTAGAGGAGTTCGGCCAAAAGTTTGGCTGTATCTGTATCGAGTCGAACCAGATGTGTTAGAAGAAGATATTATGAAATATTTGGAGGAAAAAATATCAAAAGACGAAGAATTTGTTGTCAAAGAGCTTACAGGAGGAGGAAAATACAATACAAATATCAATATATGGTGGCAGCGGACTATAGTCACAAGGAGACTTTTTACGATCCTAGATTTTGGCCAGCAGGAGTTAGGTTCAAACGCTTTGATTTCGAGTTACATAAACAGAAGAGCAGGGCTAAAGAAGAATTACCTCGATCAAATTCTTTTTTAGTAAAATAAAATGTAGAAGCAGTCCAGAACTAATGGGAGAAAACAAAAATATTAACCCAGATAAAAACATTAAAGCAAAAAATGTCATAGTCCGGAAGTCCGACATATTTTCAAAACCAAACAATCCTCATGTGGAAAGAATCACAACGCAAGAAAAAAGTCAAATGTGCATATTTCATCAAAACATTCAGTGCCTACGAAATAAAATATTAGAATGCGATATATTTCTTTCCACGCTGGAAAACGTCCTGACGTGGTATGCTTTACTGAACACTGGTGTACCAAAGAAGAAATGGGAACAATACATCTAGAAGGATATAAGCTTGTCTCAGCTTTCTGTAGAGAAAAAAAATCCACGGTGGATCCTGCATCTATGTTAATGAGAACACCGAGGCCCACGACATGGAAAATTTGGAAATAAAATCAATAGAGGAACATTGTGAAATTTCGTCTGTTGTTAGTAAGTCTAATAAAATAATAATTCTGGTGGTGTATAAAACACCGTCAGCTAGCAAGAGTGACTATGATGTTTTTTCAAATACCTTAATAGAGGTCTTAACTTCTTGTCGTGATAAATATCCTAAATATAAAATTATACTCTGTGGTGACTTTAACATAAATTTACTAGTCAAAAATGAATCTTCAGATAACTTTATAAACCTTCTTTTAACATTTAATTTACATCAAACAATATTTACTGCCACAAGATTTACAAAAAAATCTGAATCACTTATTGACAACATATTTATAAATTTTGATCACGAACAAGGAGGGCAAGTAGTAACATCGGCATTATCCGATCATGAAGCACAAATTCTAAACTTTGAATCATTCAAAAAGAAGTCATATAAAGAATTTTCATGTAAAAAAAGAATATTTTCTTTAAATAAATTGGAACAATTTAAACGGTTACTACAAGATGAAAGCTGGGACGTTGTATTCCAGGAAAATGATGCCAATAGTGCCTACAATAAATTTGACAATATCATAAATCATGCTCTAAGATTAATTTTTCCTTTAAAAAATATAAAAACATCCAATCACATTCCTAAACCATGGATAACTAAAGGAATAAAAATTTCCTCAAAAAGGAAACGTTTTCTGTATACAGAAATGTTAGCAAATCGAATCCCTAGAGAATATTACAAAAAATATACGAAAATTCTAAAAAATTTAATCAAAACTGCAAAACAACTATCTCACAAGCACTATGTGGAATCTGCACAGAATAAAGGCAAAGCTGTTTGGGACATTGTCAAAAAATATACAGTGAACAATAATGTAAAATCTGAATCCGTTCTAAAATATATACAGTATAAAAATCCTAAAGACGTATTAAACTATATAAGTAATAATCTTGTCAACCAATGTCAAAACAATAGTAATAAAAAAAGTACCCATACTGAAAATATATCCATAAGCTTGAAAAACTCTATATTTCTAGAGCCTTCCACGCCACAAGAAATATTTAATATAATTGCCCTACTAAAAAATAAAAAATCCGTTGGTGATGATGAGGTACCAATAAAGCTATTAAAATATGTTGCGGATATCATCTGCTATCCATTGAACCATATTGTAAATTTAATGCTCTGTAAAGGAACGTTTCCAGATAGGTTAAAAAATGCAAATATGAAGTCTATATTTAAAAAGGGTGATAAAACTGATTGGCAAAACTATCATCCCATAGCACTCTTATCCAACATAAGCAAGATATTTGAAAAATGTATTTACAATAGAATTACAAAATATGTAGAAGAAAAAAAATTACTTTCTGATTCTCAAAACGGCTTTAGAAAAGGCAAGACGACTATCCTTGCAATTTTCAAAGCTTTAACGCAAATACTAGACTCACTAAATAACAATAAAGAAACAACTGCAGTATGTCTTGACCTGTCTAAAGCGTTTGATAGTGTTGAGCATGATATTCTCTTAAATAAATTATGTAATTATGGTATAAGAGGTACAGCACTACAGCTAATAAAATCTTATTTATCAAACAGACATCAACAACTAGTAGAGAGTGACGATAGTGGAGCCAAGGTCAAATCAGACAAAGAATTGATCAAAAGAGGTGTACCACAGGGCTCAATTCTCGGGCCCTTGCTATACATACTGTACACAAATGATCTACCACAAGTTGTTAATCATAATATGGTTCAATTTGCAGATGATACATCTTTAATATTTAGTCACGATTCTAAAAATAGCCAAGAAAAAGATATCCTCGATACGGTAACAACACTACAAAATTGGTTCACTAACAACAATCTGAAATTAAATGTTCAAAAAACCCAAATAATAACATTTTCGTATTTCACCCAAAATGAAGAAACAACACTTACCTACAATGACATAAATGTCCAAAGTAGCCGCTCAGTAAAATTCTTAGGAATCACTTTGGATTCAAGGCTTGACTGGAGGCTTCATGTTGACAGCCTGGCTGGGGATATGTCACGGTATTGTTATGCACTTGGGGTAGTGACACGTTTTGTAAGCGTGGAAGCTGCCATGAGTGCATATCATGCATATGTGCAGTCACGTGTCAGATATGGAATGATATTCTGGGCAAATTCTATAAATGCACATAGAATCTTCAAAATGCAAATATTTAATATGAAACCTACAGATAGTTGTAAATCGGTATTTATAAACAGAGGCATACTAACACTCACAAGCCTATACATTTATGAAGCAGCAATATTTGTAAAAGAAAACATCATACTGTTCAAATCTCTAGAGCATGATTATGACACAAGAAACAAAAATAAATTAACAACCAATAAAAAAAATTTCTCGTATATACAAAAAAATGTTGAGTATTCTATAATTAACATTTTTAACAAATTGCCGGACAACATAAAAAAATCTCACTTTAAAAACATTAAAACTAGAACTCAAACGGATACTAATAAAAAAGGCTTACTATACGGTGGACGAATATTTCACTGATGTTTTAATACATTAATAAAAAACTTATTTTTGTACTCTCAAACTAGGTTGTTCTCAAATTTATCATTGTATTGTATTGTTATACCATTTTAATGTTTTAACCAAAGACATTTTTATCCAAACTAGGCATATTATCTATTTTAAAATTAATTTTAATTACTGTTGTCGTCCTCTATTTATTTTCACTGTTACCATTTGTTATATTCTTTTTTTCTGTTGTATTCTCTTAATGTTTTTGACGTGTTCTACACCCATTGAGGTATTGTATTTAAAAAGGAACAAATAAATGTATCTATCTATCTATCTATTGTTTTAGAAACTGTAAGAGAAAATCCTAATATATCGTCTCGCGAAATACAGGAAAATTTAGGAATCTCAAAAAACAACTGCGTTGCGTTACTTAAAAAAAATAAATTCAAACCCTACAAAAATAAGTATTAGTCACCATCTATACCCAAATGACTTTCAAAGGCGTCTCGATTTTTGCCAGTGGTTTTTGCGTCAGTGTAATGAAGTGCCAGTATTTGAAAACAGACGAGACCCATATAAGCAGTGCCGGAATTTTTAATCGGAATAATAACCACAATTGGGCTCATGAAAATCCGCACGTAACCGCTACAGTTAATCGTCAAGGACGATTTAGATTTGGAGTATGGTGTGGTTTTATTGGATACCAAACAATAGGTCCTCATTTGTTTTACGGTAATTTGAATACCGAAAAAAGAATGTTATTTAACAATAAGTCGAATGTTTTTTTCTTAAATACTTTAATATTATTTACAGACTTTACATCATTAGGTAATTTATTATAACATTTTATAGCCATGTATTTAGGAGATTTTTCATATAGTACCAAATTATGTGCTGGTATAGTTAAAAGCTGATTATGTCTAGTATTATACTCGTGAAAATTATTATTTGAAACGAATTGGGACTCATTATTTTTGACAAATACTAATATTTCCAACATTTATATGCATGCTAATGGTAGAATATTTAGCTCTTTAAATAATGATCTACATGACTGTGTACTTTTAATGCCAACTATGTTTCGAACTATCCTCTTTTGCATTTTGAATACTCTATTAAGGTGACTTGAATTTACCCAAAATATAATACCATAACGTAAACGTGACAAGATGTGAGCGAAATAAAATTGACCTGTTTGTAACTTGTTTCAGTCTGTGTAATGCAAAACATAGAGATGACATTTTGTTACATAGTGAGTCAGCATGTTTTTCTCAGCTAAGCATGTTGTCAATATATATTCCCAGAAATTTCGTGTTTTCTACTTGCTCAATGGATTTGTTATTGATTCTTAATAGGTAACTCGTGCTTATAGCGTTTGTGCTTGTAGTAAAATTAATAAAAACCGTTTTTGATGTATTCAAATGTAGCCTATAATTTTGTATCCATTCTACAAACCTATCAATCATACTTTTCAGTGATTTTGAAGTAGCGTCTATCGAAAGACCTGACATTAAGTAAGTATTATCATCGGCAGATATTGTTAAATTGTTGTGAGTGTTAATGCAAGGTAAATCGTTGACAAATTTTAAAAATAATAAAGGTCCTAATACAGATCCTTGTGGTACACCTATATTTATATTCTTTACATTTGACCTTACACCAACAATTTCAACTATTTACTTCCGATCAGACAGGTACAGAGTTACAGAGTAACCAAGCATGAATTTTACCACTCAATCCATATTCGAAGAGTTTTTCACTAAGTAAATCTTGACTAACTAAATCGAAAGCTTTGCTTAGGTCCATGAAAAGCCCAATGCATTTTTTATTATTATTTAGATTTTCATATAAATTCATAATGAATTGTAGAATTGCAGAATGTGTATCTTTGCCCTTCCTAAAACCATACTGACAGTTGCTCAAAATATTATGCTTGTTTAAAAATAATACAATTTTATCAAAAATTATTTTTTCCAATACTTTTGACAATGTACACAGAAGTGAAATAAGTCTATAGTTCTCAATTGATAATTTATCGCCTTTTTTATGTAGAGGAATAACTTTGGCTGTTTTAAAGATTTCGGGGAAAATGCCTTCTTCTAACGAGTAATTGATAAGAAAAGTCAAAGGATATACTAAATAATTAACACTTATTTTTAATAAATTAGAAGATAATTCATCAATTCCACATGAATTTGAATTTTTTAAACCCATTATAGCATTGTACACAGTATTTTCGGTGACAGATTCAATAAACATAGTGGGATAGTCTTTTACTGGAAGAAATGTTATATTTTCTTGTGTTTCATATTTGGCATTTATTTTCAGTGGCAAATCCACAAAAAGTCATTAAAATTATCAGCAATTAAGTTAGATTCATCGGTGAATCATTAGATTTTATTTCGTAGATGCCTCTGTCTTGATTTTTTCCTACTGAATTGTTAATTACTTTCCAAACTTCTTTATTTTTATTTATAGCGTTTAAAACAGTTTTTTCATTTTGCAACTTTTTTGCTGCCTGAATGACCTTTTTGTAAACAACTTTTCTAAATCTCTTATAATATTCTTTATCTGCATCGTTTCTTGTTTGAGTCATTATTTTATGTAACAATTTTAATTTATGGGACGAAATTATTATCCCACGAGTTAACCACAATTCATTATTTTTATTGTTATTTTTTTCTTCTTTATTGGAAACGCAATTTGAAAGTAGTGCTTTAAAGTATTTGAAAATAATTCAAAGCCTTCATCCACACACTGACAATTGTAAATATCAACCCATGATTCTCGACTGAAATAACTTAGAAATGTATTATAAGAATAATCTCTAAATACTCTGGTATATACAAAGTCATAAGGTTTCTCAGGTTGGCGGAATTCATAATTTAAAATTTGTGCTGTATGATCTGATACAGCATTCTCTGTTACAGTACATAAGAGGTTATCGTTCTCGTTGTTTAAATTTGTGCAAATATAATCAATTAAACTAGACAGTGTGTCTTGTTGGTTCATTTACCATAAAAGTAATGTTGTATGCACCTATAATATCTACTAAGCTATTACTGGCGTCCGACGATGATAAAAAATCTATATTGAAATCACCACATAGTATAACTTTATTATTTACATTTTTACAGACACAATTTAAAAGGTTATCTAATTCAGACAAACACATATTAACATCGCTTGTTGGTGATCTGTATATAGAGAAAATTAGAATTTGCTGATTGTTCAGTAGTAGTTCTATTCCACAGTATTCAAATATTTTTTCTTTTGGTTCTATTTTAATATTAGTAATTTCTAGAACTTCAAATCCCATCTAATTTGGTCTACCCTGCACAGCATAGTACAAATATAAAAATAAACCGAGGTCAAAGTATCTGTGAATAAACACAACTAGGTACCCAATAAGTGACTTAACACTTGCTTTGTACCAGAAAAACTAAAGGAGCAAATCCTAGAAATTATCGATGGAAATTACAGCTCTATCTAAAGAATCGAACACGACCATGTAAGTACCCCTCCACAGAATAAACTCACCACAGAGTATAGATGATTGCAAAAAGTACCACTTTGTAGCGTAAATACTACGCATAATATGCCTGCTTGAACTAGGAAAGCACATTGGAAAACCACCCAACAAGCAAAATTTAAACGTTATACAACTATTTTGTTTTATTGCGATTTTATAAATGTAATAGAATAACAATAAAACAAAATTGTTTTAGAAATGACAATTATAAAACAAATTTGTTTATTGAGACTACCAGGCAACATTCATCAAGGGCAGATCAATGGACAAACATATGTACACCATTAAAAGAAGTTTGAGAAAGAAATATCGTCCAACTACTCGCAAAAACAATAAGACCAAAGGGACGAAAAGAAAAGGTCAATATTAATAGGAGAAGAAAACAAAGACAAACGAATAGAAATACACAATGAAGTAATGGAAATATGTCCAAGGAAGGGACCCTACGTATCTGCTGAAGAAAGTGCCAATACTAAACAGGAACAAACTAAAAATAGGGAGACAATGCTATACGTGGATAAAAACAATTAAAAGGATCGTGCATAAACTAGAAATGGCCCAAACATACAAGTGTTACGTGTTTACACCCCTTTTGTAAACACCCTGTGTCGTGGATCTGGAATTTATAACACTAGGGTAATACTAACACTAATTCATTAACTGACTGATTACGACAAATAATTACTTCACTAATATACTATTAAATACTATAATTCACTACTTCACTACTTTATTACTTTGTTCACTTCTTGTTATTCCGAACTCGCTTCTTAACTCAACTGTCTTCTGGACTAAACTGTCCACTCTGAGCTTCTCCATGCCTTTATATAGTCCTAGGTACATTATCTAGAACATTCTACTAAACGTCACCAGCAAATTTCTAGATATTTCCAGATAGATGCCTAGATTTTGACACCGCGCACGCCATCTATGGGACGATAGCCGAACCAACTAACTAATTTAGTTTCCTGTTACATATACATGAGAACTTAGAAGTAACTCATAGATGTCTCTGGGAGTAGAACATGCCACACTAGGAAAGAACAGCAAGGGAAAAACTGAATTCCATAAAGAAATCGCAAATATATGCGCTGCCGGAATTAGAAACGGAGAATACAGAAGACTCAGAAGAAGAAGATCTCTAGAAACAATTGCAAAGAGAGGAGCATAAACACTCCAAGTTACGACACAATGCGGAAATGCATCTAAAAAAAAAACTACACTTCTCATCCTATATTCCAACTATGCGCCATGTGGCTATCGCTGCTGGCAACAAGCACGATCTTAATCCAATCCAGCGTAGACGTAGTCAGCCTGGCGATGTGTTTTTAGGAAGTGGCTGCAATGCTTATCGTAGGCTGGTAAATCAGTAATTCAATACTTTCAGTTCATCTGAAACTTTTTCCATTTTTCATTTAATTAATAACGTTCTATATATGCTGATATGTTTTATTTTTTGTATTCAAAAGGTTTAATTTATTAAAGAATTTATGTCGGAAATATTTTCCTATCGCCCATATTATATACTTAAGATTTATTATACATTCAATAGAGATAAATCGATCAACTAAAAGTACACATAAAAAAGAAGAATCATCGTTGTGTGTGAAATTGAGCAGTTTACGCTGCCTAACGATGTATATACTTTTATTGTGTTAAATGATCCAGACTGACAAACCTAATGGTTTACGTTATTCGTTTCTCGGCTCTCAGAAATAGCCGCTAATATATTTTTACAGGGTTCAAAGGTAGCACGTTAAAATAGACGCGTTTCAATTCGTCCCTTTCGAATGCGAAAAAACTGAGATTTGAATCGTCGATTTTCGTATGCCAGAATTTATTCGGATCATTTGAAGAGATGGTTCTGAAATTTTAACTTTAGTTTATGAGAAAAAGGATTATCGTTAATACAAAAATGTAATGTTGAATGGCTATAGTCGGAATCTCACCAATACGGATGGATAGTTTATAGTCCAGGCATTTTAGACGAACTTTTACCAAAACTCGGAAAAATATTGTAAACCTGTAAATTGGTGGAAATTACTTAGTGTTTCAAACAACATGTTAAAATCATAGTAGTCCGGCCGCGAAACCCGGGTGTTTTGTCAAATTTTTCGTATTCAGTTTTTTTCTTTTTAAAATGTGTGTAAAGACATTTATCTACTCCATGGGCGCAGCCAGGCATGGCTCACCCCCCCCTCCCAAGCCCATAATATGAAGAGAAATGTTTTCCGCTCCCAGTCTTCATTTATCCGCAATGGCGCCATTTCGGAATTTTTCCAATGTTTGAAATTCTGACAGCACTAGAACGGAAAATTATAAACAATATATGCATGGAACATCTGAAATACGAACGGATATGCTTCTCCGAAGCTTTTATGATCATTTCGACTCAAACCGGACCAGTAACAACCTTTCTGCTGCACTTTATAGTCAGTTCTGCAATTTCTGTAACTTAGGCCCTTGTTGCTCCTCAAAAACAGGGAAACCGACGGGGGAGAGTAGGGAACTTTTTGGTACGTGTTGTCCTGGACCAAAACTAAAATCCTGCAAATTTTCAGCTTTACAATAATTAATTCCGGGTCAAAATCTAAAATTCCTGGGCTAACGGAGGTATTAGAACTAATTTATTTTTTTCTGTGAATTCTGTGATTTTGGTTTATTTAATTTTTATTTCAGACTTGCTTCTTGATTTGTTTATATATGATTTATTGTTTCGTTATTTGTGATTCTCATTTTCGATTCCCAAAAATCAAAAATTAAATATGAAAATCATGAAAAATAACAATTAAATTTTCTTTTATTTACGTACACGGGAATCAATTTAAATGCTCACAGTAAAAAATTGAGATGAATGTATACGATATGAATCCTGAGAGTAAAATTTATTAATTCCAGTATTCATGATGTCGTTCTGGGTAGTTAGCGCCGATTACCGAATGTCCAACAACCGTTTGAGTACTGCTATTATACGAATAAAATAAAAACTACCCCTTGTTTTATTAAGTACCACACGAGATGATACAGGCACTCATATTAATTGAAGCTTGAAATCATAACGGTAACGAGTTGTTACTAAAAATATACCGGGCCAAATATCAATGTTAATAAATAAATCATTTTGCCAGGAATATTTTTAAAATTGCTAAGATTATTCGTTTCTTTAAAGAAGATTGTCCAAAAGACATTAATAATTGCAGACAAATATCTTTATTAAATAGTTTATAGACAGTAATAGAGAAGGTTTTTTATCTTCCCTTCTTTGATTATTTGGAAAAAACAATATTTTATCTTCATCCCAACATGATTTTAGACCAGGTAAATCTATTGAAGCAGCTTCTTGTCATCTGTTAGACTATCTTTATTCAAGTATGAACTCCGGAGATTACGTGATTTCCATAATTTTTGATTTGTCAAAGGCCTTTGACACCGTACAAAGTGATATTCTAATAAAGAAGTTATATATCCTAGGAATTAGACATACACCTTTAAAATTGATAAAATCATATACGGAGGAGCAGACAGTAAGAGTAAACATAATAGCGTAAGCTCAACTATTCGTAATGATAAACTTGGTATCCTCCAAGGCACTATCTTGGGTCCGTTGCTATTTATGTTGTATATTAATGACCTTCCAAATTATATAGACGACCACGCAACTATGTATGCTGATGATACAACTATTTAATTTTAAGCAGAGAACTTGAAGTTAAGATGAGAGCAGAACTGTGTGCTTGGTGTGGTAGTAACAAATCAGTATTAAATAAAAAAAAACAGTTATCATGATTTTTCGTATTAGAGAATCTTTGCCACCAAACTTTAAAATTTTGAACTCTGAAATGTCTGATGAAACAAAATTCTTTAATAACTTAAGTACTCGACCCCACATTACTGTGGGATATTCATATTAATAATGTTTTTAATAAGCTAAACAAAGCATGCTTTGGAATTTTGCAAATGAAGGGTACCTTGAATAAGAGTGGCTTACTAAATATTTATTATGCCCTGGCCTATCCACACATTTCATTAAATACACTTAGTTGGAGATGTGGAAGAGACAGAAGTAGAGTAATTATTCCACAAAGAAGAATCATGTAATTCTAATATTTTAATTTTAATATGATATAAATTTTCAATGTACTTCAGATACATCTGTAACAAAATATTTTAACCGCACCATACATAGATTTTGAATGTCTAATAATATTTACCAAACTAAATATAAATACTTTTAGCAAATTATCTGACACACATGCGTACGAAACAAGGGATGGCAAACTATTAAGATATCCTCCATATAAAACTACATTTACTACATTTAAACATTCTTCAAAATATAACATTGTCAATATCAACAATATGTTACCCGTTACGTGAAATAAGTTGCCCTAGATTATTTAAAAAAAAGATTCAAAATCTTTCTACTAGAAAATACTTTCTATAGCATTGACGAACTTGCATCCGAATAATTTTTCTTTCAAATATTTTTTGCCTGGTGGACGTCCTTTATATTTATTGTTGTATTTGTTTTGTATGTTTTTTTCTTTCATTGTAATGTTTGTTTAATATTATTAATAATTATTATTCACTTACATTAATAATAATGAACTTTATTTTCCTTTTATGACAATATGATACAATATTGTATAGGAATAGTCAGACTTAATATCTAAAAGAGAGAAAAAACAAAGAAGGAGTAAATCATAGAGCACTTTACATATTAAAATATTCCTCAAGTTTGTAGGTTTTGCTAATTAAAAATACTTGAAGATTCTTTCTAACTAGTGAAAGTTTATTGTAATGTTTCATTTCCACAGGGAGGTGATTAAAAAGGTCCTAGATAACTGAATGAATTTACAGAGACATTTAATTTATTGAAGGGCACATAAAGATCATGTTTTTGCCTGTTATTTACATGTAGATGATTGTTACAAAATTTACTCTCGTTTTTAGTTCAAAAATGAAAATTGATGGATGTGTCAATATATTAGTCCTTAAATGTATTCTTATAAGTCTCTCTTGTGGATAAGCCTACCATCTTATTACACGCTTTTGGGTTAAAAATTACATTATTATTAAAACAAACACCATATCTTAACCGAGAATCAACCTCAGCAAATAATAAATTCCTTAGTTGAGCCATGTTTAAAACATTTTTTACATTTTTGAACTGATAAACTACTGAATGTAATTTGACTATCGGTAATACATAATAGCTTTTCCAGTTTAAGGAACTGTCAATGATTATACCCTAAAATTTTACATTGGACGTTCTTGTTGATATTGACGTATTATCAAGTTGAATATTTGGATAATCATATTTCTTTTGTCCATTGTGAAACATTAATGCCTGTGTTTTCTCAACAGTAAAATAAAGAAAATTTTCACTAAACCAATTACTAAGATTTTCCAATAAAATATCACATTTCATCTAAAAAATGTCAACATTTTTACCTGATAGTAAATAGATGTGTCATCTGCGTAAAAAGTAAAATCTGCTAAAGTACTCAAACCATCCAGATCATTAATATATAATAAGAATAATATGGGACCTAATACCGACTCTTGTGGCACGCCCATGTAAATTTCTACAGATGTCGAGTTAACAGAATCAATTGTATTGCGCGTAATATTGGTAACTGACACATACTGTTTGCGACATGACAAATAACTTTTAACCCAGTCTAAGGCTAGGCCCCTTACCCTTTACTTAGAAAGTTAGGATATAAGTTTTACTCCCACATCCAGTGGAAACTTAGTAACGACAAAAAAATTTTTTTGAAACATTTTTATTGTTCAAATAGGCTTAGAATGTCATGAAACGTCGAGATTTTAAATTTAAACGAAAAAAAATTTTCTGTCTGTCGGTCTGTCGGTCTTTTTTTTGTGCGCACGTTTACTCTTGAACAGTTTAAGATATTGACTTGAAATTTGGTACACGTATGTACTTTAACGGGATCTGGAACTAGATTATATTTTCATCTTATTCCGTCGAAGGGTTGGGGGGGTAATTGGGGTAAATGGGGGGTAAATAGGTAAATCAAGCAGGTAAGAGTCCATAAAATTGGTATTTAGTATATACAAGAGAAGCTAAGATTTCAAAAATTTTTTTGGCATTAGCCACCCCCATTACCACCCCTACTCCATTATTAAAGGAGACGAAAAAAAATTGTGATTCAGTGTGTGTACAAGAACCAAAAGCTTCAAAATATTTTTTTTCATCCCCACTACCACCCCCACCCCACTACCGTGTGGGATATCGTTTTATAGGTTTTTGGGGTAGACGATTTCAAATATTATATTATTAAAATTCTATGACAATTATTTCCACGTACCAATTTTTTTAGTTATGGATAGAAAATCTGGATGTGGAAGTAGTGATTCCTTGGGCAGCGGTTTTTTATGATTGACGCAATCAAATGCACTGCTTAAATTGCAAAAGATGCTAACAGGGCATTCACCTGCTTCGATATATGTTATCTTTTCATAAAACGATTGCATTGCACTATGAGTTGATTTATTATTTAAGAATCCGTGCTGGTTATGTTATGTGAAAGTGTACTATTTTTATTCAAAAAAATCATTACTCGGTTTAAAAAGAAATATTCAATAATTTTGGAAAATCCTGAAGGTACGGTAACTGGTCTGTAATTTTGTAACTCTTGTATATTGTTCTTTTTTTTTATGAACAGAAATAAATTTCCCAATTTTTAAAATTTCTGGAAATGCTGCGAAAATGATAAGTTTACAATATAAACTAAGTATTTTATTATTTCCATCATTACTCTTTGTCCTGATGAGTGTTTATTTTTTAGTTTATTTCTTATATTACAAATTTCCGGTTCTGAATATGGTTCTAAAAATATTGTGCTATATTGATAATTTATATTATTACTAAAGCAAGCATTTTCACTATTCTTATGTGTATTTTGTTAATAATATCAAGTGGAGCGTTTTTAAAGAAAATGTTAAATGCGTTAGCAACAACAGCTTGATTATCCACTATTTCATTTTTTTCTTTAATTATAATGTTCTTATGAAATCGGATTTGAAGGAAACAACTACTCAGCGGGCAAATACCCCGACCTGCATTGAATTACACCTTCAAATCGTGATCAGTAACCAACTATCATTTGTCTGTTCCTAACCAGACATAGACCGGTTTCGAACTTATTATGTTCTCATCAGTATGCCATAGGTTATGGAACAGACAAATGATAGTGGTCAACTTGCTAGTCTTATACAAACTGAATCAAATGAAGTGACGGTGAGAGGTAAACTCTCATATGGTCAGATGCTACTATACGTCGGACAAATGTCACTAACGTATAGCGACTTGCTTTTTTGCAAGTACCAAGAGCGGCGACCTCTAGCCTTAGTGGGCTATACTCACTGTTTTATGAAATCGGATTTGAAGGAAACAACTACTCAGCGGGCAAATACCCCGACCTGCATTGAATTACACCTTCAAATCGTGATCAGTAACCAACTATCATTTGTCTGTTCCTAACCAGACATAGACCGGTTTCGAACTTATTATGTTCTCATCAGTATGCCATAGGTTATGGAACAGACAAATGATAGTGGTCAACTTGCTAGTCTTATACAAACTGAATCAAATGAAGTGACGGTGAGAGGTAAACTCTCATATGGTCAGATGCTACTATACGTCGGACAAATGTCACTAACGTATAGCGACTTGCTTTTTTGCAAGTACCAAGAGCGGCGACCTCTAGCCTTAGTGGGCTATACTCACTGTTTTATGAAATCGGATTTGAAGGAAACAACTACTCAGCGGGCAAATACCCCGACCTGCATTGAATTACACCTTCAAATCGTGATCAGTAACCAACTATCATTTGTCTGTTCCTAACCAGACATAGACCGGTTTCGAACTTATTATGTTCTCATCAGTATGCCATAGGTTATGGAACAGACAAATGATAGTGGTCAACTTGCTAGTCTTATACAAACTGAATCAAATGAAGTGACGGTGAGAGGTAAACTCTCATATGGTCAGATGCTACTATACGTCGGACAAATGTCACTAACGTATAGCGACTTGCTTTTTTGCAAGTACCAAGAGCGGCGACCTCTAGCCTTAGTGGGCTATACTCACTGTTTTATGAAATCGGATTTGAAGGAAACAACTACTCAGCGGGCAAATACCCCGACCTGCATTGAATTACACCTTCAAATCGTGATCAGTAACCAACTATCATTTGTCTGTTCCTAACCAGACATAGACCGGTTTCGAACTTATTATGTTCTCATCAGTATGCCATAGGTTATGGAACAGACAAATGATAGTGGTCAACTTGCTAGTCTTATACAAACTGAATCAAATGAAGTGACGGTGAGAGGTAAACTCTCATATGGTCAGATGCTACTATACGTCGGACAAATGTCACTAACGTATAGCGACTTGCTTTTTTGCAAGTACCAAGAGCGGCGACCTCTAGCCTTAGTGGGCTATACTCACTGTTTTATGAAATCGGATTTGAAGGAAACAACTACTCAGCGGGCAAATACCCCGACCTGCATTGAATTACACCTTCAAATCGTGATCAGTAACCAACTATCATTTGTCTGTTCCTAACCAGACATAGACCGGTTTCGAACTTATTATGTTCTCATCAGTATGCCATAGGTTATGGAACAGACAAATGATAGTGGTCAACTTGCTAGTCTTATACAAACTGAATCAAATGAAGTGACGGTGAGAGGTAAACTCTCATATGGTCAGATGCTACTATACGTCGGACAAATGTCACTAACGTATAGCGACTTGCTTTTTTGCAAGTACCAAGAGCGGCGACCTCTAGCCTTAGTGGGCTATACTCACTGTTTTATGAAATCGGATTTGAAGGAAACAACTACTCAGCGGGCAAATACCCCGACCTGCATTGAATTACACCTTCAAATCGTGATCAGTAACCAACTATCATTTGTCTGTTCCTAACCAGACATAGACCGGTTTCGAACTTATTATGTTCTCATCAGTATGCCATAGGTTATGGAACAGACAAATGACAAATGATAGTTGGTTACTGATCACGATTTGAAGGTGTAATTCAATGCAGGTCGGGGTATTTGCCCGCTGAGTAGTTGTTTCCTTCAAATCCGATTTCATAAAACAGTGAGTATAGCCCACTAAGGCTAGAGGTCGCCGCTCTTGGTACTTGCAAAAAAGCAAGTCGCTATACGTTAGTGACATTTGTCCGACGTATAGTAGCATCTGACCATATGAGAGTTTACCTCTCACCGTCACTTCATTTGATTCAGTTTGTATAAGACTAGCAAGTTGACCACTATCATTTGTCTGTTCCATAACCTATGGCATACTGATGAGAACATAATAAGTTCGAAACCGGTCTATGTCTGGTTAGGAACAGACAAATGATAGTTGGTTACTGATCACGATTTGAAGGTGTAATTCAATGCAGGTCGGGGTATTTGCCCGCTGAGTAGTTGTTTCCTTCAAATCCGATTTCATAAAACAGTGAGTATAGCCCACTAAGGCTAGAGGTCGCCGCTCTTGGTACTTGCAAAAAAGCAAGTCGCTATACGTTAGTGACATTTGTCCGACGTATAGTAGCATCTGACCATATGAGAGTTTACCTCTCACCGTCACTTCATTTGATTCAGTTTGTATAAGACTAGCAAGTTGACCACTATCATTTGTCTGTTCCATAACCTATGGCATACTGATGAGAACATAATAAGTTCGAAACCGGTCTATGTCTGGTTAGGAACAGACAAATGATAGTTGGTTACTGATCACGATTTGAAGGTGTAATTCAATGCAGGTCGGGGTATTTGCCCGCTGAGTAGTTGTTTCCTTCAAATCCGATTTCATAAAACAGTGAGTATAGCCCACTAAGGCTAGAGGTCGCCGCTCTTGGTACTTGCAAAAAAGCAAGTCGCTATACGTTAGTGACATTTGTCCGACGTATAGTAGCATCTGACCATATGAGAGTTTACCTCTCACCGTCACTTTATAATGTTCTTGTTTTGTTTTAATTTATTAGACAGTTCAGAAACAATATTCCACGGCGATTTTGTGGGGTTGTCAGAGTTATCGATTTTACTTTGATATATATTTTTTTGTATTTTTAACTAAAGTGTTGTGTTTTTTCTTTTCTTTATTGCAAAAAGAAGTCAATTGGGGGTATACACTTTTTAAAACGTACGAATCCTTCAATTTGAGGCTCGAAATCTGAACTGAACTTTGTATACGTTTAAATGACTTGCTATATATACACTACTATGTATCACAAGTGGCCAATAAAGATAAAATAATGCTTTGTGAATATCTGCATCCCTATAGAATATTTAATAGAATAGGAAGGTGTGCTACCGAAATATTAAGTTAACTTTTGCCAGAAGTTTCGGTAATTCCGTTGCTACTATTCAGCCCTTAGTTTAATACTGCATAAGTTATGACCGAGGCATACAGATGTATCTGATGCTATATTAAATTAAATCGGTTTTAAACCCTCGTTGGTTACAGGAAACTGGGGAAAATACAGAACGCATAAAACCTTTCTTAAACCTTTTTTTAGCTTGTCTTCAGCAAACAAAGCTGGTCTTGACAATAGGTTGTACGATAATGGGTAAACATGAACAATATTGTTTCAATGACAATTAGCCCTAAATTAATTGGCACATAATGCCATAATGCAATAATTAAATATTATACAAACAACGTAGTAGAGGGTTATACGTTATATGAGAAACACGCGATAATGCAATAGAACTGATAATGTAATTATTGTACAATAGTTAATGTGTTAGTATTTGTTTTTTGTAGTGCTTTGTATTGTATTTTTCTAAAAAAAAACTGTTGAGTTTTTCAGAGGAACGCATGTCTGATAGCATTTTTAATTTGTTTACCAATGAAAATAAATAAACAGAATCAAGCAGTACATGACAAATAACCCAATAAACATTTCACGATACTAATGGTAACACCTAGTTGTATAAAAAATGTATAAAGGTAACGAAGGTATATGAGAAAGGTTTTAGTAGGCACCTATAATCACTAAGGTTTATTAGTGGAGTAAAAAACAGGGGAAAAGTCGCTTCCTTCTCGAGTTTTTTTTTTAATCTTAGAACAAACCTAGATATATACCATTTCGTTAAGTAGGTCGATGTTCATTAGAAATCATGAAATACGACATTTTTTAGTGGTCACGGACATTGTTATTTTTAAAAAGGTGTGATTTTTTTTTTTTTAATTATGTTTTTTTGAACATCTAATGCCATTACTCAAAAATGAATGGAGCTATCCACATGAACTTTTTTTTGTTATAAAACACACACTTAAGCACTTCTATCTGTGTACAGTATTGTTAACTAAAACATTTTTAAGTTTGTTAAAAACTTAGATAACCTTGAAAGTTCAGAAAATACGCAGTCAAATTTTCACTAAGCTACAAACTTTTGTGTTTTTGGAAATTTTGTATAACATGCTGCGAAGAAAATAAAGCCAAAAGACCAAAAAAGTTTTTGATAGCATAATTTTTATTGTGTCTTTTATAGTGTAGGTACAGTGATTTTTTTTAGAGCGCGCGAATTGCAGAAATTGAGTATTAATACGCCCGCGTCCACTAAAACTAACTAGTCTCAGGGCGCTGTACTATCAACGTTATTCGTTTTCTTCGAAGGTCAAATTATAAAACCGCTGCCCAAGGAATCACTACTTCCACATCCAGATCTTCTATCCAAGTCTCTCAGAACGAAAAAAATTTGAATGTGGAAATCATTTTTTATGGAACTTTAATAATATAATATTTGAAATCGTCTACCCCAAAAACCTATAAAACGATATGCCACATCGGTAGTGAGGGTGAGGGTGGTGGAAGGGAGGTGGTAGTAGTGGTGGATAAAGTAAAAAAAAAATTTGAGGCCTTTGGTTCTTGTACACAAACTAAATGACAATTTTATTTTTTTCGCCCCCTTGAATAATGGTGGGAGTTGGTAATGGGGGTGGTTAATGCCAAAAAAAATTTTGAAAGCTTAGCTTCTCTTATATATACTAAATACCAGTTTTATGGACTCTTACTTGCTTGATTTGCCTATTTACCTCCATTTACCCCCAACCCTTTAACGGAATAATCTAGTTCCAGATCTCGTTAAAATACATGGTACGTGTACCAAATTTCAAGTCAATATCTTAAACGGTTCCAGAGTAATCGTGCGCACAAAAAAGTTACAGACAGACCGACAGACAGAATTTTTTTTTACTCAAACTTAAAATCTCGACGTTTCATGACATTCTAAGCCTATTTGGACAATAAAAATTTTCAAAAACATTTTTGTCCATACTATATTTCCACTGAATGTGGAAGTAAAATGTGTAACGATATTCTTTCTCTTATTACCACTTGTATTATATTGTAGAACGTATGGTCATTGTGCGAATTGTGTGTGGATTATCTACTTAAAAAATAATTAAGATAAATAAGCAATCTAAGTTTCATTGTAAAATGGAGTGAATTTTATGTGGCGTAGTAATAGAGGAAAACGATAAACTTGTGCACAAGCCATGGAAACAGAGTTTAGAGACTATAATTAGGAAATTAAAAAAGACTTAATTTGGGATGTTTTTTTCTTTTTTGTTACCTAATTTAGGCGAAAATAACACGTTTACTAAATTCACAGGTCTACAAAAAAAAAATTCTGCTCCAAGGACTAAACCTATCATGCCTTAAGTATTTTTGTGTGCTGAATTCGAATTTTCCACTTAGATTTCGAGAAAACGTCAAACATTGTCAAAAAATCGTATTTTGACGATAAAAACCGGGATTTACTCGAAATCTACCCGGTAAAGAACTTAAAATGACCAAACCACTTTACTTATATGAGTTTTGGGACGCCAAAACTGAACCCCAGGCCAGAATTCTCCCATCATATCAGAATTTTGACATAACCTCAAAAAATATAGCACATTCAACTGAATTAAAAGAGGAATAATATGGAATTAATCCTGGAAAAAATAAAATATCAGGATCACAAATGGCAAATATGTGGTGATTTAAAAGTTTTAACAATTCTTTTGGAACAGAAGTCAGGATTTACCAAACATCTGTGTTTCTTATGTCTTTGGGATATCAGAGATAGGGAAAATCATTACAAGCTGAAATCTTGGCCCAAAAGAACATCGTTAAATCCTGGATCTAACAATATTATTAAAGAACCTCAAAATCGTCATTAAGCTAGCAGTACTCAGTAAATCATTCTAATATTGTACGATTTCTTGTAGTTGGCGGAGGTGACAGATAAACGTCAACATACATTTTTCATTGCCAAAAATAATGTTTTTCTACGATTGTGCTGAAAGTCAAATTTTCTAACTTCAAAATGACTGCAGAAAATATCACTTTGCCGCACGCCGTGCGGCAAAGAATTTGCCACACGCCTTTATTACATCTTCACACACCGGAATAAAATAGTGTGTTTACCTTAAAGAATTTTTTATTACTTACTGGTAATAACAATTAAATTCTATAAATGTACATTAATTACACATGAATTGCAATTACAAAGTCAAATTTTCTAACTTCAGAATGACTGCGGAAAATGTCACTTTAAATAAAATCTGACAGGCAGCAAATTTGAAATTTTGGAAAGACTTTAAAAAAGGGAAATAACTTTACAACCGTAGAAAAAACAGTATGTAACACACATGTGGCAAACTTCATTGCAAAACTCGTATGAAAACTTCCTACTTTCATACATCGTTTTGCAATGATACGATTGCCACACTTGTATTACAATCTACTATTTTTCTTCAAACGTCAAAAAAACATGACCTTTCTTAACTCATTTCACGACATTAAAGTTTAACATTTTAAACCGCTATGCGTTGCCATTAACAACGGAGGTAAAAGTACTTTTTTTTCGGCCGACCAGAAAGTTCACCCTTTCTGGAGAAATTATTCTCCGGAAATTAACGTTTTCCCGTTCTAGACCGGGAAGTGACATTAGAGATCGGCAAAAGCTTTTCCGATCACTGTTATTCTCGTTGCTATGGAAACGAATTTGTGTTAATTGTTGAGATAGATGTCAAATAGATAAATACACTTAACTTTTACGAGTTTTCAAAAGTCAATTCACAATTTACGGAAAATGTGTATTCAGATTTTGAAGCGTCACAAGCAGAAATTGAAGTTGTATAATAGTGTCGGTCGTAAAGATGTTTTATTTAATTAGTTATTATTGCATGTCGTATGTGTTAGAAAATTTATTAAAAAAATAATACAACATTGATTGAAATTTGGAATTATTGAGCTGTTTTAGAGCTATAGACAAGCATGCGTTATTGCTGGCAAGCTCCCCCTACTTTTTTTGCTGTTAAGCCTTACATAGGAGAAAATAGTAAAAGACAAAAGAAAGGCCTTATGCAAAATTTTATGCTCTATCGAATGACGTTAAGATCATTTCTCTATCTTCTACCGTTTTTGAATAAAATAAATGTAGATTGACAAGAAGCCCTTTTGAGGGAGGTAGGAGAAGCAGGCATGATTTCTCGTAGTGGATCTATTCGATAATTTACTTATTTTAAATTGTTCTAAGCATGGTTAAAAGGATTTGCTTTTATTCAAAAGTGGAAGTATGAGACACCTGTCACTAAGCTAATGCTTCTTGAATCTAGTTATAATGGGACGTTCCGTTTATCCAACATATAGACAACTACCGTCCCATTTCCATTATTCTTATTTTTTCGAAAATCATTGAAAAATTTTTAAAATCCAGGTTGATCAAATACTTGGATGACAACTGCCTTCTGTGTTCCCATCGATTTGGATTCCGTAAAAATTGCTCAACCACACAAGCTATATTAAAAATCGTGGGTGACATAGTCGATGGCCCTGAAGAGGGAAATCACACAATGATTACACTGAGTGGCCTTACCAAGGCCTTCGACTGTGTCGTTCATGACATTCTGCTGGAAAAAACATCATACTATGGTTTTAGAGGTGTTCCACTATTACTTTTCAGTTCTTACTTAAACAATAGAAAACAATCTGCTGTAGTTAATAATACCACATCTGAATTCAATTTTGTTATGAATGGTGTGCCTCAAGGTTCCGTCCTTGGACCCATATCATTTATAACATGTATTAATGACTTGTATTATTATTTGCGCCCAAAAGTGTGTTCTTTTTGCTGACGACACCACCTTGTTAAGTTCTGAAAAAAGTTTGTTAAATATAACTAAAATTGTAAAAGAAACGGAAAAAAGGTGAGAATCGGTTCACAGCAAATGAACTTAATTTAAACAGAGAAGAAATATAAAATCTCATTTTTACTCAAATGTTATTATCACTGAAGGTAGTACTATAAATTTACTGAGGGTCATTTTGGATGACAAGCTAAACTGGTCTGCTCATATGGATCAGTTGGGCAGGAAGCCGTCCAGTATGATCTTTTTACTCCGTCGAATGAAAAATATTTTAAGTCCTGAAATTCTTAAAACTACTTATTTTTCCTTATTCCACAGTCATATCTGCTATGCAACTATTAAAAATCTAGGGGCGCAAAAGCCACGCCCCGGACGGTTGCCAGACTTCCGATTATCTTGTTACGCTACAAATGGCAGATTAGGAAAGTTCTGGCCCTATTCTCTATGGTGTAACGAAATCCGTTGCTCTAGCTCTTAGACTATATTCTGTGGGGTAACTCAACTCATGCCCAAAAAATTATTGTACTGCAAAAGAAGCCATTCGCATTATAGCAGATGCAGGAATGACCAACCTATATTTATTAAATTTGGCATAACGCTCGTTCCTTCATTATTTATTTTTTTTTGCCCCATTGGCAGTTCACAAAGATATTATTAACTTCATTATTCTACTAGATCTGGTAGTTTATTAAGGAATTGAAAAAAAATTCACTAAATTTAAATATATATAATAAATTGCCGACGAATATTAAATCATTGAATTACAGCTGTTTTAAACGTGAAATAAAATATTTTACTTTAAGAAACTGTTTTGTTGCTGATTATTTAGACGCAACCTGATTTTTTAAATTTATAAATTAATAACCTTTTCATAGTATGGTATTTATATTGGTGTGGAACGCATTTGAGTATCTGTATTTGCATTTCTATTTGTGTTTATATGTATAATATTTTTGTTTTGTAATATTTTAATCTGTATTTGAATGAAATTTTTATATTTTTTTAAAATTTTTATATTTATCTTTATTTGTAGATAACTGTATTTTGATATGCTACAAATGTACCTGGCCTGTATGTAATGTAGTCAAATAAAATGAATACCTCAAATTACAATCCATACAACTAACTTCATAAATCCCAATTTCTTGTTTTCTTTATTATTATTATCTTAATTTTATGACTCTACACCCTGGCCTATAATATTACCAGCATTTCTTATTGTGCAAAAATATGCAACAAGATACTACGTTTTAATAGTATCAAATATATTCTGAGGGTCAAACAAACGTCTAAAATTTATGTAAATTGTAGTAAATTGAGTTAAATATTATTTAAATAAGAATTCGCAGTCACTAATTCTTGTAATGAGCGTATGTATACCATAAAACTGGTTATTTTTTAAATAACGTAAGTCATAAAAAAATACATTGTAACATAAAACAACAAACGTTATATGCGTGTAGTACGGGAGAAAATATATTATATTGTAAACATCGAGTGACTGCTGTCGCTTGGCGCACTGCCAACATATCTTAATAGTGAATGAAGGCCTTCCTAATATATCATTTGCATATTCTATATCTACTTTAGGAACAATTAATTATCTATACTACAACTTACGGTTTGCTTGAACTTGTAGGTGACAAACTGGCGATTCCCGATGCGACACAAGTAATACTAAGCAAAATAAACGTGGACTTTATCTTCAAGATGTAAATAGTTATCTATGTAGGTATTAATTTTAGAATCAAAACAATCGACGACAGTTTGAATTCAGCCGCATTTTTCCTGCTGTGCGTAGTTTTGACAAAAAATCGTTTGGCTTGACACACGAAAATACAATACTGGTTATTTAAGTCGCGAATTACTTAAATCGGTTTTCGACTATAAAATTTAATTTTATCTTGACAGATACTCTTCTGTTATGGGTCAATAACGTTAATTAAACTATTTACATATTATCTAATAGATGGAATTGTGCAATATTTAATTTATCTGACAAGTGACTAAATACAGTGTGTATAAACAATGACACAAAGAATCTATGGAAAAATGTAAAATAAATTTTTACTCAACAAACTAAAACAAACCACTAGTGGCGGTTGGTGAAATTTCAATTTTTTTTTTCTCGTCTGTGGCTCATGGGACCCATACGAAATATGGGAAATAACATCTAGAGAAGCACTTCTCTAATGACCCCTAAAAAATTTTGAAAAAACAGTTTGCGAAAAAATTTTTGAAAATTCGGTAGCCTCCCCTGGGTCTAGGGATTCCTGTTTATTTTTATTTTTTTTTGTCATATGCATTTGACTTTTCATAAAAATACAACAACAGATTTTGGAGTTTATGAAAATATTTTCATTGCTAACTGAGATACAACGAATTGAAATATGGTAATTTGTTAAATTGTAAATTACAAATTTCAGTTCATTGTGTTTCAGTTAGTAATGAAAATATTTTCACAAACTCCAGAATCTATTGTTGTATTTTTATGAAAAGTCAAATGCATATAACAAAAAAAAATAAAAATAAACAGAAGTCCCTAGACCCAGGGGAGGCTAACGAATTTTCAAAAATTTTTTCGCAAACTGCTTTTTCAAAATTTTTAGGGGTCATTAGAGAAGTGCTTCTCTAGATGTTATTTCCCAAATTTCGTATGGGTCCCATGCGCCACAGACGAGAAAAAAATATTGAAATTTCACCAGCCGCCACTGCAAACCACAATGAAAATAATATAAAAAGAATTTTTACTGACAGCGGAAAAAAACCAGTGCCCAAGTAATCACTACTTCCACGTCCAGATTTGCTACCCAAGTCTTTCACAAAGAAAAAAAATTGTATGTGGAAATAATTGATTATGGAACTTTAATACGTAATACAAGTAAAATTGAAAATTTTTAAAAACCCCCGATCAATGTATCTAATCGTACCAGTTTCATATGAACGAATCAAAATGAGGCGTAAATCATGTTCGGCTACCATAATTGTCTGCACATTTTCAATTTTACTTCAATCGGACAATTTCTAGAGAAGTTCAACATGGCGAATTCAAGATGGCGACCAAACATCAAAATCTAATATGGCCTATAACCTTCTCGACAAAATACTCTTTCAAATAAAAAAAACCGCTGCCCAAGGAATCACTACTTCCACATCCAGATTCTCTATCCAAGTCACTCACAACGAAAAAACTTTGTATGTGAAAATAATTGTTTATGGAACTTTAATAATATAATATTTGAAATCCTCTACCCCAAAAACCCATAAAACGATACCCCACATCGGTAGTGGGGTGGGGGTGGTGATAGGGGGGTGGTAGTGGGGGGTGGATGAAGTAAAAAATATTTTGAGGTTTCTGGTTCCTGTATATACACTAAATCACAATTTTTTTTCATCCCCTTTAATAAGGAGGTGGGTGTAGTAATGGGGGGTGGCTAATGCCAAAAATTTTTTTGAGACCTTAGCTTCTCTTGTATATACTAAATACCAATTTCATGGACTCTTACCTGCTTTATTTACCTTCATTTACCCCAAATTTACCCCAATTTACCCCCCAACCCTTCGACGGAACAAGATGAAAATATAATCTAGTTCTAGATCTCGTTAAAGTACATATGTGTACCAAATTTCAAGTCAATATCTCAAACCAGAGTAAACGTGCGCACAAAAAAAGTTAGACAGACAGAAATTTTTTTTTCGCTCAAACTTAAAATCTCGACGTTTCATGACATTTTAAGCCTATTTGGACAATAAAAATTTAAAAAATTTTTTTTGTCGTTACTATACTTCCACTGGACGTGGAAGTAAAACTGTATCAAAATCGGATCACCCGTTGAAGAGATATGAAGCCATAGTCAGACAGACAGACAAACAAACATACAAACATACGCGTCAAACTTATAACACTCCTTTTTTGGGGTCGGGGGTTAATAATATTCCGTCGACCTCAAAAACCCATAAAACGATATCCCATATCCAGTAGTAGGGTGAGGGTGATAGTGGGGATGGATGAAGTAAAAAAAAATATTTTGAAACCTTTGGTTTTTGTATACGCACTAAATCACATTTTTTTTCACCCCTTTTTATAATGGGGTGGGGGTAATAATGGGGGTGGCTAAAACCAAAAATTCTTTTGAGACATTAGCTTCTCTTGTATATACTAAATACCAATTTTATGGACTCTTACCTGCTTGATTTACCTATTTACCTCCATTAACTCCAATTTACGTAAGTGTCATTTTTTGACGTATGTCAGTGTTACGAAAATGTCACTCACACCCCATAGGCAAAAAACACAAAATTTATTTTTTTGCCCCATAGAAAAAAATAGCGAAATAAATCGCAAATCGAAAAGACATTGACCCTATGCTTGTGAACTCTGCAAAACCAAGTAGATATAAGAGATATTTACTTAAACCCGTTAATAACACGTCAATGTGAAAGCAAAAAACGCGGCACTTTGACCGCACTCGCCGGCTTCACTTTTTATGCCAATTAAGGAAATGTAAACATCTCCAATACGTTCTTTCACAAGTAAGTTCGTCGAACTATTACTGACCTAGCCAATAACAGTAGTGCATCTTCGCAAATTTACTAATAATTTAATATACTAAACTACCTCAGAACACTCTAAAATTTTGCAGGGACTTTCCCACATTGAAGACTAGTACACCATTCTATTTTCCGCAAATCATGGTAAATCACGTTGTATAACCCTCCAGAATTATATTTCAGCGGATTAGATATATTATTATGAAATATATGTATATTAGTAAGATGTATAAACAAAAACAAATTATAGAGAATAACATTTCGCAAGATTTTTATTTAAGCACAAGTGACAAAAATTAAGAAAAATTTTTTATTTTTTTTGATTTAAATGATCAATTATTTTTTATTTACTGATTGATTTTTTTCAAAAACAATAGGGTTCTTCATCTAGCTAACGCTAACTTACTTTCCAAATTTCAATACAATCGGACTTTTCTTTCTTAAGTTATCGTGCTTATAAGAAACGTGACGGACGGACGGACAGATACAAGGGCGGATCCAGAAAGGTTACTGGGGGGGGGGGGGGGGGGGTGCACTGCGGCCGTACGATCAACAATTATGTCGACAATTTCAATATTCAATAATAAATAATATTAGATCCTATTCTTCTCGGGGCCCTCGGGGGGGCAATTGCCCCCTGGATCCGCCCTTGGACAGATAGACATTTTGAAAGAATTCGTTCACTAACATAATGACATGAAAATTTTTTCTCTACGAGCGATATTTACTGTTTTAGGAATGTGCCGGTCAAATTCAATATACTCTTCGTTTTTGCGAAGAGTGTAATAATAATGAAATTTTGCCACCAACGAAGCACACGCTTTTTTGGCTGCCTCCTGAATGTCGATACTTTCGTCATAATCCATATTTTTATTGCAAAAACTCACGTAAATAACTTGAATGGCGGAAATTATTATGAAGTTATCAATTTGACAACTTATTCACAGTAACCATAGCAGAAAGCAAACACACTCCAATTAGAGTCTAAGCCAACTAATAAATGAGTTCAACATATAGTAATTTTGAATGAATTTTCCTAAAAATTGTAATATTGCTAGTAGTACGAAAAATGTCGTATGTACCTCGGCTTGTATCGACCTGAAAAATACACTTACAAGCCTTGGTATATAAATAACTATTGTTATCTGTAGGGATGTAAGGGGGTGAAAAATGTGTTTTTCGATCTAGTAAGTAGCAGTTATGATATGTCTATCGAGGGAAGTAGGCTGATCTTGCACAACGTTTACGTGGTTGTCATAACAGCAGGAAAATAATATTATTTCCCAAGGGAAGTAAATAAATAAACGACTATATTTAATATTTCATTTTAATTTATTAACATTAATCGTAAAAGTATAACAACCTGTACAATTTGAAATACTTATAAATCTATTATTACTAGCTAATTCCTGTCATTTAAGTTGACAATTTCTGTATCAATATTTGATGATAAATTCTTTCTTTGTCGCAACTGTCACAAATTCCTATAATTGTTTTGGCTTGTCAGCAAATAGTTACTGCCTTGACAGCGCAAAGGCTATTATTAATATTGTCTCAACGAGATGAAAATACCTACCAAATTGTTGTTTAACATTAATAAAAATATGTTAGTACATAAAAGCATGTACCGATAATGAAAAAAATTATGTACTTTAGATGAAAAGTAAGGATTTAGACTACCTCGACTGTCAAACCACAGCCTCGGTGGTGCAAATCTTCCTTACTTCTCTTGAAAATTAATATACTATTTTTAAATATCTAGGAAAATATTGTTTTATTAAAACAAGTCTCTTATTTTGCTGATAGTTGAGTCAAATTGTTCAATTTGATTTTTTACTCACCCCGACGATAAAAATTGACCAAGATACAGAAAGTTGAAATGGGGATACTTTCACACCCCCATTAAAAACTGTTCTTTTTTTAGAGAATTGAGAGTGCGCTGATTTAGCAAATATTAAAATTTCTAAGATATCTACCCAAGGCAATATTAGTAATCGTAATTTTTTTAAATATGACCTGCATGCTGTTCGAAATAATATATCTGCTTTGTTCCTTATGGCTCTTTTGTGTATAGCTTGAATATTCTGTCTAAGTGGCTTGGTGATCCCAAGAAAAAGATGCCATAGCGCAAGTGTGAAATAAATTAAGCATGGTAGGAGTGAGGATTATTTTTGTTAGTAACACTTTTTGATTTAGAAAGTGCGAAACATAAAGACGAAAGATTATTATAGAGAATATCTACATATGTGCATTTCCCAATTTAACATTTAACATTAACTATGAATCCCAAGAAATTTTGTATTTTTGACTTGGGCGATCGATTCTCTCTCTATTTTTAATAATTGTCGTTCGCTAAAGATACTATTTCTAGGTCCAAAATTTACAAAACTGTCTTAGAAGTATTAAGACGCAACTTATTCATGTAGAATCTATCTATAAATGATTTAATCATTATTTGAATTTAGAAATAACATTTACTCGCATAAATAAGTATTTTCATCTGCAAACATGATAAAGTTACACAATGAGTTTATTATTTAACCGAGGTCATAAAAGAAATCAAAAATAAGAGAGGGCCTAAAAAGGAACCCTGGGGGACACCGAGAGTAACATATGACTTATTAAATTGTTAGATTGTCATTACACAAGAAGCGCTATTTACCCCAAATATTATATTATGTGGGCAATAATTTCCGTTAGCTCACTTGTTACTTAATAAAAATATAGTTTTGATGAAACGACGGAAAACATAATATTATCGATGGTGGAATTAAAATATTTACTTTTAAGAAATTGAATTGACAGTAATTAGTTATAACGGATCATTTAATACATTAAATGATCCGTGCAGAGAATTTTTAAACCTTCACTTTGTGCGGCTAAAGAAGCAATATAATTGTGTACATTATGCATAATTTTTAATTAATAAACAGAATTGCAATATGATGAAGTAATGCGTATATAATTCAGTAGATTTATAAAGGCATTCTTTATCTCAGTGACAAAAAGATGAACACGTGCGGTAGCATCTGATATGCAGATGAAGCATGTTTTAAAAAAATAAATTAATTTACTTTTGTGATTATTATATTTGTACTAATGTTCTAGTTTTATGTATGCCTTTCAACTATGGCAAAATCTCATCAATGCCGGTATTATTTAATGACATAAGCAAAACGCTTTTATTTTGGAAAAAAATAAACATAACTTAATAGTCTTAATTCAGAACATTTATTGTAATGAAAATTATTAATTTTTTTTCATCAAAATTAAACCGACTACTAAAAAAGTAACTAAAAATTATGACAAAATTTCACCGTCCGTCGCTCGGTAATTGGGCCATATTACCTAATAGGGATACTGAATTCTGTTAAAAATACATTTGATTTTGTTATTATTTTATTTTTACATGGAAAGGAGAAGTTATGACCGAATAACAATGTACGTGTTCATTTTTTCTTAATAAAAATTTTGCAATTATGTTGCTATAATAGGCTCATTTAATAATTTTTTATTATTACATATTCTGAAAGAGCTTGGTGAGTATAGTAAGTATGCCAAAAATTAGAATTTACTGACGCCGCCTTCATGTATAAAAAAATTATTAAAGTTATTATCAATGTAGTCGAGTTGTGACGTCAGATGGCTGAACCGCCCAGTGAACACGTCTGTGAATGCAAGTTAGTAGAGTAAAATCTGGAAGTCGCTTAGTTTTCGAGAAAAAAAAACCGGCGTAGAACCAAACCAGACTTAATGGGATTCTTTAGTAAGATAATCGTGTACACGAAATCATTTTTTACGACATTTTTTGGTGGTCGAGAACTTTTTTATTTCGGAAAAACTCAAAAAAATAGATTTTTAATGAAATATGTATCTCTGAAAATATTTGTGCTATCAAGCTATTTTTTTTTTAGATTAAAGTAGACACAATAGCGCTTCGAACAACGTCCCACGTGAACCCGATTTATTTTTTTTTTAAGTTGGAAAATAATAGGAAACTCAACCTTGTTATTTTCAGTAGCGTAATTTTAGACAATCGAGAAAAAAATTTATTTATGAAAATTTGTATATACATGCTGCGTACAAATTGAAGCCAATAGTTGAAAATAGTTTTTAGGATAAAAATTTTTCATGTTCCGTTCATAGTATTGAGTCAGCGATTTTTTTTAACGGGCCAAAGTCATATTCTTGCGCGCTCGGCTGTAGCAAGCCTGTCAAATGCAACGATCTGACGGTCCCGGTAGGGTGTATGTAGTAATTTAACTTATATCAATAGATACAAAACCAGTAGTGACCAAAAGCATCTAGGGGATCAATATTATTGTTCAATATTTCATATATTGTACAGTAGTATTGATCATATATTGTTAATATTAAGAAATTGTACAATAAATATAAAATAGTCTCCTTTTAATAATAAAAAGACAGGTAGGTAGATATAAATACCTAATCTATAAATATCAATCAGTGTTACTAACTACCCACCTAATTAGTAAGTTTATTAGACATTTTTAAATGAATGATAGTAAAAACGTACGCATAAAATGAGTTTTATTGTTGAAATACATTTTCTATTTGGATAGATAAATATGTAGTATGTAGTTTACGTAGACCCTACATTAATAGCATTCTAATTCGTTCATATCTGCCTCGAAATCTTTAATAATGTTGTTACAGGAACGACATCTGCACTCGTTGCAACATTTTAGGCCTTCCTTAAAACAAGCACATTTTCGATTGTCACAATTTTTATCCGAACAATGAATACTTTAATGATTTTCGACAACCGCCACTTCTAATCGACTAATCTGACCAACCCTGCATGTGAGGTGTATTAATTGCGTCCTAATGTCGCATTTAGCGCTGATAAAAAAAATCACTGTTGCCACACGGTACATTTTAGGAAAAAATATATTGTTTCAAAAACTTTTGTGATTATTAGGCTTTATTTTCCTCGGTGCATGTATGTAAATATTTTCAAAAATAAAAAAGTTTATCGCTGCTCTAAATAGGTATCGGCGCACGCCAAGTGACGTCACTCTACGTACTGTTGGCCGGCCGAACGTGTTTCTATTCAAATGCGAATATCTCTGTGGCTATTGATTCAACTGAGCTGAAGCTATTGGTTTGTTATACTTTAAAATGAGGAAGAAAAAGTAGGAAATAAGTAGGATAAAGTAAAAAAATATTTTGAGGTTTCTGGTTCTTATACACATACCAAATCACATTTTTTTTCATCCCCTTTAATAATGGGGTGGGGGTGGTAATGGTGGGTGGCTAATGCCAAAATTTTTTTTGAGACCTTAGCTTCTCTTGTCTATACTAAATATCAATTTTATGAACTCTTACCTGCTTGATTTACCTATTTTCCTCCAATTTTACCCCAATTTACCCCCCAACCCTTCGACGGAACAAGATGAAAATATAATCTAGTTCTAGATCTCGTTAAAGTACATAAGTATACCAAATTTCAAGTCAATATCTCAAACGGTTCCAGAGTAAACGTGCGCACAAAAAAAGTTACAGACCGACAGACAGAATTTTTTTTTGCTCAAACTTAAAATCTCGACGTTTAATGACATTCTAAGCCTATCTGAACAATAAAAATTTTTAAAAATTTTTTTGTCGTTACTATACTTCCACTGGATGTGGAAGTAATATCAATATATAGCATTACCTAGACGATAAAATTTTGCTCATTTAAAGCACAATCCGATCCCCATATCGAAGCTGACATTTTGGATCTTTTAATTTTGACTTCAGATTCGTAATCAGCAACCATAAAAACATTACGTTTCGGTAACATCTTTTCAAGTATTAAATTTTTTTTAGAGTGGGTTTTGTACCCCGGTAAGAACAATTGTCGGAATATAAAAACTAAAACTGATAAATGTTACTCCAAAAATCACCCATAAAAAAAGTACCATTACATATGAGCTTATTTAGAACTAACTATGAGTTTTACATAATTTTACTTCTAGATACTATACTATATGGCAGGGCCGTGGAGAGAAAATGCGGAACCGGGGAGAATTTTTTTTTTGAACATTGATGAGCGGAGGGGAAAAATTTCAAACAAAATTTTTTTTGATGAACGAGTGGGAGAAATACGAACATTTTTTTGATGAGCGGGGATAGGGGAGAAATCCGAGAAAAGGTTTTTCTTAATTATAATACAAGCTCGGACCCGGGGAATCACCCCCTCTCGATAGGACTGCTGTAGGGACCATGTCTAAGTCTATACTGCTCTATCTTTATTTAAATGTTACTATTAAATTTGTTTTACATCTATCAGTTCATCTAGGTTATAGTACAATGTTAACTCTATTTTGAGAACGTGAAAACCGCCCCGCTGCTTAGCTTAAGGAATCACCACTTCCACATCCACAGTTCCCATCCAAGTCTCTTACAAAGAAAAAAAAATTGATGACATTTGCACTCCACTATATAAAAATAATTGTTCATAGAATTTAACAATTTAATATTTGAAATCGTCTACCTTAAAAACGCATAAAACGATGTGCCACATCGGTAGTGGGGTGACTGATGCCAAAAAACTTTCGAGGCCATCGGTTCTTGTACCCACACTAAATCATAATTATTATTATATGTTATTACCATCTTCACCATATGATAATGGGAGTGATAGTGAGGGTGGCTGATGCTAAAAAAACTTTGAGACCTTGGCTTCTTGTACATACACTAAATTCCAATTTTATGGACTCTTACTTGCTTGCTTTACCTATTACCCCCTCAGCCCTTCAGCGCAATAAGATCAAAATATATTCTTCCATTCTTCCATATCTCGTTATAATACATATTTGTACCAAGTTTCAAGTTAATATTATAAATTGTTCCAAAGTAATCGCATGCGCACGAAAAAAGTTAGAGCCATAATTTTTTTTTTCGCAAACTACCTACTACGTGGATGTGGATGTAAATACAATTACTCCATGCACACACTAAATTTTAAAGTAAGAATTCACTCCTAAATTAAAAAAAAATGATAAATTATGAGGAATTTACCAGTAAGATCCACCATCTGTTACCCCAAAGCCACGTATGCACTAGGGGAGTAAAGTAAAAAAGATCGTTTACAAAAATAGAACACTTATTTAAATAAAGATAGAACAATATAAGATAGTCCCTAATTACACTTATACTAATTACAGAAAATGTTACTTACATTATTGTCAATCCATGGTTAAGCTGATATGTCTTTTTAGCACTCTATACACAACCTTGTTCAAATCTCAAACGTTGAAATACCTAAAATCATGGTGCAGTTTTCGCAATATTGCTAAATTGCCTAACCTTGATTAGGCAATCAAAATATTTTTTATACTGTTCTAGATATTCAGCAGATGGAACAACTTTTTAATGTTTAAATTTAAATAAATTATTTTTATATTATTTAAATATACCTAATAAAACTGAGTGACTCCTTTTTATAATAAATCTGTAAATTATTTAAATATATATATTTTGCTCTTGACAATAGATAATGGTTATATAATCTTATAACGTAGAATCATATCCTTAAAGAAATATTCTAGCGTTCATTATCCTCCTTGTATTTATTTATAACTAAGTCAATACCAAAGAGGACTTCTTGTGTTTTGTTTTCGCCACAGATTAAAAACAGTCTAAGTCCTGTCATTATCTGTTCCTACCTAAGCTGTTGAAGGGCTGTGCCCAGATACAGTAAAGTGCACCTTTTATTACAAATTGAACTAAGAGGAGATCTGTGCTAGCTGAGTACCTCTCCGAGACAAGAGGCAGAAGTAAGAAGAGGACAATCAAAAAATGCATTTGATAATAACATTTTTTCAAATACTGAATATTTAAATTTAGAGGTGGTTTCCACCCTTGAGGATAAGAGCAAGTATCCGGTTCATATCGAAGCTGAAGACCTTTTACTACAATAAAAACCCATACAAAAAAATTATCATTACATATGAAATTATTCCGAAATTTTACATATTTTTTACCTCTAGGTACTGTACTTCATATAGTAGTCCAGTGGAATTAGCAAATATGCATATTGTAATTCGTTTCAGGATGCCACGTGGATTAAACGATAGTTTTATTGATTACGAACATGACCCTGAATTTGGTCCACTTTTTGACCGCCGGAACATTGTTTATTTAACAATTTGAATGAATAATATTTGCAAATTCCCAAAATTTTCGCGTTTTTTTGCAATTATTTAAACAAATTTTCAAGCGTTTTAAACAAAACACCTCTCAAATTAACCGTTTTTCAAAGTTCTAATAGTATCTACAAATTGAAAAACCTATCGTTAAAGGTCTTTGAGTTATCTTTAAAAAAGTCGATTTTTTGGAATTTTTCAACAATAAATTGTTAAATAAACAATGTTCCGGCGGTCAAAAAGTGAACCAAATTCAGGGTCATGTTCGTAATCAATAAAACTATCGATTAATCCACGTGGCATCCTGAAACAAATTACAATAAATTTCAGTCTTTTTTTACTAATTCTACTTGACTATATAGTACATCTAATATCGTTCTAAATCCAATATGGAATATGGCGGACGTCTTTTTCTTGGCATGGGTATCACATGAAAGAGTTTGATGAGTAGAATACGATAAGCTACGTGACGAAGATACAAAGTTAAAATAGATAAATAAAAAAAAACTTTTTAAAAAAGAATGGTTTTATTTTAAAACAAAATTGCTCCCAAAACTGCACTCATAAATTGTAAACGTAAATCAAAATGATTAGACCAAGTAATATTTTATGAGCGCCCGATAGCCTGATCAAGTGGTAGTTTTTCGGTAACATGAGTCTGGAAGAAGGTTTCTCAACGGAATTATATGTTTTTTGAGGTGTTGAACACGAATCTGAAGTTTGCTGCTTCGTAGCAGTACCGGCTCAGGTCGAAAAACGCAAAAAACCTCGAAATTTTCGGAGTTTTTCCGGTTTTCCGTTCATATCTTGCAAACGACGCGTCGTACGGAAAATATTACTGTATTCAAAGTTGAAGAGCATTAAATGACCTCCCTAACTTCCAAGTTAGACCGATTTATAAGGTCGCTGTCAATATAGTCGGCTGGAAAAAAGAGCAGAAAAAAGAGCAAGTAAGTTGTAGTGTGAAGATGCGATGTATAGAAAATACCTCATAGCAATGTACATTTTATTTTACTCTAGAGTAATATTTTCCGTACGACGCGACGCGTCGTTTGCAAGATATGAGCGGAAAACCGGAAAAACTCCGAAATTTCGAGGTTTTTTGAGTTTTTCGACCTGAGTTGGTACTGCTACGAGGCAGCAAGATTCGTGTTCAGCACCCCAATAAAATATATAATTCCGTTGAGAAACCTTCTACCGGACTCATATTACGAGACAGGCACCTTTGAACTCCATTTGATCAAAGTTCAAAATTATTTTCTACTTTTTAGTGCAATTTGGTTTTGAAATGAAATCATTGTTTTTTAAAAAGTTTTTTTTAATTTATTTATTAATTTCATTTTTATACTAACAATTGTATAGTGAAAAATTGAATAATGAAATTAGACAACAAGGAAATAGAAACATAGGAATCAAGATATAATATTTTTATTTCACGATATCTGTATCTAATATAACAATATCAGTACCAATTTCAACACATTAATATAATGTTCTTGAGTCATATATAGGTTTTATCATGCCTAGTTTATACACAATTAGAATTAATAATTCTAGTATATTTTTCACTATCACTGTATCAAATACATATGTATAAGTTATTTTTTTGGTCTAAATACTTTTTGCCGCCGTGTATAATGACGAAATGAACATATTGTTTCGAAAATAATGATACCAATGGATATTTTTATTTATACAAAAGTAATGAGTTAACGGTTTGCGTGTCACACATGGCGGCAATTACAATAATGTATAGTTGAAAATGTATTTCTCTCAAGTTGTTAATCATGAAATACTTTTACTAATAGCCTTCAAGGTGGACAAAAAATAAAAAAACAAAGACATATATGTAGGAGCAAGGAGTGCAATTGTAAAATATTCGTTAGAAAATTATAACCAATGACATCGTTTTTTTTTCTTAATTAAATCAGTGACTGACACATTAAGCGACTTGTCCCAAAACATATTAATTATATATTAACAGGAATTCCCAACAAGTCTCATCAGCGCAGCCAGGGCAGTTCCATTTGAAGTAGCGTAGCTCCGTAACGGGTGACGCTACAGAGAAGGTAGACATACCAATGGAAAGCCCAAAGTATGAAGAGAAATGTTTATATGGGTACGCTTTTTCCTCCGAGTCTTCATTTATCCGCAATGGCGCCATCTTGGATTTTTTTCAATTGGTGAAATTTTTACAACACTAGAATGGAAAATTATGAACAAGATACGCATGAAACATCTGAAATACGAGCGGATATGCTTCTTCGAAGCTTTTATGATCATTTTGACCCAAATCGGATCAGCAACAACCTTTCTGCTGGGCTTTGTAGCCAGCTCTACAATTTCTGCGACTTAGGCCCTTGTTGTTCCGCAGGAAAGCCGACGAGTTGTCCTGGACCAAAACTACAATCCTGCAAATTTTCAGCTTTACAATAATTAATTCCGGGTCAAAAACTAAAATTCCTGGGCTAATAAGATTGCTAACGCTTTTTGTTCCAGGGTGCGGACGTCTTGAGTTCAAATCCTGATCGCGCCACATTACCTTTTTGTTGTATGAATAATATTAAAAGTTTTACAAACCTGTATATAGTTGTTCGGGTTAGGTTACTTTTCCTTTTTGCGACAAGACAAAAGTTATAAAAAAATTGAAAATATGCGTTATGTTCTCAAAGCCGTTTTATTGGATGTAATTTTGAACATTGCAGTTTTAGATTATTTTTAAAAGGCACAGACAAAAATATAAACATTGGAGGGCAACCAGTCCAAATTTCAAGAAAAAATATCGATTTTTTTTATTCATAAGTGATGCAAACGCAATAACTGACGTATCTCGCCCCCAAATGCATTCTTTTTTTAAAGATGTTTATTCTTTCATCTACGTTCATAATTCGTTTGCTGTTTTTGGTTTAATAAAAATCCAGAGCGATATTTAAATTTGTTTATAACTATAATTCGAAGAAAACAATTTTTTTAATATCGTGGTAAAATACACATCTGCAAAAAAAAATGTCCTCCCATGAGTCCATTCCCTTAAGCCCATAAGCGATTGAAATTCCGAAATTTTTCTTCGTTTTTAGCCGTTTAAATAAACATTTTGCGCTAATATTTGTCACGAAGTTCAGTTCAAAAAAAGACATAGTTTTACTACTTTCGTTGAAATGTGTGCATTATAACATTATATTTTTTAAATTATCAAAAAAGGAAATTTTAGTGGTTTTTATTATTTTACAAATTAACAAATTATCAAAATTTTTTGTTGATCTAATTTTCTTAGAAGTTTTATTGCCATCACTTTGGTATTTTTATTTTTGAGGTTGCAATTACTAGGACCGGAGATAATAAGGAAAATGCAGAAAGTTTCAATGTTGAAATATGAACTATTTAAGTACATTTTATATGATATGAGCAAGGCTCGGGAGATTTATCTCTGTGACGGTTAAAACCAGGGTTGGCTCTAGGTTAGCGCGGAAAGATTTCTATGCAAGTATGACACAATATATCTTACCTTGTATTTTTTTAGCGAATTTCATAATATCGTAAAGTTTATGACCATATTAACTTTGGATATTACAGAATTCTCTAAAAAAAGTACGAGGTAAGATATATTGTGTCATACTTGCATACAAATCGTTCCGCTCTGACCTAGAGCCAACCCTGATATAACTGTTTTCAATGTTCTCTTAAAATTCAACTGTACGTCAGAGTGAATTAATGTTATTGTTTTTCAGGCTTCTTACTTTTTCACTATTATTATTGACATATTATGTTTTACGCACATATAGTAGGTACAGTTTTTTTGACAGTCATGGAAAAATTATAATTTATTTGCAAATTAACCTCATAACTTGCTCCTGGATTTTTTGTCCACCCTGATTTTCGAAGTACTAACTAACCTATAACTTAGTAAATTCTACACTTAGGTCCCAGGATAAAGTAGAGCTTCGTGAAATTTTGATTACGAAAAATCAATATTTCATTTTAGCCTGTTTTGTTAAATTATATCTCCTTGTCCAATTTCATTTTCAGCTTACAAGACGTCGTTGTCGCTTTTGTCTAAAGAAAATTTGAATTTTAACAACCGCAGAGTTAAATGAAATTGTGTTATATGTCTGAAAATAGGTTAGAGGGGTAGAATTCTCCTACGACGTAAAGGGAACGGATGGGATGAGTGAGATGAGCTAGATGTGAGTGTGTTTGCCTTCAGAACAGTACCAATATTACACTGAAGTCAATAACTTCAAAGGAAATTATCGTCACCAGAATAATTGGGTATCTTTCGATGTATATCATTCCTGCAATTTTAGGTCGGTTTATATCGTTTTGTTTTCTGTGATAGTAAAATTATTTGCCAGCACTTGAGACCATTTACAAGGTGTACTCAAAAAGATGGCGATGGGTATTTTTATTTAGAATTAGAAAAGAAACCAAAAGTTCTAGGTTGTGACAATAGTCTGTTTTAATAATGCCTATGTTAAAATGCGCATGTTAATTTAACCCCAGTGTATGAGTATGTAGTCCGAGAACGAGGGATCTCTACGATGCATCTTAAGGACCCTCTATAACACTCGCGAACAACCACCTAAAAAAATTGATTCTTATGTAAATCGACCTGGTGGATCCAATTTTGGAGTTCGCCAGACAATCCGGAATTGCGAAACTGGTCAAAATCGGCAATTTCCGAAAAATCTCTAATTTTATGGAAATTTTTTAATTTTTACTCATCACCCTACATCTCCCGATTAAATTGAAATTTTTAGAAAAGCCAATTTAGACCTTTGTTATCATGACTGACGTGCAAAAAAATTTACGTGTCACCAGTAATATTTTTTAAAAAAGTTATTGACACGAAATTTGTTAAAAATGCAGCAACAAATACTGAATCGAGAAAACTTTTTTATTTTTAAAGATAGATGTGTATAGTAAGCTACAAAGTTGTAGCCAAAGAACCAAAGAAACTTTTTTATTTTAGTGATTTTTTTGATAACTTACTTAGTTTTCAAGAAAACGATGCTGCAATATAACACTTTGACCGCCGCGTCGCGTCGCTAGATAAAAGATTGGGTTGGCATATACCGCGGCTTTGTTTCTCGCCTTTCAGAACGCCCCGCATGGCTAACAGATTATATATTGGCTTAGGAATCAAATTGGAAGCACAAGTTTTAGTAATATTTACAGGATCTCCATTTTGAGTTCATCTTTCAGGTATTTTGCAAACTTATATACATTTGTTTGCAATTTATAAGGCGAATTTTGGACCGTACCTAATACTGTTTCAGAATCGGAAGACGATTGAGCATTTTTTAGAGAATCTAAAATAAATTGATTAAAATAATGTGAATAAAATAATGCGTAGTTGTGAATATTGGTTTATAAAACGTTTAGTTAGTTGTTTTTAACCGATGGACGGGAGTAGTTGTCGTCTGTGTGGTTTATGACGCTTATTGTTATTGAAAATTGATGAGGCAGCTTTAATAATAATTATTATTGCATTAGGAAATTGCTATAGAGGATTAAAGTGCATATTAAAGTAACGGAATTTCTTTTCCAGACATTTTAAACTAATTTTAATATTTCATTTGAATAAAGAACAACTTTTAAGCAATTTTTTTAACGTCAGCAGTTTTGTGCGCGTTTTTAACTTTTCTTTTAACAATGACTTCCCAGATAAACCTAGAGTTAAACTTTATGAAAAGCATATTTTGCCAACAAAATAGTAAAGAAACTACAGGGTGTTACAGAAGAAGCACTGGACTCTGTATTTAAAGCAGTTTCTATAAAGTCGGATGATATCTCTCTTAAGTTGAAATATTACACCGAAAAAAGGGATTTATTTTTGTTAAAATGTCCTCTCTATCATGCAAGATGCAGAAGAAATTACACCCGAAAAGCTTATAAACAAAAAGCAGAAAGCACAGATGTGGCTAATACTGGTGACAAAAAAAGGACGACAGTTGAAAGCCCAAAATGTTGTATAATTTGCAATCAAAATCGGGATATTAAAGGATCCAGAAAATTGAAGCAAGTGACAACATTTAATATGCAAAATGAAATTAGAGCGAAAGCCAAGGAAAAAAACGATGAAAACATTTTGTATAGAATACAAGGTTTTGAAGACTCTGGTATCGACGTGATTGCTAATGAAAATTCTTATCACAATGTGTGTACTTTAAATTATTTAATATTTAATAAAGGCTACACCCAATAAATCGGTAACTTTAACATTAAATGAAATTTTTCTAAAAGTGTTGCCAAGTTTGGAAAATGCATTGCTTATTCGAAATACAGTTCTTACCATTGCCGATATCAGGACCATGTTATAGATAGAAGCAAGGTTATCAAACGTCGAGTGGTACCCAACCTATCCTCATTCAGACGAAATAATGAACAAATTGAAGCAATAATTTAATGATAAAGTTATGGTATTGCCCCACAGCGGCAAATTATCTAGCTACGTATGTTCTACAAAAACAGTTCTCAATGGAGTAGATTCTCTAAAAAATGCTCAATCGTCTTCCGATTCTGAAATAGTATTAGGTACGGTCCAAAATTAGTCTTATAAATTGCAAGCAAATGTATATAAGTTTGCAAAATACCTGAGAACTGAACTCATGGCGTGTCAAAATGAAGATCCTGTAAATATTACTAAAACTTGTGTTTCCAATTTGATTTCTAAGTCAATATATAATCTGTTTGCCAGGCGGGGCATTCTGAAAGGCGAGAAACAAAGCCGCGGTATAAGCCAGCCCAATCTTTTATCTTGCGACGCGACTCGGCGGTCAAAGTGTTATATTGCAGCACCGTTTTCTTGAAAACTAAGTAAGTTATCAAAAAAATCACCAAAATAAAAAAGTTTCTTTGGTTCTTTGGCTACAACTTTGTAGCTTAATATACATCTATTCTTAAACACAAAAAAGTTTTCTCGATCGAGTATTTGTTTCTGCATTTTTAACAAATTTCGTGTCACCAACTTTTTAAAAAACTATTACTGGTGATACGTATTTTTTTTTGCAATTCTGTCATGTCGGTCATAACAAAGGTCTAAATTGGCTCTCCTAAAAATTTCAATTTAATCGGACTTAAACTAAGGGAGATATAGGGTGATATGTAAAAATTTGAAAATTTCCATAAAATTAGAGATTTTTCGGAAATTGCCGATTTTGACTAATTTCGCAATTCCGGATTGTCTGGCGAACTCCAAAATCGGATCCGCCAGGTCGATTTACATAAGAATCAATTTTTTTTAGGTGGTTGTTCGCGAGTGTTATAGAGGGTGCATCTTAGACATTGCTCGTTCTCCTACTGTATTTTACATTTTGACCACCTATTTCTGTTATTGAAGATTGAAAAAAAAGTTTCGTACGAAAGTTGTATGATTGTACCCATATTTTTTAACGCCGCAAAAAAACAATTTCCTGTATAGGTTATGTAATACGAAATAAATATTAAATATATGTATTTTTAACAGAACACTATTATGATTCTTAGCCCTTTCTTCCCTGATTTCAAATGTATAGTATTGTATAAGTCTACATTATTACACATATTCTTACACCAATCAATACAACTACTGTTCTAGCTAATACTGGCGAAGTATTGAATTACATGATAGGACTCCTAGCAGTTTAAGGCAAAAAAATATATTGAAAATACTTAAATCATTTATTGAAATTCAGTCATTCACAGCAACTATTGAACCTTACATTCTATTTCAACTCTAGAAAAGTTGTATAAGTTTTTCGAAAATGCTAAGAATCCTATCATGTAATTCAATACTTCGTCAGTATTGGCTAGAAGAGTAGTTGCTTTGATTGGTTCTGGAATAATGAGTGTTTTAATGTATTTACCTAACTAGTATTATTAGCATGCCCAGATTAGGGTAACAGTATACAGAAAGTGGGTAATTTTATAATAAATAAAAAAGTGTGTATGTTGTGATTTGCTTAATATCTAAATAATATTCTCTAATCATGATGAAAGTAAATAAATAAAAAATAATTAATTGTAAATATTACTACCATACAACTTTTATACGAAACTTTTCTTTATTTCCAATAAAACAGAAATGAAGGAGTGGTCAATATATTACCGAATAACCTCATAATACTGCTTAATATTCTTTTTCCAGTTTCTCTTCAATTTTAATTTATTCCACTAATCTGTTTAGAAAAGTTTCTGGTGCGACTCTACACTACTTTATCTCTTTTACTGTTTTATTTTGCTTAAACTGTGTTTTTTAAGAACAAATCTTTACTGTGATAAAACGGACTTTGTAACATGTATTTACTTTAGGACGTGCTACAAACATTTGTATTTAATTGAGTCAAATCAATGTCTACGTGCATTTTAACAGAAACATTATTTATGTAGAGCAGTTCCTACAACTCTTAGAAAATACCAAACGAGAAAATTAATCTCCGTTGAAAAACACGTTTTTGATTTTTCGTGATTGACAATGAAAATATTTAAAACCTTTCTAAGGTTCAGATAACGGATTATTTTTCTTAAATGTCAAATCAACATAACTGGAATCTTATTTTTTTAGTTTAAAATTTATTATTTAGCAATTTAATTTAGGTTAGTATATTTTTAGCTGCGACACATTTAGTGATAGCCGAAAAATAATGAAAAACAAACCTTAATCTGTTTCTGCAAGATTTAATAAAAAATGTTTAATATTTTGTATTAGTATATTTTTTTCTTGTGATATGCCCCTCTGTTTACTCTCTTCTGCTAACTTGTAAAATGATAAATTATTATTCATAAATTTAAGAATTATAATACAAAGAAAATTAAATTTCATATTTAACTCTTAATATTATCTAACTCTTAAAAAGAATACTTAAAAAATATCTTCCATGGTAAAAATATCTTGCAAGATAAAAAAGAAAAGAAAACGCCGTTTAAATAGTGCAGTTTTGCTAAAAGCGTTTCATAGTTACAATATACATAAATAAGCTGTACTAATTTTCTTTAATTTTGTCTAGTACATTATAAAGTTACAACGAATTATTGCAAAGAACATGCTGTAGATCATGCGCGCCCCCAGATAGCACAAGATATTCTTAGATTAATCTGACAATCTTCTTAAAAAATATCTATAGATTAATTACAACAATTATCTTTAAGTAATTCTTAGCATAATCAAATAATTTATGATTACTTTTAGAATATGATCTGATAAATAATTTTAGAATATTTGAAAATATATATAGGATATATTTGGGCATTTATTTTAAGAATAATTTCATACATTATCTTTTGATTATTTTTTGAAAATATTTTATTAAGAATATCACAATAACATTTTTTTAAGATAAATATAGAACTTTCAGCTGCTTCTGTCTTCTGTCCTTTATCATTTACATATCGCCTTTTCGTATTCTTCTGTGTTCTGTCAAAAAAGTAATCTTTGGGTGTAGTTCTTATGTATGGTGTATGGTTATGTGTCACGCCGGTCATCTCATGGTAATGCCATATGTATTTGGTGATAAAAATTTGATATAATTACTATGTCCAGATCATTATAATTATAATAAATAAGGTAAGTAAAAATAGCTACTTTATTCAGGCCTTGATGGTACGTTCGTTATTCATATTAACAGCCGTGCTTTTTGTCAAATATAACAGGCCCATTCCTGTAGTTTTTATTAAAGTGGTATGATGTACTCGTTTTATAACATATAACGGACTGATAACGAAAGAAATGTTATTTTCCTCCTGTTACTTACACATCATTACATGTCATGCCCTTATAAAGATAACGTAGGTACACCGTTTACAACTTTGTTAGGTTAAATTTTCATCTTTTGGTCAAAAAATGTTTCGAAATGGAACATCGCACTGCTGGAAGAGCTCCAAAATAAAATTCTAAAGTTTATGTACCTACTAAGTAGATATGTACCTAATAAGTAAATAGGTATGATTAAAGAACAATATGAAATATCGTTTACTTGTCACTGTGACACCAGATATCTTGATCAATTTGCAAAAGGTTTATTGTTTCTTTTTTCTTCAGAGTCGAACATACGTATGTGTCCAAATAAGTTGTCTAACTATGTCTCATGCTAATAAGAAAACTAAAACCACAACATGGTATAGACATCTAGACGCAGCTAAAATCAGATCGGTGCAAACAGTGAAGGAGATTGAAGTGCAAGTGGGCTTACTAAAGCCAATGAAAGATTTGAGGGTAAAAAGGAAAGGAATATTTAATCAGTGTGTCTTAATATGGGCGATGCAATATACTGAGAAATTGTTTCTTTAATTTCATTTGAAGAATTTTTTAAATTTGTTTAAAATTTTGGATTTTTTTTTGTAAACAAATTACAATATCTCTTTATTTTTTTGAGTAAAGAGGCCACTGTTGTTTAAAACTGTTTTTTATTTCGTTATTTTATCTATAGGCCACGTAAATGAACTTGTTAATAAATGTTTGTATTTTTTAGTCTGCGTAAGCCTTCGTATGAGTCCGATCAAGTAAATTTAAGGTTTCCCACCTTCTCCAAAGCATATAAGTTATCGCAGAAACTCTAATAAAAAAAAAACGATTTTTTGACAATTATTCTTTTTATATTCGTGATGGAGTAAAAACAAAAACTTTGCTGTATGGCGAACAGAAAAGCATTAATCGTTGCACCGTTATCATTGCTCCATAAGCTCGAATTGGAGAAGACGGGAATTTTGAAATTGACTTAACTAAACCCGTATACATATATATAAATAACATTTATTTTTATTTTTCCCTGACAATAAAACATTTGCAGAAAAAAATATACTTTGAATAATTTAATATTGTCTAAAAGTTATTTGTATCATTTTCTGTGTTTTTTCTATTTTATTTTTGGATTTTATTATACGCCTTTTTATCTTCAAAATAGTCCAGAGATAATTCACAAAATAGTATATTACTGGAAATAATCTGTACGCCCGTGACTACATCAAAGTATGCAGTTACAGGTTATTTTTTTTTGGCAACTAGTATATAGATATAAAAATATCAAAAATAAATTATTCACTGACATTTCGGAAACTAAATCCGTTTCCTTTTTTAAAGTAAAAATAAAATCTTTTCTTTGGTCAAAGAGAAGATAAGTCCTTTGAGAAAGAAAGTTTCCGAAACTCCAGTGAATAATTATTTATTATTGATATTTTTATATCTATATATTAGTTGTCAAAAAAGAACAATCTCTAACTGCATCCTTTGCCGTAAAGTCACAGGCGTAGAAGTTATTTCCAATAATAATTAATAATTTTGTAAATTGTAAATTATTTCGACTATTTTGAAGATAAGGACGTAGCTGGTAATAAAACCAAAAAATAAAATAAAAAAAAATAATTTAATATCATGCACATATTATTCTGCATTAATATAAAGATAACCTGAAAAAACGATCCATGATTAAACATAAAAATATCCTGAGAATAATTTAATATTATGCACATATATTTTGACATTAGTATAAAGATAACTTGAAAACATAATCTGTGATTAACCATAAAAATATATTCTCAAAATATTCTAGATTATCCAGAGAATATTGTGCGAATTATTCTGAAATTATTCTAACGAGACATATAGTTGTACCGTTGGTTACTTCTAGGAATATTCTTTAAAGATAATAATTATTTTCGTGTTATTCTAAGAATAATTAAATATTCTGTAGGAATATTTTAAGAATAACATAAGTTTATGTTTGTGCTATCTGGGCCTTGCATTTGAAACGAAGGAGCAGAAACAGGCAACTTATCTGCTACCCTTGAAACAGCCGATGCAGAGATAAATGATTCGTTTGAAGGTGACATTTACATGGACAATGATGACAGTAGATGATGAAGATTAATCATTAGATGAATCAAAAATTCGATGTTGTCTAAATGTTGTGACATTCTCTTTATTTTCCCTTTTTTTCTTTCTAGGATCTTTTACCACATTCACCCTCTTCTAAAAACAATATCTAGGGTATGTACAAAATAACAGAGTTACCTAGAATATTACTGGGATGGGGATGTAAACTCTTATGGCTAACATATTGTTTTTTTATAATGAAATTGGACAAGCAGAGATATCGTTAGATTTGGTCCTATATAGTAAGCAATATATAAATTTATCACAATATAAATATTATTTATAGTTCTCCTACAACATCAATAAATATATTATTATTATTGTTGTACAAAACGGATGGAATACTGTGTGCCAAATTATTTTTATTATTGTAACAGAATATTTATGTTTTTATTTAATTTTTTTATTTTAATTTACTTAACAATATTGACTGTTGGTTGGTTTAAAAAGTTTTGTTTGTTTTACATCAAACAAATTGTCTCAGTCCGATGTAGAATAATTATAAATATTTTTTTCGTTTGGCGCCTTGAGAAATCAGTACATGGTTCGTAAAAAAAATGTAATGCGATTTCCATGTTAATTCAGGTTGCGTGAAAGCATCTTTTGCCTTGGTTATAGCAAAAGCATTGAATGCCTCAAACTAAAACAGTTCTCTTGTTTTTTTAATCATAATATTGTTAGAAGGTTTAAAGTGAATATTTTCTTGTTTGCCACTATTTAGTATGGTAAAAAAACTATTTTTTATAGGATTCACAAACATTAGACAAAGTAATCTATTGTTTATAATTTATTATTTGTGGCATATTCATGATTTCTTAGTTTGTTGTGTATTTTGCCACTGTAAAAATATTTAAAAATTTTGATGAAATAAACCTCTGCACCAAAAGGATCAGACAGAGGCTGGTTTTTATACTTCTATTACAAAATGTCTCACACCTAAAAATATATAAACTGAAGCAAAATTGTTAGATGATAAATTGAAAAATTAAAACGAGGGCAGTTGACGTTTCGAAAAGTGAAAGTTTTGATAACGGAAAAAGAACTATTTTCCGAAACGTCAACTGAATTCGTTTTAATTTTTCAATTTATCATATAACAATTTTGTTTCAGTTTATGTATTTTTTAGGTGTGAGACATTTTGTAATAGAAGTATAAAAACCAGCCTCTGTCTGATTCTTTTGGCGCCGAGGTTTATTTCATCAAAATTTTTAAATATTTTTACAGTGGCAAAATACCCAACAAACGAAAAAAAAAAGTAATCTATGTTAGAAAAAATTCTGAATGAAACCATAAATAAAATAAGTATAAATTGACAGAAGCAGAAAGCCATTGCGAAGGAGGTTACATTTAAACAAACGTCAAAATGTCAAATGTTGAACAGTTCCGTAATACAAAAATTTTCGGAAAAAATATTTACGTTTTTTTTGCAATCGCAGGCGAAGTGGTAACCTCCATACAGAGGCGTAGCTATGTACGGGCAATTCGGGCAGTTTCCCGGGGCCCCAGGCTTTAGCGACTGCCGCAACCTCCTAAAACGATCCTTTTATGGATCCCTCCATGTTTTCATATATAAACGGGTCTGGGGAGTGATTTATCAACGGGTTATACTATAAATAACATGGAAGGGGGTTATAGAGTAAATGGAATCCAGACAGCAGGCCTAGGGGGTTGATTAAACTCTCCCAAGTGGTGGCAAATTATTTTTTCAAATGATTCTATTCAAACGCGTATCCCCCCATTTTCGGGGTCGCTGATCACGGGAAAAATATTAATTTTTAGCTCCAACCGCTCCTCATCAATCAAACGATGAGTGAGTTCTGCCCGTTTGAGGGATCAGGAGAAGTTGGAGCTGAAGATGAATATTTTTCCCGTGATCAGCGACCCCAAAAACGGGGGAATACGCGTTTGAACCGAACCATTTAAGAAAAAAATTCCCACCCCTCGGGAAGTAAGTGGAACCCTCGGGAGGGTTCCACTTACTTTATAACCCCCTTCCATGTTATTTCAAGTATAACCCGTCGACAACCACTCCCCAGACCCGTTTATATCTATATGAAAACATAAAGGGATCAATAAAAGAGGTGGCCGTTTCAGGGGGTTGCGGTCAAAACTTCTCCTACCACGTGCATCAGCACCCTCGAAAACGGGGGGGCGGGGAGGTAATCTCGTCTGCACGAAATATTTCAACAACAACAATCTAATCAAGACAATTTGTTTATGTAATACAAAATCTTAATGCAATCTTGTATATCTCATTTCAATGGCAAATAGCTGAGAAATCGTAAAGTAAGTAGGAAATAATAGATGAGAGTTGGAGTTATAAGTCGGTACAGTACTTGGGCAAAAATGAAAAAATTACTTTGTATTAAATCTAAGACTTGTAAAGTAATTATATATTTCCTTGTGCAATTTCAATTTAGCATTGAGTCATAAAAATTCTCATCACCAAATGTGAATTTTTCAAAGGAAAACAGTGCATAAACGGTTTTTGCTACAAGACAATTATCCCAAAGTCCAAATTAAGTCTGTTAATTCAGAGAACGTGTAGTCAACAAATTTTGAGGAATTTGGTTCTTCTACACACACTGAATCACAATTTTATTTTTTTCACCCCCTTCAATAATGGGTAGGGGTGATAATGGGGGTGGCTAATGCCAGAAAAAATTTTTGAGACCTTAAATCCTTTTATATACAGGGTGCGCCACTTAAAACTCCCCAGGCTTGTAACTTTCTTATTTTTTAAGCGACGACCATGTTGGGCACATCAAATTGTAGATATTTTTAAGGCATTTCAATATGTGTACAGAGTGATTAAAATTTTTTTTTTTTTTTTTAAAAATTGTTATGAAAGAAAACTTAATTTCCTTGAATATTTTTTTACCTCACGCTGTACATGAACTGCGTTAATGTTTTCTTATAAAAATTTTAATTAGCTTCAATTTATATTATTACGTCATATTCGAAATTCCTATTGGTTTGAGAGAAACAAACAAAAAACATTCTCCGATTTCAAACTGATTTTTTTAAAAATAACTCTGAAGAATGTAAATAATAATTGTATGCTTTATTTTTTGTAAAAGACATATCACAAACATTACATAACAAAACAGCAACAAGAACCAAAAGAAATAAATATTTAAAAAAAAAACTTACTAACTGTAGTAAATAGGAAATTGCAACATTTAATTTTTTTAAATTCTTTATTTTAGTGCCTTTGTTCGTAACCTAAAAATTCGTTAGCTATTTGCAGCACGTCCGCAAGCTATAATGACGTAGAAGGCATGCGAGTGACAGAGCGCGAAATATGCAGTCCGTAAGAGTGTTGGAAGAAATAGAGTTTGCTAAGTTGGGCAATACAAAGATGTTAGATCTAATTTTTTTCGAAACAGTATTTATAAGTTCATTCCATTAGTGGTCCGTCTAGATGTACGCCCAGAAAATTTACCCTACATGAATAGTTAATTATATCTTCATAATTTCTTAATGTGAATAGCATATCTTGGATTTTATCTTTATTTCGAAAAAGTTAATTTGCATTAAACCACTGTCCAGCTTTGACTAGTGCCTCACATGAATTTTGAAGTACTGTATCTAGGTTTTCCAGATGAACGTAGAGTAATCTCATCTGCAAATAGTAAATAATTTGTTAACTGGTTGCCAAATGGGAGATCGTTGATAAAAATGAGGAATAACAGAGGTCCTAATATAGAACCCGGTGGTACTCCGACAGTTATTTTCTTCTGAGCAGACAATATCGCTCCTGCTTTTATCTGTTGGTACCTGTTATCACGATAAGTTTTAAACACTTGCAAGCTACAGTTGTCAAAGTTGTATAAGTTTAACTTCTTTAAGAGTAGTTCATGTGAGACACAGTCAAAAGATTTACTTTAGTCACATAACGTTATGGCTGTGAATTCAAGATTTTCAAACGATTCGGTTATTTTTATTAATAGATCTAATATACCTGTGACCGTGTTTCGATTTTTGCGGAATTCATGCTGGGAGTTGTAATCCGGTGATTTTAGCTTCAAAAATAACTATTTTTCGGAAAGTTTTGGGACTAACCAACTACAGAATTTCCTCAGGAATTCGAAAAAATAGTGTTGACCACTCAAAACGGCGGCTTTAATTGTTATTTAACTTTTTGTAAACAAAATGAATTTTGCAACTTAGTTTTTTGCTTATATCTTCGTTTCTAAAGGTCGTAGAAAAACGTTCGATCAGTCAGTTTCTTCGTCATGAGCTCTCCATAAGGTAGGTATACGCAAAGAACGAATCATTGATTGTTAACACGTTGACTGCCATCTCGGTCTATATGACCGAGGTTTTTATTGTCTATGAGGCCAACTCAGTCCATAAGACCGAGTACTTATATTTGCCCTGTGGGCCGACTCGATCTATAAGACCGAGTCATGTTTTTGGGATCTCTGGATCTTATGCCTACCTTATAGGGGAGCTCATGACGAAGAAATGGACGAGTCGAACGTTTTTCTACGACCTTTAGAAGCGAAGGTACAAGCAAAAAATTAAGTTGCAAAATTCATTTTCTTTATAAAAAGTTAAATAACGATTAAAACCGCCGTTTTGAGTGGTCATTTTTTTCGTATTCCTGAGGAAATTCTGTAGGGAGTAAACTAATTTTTGATTAGTCCTAAAACTTTGCGAAACATTTTCCTTTTATCACCGGACTATTGGTAAAAATATTTTTGTCTTCGAAATAGCGTGTTACTCTGCTAGCAATACATTTTTCAAATATTTTTGAAAGTATCGACAGTAAGGTTATTGGTCTGTAGTTCGATATATACAAGTTTTACCTTTTTTGAAGATAGGAATTACTAAGGCCTTTGGAAATTTCCTTCTTTAAAGCAAGCTGCATTGATTTGGAAACATAAATTACTTGAAAGTGGCTCGGTTTATCGAAATGTAAAAATTCTTAGTATTTTTATTTCTAATAATCTGAAAATTATTTTTTCATAAAAATTTTTGAAACACGTAAAAAATAGTCGGGGGTAAAATACTGGCAACCACCTCCTAAAACTAATGAGGTAGAAGAGAGGGTTTATCTGATACTATGAAAATTGGTGTTCAGACGGACTATATCTAAATTTACAATATGAATTTTATATTTTACGCCGGATGGAAGGAAGTTATTGCAGAAAAACTGACGTTTATCATCATTAAAGAGACATTGTGTTCTGATTAATTCTGGACCACCGCGTATATATTTTCTTACAGTGTTTGGCAACGCGTGTGTGTACTTATAAAGAAAGAGAAGATATGTTCCTGTACGATTTCTTTCTGTTGAATATGTCAAACTAAAATTGAAAGCCTTTTCTGACCGACTTATGAATTCCAACCTCAACTTAACAACTTAATTCTTACTAGAAATACTCATTTTATTTACTATTGAAATGAAATTTTCCGTGTTTTATGTACGTAATTCCACCCCCATCGTACTCTCAGCGACAAAAACTAATCAATATACATCATCACCTTTTCAAATATTTAAGCTTAAATATTTAAAACGACACGATTTTATCAACACTTCAAGTTTTATGTCAAAGATAACTGTTTACGTCCCAGATATAAAGAGACTGATTAAGTTCTTGTCGTCAGCTGGCTTGACAGGGCTTTCGCTTTAAGTTTCATAAAAGTTGGAAATATTAGAAATGAGTTTATAGGACAGTCAAGCGAAGTTTCTTGTGTTAATTTCCGGTAATTCGGAGATTGGACAGTGCATATTCGATCAGGACAGGATCTGTAATAACATATTAAAACGTACTTATCTCAAAAAAAAGATGAAAATGAAAAATGAGAAAATATTTCGAGGGAGAATTTTAACGCCACCACACCGATGTGAAAGTGATGAAGGTGAACTTGTTTATAAACAATTTTGTACAATTTCACTAATTAATAATAGGTTGTACAAAAAAATCACAAATAAACAAAAATAAAAGTGTATCCGTATCGCTTGATGAAGACTCCATATTTTACAATAATTGTATAAATATATAAGAATACTTAATAAAAAAAAGCATTAAAAAGATGTAATTAACAATTTTCTATATGCCATATGCATTCACGCGTGAGTATATAGAGCTTCGCGGACCGCGTGACGAGCGGAGAGGCATCTTATAGTGCGACGGGAAACGGTAGAAGCAGAGACAGTTGCAACTGGGGTTGTGGCATAATTTAATTCATGACTCGCTTAATTATGATCGAAATTTAAAACTGAAAAAAGTAATCGAATCTTGATAGTATACGCTACAAGCTTTATTCTTATAAAATTTTTAAAATTTTCGTTGACAATCACCAATGGAATGAATTTGCAAAAATAACAAAATAAGTATTCGCATAATAAGCGATAAGTAGTCACAGAAAAAATATAACATTCTACACCAGCCTTAGGCTCGTGCCGTAAACGTCATCAGTACATGCGCGTTGAATAAATATACTAATAGCTTTGTAGATGCATCGTCATTAACCTTTGTATTGAAAATTCTGTGCCATAGAAAATTGTTTTTGTAATTTTGCTCTATCTCTACGTTTTCCCACATATTTTTTTTACTAAAACACAAGAAACGGGCACCACATTTTAATGTTGTTAGAAATCCTATGTCTGATCGAATACTTGACCTCGGCCTAGGTAGAATTATCGAAATTCTGAACCTCCAGCTTGACCACCCTATTTTCCTTTCTTTACACTACCACATAGCTGAATGATAATCAATTTTTTAATAATGCTTTAATCTTATCGGTTAAGGTTAAATATTATGATATGCTAATTGCTATTTTACTTTATTCGATTTTACAATTACTCACGAACAGATTTTTAAAGCTTTTCGTTTTAGAGGTTTCATTAAAAAGGCATGCATAAAAGTTATCTAAACTTTTGGTAAATTCATAATTGGTAGAGATATCTTTGAGCATCATGAAAATATATATTTTGTGCTTTTAAATTAGATGGTATTCATGAACGTATTTGGTCAGTAGTGGATAAATGAATAAATTTATTGTTTTAATCAACAACGCGCGGTCTATCACGTATGCAACAGAAATCTTCATAGTGTTATGGTTTTTACAAGATGTATTTCATAAATTACAATAATATTGCTGTTGACAATTTGGGGATACAATTTTTATGTAAAAATAAGACTTTCTGAAATCCCTCCTTTTAGAGTTACAAGGTTTCTGGAGCAGTCCTTAATCAGTTTTTAATTGAATTTCAACTCATTACTTAGTCACCCCCCCCCTCCTTGTAGTCGGGCGAGGGGTAACTTTAAAATCTGAAATAGGAACCCCTATTTTTTATTACAGATTCGGGTTCTACGGCTAAAAATACGTAGGATTTGTCTGAAACATTATTTTCGATTCATGATAGATGGCGCTGTAATCGACGAAATTCAATTTTTTTCGATTTCTCCTACTGAGAACGTATGCAATACGTTTGCAATAAAGAAATGCCACGTTTTTATTGTAAATAATCAAAATTAGTTTTAAAACAAATATTATTTCTCAAATTTTCAATTATTGAAAAATAACTTCTCAAGAAACTACAATTATCGTAACCCAGAAGCGGGCGCCCTTTTTGGGATACTTGGTCAACGCGATTTCCTTCGCTTATGACTTATCGGAGCGCTTGATTAAATCAGCTTTTAAATTAATGTATTTTTTTTGTAGTTTGTTTTAAAAATACCATTTCTTATGTTAAAAATACTTTTTATAAAAATGTTTTATTATGTTTAACGTTTGTGTTATTTCTTCTCTTCGTGTTTTTTATGTGCTTGTCTTGTTTCTTTGTAAATAAATGCAGAAAAGAAAGAAATAATTTAAGAAACAACTCATTTTAGTCAGTTCGACGATTATTTCGCAAACAAAAAGACCTGTTTCCGTTAAGCTGTTGATACTACTCCAGAATGGAGTACTTAACTGTACAAGAGAAAATTTAAATGGTTCTTGTTTATGGAGAAGCTGGCAGGCGTCTTGATGATGCTGTCGATGTCTGCACTCAGCGTTTTCCGAATAGAACTCGGTCACGTGCTTCATTTTATCGTACTGTCAAACAATTTACTACTGACGGAAATGTTCAACCGAAAAAATGAACCCGTCGAGCGACAGTCACTGGAGAAAGTAATGGAATTGCAGTATTAGCTGCAGTGGCTGTTAATCCTCATGTTAATATACGAGAAATAGCTCGTGATTCCGGATTGTCATAGACCAGTGTTTGGAAAATTTTAAAACGTTATAAATATCATACGTATCATGTGTCTTTACACCAAGATCTTCATGATTTCCAAAATCGGGTAACTTTTTATCAGTGAGCACATGAACAAATACAACAAAATCCCAAAACGTCGTATTTTTTATTGCAAACATATTGCAGAATCGTATGCATAGGTTCTCAGTAGGAGAAACAGAAAAAAAATGAATTTATTCGATTACAGCGCCATCTAAGTTTCAGGTTAAAAAAATCATCCGATATATTGTAAAAATGGGAAGTCAATGCTATTTTACACCCTGTATATTAGTAAACCAAATGCAATGTTAGATATAGAATATTGCCACAAATATGTGTTAGATATTTTTTTGTGAGAGTACTCACAAAAACATTGATGATTAGTATTAACAATCCTTTGCTTCAAGACTTCAAGTTTTTGAAAAAAATGTTGTAAATCTGCAAATTTGTACGAATGTTCCTAATGCATTTCTGAACAACATACGAACACCTCCAAGTCCTCCAATACAGGCTGCATTGATTTCCGTACGTAAGAAAGCTATAAGTTACAGTTAAAGTTTTTTTTTTATCTATTTATTTAACGTCGGCCTATTTCTGCTACCAGGGCCTATCACCGATGCCAGGAGACGAGCTACCCCCAACCTGGAAATTTTGCCGAACCTCTTCCCTTAAGAAAAGTAGGGATCTTTTACTTGTCTAACATTTAATAGACAAGGAACCGCCTGCTTTACATTCCCTCCGAAGGATGGTATATCAAGTACGTCTTGAAATTACATAGCTTCCGCGTATACACTGATATACAAGCCGCTAGAAGGAGTGACGAGATCGCTGTGTTTCCCAAGTACTAACCGCGCTGCACGATGTCACGACTTAACTCCAATAGCGGACTACGTCCAAGAATTCCCCCCATGCCTCTACACATTCAAACTGGGCGATAGTCTGTTAACCAGCAACATAACCCAAATCAGAATGCATAATGCCCCATTCCAGATCAAACACCCCCTACCATAACAGGCGTTCCCCATCTTCCGGCAACCTCTTCTCTATACCACAACCCACCATTTCCCCCCCACCTTTGATCTTTCCTCAACTTCATCTTTCCAATCATTTATATTCTTTTTCTTTATGTTCTATTTTTGTTCTCGTTTTTAAACCCTATCCTTTTTCCACCACATTTTCCTGGCATCAGGGAGACTGCCAGGTCGGCAGTTCTCGTACGGGTTTTTTCGTTTAGCTTTTCACCCGAGCAAACAGCCCAAATTTATTCAGTGCTACAACCAGTGACTAGTTTCTAATTTTACAAGAATTAGTTTTAGGTCCATGTGGACAGCATTTTTTAATTTTATTGTTAATTCTTCAATCCGCCACAGACGGATAGGAGTTTTAACGTTGTTTTATCAATTATCATTTAGCCAAAAAAAAATAATAATTTTTTTCTGTTTTAGCGAAATTTCACCTAATATTCCTGGTCCATTGACAATCGAGGCATGAAAAAATAATGAGAATTTGAACAGAGCCATTACCAAGAGTCAAGCCCAATCTAATAAAGAATAATTTCGTCCAACGAAAGGGCCCAACTGAAATAAATGGCACACTTAAGGCATCACCGACCCAGGAGATTTAGACTGATACTTCTATTCTCTTCTTTTGAAGTAATATTTATGGCGTATTAAAATTTATAAAACACCATAAATATTACAAGCGATAGAAAACGAAATTAAAAAGTATCCTGTTAGATCAAATTATCATAATACAATACCTTAAATATTTCAAGGTTATTTTAATTAGTCGAAGGTGAATTTATTAAAAACAGGTATTCATTTATAAATAAACTGAATTTTAAATATAACGATTAATGGCTATGCAAGGCGTACTGCGACAATGTATCTCTCCTATTCGAGATAAATTAATTCCCTCATTTAAATTTCTAAATATAGTATTCACAAATATTTATACACAGGATGTTCCACAAATATGGGGCAATATTCCAAATCAGATGGTTTAGGTTAAAATAACACAAATTACCCTTTTTCCTAGGAGTTAATCGTCCTGATTAAGATTAAATTGAAGATTGTTTATTGTTTGTAATTTCCAAATTACTATTTCGATTATAATAAAATTTGAACTTTGGTATAGTTTTGTCTACATTTAATTTCATATACACATACATTTTTAATAATTAACAGTTCCTCGCATGGTGAAGATTTTAATGCACGGATTTGCTTGTGGTGAGTTTTGGGGATTATTTTCTCGAAAAGGCTTTAGGTTCATTCTACATTATGTGGTTGTAAGAGTTTGAATTTAATGATTTATGATTTCATAACTCTTTTTAAAGTGACTTCTGGCATACCACAGGGCCACTATTGAATACATTTGGTGTTAATAAAACGTTCGATACATGCTTGACAAAATAACTCCAATTTCTGGAAATTATCATTTTCAGTTCATCATTTCTATTCATTTATCCACTAAGTACCATGAGAAATACAATGATTCTAATCTTATCCGAAAAACTTAAGGAAAGATGCGTCCCAAAAAGATTGTGATTAAAAGTGTAATGTAACATGGTACAAAAAAATAGTTATGATATTATTAAACGCTACTTAGCTGGACGATTGTAATTAAATTAGAATCCTATCGTTATCGCTTTTGTATAATATGCGAACTTCTATGCGGTTCTATTTCAATACAGTCGACCAGATACCAGTGGCGTGCAACTAAATATTTTAATAGTTGCAATAATAATTTTGATAGATTTTTAATTTTTTTTTTCGTGTCATTGTATGAATTCGTTGTACAACCCCTAAAAATTTTCGGATAAGATCTGGATCACCCTGAATATGCAATATATGTGTTGTAAAACTTTCTTACCTATAACACAAACTATCTCTAAGGTATATTCACTTGAAATATAAAGCACCAATAAAGACTGCCGTTATACAAAATACAAAAATAGATTAGAAAAACCAATAACATTAGAACATTTATCATACATCCGAACTCTTCAGGCCTTCGAGTAAAGGCGCTGTGATTCTGGTCTCATCTAGAGTGATAAAAATGGGAGAGGACCTATCCTCCTCCGGAATAGAACACCTCCTGTCAAAACTAAAAGAACTCACGTCTAAACTATTAGCCATTCGTTCCGGTTTCGGTTTTTCTTTTATCGGTTGTTCGAAACTACGCGATATTTTCGGCTTCGCACCGTACTTCGGGATGGTAACAGTACAATCCGGCGGTTCCGATGATTCCAATGGAGCTTCGAAACTAATGGTGGGGTGGTAGCTACACGAAGGCCTCTCGATGGTCAGTGGAGTCTTGCGCTCCACAGTCTGATGTTCAAAACTAATGAAATTCCTATGGCGACTTTGCGGACGCTCGACGAAACATGATGAGCGGCGACTCCGGAACTGCTGATGATGGGATATGAGCGGTCGATCGATGGCTATTGATGGCCTGTGTCGTGATGTGTAATATGGTCTTTCGATGGTGATCAATGATGGTCTTCGTTCTCGATTTAAAATGGGTATTATGGAACCTGGAATGAAAACAAACGATATTTAGTAAGATGGACGTGAAGATTTATTATCTGTCAGTTGAACTGAACAAAGTAATGTTCGTAATTTAAATTGCCTTTTCAGATCGGACATAAGGGCAGCAGGTCATGTTTGAATTTAAAAATGTACTTAATACTGAACGATGGTCTAAAATATTTGGTGTGCGGCGAGAAATATACAGGATGTGTCTGAAATAAGTGGCGTAAGTTGTACACCATATATTAAATAAACAAATGGACCCTCAGGTTTCAGCAATTTTGTTATATAAATAAGGATTTATCAAATAATTACCGCTAGTAGATTTTTAAGAGTTCATTTAATCAATGACACATTATTGCAAAATATGTTGAACAATGCACGTTATTTTAAAATACCCTGTACATAAAAATTGATTATTATAAACCTTATGTTAATATTTTGCACCAAGATTCGACAACAGTAGTTGTTAGAAGTATCGCATTACTGACGAAAGACAACTGTTTTTATTGAGTCAGGGTGCAAAACACAGCAACGTGTCGGCACTTCTTATGAAAGACGATTCATTGCCATTGTCATCTGTTTTTCTATGTGATATATTTGGTGTTAGTTTTCATAGGATGACGATGATCACAGAATTGAGGACAGTCTTGAAGATCAGGATAGCTGAATTCAAATTCTTTATTTGTCTCTTCAGTGTAATTACACAATCAGACACATCAGTATAATATACAATGTTTAAAATGATAATGAAGTAAAAATTGATACATACATACAGCGTGATCTACCAAGAAATGCGGAAAATAAAATAGTGTACTAGTCTTCAATGTGGGAAAGCCCCTGCAAAATTTTAGAGGATTCTGAGGTAATTTAGTATATTAAATTATTAGTAAATTTGCGAAGATACACTACTGATGTTAAGTAAGTCCTGACCTACTCCTGAATAGGTCGATGAACTTACTTGTGAAAGAACGTATTCGTATTTCCTTAATTGGCATAAAAAGTGAAGCCGGCCGGCAAGATAAAAAAAAGAGGTTTACACACGATCCAGCGGCAGGGTGCCAACATTGTCGGTACGCTTTGAAGATAATTGGAATTCCAGCGGACCAGTTCACTTTTACGAATGGGTTCAAAGCATGCCGTCAAGGCTGGCTCCCTGCCGCTGGAGAGCCGCGTTTTTTGTTTTCTGTCGAACAATAGGGACACCGCCGCGCCGTGTCATTGACCGGTTTAACTAAATATCTCGTATATCTGCTTGTCGATTTATTTCGATTTATTTCGCTATTTTTGTAGTGTGATTTGAATAAAACCAAAAAGTCACTTCTATCTTATCCAGCTTTGCTGTCATAAAACGATATCCCACATCGGTAGTGGGATGTGGGTAGTGATAGGGGGGTGGTAGTGGGGATGGATGGAGATTTTAAACCTATTTGAACAATAAAAAGTTTTGAAAAAAATTTTGTCGTTACTATACTTCCACTGGATATAATAATAATGCTGCCAAAAGTCAGCCGAATGGTTGGCAGGCCAAATGCAGAAGGCAGTTATCCTGGGGTCCCTTCGTCTTCTTAGGGCACACGAATCTGGCATCTAGAGTCACTAACCCTGCGGGAGGCGGAGAGTGGCTGTGGATAATTCGCTGGTGCTTCTCCCGTGAGAATGTCGGAGAATTGCAGTGGATTGTGTGATTCGGACGAAAACCCGACTATTGTCTGATGCAACTAGTGTTAGTGTTAGTTCCCCACCCCTCCCCCCGTTTTCGAGGATGCTGAACACCGTGGTGGTCTCAGAATTTCTCGTTGGGGTGATCCACCCCTGCAAACGGCCAAGAACCATCCCCAAACGGAGGTTAACGCGTATTATAATAGTTTGAGAGACTCTTACTTGGCGATCTCTCGTTTTCGAGGATACTAAACACCGTGGTCGTGGCAAAATTTCTCGTTGGGGTAAACTCACCCCCACAAACGGCCAAGATCCATCCCAAAACGGTATTATAATAGTTTGAGGGACTTGGTGATCCCCCATTTTCGAGAATGCTGAACACCGTGGTGATGGTGGAATTCCTACCCGGGTTGACTCACCCCCCGTAAATGGCCAATAACAACCCTCCAAAGGGGTGAGAGTGCGTTCTCAGCATACCTCCGGGTAAAGCTCCCCCCCAGTTTTTGAGAATGCTACACAGGAAAAAAACATTAAGTTGTCACCTCGATCTCATCAACAAAGTAGTCATCTTCATTTACTGTGAAGCTGAAAAAAGATGAATGTATATTTTCTGAAAAATAGGTTTATATAATAACATCTGATTTATTTAATTATAATGTATTATATATAATATTTTTATTGACGCAAACAATTACTGCATATATTGTTACGCTGGCTTTTTTTATTTTAAATTAATTTTTTACGTTATTTGATCCCGTGCAGTTACACCCATTATGAAAATGCGAAGGGGAATTTTTTGCCATTAAGAGGGTGTCAAGCACTCGATTCGTGGTCCTCTCCGTGTTTGGCATACTCGAAAATGGGAGGGAAATCTTTTTGTCCAGTGGTATGACGAAGGCGCTCTCTCACCCCTTTGGAGGGTGGTTATTGGCCGTTGAGGGGATGGGCGGGCGTCAGGCACGCGTCCCAGGGTCCTCCCCATAATTGGCATGCTCAATAACGTGGGATCAATAGTAAAAGAACTACTTTGGTTGTAAAGCTATAGATTGGCGTAGGTTTAGAGCTGTATCCTATTGTTTAACCCTATGTTGTGAACATCTACTAACCGTGGTCTCCAATTTTGTGTGTTTATATAAAGTCGCCTTGAAAGACCCCTGGGCGTGAAGAGTGTGTCCTTGTTTATTCCTGCGTTATCTTTCTTCAAGTGATGATTGCATAACTGATTACCGAATGAAAAAGACTGAAGTAGGCTGTTTTTGCTACTTGCATTGGTAAGATTTCTTATTAAGTTTTAAAATCTATTTGGTGCTCCCAGGTAAGGAGAGGATCTAAGTACACTCCAAGAAATTTCGTACAGTACGGGTTTTTTACGGTATGAAAGTACCATGTTTGTTGTTTTTTCATTATGTAGTAGTAGTTTATTTGCTGTGAACCAGTTTTGAACATCTACTACTTTATTGGCATATCATGCAGTAAACACTTTAAGTTATTATCTTTAGTGATTATTGTAGTGTCATCGGCATATAATATAGTACTGCAATTTACATTTGCGTAAATTAAATCGTTAATATAAATAATGAACAATATAGCCGTCGTCAATGACCAATGTCATAATGAGGTGTTGGGTGCCGACGCGGACAGATTTCGGCAGCTCAGCTTTGTGTTGGGGAAAGAACCCGGTGGATTGACTCATTCATTGACAAACCTCGATACAAGTCTCATAGCTTAACTTGATGTTATATATGGCGTATTTCAATATGTATAAATATTCTTAAATTGAGTTTGTTTTCCTAGGTGTGGTCAACCTTACTACATCTATAATACGCACTGCACAGGCCTTCAGGTGCATTGAATAATAATTACAGGCAGACGATGACACCTTGTTTAATAATGGTTAACAGCTACTAGTCGCAAAAACCAAAGAAGTTTACTGGGTAATAAGTTTTATTTTTTTATGGCGCTTCTAAAAATTTGAAAAAAATCGACAATAAACAACCCATAGCAGTGTATCTGGTAAAAATTTTGTACTCGCGAATAGTTATTTTCATGTATAAATGTTTTTAATTTATTTTCAATTTTTAATATTTTTCCTTAATTCGAATGGGATTGCAAAATCAGTCCAATTTTTTCCTAAAGTGTATTTAAATGGTATTTATATTCTCATTTTTTTTCATAATAATTAACTCATAACGTGCAGAAATTAAAAAATCAAAACGAAAAACTATCTCTACTATCTTGCATAAATGGCACCATTAATGCCATTGGTCACACTCCACAAGAAATTTATAGAGTATTGGTTGAGCGTTTGCAATTTCGTTCTTTCTCTACCGTGTGGGAAATGAATGGCTATGTAGTAGGCTTCAACCAGCTCCTAATATTTTCAAGTCTATGGTTAGCTGCACTGAAAAGTGTAGAGTATAACCAGACTGAAAAGTCAGAACAGTCTAGTGCGCCATCTATGGTACGATAGATTTACTATGTTTATAAGGGTACAGAGGTTACTAGTGGCGACAGGATGCTGAAACTCGAGGAATACATTTCTTTTCGAAACATGTTTAAAAAATCAAATAACACACCATTTTGAAGATAATAATTTATATTATTGTAAACAATTTGGTTTTCGAGCAAAAATGACCACAAATGACGCAATTATTTACTTAATAGACAAAATTGTCAAAGGAAATGAGAATAGGGATTATGTCGGGGTAACCTTTTGTGACCTTCAAAAGGCTTTTGATTGTGTTTCTCATCAAATTCTAATAGACAAATTAAAACTTTATAAATTTGACATGATCAGCTGCAACTTAATAGAATCATTTCTAAAGCATAGACAGCAGTACATAAGCATAAGTAATACTAACTCGACATCCCAGTACATAAAGAGCGGAGTGCCACAGGGATCGGTCTTAGGACCAACTCTATTTTTAATTTACGTAAATGACCTAAGTAAGTCTGTACCTGATGTTGACTTGGTATTATTTGCAGACGATACCACACTCCTGGTATCAGACAATAAATTGGATGCTGTTCAGAGGCAAATAGATGAAGCTAAGTTAAATGCTTTAGAATGGTTCTCATCAAATAAATTGTCACTAAACGAGCATAAAACTACAAATATGATTTTCAGTCATAGGCCAATTGAAAATTATAATAACCCAGAAAAAGTAAAATTTCTAGGCGTTTTTCTTGACCCAAATCTCAACTGGTTCCACCATGTTGATTACACAGCAAAAAAGATATCAAAAAATATATTCTTGCTAAGAAACTTGAAAAACATTGTAACTTTTAAAATTTTATTAACGGCCTATTACTCGCTAATAGTATCCCATATGACTTATGGTCTGATAAACTGGGCCCATGCCCCGCAAGCTAACAGAATTTTCGGGTTACAAAGGAAAACTCTCAGGATAATTACAAATCGTGGATATAGAGGATGTAAGAGATAAATTTATTGAGTTGGGAATTTTAACATTTCCGTCATTATACATTTTTCATTGCCTGATATATATTTACAAAAACATAAACCAATATAAAAAACATGAGGATATTCACAAATACAACACGAGAACTCAACATAACTTAGTGATAGATTTTAATAGGCTTAAGTCAAGTGATTGTGGCTTTAATTGTTACGGCCCTAAATTTTTTAATAAAATTCCAAATTGGGTGAAAGCCTTACCAGAGGTGAAATATAAACAGTTAATAAAAAAATTTTTAATAAAAGAATGTTTCTATAGTATACATGAATTTTTAAATTTTAATGGCACTGAAGCCAAAATAATGGACAACAATTTTCTATAAATTTACAGTATATTTTATTGTGTATATTTGTGTATGTGTACAAATATTTTGTATGTATATTTGAAATATTTTTAATTATTTATGTTATTTTACAATTTATTTATCCTATATTATATATTTTATAAGTGACATTGCATAATATTATGACAATTTCTATATTTCTATATTTGACTTGTGTAAAATTGTATTGTTAAAGCACCAATAAATTTGATTTGATTTGATTTGATTTGATTTTCCTATTATCAATGGTACTGACATCGAATATGGTCCGAAAGCTTCTGGAATCACTTTATCCTTCTTATCCGGTTAGACCAGGGTGTATACCAATTCACATTTTTTAAATATCCTGACTTTTCCAGATTCTCCAGGACTTTTCAATAAAAATTTCTGCTCGAAATTAAAATTGATGAGCAGGGGAAGGGTAAATGGAAAATATTTTTGGACGAGCATGGGGGCGCAAGATGGGAACAACTTTGGATATAAGTAGTTTTCATAAATTCTCCCTGACTTTTATTATAAATTTATGAATTCCCCGATTTTTTCCTGATTTCACTGACCAAAATCAAATTCCTTGACTTTTCCAGGTTTTCCCTGTTTTCCAGAAAGTATACACCATGGGCTAGACCCTTGTCTAGAACTGGGCTTTGTTTTTCAACTGAAGATTACCCCGATTATTTTTATTGTATAGTATTTATACTCTGAATATTTAACATCTTAATTTTCTCTGAATTTTCTCTTGTCTGATTGGTTATTTGCCGACTAAACGACGATATGCTAATTATTTCAAAACCTAAATTTGCTAAAGAGGATAATAAAAATTGTCTGCTCCACAACCAATACTTTTTTTGCAATCAATTTAAAAAAGAAAAATACTACAACAATTCTGTTTTATGAAAATAAAGTAAATCTTCCAAAATGTTATCTCTCACCGTGTATGAGATAAAGAATAAATATACATTTTATTCGCCCAGTTTGTCAAACTGTAACTCACTGGGGACACATTTAGGTATATATGCAAATTAGATCTAATCATGGTTGTAAAATTGTAGTTCTTTCATCCACATTGTAGTCAGGCGACTTAACTGTATTCAGAAAAAAAGTAGGGATGTTTTTGTTAAAATATTCTTCAGACACACTGACAATAAAACGAGTCTACAGTTTTAATAATTTAAGAATAATAATCCAATAACTACATAGTTTCTAAAATATTTAGTGACCTTATGCAACTGCAGTTTGTTTGCATTCTAATTTAAACCAAATTGCCACTAAACGGAAAAATTAGCAAATATTACCTATTTCTTGGTCATTCCAAAAATGGAACTACCGCAAAAGCAAACAAACACTTTTATTTGTTTTAAATCAAATTTTGATTAAAGGAACAAATGCGTATTAACATAGACAGAAATTTTTAAAGTGAATTGTGAATAAATAATCTTGATGCACATGTAAAAATTATAGAACAAAACGTCTTTACTGAAATTCAAGATTTCTGAATTAGCCCTGTCGATGAAGGTATTTTACCCACAAAATTTTGCACACTGAGTAAACTTTTTTTTAATGAGTTCGTGGAAGTGTATAGAATAATATCCTGAAAAGTTTAATTTCGCTCGGGTGCAGAACATAAAAAAAAAGTGAAAAAAAAATTGTTCATCCATGTTTTCAAAATTTTGAAATTAAATCAAGCTAGAAAAAAATAAAAAATACAGATGGATAGATCACGTATTTATGAACAAAAAATATCCTAACAAAATTTATCGTTAAAGTCACGGTTTTCCCGGAAAAAAATAATCAAATGTAACGTTATAACTCGGAGCGATATCCATGCGTGCACGCGCTTGAATACGCATGACTGTGACACCGACGACGCACTGAATTACGTGTCACTAAATCAGAATTTGTTCAATCTATGAGTGTTGGTTCATTTAAAAGATGGAAATTGTAGCTTTCTGATGCATTTTTGTTTTAAAAAATACAAGCAAAGGATGGATGGGAAAAATATACTTATATATATTATCACGCCCGAACTCAATCGTCGCAATAAACAATATAGAAAAAAATAAAAGCCCTTCAAAAAAATTCTTTCTTCATTGAGAACTGTTGAAAAGTATGTACACTTCATGATTATTATGGTTTATTAAGTTGTAGTAACGAGGATTAAAAAAAAGTACACCTCAAATCATTTTAGTTTCCTTGCTTGATGATTTTTTTTTGATAAATATATATATTGGAGGCTGTAACTTGCCGAGAAGTTGACCCATTGGAAAAAATCGTTGCCCAAGGAATCACTACTTCCACATCCAGATTTTCTATCCAAGTCTCTCACAACGAAAAAATTTTGCATGTGGAAATAATTGCTTATGGAAATTTAATCATATAATATTTGAAATCGTCTACCCCAAAAACCCATAAAACGATATCCCACATCGGTAGTGGGGTGGGGGTGGTGATAGGGGATGGTAGTGGGGGTGGATGAAGTAAAAAAATATTTTGAGGGTTTTGGTTCTTGTACACACACTAAATCACATTTTTTTTTCATTCCCTTAAATAATAGGGTGGGGGTGGTAATGGGGGTGACTAATTCCAAACATTTTTTGAGACCTTAGCTTCTCTTGTATATACTAAATGCCAATTTTATGGACCCTTACCTGCTTGATTTACCTATTTACCCCCCCCCCCCCCCAACCCTTCGAAGGAAAAAGATGAAAATACAATCTAGTTCCAGATCCCGTGTATCCCATATGTGTACCAAATTTAAAGTCAATATCTTAAACGGTTCCAGAGTAATCGGGTGCACAAAAAAAACGTTACAGACAGACCGGCAGACAGACAGAGAGACAGAAATTTTTTTTTCGCTCTAACTTAAAATCTCTCCACTGGATGTGGAAGTAAAATAAAATATTACTATTTCGTAAAAATGTATATTTTTCGAAACACAAAATCGTTTACTTGTATGCGTTTTTTCGAAAATATGATCAAATAGATCATGATAAGAAATTGCGATTTTCACGATCTTATCCTTATAGTTATGAAAATATCTTTGATTGTTTTGAATATAAATTCTGGAACTTTTCCAATACATTATCAAATGTATAAGGAATCCATTGAATATAGCTGAAATGTGGATAGGTGTACCTGTAATAAATACAATACAGTAAAGGCACGTAAAAATTCATGCGAGCGATTCAGCGGCTATGTGTGGTGTCTGTGTATGCATTGATAATTATATATTTTCCCTCCATACTCACTATTTATCCTCCTATTCACTAAGAAAAATGTTTAAAACGTGTAATCAGAAAGAGAAAAAAACTTTATTTTACTCGATAGAACAGCTAAGAATTTTTAGAGGTTACATAGTATGCTTTTAACTGTGCGCTGGCCGCGCAGAGTGACAAAGTTACTTCACTATTTATTTCCAGGAATACCGTGGCTTTAGCGATAAATTTTATTAGCATATTTTTTATTCAGAAACATGTGGGCTATCCACCTGTATTTTTTATTTTTCCTACCCTGACTTAATTTCAAAATATTGAAAAAATGGATAAAAAAATTTTTTTTTCACTTTTTTTATGTTCTGCATCCGAGCGAAATGTAAACTTTTCAGGATATTATTCTATACATTTTCACGAACTCAAAAAATTAATCAGTTTGCAAATTTTTGTGGGTTTCACTATAAGATGTTCTCTGTCGTCTGGGCTAAATTAAAATATATGATAATAAATTTGTGCATAGTAAAAATAATTTGTAGTGTTTGCTAGCTGCCTATAACGATGATTTAATAAGTTGTAATTAGCCATAAGGTGTTGTGTTACTTTTACTGTAGATAAAAATGTAGGTACATTTTAACTTTCCCTACATCGGCCTTTTCAACTTACAACGTAAATTTTCTAGGAGCTGTCTACAATTGTGCAAATTAAATATGAGTATTGTGCTTCGTTTTACCGTAACTTTTGGTAGAAATAAGGTAATATCACGTTTGACGTGTGAACGATCGAAATTAAATGACTGTTATAAATTATTGGAATTGTTGTCACGTGTACATTTAATTTGGTCAGGTATACCATTGTTTTTATTCACATTATTGTAGTTGCTGTACAATTTATTGCTTGTGATATGTTTGTCTTGATTGTAATGTAGTAACCAATTTACTTAATTATCGGTTAATTACTTTTGTTTGAGGTCGACCGACAGTTTATTTTATCCGGTTTGTTTGATATTTTACAGTAAATTTCTCTTTTTGTTTGGTATAAGACTTGAAAACAATATTTATTTATTTCGCCTGCACCTGGAGAATTTTTTGTACCCTACAAATTGAACTATTTGGTTATATTTTATTATTATTTGGAGTTCTATTTATAATCTGCATAAATAATATTTATTTTGCACTATTACCTATTTCACTTTTCTGAGTTAGCTAGGAAAAGTAAGTATGACAGTTTCTGGGTTTTGGGACTTAGTTGAGTCATTAAGTAGTATTTTATTAATGTAATTTTAATTAATTAGTATTTTTTATTCGATCTTGTCTTAAGAAAAAGTGTATGTCACACTGTAATATACCGAAAAATTCTAGAGTATTCCGGAACATTCTAGAAAATTTGTTAGCCTTCTGAAATATTCTAGAATGGTGATTCTACCTCGAACGTCGTTTACAAAGAAGCTTTTTAGTTAATTTCAAAATTCCACGCAAATGCAGTCGCGGGCACAGCAAGTATTCAATAATTTCTATGAGTTACTGAACAAATATCAACCAAAATACCCATAAAAATGATGTTGAGTGACACTTGGTTTAGTTTTTTTATTTATACAAAGATTATTCGAATTTCATGCTAGGAAAATCGCATGTATATCATACTAGCGGATCGCCTTGTATGCCCGATAAAAGTTGTATCCCAAAAAAATAAAATGAATGCCTAACTTCTCCATGAGAAGTACATTAGGGGTGATAACGAGACCACTTTGAACTTTAAGCCGGTATTCCTGAAAACGTGATTTGGAAATTCATTACGTTAAAAGTTTGTGAATTTGTACATTAATAAATTCCTTTCATCTCTACTTACTTTGAATACTGTATCACGGTTGAAATAATCCTGATTGATAAACGTACCTTATTATAAAAGTAATATATTTAATGCACTGAACTAATTCTATGGTTTGCTCCGTGAAATTTTATTCAATATTTAAATATAAATGCTCTAAACTGTTTTATTAAAAACTATACGTGGATGTTGGCTGTTTAGTCCCCTTGTAGAGTAAATACAGAGAATATCAAGTAGTATTTGTGTTTGTATACAATTTAGAGTGTAACTTAAGTACGTTAAAATATTTTAGAATGTTATTCTTCAACTAATTTTAAGAAACAAAAAGTTCATAATATAAACATAATTTTTATTCTGGGGTCTTGACATTTCCAAAAAAATATCTTTCTTTTTATACATGGTGATCCAAAATTTCTCTCTCCCGATATTTCTGTAGCTGATAGTATATCCAAAAACAAAAGTACTCTTACTTATACTATACCCCTTTAAAGTGGAATAATAAATATCAGTTTTACTGCAATATCTTTCTTAAAATATAAAATTTATATTTCAAATTTACATATAGCCCGTCTGGACACCAGTTTACGTAGCATCAGACAGACCCGATCTTCTGCTTAAGGGATAGCTTTAGGGAGTGCATATCATATACTTCTAAATATTTTTATAAAAAAATAATTTTCAGACCATTAGAGATAAAAAGGGCATTCTTATTGCATTTCAATAAACTGAGCCGTTCTCAAGTAATTTATGTGCACTTAATATATTAAAGTATACATTGAAATATTAAACATAGAAAATTGCTGATTATAAAAATTGTTCGAAATGCCATTTTCCATAATGCACAATCTAACTCTTTTTTTATACGCTTGAAACTGCCGACAAAAAGAAGTGACTGTGAGGTATCAGTATGCGTAACTATTTGATAGCCGAAACGATTTAAATAAAAATGTACAGAGTGTTTCTATTTGAAAAAAATTCATTACGACAGTTTATATATTTGTTAAAGTTTGAATCATCGTATAGCGAACACCTTGTAAAATTTCAAACGGTTGAGGAGATATTGAGTATCCACTCACTGCTGGCTCACCTTGTATATGACAACTGTTGTAAAATTATGCCTTAAACATTTCAATATTATGAAAGTTTTAACAACCCCACATGCAAATGGAATTACAAAACCACACACAAAATGAAGGATGTCAGGACGCCGTACACAGCTATGATGTGTGAAGAAAATCAAGGATATATAATCCTTATAAACTGCAATTTGCTGCTTACTATAATTCAAATAAGATAAATGTTCACTTACTTAGCGTAAGTCCAGGAAAATTGACGTATTCACTTATGAAAGTTACATAAACAATTTCTATAATTTGATAGCAGCCCAAAAAGTAAATTCACACCGTTATTTGCTCAACTAACATAACAAGGTATTTTGTCGTCGACAACTTATGCTGGAATCTAAATGCACTCACTAATTTATAAATACATAATCAACTTCTATCGATAGTTAACGTTAATGATTTCAGAGAGCCAAATTCTCTCTTATTTTTATATCCTACACTTTAGTCAAGTCAACTAGACAGCCTTGCGGCCACACTGACTGAAAGCTTAGACTCCAATCCATTTTCATACCATAAAAGTTTCTTTACATTCTCTTTATATCACCCCCTGTAAAGAGATGTGACAAAAGCCCGATATATTGCGAAAACAATCGACGCGTTAGATACGGTGCTTATGGCGATATATTTAACTAAATATATTATTTACTTTTTCATTGCGTGCACAGGGTCGGACTTAAAATATTTTTAGGACGGAGAATATATTAAAAAGTAATACATTTGGTAATTTGAACTAGTAATTTATAGAGGTCAGAAATGAACCGTTACAAAACATCAGATCACAGAAGCTGAAGAGAAGAACTCTAAAAAGTAATTAGGATATTCAGAAGTGATAAATCCATATACAGTGTTAAATATAAGCTTAGTGCATCGTAAGAACTCGTAAATCTTGGAGACAGAGCAGTTCGAAACCCACGGTAAATACAGTTTGTACCTTTTTCGTCCATCAAAGGACCTAAGTCACCTCTCAGAACTTATAGAATCTACCTGAGAGTGGAATTATACCCACACAGTCCAACTGGCGCCATTAATAAATAAAATAGTATCAGGTCCTTCAGACGAGTGTGAATAAGATCTCCCAGATAGCACAAGATATTCTAAGAATGATTTGTAAATGTCCTCTGAGGAATATATATATTCGAAATATATTTTATTATTTATTTACATTTGACATGTTGTTCTTGGAATATTTAACAAGAATAATAAAAGAATAATCGTTTTGAACAATTGTCTAATATTCTCAGTAGATATATAATTTTTGAGAAGGAAACAACAATATTCCAGAAATATTCCCATTAAACACACAACGTCAGCTGAAATGCAGTTTAATATTGGAACTGATAGAAAAGAGATAGCATTAAATGCTAATTATGTAACAATGTAGCTGTATCGGAGGCAATTAACTATTCAGGCCCCTACATCAAATTATGCCCGGTACCACGGTACCTACTGACCCCCTTGTGGGGGGCCTGTTAACTAATCACGTTTGTCTAGAATTAATCATGTATTAATTATTGGTACTTGACTCATTTCGAAGCCTTTCCAAGTTTGCAGTAGATGTTGGTAGATGGATTTGCTTATAAGTCGCCGACTTAGTCAGACTACTGGTCTATGAGTATTCACCCGGCAGTTTTTATTGATAGTCTAAAATATAATGATGATATGCGGTATGATATCTTCACTGCGCTAATAATGCGGAATACTGACAACAGGTAGAAATCAGTAGTGATGGGTAAAAGCAGTTATTTTTTAATAACAGTTTCAACTGCTACTGCTGTTTTGAAATAACAGTTTAAAAATAACAGATCGCTCAGGAGTACTGGCATGCGCATACCGCAGCGCGCAGTTTCCAAATGTTATTTCAGAGACGTTATTTTATACCTCATGCTGCTGCCGCTGCTGCTTATCTGTTATTTTCTCACCTGTTATTTTCGAACAGAAATAACCGTCTGTTAATGCTATTCACATATAACAGTTATAAAATAACAGGTTGTTAAATAGTAACTCATCTCTAGAAATCAGTAGTTGCAAGCTATTATCGTGTATTTTTCTGTAGTTTCGTGCCATTCTGATGGTGTCGTTCTTATCGTTAACTTCGCTCTCTTATATTGAGCAATGATAAGTCAAAAAGACAATATTTTAACTAGCAAATGTAACTTTAGTTTAAAATTGGTTATTTACTTGTCGATTTATCATTAAATTTCATGTACTAATTAGAACATCACAAAAAGCATATTAAATAGAAATTAATTTGGATGGAATAATAATTCAAAGTTATACCTGATAATCTAGAAACATTTTTTAGTGGAAAAAATATAATATTTTTAAAATATTCCTAGATTAACTTGATTATTCTTATAATATACGTTTTAGATAATCCTAGAATATTTAAAACCTGTGCCTTTTGTATAAAAATAAAATATTCTTGTAATATCTGAAATATTTAAAAATTATTTTAGGAATAATTGAATCCATACGTTTGGATTCAATTATTATTCCAGGAATCAGATGCTATCTGGGCTTCTACAATAACACCACAGTTACAATGCAACCGATAATTGTCGGGTCAAATTATTAAATTAATAGGTTTTTTAGACCTTGAAAATATAAAAATATTTACTTAAAAATGGCTAATATAACTAACGCAAAAATTTATCCAATGATATGTTTTTGGATTAAAATATATGTTAATGAGTATTAACCTACAGTGAGATATTCTGTTACAGATTGTAATTTTTGAAACAATATAAACACATTCTAACTGAAAGATCCTTATTAAAAGCTTTAAAGCTTTTAATACTTTCGGAACAATATAGGCCTCTTACAAACCAGACCACTGATTTCAGTTCGCGAACTGGGATTATATCTTATATCCCTTTGAATATCCTTAATATGCCTTTAGTTTAAATGTTAGTTATTTTAATTCTTGTTAATTTCCATTTATTCTAAATCTCCTATTAGCTACCGTAAGCCCTTTCAATTTATTATCCATCTTTGTAACGACAAATTTTTAAGTTTTGAGGAGAGTTTTCAAGGGTTTCAATATAATTATTGCTTGATTAATAAATCAAACTATTATCCTTATCTTGTTGGATTAATCTTAAATTTATTTGTGAAAATCGGATCAGCAGTTTCTGCGTGATGCGCTTTCTAACAAACAGACAAAAAGTCCAAAACATATTCTATTACTCATCTTTCATCGCCCCAGATTAATTTTTTGCAGATATTTTCAATGTACAGACACACCAACATTACAGATTTATTATATTTGTAAAGGCCATGGCAGATTAAGATAAGTGTCCGTGCCTTTGCAACCTTTTTACGTGTGGTTCCTTCCAGGGATGTATCTTTGCGAAAGATACTACCACAAAAAGTTTTGACCTCAAAAATTTCATAATATTTGGGAAAAAAATTGTTTTCGAAAATCCGAAAACATTTTTTTTTCTTAATCAAGTGAACCAATTTGTTTGTAATTCACATATATTGTAAATATACTCAAGACAATTTATTACTGATATTTTCATGAAATCTTTTCATGAAGAAAACAAAAATGTATGCTTTTGAATTTTTTGAAAAATGTATATACGTACTTACACGTTAGCGACCACCTCTATTTTTTTACTAATTATACACCATACAATAAGCTATAACATATATTTTTTTACAAAACTCTATCGAAGGGGTAATGTAGTCAAACTGGCAAAGATAAAGTTACGTGCTTACACCCCCTTAGTAAACACCCTGTATCGTGGGTTCGGAAATTATAACACCAGGGTAACACTAAACAATAATGTATTTACTTACGTACTAATTACAACAAATAAAGAAAAAGAGTATACATTGGTTAGAAACTCGATATATTAATAAATATATAAATGAAAAACAACTGCTTGGATTATACGTATTGAAAATTTTTGGAGCAGCCTACGTATTTTTTTGAAATAACGAGATGTATTTTTCACAATACATACATTTTCTACAAAGCTCCATCGAAATGGTAATACATAACAAAAAATATGTGTTTGATAATAAGAATACATAATAAAAAAACATGTTATGCTAATGATATATGATAATATTAGTCGTCTTCATCACTATTCTCATTTATTTTAACACTGATATCTTCTGCGAATAATTCAGACAGTTTTATTGATGATTTCGGAATATCGTCGACCTTGCATATGATAAATCCATCTCTAAGTGACAGAAAACTAATTTTTTTTAACTTAAACATGAATTTATCATATGTAAGGTTTCTCGACGATATTCCGAAACCATCAGTAAAACTGTTCGCAGAAGATAGTGATACAATAAATGAGGACAGTGATGAAGACAACTAATATTATCATATTTATATCATTAGCATACCATGTTTTTTTTATTATGTATCCTTATTATTAAACACATAATTTTTTGATGTATTACCGTTTCGATGGAGCTTTGTAGAAAATATATGTATTGTGAAAAATACATCTCGTTATTTCAAAAAAATACGTAGGCTGCTCCAAAAAATTTTCAATACGTGGAATCCAAGCAGTTGTTCATTTATATATATTCAATAATATATCGAATTTCTAACCAATTTATATTCTTTTTCTTTATTTGTTGTAATTAGTGCGTACGTGAATACATTATTGTTTAGTGTTACCCTGGTGTTATAATTTCCGAACCCACGATACAGGGTGTTTAACTAAGGGGGGTGACAGCACGTAACATTATCTTTGCTAATTTGACTACGATAGAGTTTTGTAAAAAATATATGTTATAGCTTATTGTATGGTGTATATATAAAAATTATTTATTAGATCATAGTTAATGCAGTTGAAAACAGTTGTAAGAAAGTGTGTTTGGGCACTCTATATAGACCACCAGATTTCAATTGTAAAAAATGTTTGGAACACTTGGAAAATATTTTAATCAACCTGATACCTGAATTTGATTTGGTTATTTTCGGTGGTGATCTTAATATTGATGTCTCTGATAGCAATAACTATTACAGTTTACAGTTACAATATTTGTTAAGTAAATACAATCTTCATCAGATAGTTTCTCAACCCACACGTGTAACAAATACATCTAATAAAATCATTGATCTTATAATTACATCTAGTAATGAGCTTATTGTTGATACTAATGTTATTGGCATGGAAAATATTTCAGATCATTCTTTGGTTACTTGTACTCTAAAAATTGCTAAAGAAAAACATAAACAAAATTTTCACACCTATCGAGATTTTTCTAACTTCAACTATGACTCTTTTTTGGTGGATCTGAGATCAATCAACTGGAATTACATTTATTCACTTCGTGATGTTAATGAAATGATCGAGTTTTGGAATGCCAGTGTAATTTATCTGTACGATTTACATGCTCCATATAAAACTGTTAGGATAACAAAACCTCCGGCTCCTTGGTTAACCGACAACTTAAAATTAATGATAAAACTCAAAAAGAAGGCACTTGCTAAACATAAAAAATTGAACACCTTAATCTCTTTTAATGAATATAAACAGCTTAGAAATTTTGTAAATTATTCTATAAAAATGGAAAAAAAAGCTTATTTACAGCACAAATTTAAAACAAATCCTAAAGATTTTTGGAAAACATTAAAATATTTAAATATTAATAATAGTAATAGTGGTCCTATTTCTTTTGACTTATTTGAACCAACAGTTTTTAACGATTTTTTCATTAATAATGTGCCGCAAGTGGCCAATGTCGCCAACAATCCACATATCGAAAAATACCATGAAACCTATGTGAACAATGAGGATAAATTTTCGTTCACAGAAGTCTCACCTGAAGACGTTGAAAGGGCTTTCCGTTCTATAAAATCTAATGCTACAGGATCTGATGATATCGGTCGCAAAATGCTGGAATTATTGCTCCCACAGCTTAGTGAGGTTTTAACTTTTATAATTAATAAATGTCTTGCTACTTCTGTTTTTCCAAATGTTTGTAAGTTTGCTAATATTTTACCTATTCCCAAAAACAGTAATCCAACTGCTTTGAGTCACTTCAGACCAATTAGCATTCTACCTACAATATCTAAAATTTTAGAGAAAATAGTAGCAGACCAGATTAATACATTTTTAACAATAAAAAAAATATTGCCTCCGAATCAGTCAGGGTTTAGATCTCACCACAGCACTACAACTGCCTTGCTCCATGTTACTGACGAGATATTCAAAGCTTCGGATTCTAATTTAAATACATGTTTAATTTTACTTGATTTTAGTAAAGCTTTCGACACCCTGAACCATGATATCCTATGTAACAAACTGGCTTATTTTGGATTCGGTGAATCCTCCGTCGCATTTTTTGGTAATTACCTGCGAGACAGATATCAGAGGGTCGGGTTAAAATGCAATTTTTCCAATTTTGAGCTAGTTAAGCAAGGTGTTCCACAAGGGAGCATTTTAGGACCTTTATTATTCTCCATATACACTGCTGATTTCTATACTTGCCTTAACTATTGTAATAGTCATCAATATGCTGATGACACGCAACTTTTCTTCTCTTTTCGGATTGATAATCTCAGAGATTCCGCTAATAAAATTAATACTGACCTAAAACGTATATCCGAAATATCTGAGACACATAACTTAATCCTTAATGAATCCAAAACTGTAATGCTCCTCTTTGGGCCTCAAAACAAAACTATAATAAACAACTGTGATTTTCAAATTAACCTTAATAATGTTACTTTAAACACTACTGAATTTGCTAAAAATCTTGGATTATTCTTAGATGTTAACTTTAGATTTTCTAAACATGTCAGCTATATAGTACAAAAATCCTACGTAAAATTAAAACTATTATACATGCATAAAGATTATCTAAGTGTAGATGTGAAATTGAAATTATGTGAGTCCTTAATTATATCCTATATTAATTACTGCGATGTGGTTTACTGGCCTGCCTTGACAACGGGAGACAAGCTTACTTTACAAAAAATACAAAATGCTTGTGTAAGATTCTGTTACAATTTACGCAAATTTGACCACATATCCAATAAATTTCGGGAAACTAGATGGTTAAATCTCAGTGAAAGATATCAAGTACATATGGCATGCCTTACTTTTAACGTTATTAAAACACAATGTCCCGAATATTTATTTACAAAACTTGTGACTGGTGATGATACCCACCAACGCTCCACTCGCTTCTGTAATTTATTCAGAGTGCCCAAACACAGAACTGCCCTATTTGAAAGAAGTTTTTCCTACAATGCTGTTTGCATATATAATAAGATACCCCAAGATGTCAGGGACTGCCAACATATTACCACTTTTAGAAGACATGTCAAAACCCTAACTTTGGACAGCAGGGAAAATTTACTGGTAGTTTAATTTGTTTGTCCGTTTAATTTTGTTTCTGTTTTTTACTACTAGTGCAAAAATGTACTTTTACTGTTTCTTTTTTCTTTCTTTTTTCCCCCTATATATATTCATATTTTTGTATTTTATTCGTGTCATTTATGATTATTTATTACGCACGACTCATGATAGTATTTCTTGATAGTGACTTATGATTATTGATGGTTACGTGGAAGAGCATGTATATGAACGTCGCCATCAAGTTCTACTTATTGCTTTGTTATTTTGTATTTAATTCAAATAAAGACACATTTATTATTATTATTATTATTATTATTATTATTATTGTATCTTCTTTAGTTTTTTTTGTTGTTGTTATTATAATTAGATAATTATTTATTGTATACATTTTTAATGTGTTTTTTTCTGTACATTGTTTAATTAAGGTTTTAGTGGAAGAACAGTTTTTGTACTGAACTACGCCTGTAATAAAGACCATTTATTATTATTATTATTATAATTAGTAAAAAATAGAGGTGGTCACTAACGGGCAAGTACGTATATAAATTTTTCGAAAAATTCAAAAGCATCAATTTTTGTTTTCTTCATGAAAATATCAGTAATAAATTGTCTTGAGTATATTTACAATATATGTGAAATACAAACAAATTGGTTCACTTGATTAAGAAAAAAATTTTTTTTTTGGATTTTCAAAAAAAAATTTTTTCCCAGATATTATGAAGTTTTTGAGGTCAAAACTTTTTGTGGTAGTATCTTACGCAAATATACATCACTGGAAGGAACCACACGCAAAAAGATTACAAAGGCACGGACACTTATCTTAACCTGCCATGGCCTTTAAAGAGTGATAGGGACGAAGAAAAATTTTCCTATGATCTAAATTTGCCAGTAAAACGAATAAAACAAATATTGTTTGTATTAATTTACCTGTTACTTGTTACAGCCATTTTATAAGATACCGACAGGTTTTTAATAAAAATAACCCATAATAACAATATCCCATGAAAATATTAATGCATGTATCTAAATATTAAAAAATTACTATACTTCCGCTCCACTACGTGCACGTGGAAGTAATTTGGCAATGTACCTTACTTTTCTGTTCCACACATTGAATTTTGTAGAAATTGCATCGGCACGTCTAATAGGCAGGGAGGTAGAGACAGTTTTCGTGAAATCATTTTTATAAAGCTAGATTTTTTCCCATAATAGCTTAGACAGTATCAATGATGAAGGTGCAACTCTGCCAATCCATAAGTTCTGCAAAAATGAATAAAAAAACCGCTGCCCAAGGAATCACTACTTCCACATCCAGATTTTTTATCCAAGTCACTCACAACGAAAAAATGTTGTATGTCGAAATAATTGTTTATGGAACTTTAATAACATAATATTTGAAATACTCTACCCCCAAAAACCCATAAAACGATACCCCACATCGGTAGCGGGATGGGGGTGGTGATAGGGGGTGGATGAAGTAAAAAAACATTTTGAGATTTCTGGTTCCTGTACACACACTAAATCACAATTTTTTTTCATCCCCTTTAATAATGGGGTGGGGGTGGCTAATGCCAAAATTTTTTTTGGGACCTTAGCTTCTCTTGTATATACTAAATACCAATTTTATGGACTCTTATTTGCTTCATTTACCTATTTTCCCCAAATTTTCCCCAAATTTACCCCAATTTACCCCCCAACCCTTCGACGGAACAAAATGAAAATATAATCTAGTTCTAGATCTCGTTAAAGTACATGTGTACCAAATTTCAAGTCAATATCTCAAACGGTTCCAGAGTAAACGTGCGCACAAAAAAGTTACAGACAGACCGACAGACAGAAATTTTTTTTTCGCTCAAACTTAAAATCTCGACGTTTCGTGACATTCTAAGTCTATTTGAACAATAAAAATTTTTAAAATTTTTTTTGTGGTTACTACCACTGGATGTGGAAGTAATTAAATATGTTGAAAAAGAGACATCGATTTTCTGAAATGTCACAAAATGCCACTTTTGATTCGTTCGTGCCGAGAAGAATTTTCGAATTTCGCCGTGCAATTTACGATCAGGTTTATCTGGAAGACTTCTTCTTTACGTCGCGACATCGTACGGCCGTGCCAATGGTGTTTTTCGAAAAATATGAACGTGTCAAGATTGTATGTTTTTGCAATTTTTTCGACTCCGAAATGCCCGAAGTTGTTTTTTGCTATTTTTTGCAGATATCTCCGAAACGGTGGGAGTTAACTCAAAATAAAAAATAAAATCAAACGAGTATTTTCCACTACGAATATTTTGCTTTCATCAGAATTTTGATTTTTTTTTTTTCGTTTCAGAAATAACTACTGAAATGTCGGCCATGTACGGCAAAAAATCGCAAATTTTGAGCTTTTACAGTTGGCAACTTTTTAATCTTGGCTCCTATGCCAAAAGACTACTCTAGGTAATTTAAATAGTATTAAATTTGCTAAAATCCTTTTTTCTATTTTTTGAATTCCGACAAAAATGAAGGAATTAGAGGGGGCGGGATTTGGGACTTTTTTTTTTCGGTAAAATTTCTCCATTTTTTAAATTTTTTCTCTAACATAAAAAGTATCAATGATGAAAGTGCAAGTCTAAGAAAACTTTTAGTGTTGCAAAAATGAGTAACAAATTAAACATGTTACAAAAAGTTGCATAAATGTACAAGGTGACAATCGGGAACCGGACGATTTTGAAATAAGTGTTACTTAAAGAATTTGCAAGATAATAAAGTTTTATTAACACCAAAATGAAGCTTACACAATGCCATTTACGATGTTTATCAAGTATGGAAGGTAATGTGTTCTCGAGATGGTGTCCGTCGCGTTGGATGCAGTTTTCGACTGGGGGGGGTGGATGAAGAAAAAAAAGCATTTTTAGGTTTCTGGTTCGATTTTTTCTCTACAAGGTGGCTAAATCTTTGGTAGACGTTGCCAAAATGGCAAAACATAGTCAAATCATGACAATTTTATTCTTCATTAATATGAAAGAACAGACAGTTTTCTTATAGGTGTGTTAATAATCACTTTTATTTACTTTTTAATATTGCTAATGGTCGAGCCGCAGACGATTGTGTAGCACCAGCACCAATGACTAATGCAGACATATCAAAAAAATTGTTGCATATGTTTTTGAGAAATGGTGCACAGTTTGTGATAATCGTTTTTGATACTTATTCCTCTCCTTGGATCAAAGATCACGAGCACGATGTGAGAGGGACCTATTAAGGTCGTTCCATCGTCACGCCCTTCCGACTTCATGTCTGCAATTTCGAAGAGCTTCAGCCACCATTTAACGTTCTCGTGCGATGCTCAGACACGATATATTGGTAATAATGTTAAACTATGCAAAATTTGTGCATCCTGAAGTGAAGGTGTGGATGGAAGTTGGCGCTGGCGCTTCATTAAGTGTATAAACGTTAGTAAATTGTACGAGAAGTTGAGATCAAATATATGTATATTCGGCCTTTTGTTTTTTATGTAAGAAGAAAAAAAAATAAGAAAAGTGTCGGAAAGCTCAATCAACCCTCTTTACATAAGCTGTCTACAAATTTTTCGAAAAAAACGATAATTATCGAGATATTCGAGGAAATGTAGAAAATTACACGTTTTCCTATAGAGTGTATGTAAATCTTAAAAAAATAATTTTTCTCAGAAACCTTTGTTTCGAAGGGCCGAGATTAACGGAGTGTCAAAGTAGTATATGATATTAAGTGAACATCGTATATGAGATCGATTTCAGTTATTTACCGATTAATTACGGTGACAAAATGGAGAAATTTTACCGAAAAAAAAAGTCCCAAATCCTGCCCCCTCTAATTCCTTAGTTTTGGTCGGAATTCCAAAAATAGAAAAAATGGTTTTAGAAAATTTAATTCTGTTTAAATTACCCAGAGTAGTCTTTTGGCGCAGGAGCCAAGATTAAAAAGTTGCCATCTGTAGAAGCTCAAAATTTGTGATTTTTTGTCGTACATGGCCGACATTTCAGTAGTTATCTCCGAAACGAAAAAAAAAATCAAAATTCTGATGAAAGCAAAAGATTCGTAGTGGAAAATACTCGTTTGACCTTATTTTTTTATTTCGAGCTAACTCCCACCGTTTCGGAGATATCTGCGAAAAATAGCAAAAAACAGCTTGCATTTCGGAGCCGAAAAAATTGCAAAACATGCAATCTTGACACGTTCATATTTTTCGAAACACACCATTGGAACGGCCGTAAAGAGGAAATCTTCCAGATAAACCTGATCGTAAATTGCACGGCGAAATTCGAAAATTCGGCTTGGCACGAACTAATCAAAAGTGGCATTTTGTGACATTTCAGAAAATCGATATCTCTTTTTGCAACATGTTATATAATTTTTTATTCATTTTTGCAACACTTATAGTTTGGTAGAATTGCACTTTCATCATTGATACTGTCTAAGCTATCATGGGAAAAATCTTGCTTTATAGATATTAACGCGAAAAAAATCTGTCGCTACCTCCCTGGCTATAATGGTGCATTATAGTTTTTCTGCAATTTTTTATAGGGCCAAATATCGCTTCGTATACTGTACCTTCTCGATGAGTGGTGAAAGGGTAATATTTTAGTATAAAAATCGCAGTAGAACTTCCTTAAACTACAAAATATCTCGGTGCAAAAACTAATATGTAAAATCATTGCTTTGGCTCAGCTTCCTGTACGATATATACCAGGAAAGGCGAGACCATAACCATTTCCAGTGAAGCTTGAATGTCGCCGTTGATTTATTGCTCTTAAACGGCACTCTTTGATAGGAGACAACTCGTGATTTGCCAGTTAATATTTATGGTAAATCTATTTCCTTTACGGCTTTCAATTTGTTTGTTGAGAATTGAGTTGACAGTACGAGATGAATAGCTTCGAGAATTCAATTTTATTATGGGCGGAATGCAAATAATTCTGTACAAATAGGATGATGTCAAAGTAATTACATCTTTGACACTAATGACTTTCTTAAAAGCTTACATTTTTATGGAATAAATACAGGGAGGACCAAATTAGATGTGATTTGGGTCTCTCTCAAACAACGTCAGATAGACAAAAACCAATATAGATGTCCTGAGCTTGATTTTCTAGAAACAAACAATGGTGCAAATCGCAATCGCCTATCTTTTCGACTACCGAACATCAGAGCTTTTTTGGAAAATTGGCTTTTTTGGATGGCCTTTATATCTCAATTACCAAGTGTCGAATCGAAAATCGAGCAACACATCTTAAGGAACTTTTTTAAGTAGAATCCATTGCTGATAAGAAGAAAATTATGCATGCCTCAGTTTTCGAGATATAGACATTAGTTGTTTTTATAAATGGAATACCTGTAAATTATTTCATTATTCGATCACAACTTAAATTAGCTATCCAACGATATATCATATGTCATGTTTATCGTATGTAATATCACTAGTGCTTAAAATTTTATCGAAAATTTTTTCGAAAGCGTGTTGCCTAGTAATATAAAGAGTGCAAATTGGCAGTTTATTATCTGATTAAATCCCGACCGCTTTAGCAGGAGGGATTTAATCTTTGATAATAAACTGCCAATTTGCACGAGTTATATTAACTAGGGGCAGCTTAGCTTGAGAAAAAATTTTTAGATAAAATTTAAAGCACGAGTGGTATTTGTGGAGAATATTTCACGAATAAATAATTCATTAAGTATATCTTCAATATTATGTTCGGTAATGAATTGCCTTCAGACGTTTCCTTGTTGCTTTTTAGAGATTACTCACCTTTATCTTCAATTTCATCATTTACGTCACATAAAAATGCATTTCCAAAGCGATTCATCTAATAAAAAACAAAGTAGGTTTAAATTATGACAATCAAGAAAACAATATACGTTAAACATAGGTACTGAATTTATAAGACTAGTCATCACAACAAAGCACGCTTCGATCAATCACGTTACCGGTGAAATCACACAAATTGCATATTACCAATCTATCCCTGTTACGTTCTAAGGCTGCCGGCTCAGAGGGTATGGTACCGCCATCTAGTAACGCTAGCTTAACTTAGTTACTAGCCTAAACAGTGAATTGAATTATTATATTAAAGTGTTTATTAATATATATTTATGTATTTAATCCTTGTTTCTAATTTGAGAAGTTTGATAGTTAAGTTAATGTTTACTTGTTTAAGTAGAGAGACTTTAAGTACAACGAATTATAATGTATATAGTGATACTGCAGAATTTTGATTTTCCAAATAAGTGTTAGCTGTTTTGTAATGATTGATGAATTACTATACGTAAGTACCTACATTTGTGTATTTATCATGAAATAACTATTTTGTAATTATGTTAGGTATTAAGCCATTGAAAGCTGTGTACCTATAACTTGTCCCGAACCTATATGAGTTCCACGCAGCATTGGCTTTTTAGGTTATTAATACAATACTACAATTTACAATTTACGTTAACAATTAGTAATAAGCTAGAGAAGATATTTATAGATAACATTTAAAAGCACGATTTGTCCTATTTGCCGAAAACATGTCACGACACAAAACGTCAAAAAATTTTCGCAATATTTGCCGCTGCAGCGACCTAAAAAATTAGTGCGATAAATTTTGCATGTTGGTCCTGTCAAAAGCAGATCTAGCTTGAATTACCACTAATAATGACGTTTGATTGGTGCAATGTTGTGAAGTGCCAGGATTTGAAGGAACAATTATATGGACAGACGAGGCCCATATAAGCAGTGCCGGAATTTTTAATCGGCATAATAATCACCACTGGGCTCATAAAAATCCGCACGTAACCGCTACAGTTAATCATCAAGGACGATTTGGATTTGGTGTATGGTGTTGTTTTATTGGACACCAAATAATAGGTCCTCATTTTTTTCACGGTAATTTGAATACCGACAATTTTATTAAAATTCTACGACAAGAAATAGAGCCCTTTGTAGACAATATGCCTGTAAGACAATTTCAAAGATTAATTTACTAACACGATTTCGCTCCAGGTCATATGTCAAATGAAACACGAAATTATTTAAATATAGTTGACCTAAACTTTATGAGACACGTAAAAAATCTCAAAGCTTTGCCGACAAGCCCCTTAGGATAGAGTGGGGCATGCTTTATTTTTCTACAGCATATTAAATTATAATGTATTACTTAATACATAAAACACCATTATTCTCGTGTAAAGTATGTTCTGGCATGATTGAAATAAGAAATTAACAGATCAATTATGATTTCAAATTATTTTGATATAATTACGCAACTCCCTCCTAAAATATTTGACGACTTAATGCTGGTTATCATTGCTATAGTAACCGTTAGAAGGGAGTTGCGTAATTGTATCAAAATAATTTGAAATAATAATTGATACAGGTGTGTTTCCGTTAATTTCTTATTTTAATTATGCCAGAACATACTTTACACGAGAATAATGATAAGCTAGGCATATTAGGAAAAAAATGGGGGCTCAGGAAAGTTTTGCTATAGTTTTGATTTTCTCACCCTCTATGTTTTTTGGGTCACTGAACATGAATTTGAAGTTTACAGGCAAAAATTTGGCCCGGAATTTTGTTTCTTTGGCACATTTTGCCTAAAGTTTGGCACTTTTTTCAGTCTTTGGCCTAAATCTCAGAAAGGAAGCGTTTTTTCAACAAGCCCATTCTATACAAAATTAAAGTATACAAAATTTCCTACATTTTTCATATATAACGTTTTTTTTTGGAAGACTAACCGTTCCGCCGCTAGAGCGCGCAAAAAAGGGCCATATTCCCATATCTAGTGAAATTCAGAGTTTTCGCGGAAATCGCCCTTGCTTTGATACTTAACTGTTGATCGTAAATGATTTATAATGAACTCGTATTTTGTATGATTGCTGAATATAAACTTCTAAATTTCCAAAATTTGCGTGAGACTCCTGGTCAGCGGATCAAGTCGTAAAAATGTTGGAAGGAACACTCGAATTGTTTTTCACAAGCTTTTATTTAACATCCTATGTATGTATGTATGTTAGTTTGTCTAAGGGCAAATCTTGCAACTGAATTTTAAAACAGTTATCTTTAACCGATTAAGCTGAAATTTTGCATACACTTTTAGTTTGGAGGACAATGCATGGTTAGCTAAGTAACGACATTCTAAATCCAATATGGCGGACTCCCAAAAATGGCGGACTAGTTATTTTCTTTATGATATGGGTATGAATTAAAAGAGTTTACTGAGAAGAATACAAAAAATAAAATGACGTGACGCTAAATTCAATATGGCGGATGCCCCAAGATGGCGGACAAAATTTTCTTATCTACCATCATGATACCGGGTATCAAATGAAAGGGTTTGCTGAGAAGAATATAAAAATTAAAAAATAAATTAATAGTAAAAAACCAAGGGAAATTGAAGTTTGTGAAAACTCTCACCAAAAACCCCCACCTTGCCGATGTTGTAAGTGTGTTCAAAAACCTTGAGGCAACTCCAGAAAGCATTGCAGCAGTAGAGGAGAGATTCCTGGTCAACGTGTACGGCTACACAGGAAGGATTGAACAGTCGATAAACCGTCTGAGGGATATTAATTATAAGAAGGCAGCTTTCAAGACCTCATAAAGAATAGCTGCACTACTACCATCAGCTGCTGCAGCCACACAGCACAGTTTTAGGGTGTAACACCAGGTGCAGCAATGGCTGGGGGTTGAGAAAAATGCCGAAGATTGGACGTCGAAGTACAGGACAATCTGGGCTTCACCTTCTCCCCGGTTGTTGAGAACATCGAAGAAAGTGTGGACAAGGAGGACGAAGGTATGTAACATTTCCTTCCCTAAAAACGACAACCACACACTTGGAACATAAATGAACCTGTTCGAAGTAGTTAGTATGAATGTATAAGCTGATCCATATCTTCTGTTCATTACAGACCCCCACCACCTGAAAAAATAAGGAGAATAGATGAACGGACTGAAGAGGATGTGACAGTTCCTTGAAAAACGAAGGTATGTACAACAGTGTCTTCAACAGTAAACATGTGCAGATTACTACTCACCTCATATATCAATAAATCCATAAAATAACATCTCCTATTTGTTACAGATGATTAAGGCAATCCAATTTATGACGGCAGCGACATTCATAATAATAATAATAATAATAATAAATTTTTATTACCATAAATTCGTAACATACAGAACATTGGTATCGTCAAAATATATAATATAACATTAACATGAAGTTGGAATATAAAATTTCAAAATATTCAGTATTACATACATATCCAGTATTACATATTCTAGTCTAGTCGGTAAATATACGTGAATGAGTAAAAACATTTACTTATAAAAAATTGTTTGGTTTCGTTTTTAAATGTATTGTCACTTGAAATAGTTTTAAATTCGTGAGGAAGGCTGTTATAGGCTTTAATAGCTCTATAGTGTACATTTTTTTCGTAAGTATTTGTGGAATGTGGTGGTATCCTTAAGTCACTGCCACCTCTATTAGTTCTATTACTAATTTCATTATTTTTACAAAGAAATGCATATTTAATTTAACAAAGTTTACTAGGCGGTAGATATACAAAGAAGGGAGGGATAATATGCCTAAAGCAATAAAATGTGGTTTGCATGATGTACGATTAGGTAATCCTAACATACATCGGATATATTTTTTTTGGGCTGAAAATAATCTGTAGCTGTGTGAATCCGCACCCCAGAACACAAGGCCATAGTGCAAGTGAGATTGTATATGGGCACTTTTAAAGATTCCAGTGACACCTGTTGTTGTTTTATAAATCGACAGACATGGGTTGCGCTATTTAATTTAGCCACCAAGCCATCAATATGGACCTGCCACGACATGGTGCTTTGAATTGTTAATCCTAGAAATTTTGTTGATTTAGAATTTTGTAAAGATTTGGCATCTAGACTGACATAGATGGATTCGGTGTTATTAAAAGTTTTGCTGAAAATCATTAAGGTGGTTTTATCTTGATTTAAGTGAACGGTGTTATTTGATGACCAGTCCTTCATTTTTTGAATGGCATTGTTACATTTACTCGAGAGATCTTTTATAGTACCACTGTTTAGTACAGCCGTGCTGTCATCTGCAAACTGGTAAAAGGAGATAAGATTGATAAAAGATGGCATATAATTAACATACAATAAGAACAACAAGGGGCCCAGAATAGAGCCTTGGACACCCCTAGCGATATTATTACTTTATCTGATAAAGTATTTGTCTCGGTCTTGTTGCCTACACGGTCATTAAATACAGTTTTTAGTGATATCTGTTGAGTTCTATTGCTTAAGTAAGAATGGAAAATGTCAAGGCATTTTCCTCTCATCCCGTAATTCTCTAATTTGTAAAGTAGTAACTCGTGATTAATTGACTCATCATTCGCAACATTTATCATTATAATGTATGAATATATATTTTACTACTGACTAATACACTGTACATAACTACTTTAGTAATAACTGCATTTCATTCGTTTGTCTCCATGTTTTCAATTACTTTCCCTATATTCATTATTCATGTAAGGTATACTGGGTCCGGGAATATGTTTTTTTGACGCGCTCTAGCGGTGGAATGGTTAGTATTACAAAAAAGTGACATATGGAATGGGCTTGTCGAGAAAACGCTTCCTTTCTGAGATATAGGCCAAAAACTGAGAAAAGTGCCAAAATTTGGGCAAGAAGTGCCAAAAAAACAAAGTTCCGGGACAAACTTTTGCCTGCAAACTTCAAATTCGTGTTCAGCGACCCAAAAAACATAGAGGGTGAGAAAATAAAAACTATAGCAAAACTTTCCTCTGAGAATCCTAATATGCCTAGCCTATGATGTTTTATGTATTAAGTAATACATTATATTTATTATTTAATATGATGTAGAAAATTAATGCATGCCCCGCTCTATCCTAAGGAGATTCGCGGCAAAGCTTTGTGATTTTTTACGTGTCTTATAACATTCTGGGCAACTATACTCAATTTGCTGAGAATGGGACAGGTATGTATATATCACCCAGGAATAGTTTATCAATGCCTAGTTAGCTAAGTTAACTAAATTGATAACTAACAATTAATTTAGCTAACTGGACATTAATAAACAACAAAGTAGTTTAGATATTGTTTAATTTTTAGAAAAGAATGGTCCTATTTTGTGGCCAGCTAGATCTCCCCATATGACTTTTGGCTTTGGGGTTATTTAAAAAATATTATATACAGAGAACGTACTAATAACATAGAAGAATTGGAAGGAAAGGGTGTCAAAAATGCATAGATGTCAATGGAAGACAATTCGAACATTTATTGTAGTTTAGTTTTTCCTATTTTTGGCAAAATTATTTTATATTATAAGAAGTGTTGTTGTTAAGTTTTCCATGGCCTCCTCACAAATATATTAAATTTTTCAAAAATTAACCACATTTTCTAGAGATAAATATTACATATGATATATCGTTGGATAGCTAATTTAAGTTGTCATCGAATAATGAAATAATTTACAGGGTGTTCCATTTAAAAAAACACAAGTTATGTCTATATCTCGAAAACTGAGGCATGCCTAATTTGTTAATTGAGATATAGAAGTCATCCAAAAATGCCTATTTTCCAAAAACGCTCTGTAGCTCGGTAATCGAAAAAGAAAAGCCCCTTTACACCACTAATGCTAATAAATTATGGATTGTGTAGCGCCCAGTATATGAAAAATTGAATCTTACTCACATGTTTCTCGAAGATAAGATTATTGCCAGTAAGCTACTCTACAATTCAAGTTGTTGAAAAAAATATGAGGCTTTCTATTTCAACCATTATTTCGCTGGCTTCGTTTCACTCGTTCAATAATCTATTTTAATAATACATTTTGGGGTGTAGCAAAATCACAATCCAGAGACTTCGATTCGAAATCCAAACTTTTTTTGTCACCCACCGATGTGCTGTATAACCTCTCTGGGGCGTAAAGAACAATTTGATTTTAACTAGATAGAGTACTTTATATGATATTCAACGATACGTGCCAAGATAAGGGAATATGTATTAAAGTTTTATGCCGCAATAAGCCCTAAACTGGATTTGCAGCAATGCAGGTGGTAGATTGTTGAAGATTAACGATGTGGACGTAATATGCGATGTATATATTTAATCTTTAAACATTTATGGTGTCACACGTTAACATGGAAATTTAAATTATCATGCAAAAAAGTCGTTTTGCGGATATAAAGTTATTTACGTCGGATTTTTCGTGGACGATTAAATTTTATAAACGCAAACTAAAATGTGCAAAATTAGGCGTCGTTGACAAAAATATTTTTTCTACGACTATTGAATAATTCATTTATTATAGATACATTTTTGAACATGTAATAGGTCTCATTACTAACGGCCGCGGGTATTAATTCATTACTCAATAGGCTAGGACCAATCACAAAAGTTCATATTCATTATTCAACAGACTTGAACCAATCACAAGAGATCGTATTCATTATTCAATAGTTTTCGTGGAGCAATCGCAAGAGACGATTTAAAGTTTAAAAACATCGCATGTGTCATAACTCAATTCAATCTGTCATAACAAGAATTATCGATTTCGCCGGTGCGATTCACGATGTGCATCACTTGCAATTCTTCCTCTTTCCTAATGACATAGTATGGCCCTTCAACTCATATATTAAAAAAGATCTGAACGTTCAAAATTTCGTGTTTCGCCTTCTTTGCTAATTGTGAAAACGGACACCTCAACACGGTTTTTGTCGAATAAATCGAAAAGTATCAATCCTAGCAAAAAAATTAAAATCTCCAAGGTAAAAATCAAAAACCGGAGAACAATTTACTGTTTTTTAAATCTCCCTAACTTTTTGTTTTTTCGGAGATATGGAGGTTTAAATATGGCGTCAAACGTTTTTAAATCAAAATACCTCTTTAAAAGTTAAATATCTCAGAAACTAAGGTACTTGCGCCAAAAATGTTAAGAAACCAAATTAAAGATTATAACAGTCTTTTTTTAAATTTTCTCTCCTGTTTAAAAAATAAAGAAGTTATTACCGATATAATTTGGGTATATTGTGTATATTAAATGAACAGATGGAAATTTATTGTAAACTTCGGGCGCCAGCCAAGGCTAATTGGCAGAGGTAGGGAAAGAGCAGACAAAACACAAATTGCAAAGAAAAAGTATAATAGAAATATATGGTAGTATAAACAAAAGTAGCGGGGCGAGCGTAAAGGCGACTTCAATGTGAATATCAGTCGATATTCCGTTGAAGCAACGTCGAGCGCGGTGAGTACTTGGATGGGCTCCCATCTTGGGAAATACAGCGTTCTCGTCCCATCTTCTAGAGGCTTGTATATCAGTGTATACTCGGAAGTTACGTAATTTCAGACGAGGATTACATAGTGGATATACCATCCTTCGGAGGGGATGTAAAGCAGGCGGTCCCTTGTCTATTAAATGTTAGGCAAGTAAAAGATCCCTACTCTTCTTAAGGGAAGAGGTTCGGCAAAATTTCCAGGTTGGGGGTAGCTCGTCTCCTGGCGTCGGTGATAGGCCCTGGTAGCGGAAATAGGCCGACGTTAAACAGTTAAAAAAAAAAATAAACAAAAGTATCACGATGCAAGTGGAGGTATTCCAGTTATCACAGATAATAATAGCAGAAAATATACTAATGCATATGGGTAAGTAATTATATAAATTATATAGATTATGATATAAATAGTATAAAATTATTTGCAGAATATATCATGTAGCCTTAAACATCGATAGCTTTCTGGACCGCAAACAACTGTTTTTGGCTTACATATGCAATGACAAAATAAGAAAATAGGAAGTTATATCAGGAATAAGTATAAAAAAATATAAAATAACGAATAATAAACGATGACTAATATACAGGCAAATGTACAAATATTCGATGGCCCATGCCTTTGTGTCGCTGAAGACTAAGTTGCTTCTTTCGAACGTAATGGCACTACGATCTGGCAGGTTCAAAAAGGGGAAAAACACTCACCCGTCTGTGGTGAAATAATAGCCAGCATTCCGCTTACCACATGCAGACCCTCTACGAGTGATTACGATTCCAAAAAAATAAGCTCTGCACCCAAGGCAAGAATTTTCATTAGACCACCCGGCACCAATAATTAATCATTAATCTCTTGTGCATATATCTAGATGGGGGTTTAAATGGCAGCTTTATACCCAGTTGGCACAACATAAGAGCAGATAGAGGCTGAAGGGTGGTATCATAGGGCATACAAAAGAAACCTAAAAAGTATTACCCCCATCACAACTACCAAGGTATGTATATTTATTTAAAATTTACTGACTTCGGCTCTTATTAGGTTGATTTATTTTAATATGGAATTTAAATTAACATTTGGAGAACACCTCCCTGTTCAGCAACCAGCCAAATAAAAAATGTCTCCTCCTTTTTTGTCTTTTTGAAAGCAAAAAAGGGTGATTTTGCGCCAATTTGCAAATCAGGCTGTCCATTGATATCAATATTAAAATCCCTAACTTAAATTTTGACATTTGCCCATCAAAATTAAAACAAATCTGAATAACATTTACGAATTTAATTTATTAAACCTTATAATATCCAGGTAATCTATTAGTCCTTTATTTAATTAATTACTTGATAATGTGATTACAACATAACTTTGTATTTGTTATAGGCAGTAACGTAAATAATTGGGACCCAGAGATTTTATAAGGTGCCACTGGAGATAACATTTAATTTAATGCAATGGATGGAGTTGCAAGTGGTAACCAAACATAGTGGGCCTGATAAATGGCGAGGCAAGTGTATTCAGAAGACTACTGCTACTGTGCCGAGGCCTGTTCGCTGCATGTCAGTTAAATAAGCAACGATAACATTGTTCACCTGCTGTATCCTTATTAAAATATATTTGATTTCCTACTATATTTTTAATTGTTAATTCTTAACTGTTACAGAAGTTGCGCGAATGGAAAAATTTAATTAGTGATTATATTTTAATTTATTTAGGTTATTTAAATAATACAAGCATAAAAAAGTAAAGCGTGTTTAATTTAAAAGTTTTAACTAACAGAAAAAAATTACAAAATATCGTGATTTTTGCAATTTTTCATAAACTTTAGTACGATGCGCGAACGGAAGATGTTAACCGATTTTAATTTTCTTTATGCCGTTTTTCTTTTTATTACAATAGGCAACTTTTCCGCTCTAAAGCGTTTCGAAAAATTTTTTTTTCCATCGCGGTTTTAATACGCTTTCATACATTAAGTAAATATGCTGGTAATAAAGGAAACTTATTTTCAGTTTTTTTTTTCCTCGACATTGGTATTTCATTAAAATTAAATCTACTAGTGCAAACATATAAATCGAGTGCAGTAGATATATACCTTTTCTATTACCTGTAAGTGAGGCGGTTGGACTATGTTCGTTGACTACCAAATGTTGAATATCCATGGCGGACTTCACACGGCGGGGTGGTGGATTTAACATGGCGATGGTGGAACTGCCAACAAACACTGAATTCTGGCGAGGTCGGCGAATGATGGGCGATGGAAGGGCAGATAAAGGATCGGTCAGGGCGTTCACGTTGTACTTTGAAAACGACATTCTTGCCTATAAAAAAACAGTTAATAACTACAGATGAAAACGATTTATGCACGGATACAATAAGCACAACTACATATATATACAATGTATACAATACATATATCGACCAATATTAGAGGAATATTCATATTTTAGTTATTGTGGGGATATTTCATTCAGAATGGCATTTTCTCAGTCAATATGTATTGTAATACGTTATGTCAGAATATTTTTAGGGGTTTATTAATGTTTTTATAATATATGTAGGCGCTTAATGTAATTTTTGTCATTCTCCAGAGGAGTACAAGCCTTTGGCTTCTACTCTTATCAATTAATAATAACAATAATAATAATATAGGTCTTTGAAACTACCCGCTTCCTTGCTAGCCTTTTAAGGGGTGTGCAAATCAGGTATAGTTCAGCAACATTACGCAAAAATAGACCAATTAATCGAAATAGATCCAAGTGAGCAGAACTTTAGTAGGTACCTTCGTTTAGTGGTTGCAAATTTTATCTAGAATGTATCGAAAGTTCCTATAGATTGACCTTGGGCACATTCTTTGATAGAATCTAAAGGGGTTAATATACGTTGATGCATTTTCTCAGTCATATCTGATAACTTGCTCGCCTAATGATATGTTTGTAGTCCTATTAAAGGTCAACACAGTGGGCCTAGCCTGGATACTGGAATGCAAAAGCAAAATGGCGCACGGCCCATTTTTACAAGTGAATTTTTTCATATCTGATAACTTTCTATACACATGCAAGAAGTTTCTATGGCAGCGTAAGTTGTAGCGGGAAGTTCAAAAACTGATGAAATCCAAAAGATAACAAAATTAAAAAATATATATCTGATAATTCATTCAAATTCATTTTATTGAATACTTTTGAACTTTAAACACAGAAAAGTAATTAAGCAAGAGAATGTATTAGAAGTAATCAATAGTTATTTTTAACTTGTAGTGTACATAACCTTTTGGTAATGTATAATAGTAATATATAATAATATAATAATACTAGCTGACCCAGCAAACGTTGTTTTGCCATATAAATTATAAAGGACCCCGGAACAAAACCCATGAAAATGTTGATTCGGTGGAATCGGCTGAAATTTTGGTATTTTGTAGTTCAAGTCATGCTGATCAAAAGTTCTCATCACATCAAGCTAATCCTATGGACAGTTTTTGAGATACAGCTTGTCAAAGTTAGGTAATTTGCGTCATTTTAGACATTCAAGGACTTTTACTCCTGAACTATTAACTTTAGCAAAAAGTTGCAAGGATCGAAATATTTTTGTTCTAGTCCAATAAAGCTCAAGAATTTTCTTCAGAATTTTTCTATCAATTTTTAGGTTAGGTAAAATATATATATGACATATTTCGGCATGCTTCGGTGGGATTGGCTGAAACTTTGCTATTTTATAGTTAAAGTCATGCTGATCAAAAATTCCTATTGCACTGAATCTAGCCCATGTTTTCGCTCCAGGAGTGCCTGAAGGTCTAACAACGAGGTAACGAGTAATCTATATGTACGTGTTTATGAATGGCTTCCAGCGTGTTTGTGTACGTGCGTGCATGTGTGTGTGATTATTTTTATCAAAGAACTTGCTCTTACCGGCACTATGTTTCTTATGAGAGAGTGATCCCATTTTTTTTGTTTCACTTTCTATCTGTTTATTTTTACTTTTTGTTGTTTTTTAATATTCTATTTAGTTTTTAAATATTGAGAACATCCATAGGATTTTCAGGAACAAGTGCTCTGTTTCCAGCATCATGTATCGTTCGAAGAAGAATCATTGATGGATATTTTATATGATTTTCATGCCGTGCGTACCCCAAAAACCATAATACGCCTGTGTTTTCAGCGGTTCCGCATCAAACTCATTAGAACGATTTTTCTCACACTAGTCCTACGACTAAAATGAAAGAGGACATTTTTGTGTATTTTTAATTAGTTAATGAAATTCTTGTACCAAAGTGAAAAAAAAATAAAAGACAAGAAATTAACGCAAAATACCGACAGACAAAATATCACCCACTCACGGTAAAAAATATTTTTAAAAATTACTATAAAAATAAGCTTGTATTATTGTTCAATATGCGTATAAAGTCGCGTCCCTATAAATCAAAAGGTTTCTGAAATATAAAATAATAATCAATTTTTGGGTTCCATTTTCAAAGGGCCGTAGCTCAAGGTATTTGCGAACATATTTTTGCAAGTAGAATCTGCACCAGAAGTTTGTCATCGATATTTCCGGAGAACCCTGTATATACTGGCACATACATACACACAAATGCATACACACAGTTCACAAACACGCTGGCAGCCATTCATAAACACGTACATATAGATTACCCGTTACCTCGTTGTTAAGACCTTCAGGCACTCCTGGAGCGAAAACCACTCATAGGATAGACTCAGTGCAATGGGAATTTTTGATCATCATGACTTTAACTACAAAATAGCAAAGTTTCAGCCAATCCCACCGAAGAATGCCGGAATATGACATACATATATTTTACCTAACCTAAAAATTGATTAAGAAATTCTGAAAAAAATTCTTGAGCTCCATTGGACTTGAACAAAAATATTTCGACCCTTGCAACTTTTTGCTAAAGTTAATAGTTTAAGAGTAAAAAGTTCTTGAACGTCTAAAATGACGCAAATTACCTAACTTTGATAAGCTGTATCTCAAAAACTGTCCATAGGATTGGCTCGATGTAATAAGAACTTTTGATCAGCATGAGATGAGTTACAAAATACCAAAATTTCAGCCGATTCCACCGAATCAACATTTTCATGGGTTTTGTTCCGGGGTCCTTTTTGTTCAAAAAATAAAAATAAAATGTCTGGATAGGGCCACCCTTATCACCTAGGGGTATAAAAAATATCCTACGACCTATTCTCAGACCTACCAAATATACACAAAAAATTTCATAAAAATCGGTCAAGCCGTTTCGGAGGAGTTCGATAACAAACATTGTAACACGAGATTTTTATATATTAGAAGAAAATAATATAATAATATAATAATATAATAATATAATATAATAATATAATAATATAATAATATAATAATATAATAATATAATAATATAATAATAGAATAATATAATAATATAATAATATAATAATATAATAATATAATAATATAATAATATAATAATATAATAATATAATAATATAATAATATAATAATATAATAATATAATAATATAATGTTTATTTACGAAATTTCATAGATATATTACAAGCAAAAAAAAAATAAACAAATAGTAAACAAACATAAATAATCACAGAATTAGAGTATTCTACTTGTTTGTGATATAGTAGTACCTAGTACCAGAGATGGGTTAGAAGTTAGAAAGATAGAAAGAAAACTTCCTGGAAACCTTACGTTTTGAAAATTCCGAAAGTTTCCAGGAAATTTTCCTTCTAACTTTCCATTGGGTATATTGATAGCCTATTTTATGGTGAAATTTGATTCGTGATGATGCAAGTTTCATTTTGATACCAAATAAGTGCATACAACTGTATTATTTACATGACTTCTATAGATTTTTATCAAATTTGGAAAGTTTCCTCTCCTCCTCTTCCTCTCTTCCTCCTTTCCATCTGTGCCTAGTACACATATTCAGAACTAAGGTTCGTTCTATTACAACACACAGTTCCTTTATTCATTATTTATTATTTTGTGTTAGTCAAATTCAGTGAAAGAAGACACAATCTGGTAATTATGCTATAACCGGGTAAGTGACACACAGCAAGTTTGTTATATATTTTTCACATACTTGAAATAATATTATTTATTTGTATTTTTAATAATTTCACTCATTTATTATATTTTTCTTAAATAAATATAAATTATTTCTGATAGTAAGGTTTATAGCATTTCTGATCAATGTTTTTTTTACATCTTGAATTTATACAATTATTTTCTTTAGTTCTAGTTTCGTATTGGTGTTTAATTGGCAATATATTATTCTTATTCTTAAAACTAAAGCTAATTATATTAATACAATAAAGCTGTCGTAAATCAAATATTTCACTTTCTTTATACAGATCATCTGACGAATAATTGTAGTGTCTTTATTATACATGATTCTTAATACCCATTTCTGAACAGTAGTTATTTTTTTCAGATAGCAGGTGCATACTCCATCCAAGCCTATTATACCACATGTGAGTCGAGATTGTATTAAGGCATAGTACAATATTTTTAGTTGCTTAATGTTTAGATAAGGTTTTAAATATTTAATTTTTGGGAGCAGTCCTTTAATTTTTGTTATTACATTATTAATTTGTAGGCCCCAACGTAGATAACTATCAAGATTTTTAGTAGATGTTGATTCGGAGATTAATATACCGTCTATTTCTAATGGACCAAATAAGGGTAAGTTATTTGTTATATGAGGTGAAAGGCATATCCAATGTTTTATCAAAGTTGACCGTCAATAGATTGTAGTCAAACCATTTTTTAATGAAAGTGAAGCCGTTTTCGGTAGATTTTTTAAAATTTTTCCACGTATTTTCTTTAAAAAATACGACCGTATCGTCGGCAAAGCTCAGAATCTTACAATTATGGTTATTTGTTTTTAAAAGCGAATTAATATATAAAGTAAATAGGATAGGACCTAGTACTCTACCTTGCAGTACTCCGTACTGTATTGTCTTGGGCTCACTAACAACATCATCAATTTTCACGTGTTGGATTCGCCCCGATAAATAGTTTTTTAGTAAGCTCAAGACAATTCCCCTGACGCCGTTCTTTTCTAACTTATATAATAAACGCTTGAGACACACAGTGTCAAAAGCTTTTGCAGCGAATATGCAAAGAGATGAAGTCCTTATATGTAATGAGTTAATGTGGCATTGAATCTTCCGTTGACTTATTTTGCTAAAATCCAAATTGATTTTCCGATATAATTTTATATTTTCTAAAAAAGTTAGTAAAGCGAATCTTAATGACTATAATGACATTGATTAGTCATTTGAGAATTTAAATTCCAAGCGCAAGAAATTTTGGTACAGCCTAACGCTATCTACGTTCCCTTAAAGGGATAAAAATTACCTACAATAATATGAAAAATATATACTACCTAAAAACCGTAAAGAAGTATTTCTCTCAAACGAAAAAATGGAAAATGAAGAAAAATAAAAATTAATTTATGAAAAAGTAGACTTTTAATGCTCTATGTATTAAAAAGGAATCCGAATCAGTTGTAAAAAATGAATGAATATTATAGAGGTGCTCCCATTTCAAATGGGTCACACTGAGTACCAAATATGCTATATAAGTGAGTGTTACAAGACATATCTTTGTGATGCATATAGAATTCAAAATATCCAACAAAGGTTTTCTATATAAATATTTGGTTGGAAACCCGACAAAAAATATACATTCCTTATCCTTTAAGCTTATTACGTATTTCTATTCAGAAGAGATAAACTGAAATTTGAATCAGATATTGAGGTAGATGAGTTATTTTTCCCTTAAGTTTGCCGATAGATCTTTTCCATATTTGGTTGTGGATGTATATTTGCATTTACGTATTTTTCTGAGAATTCTGCAAAGAACGCTTGTCTAGAATTTTTAAACATGAGCAGCATAAAATATATTTGACAAGTAACTTTGCTTAAAAGCGAAGTTTTCACTTCTGTGTCGTGGAGTATAAACTGCCTTACCACTTAGTAGACAATTTAAATGACGTTGATTTCTCATGGCGAAGTTTTTTCGTACCTAAAATTGACAACTTGAAATGTTACTTGTTTTCTGCATACACCAGCATAATGTATTAAGAATAGGATTTTGCAGAGTGAGAGGAAAATATGCGTTTATTTTCGATTTATTATAAATGTTTAAAAAATCAAACATTGTATAATCTTTAAAACTGTTTTATTAGACCAGAGAAATTAGATAAAAATAACTTAATTTTGACATACAGCTCGGATCGAGATGCGGTTTTCGGCATCGTCTTCGGGAAAATATTGGGAAAAAAGTCTACATATAGTGAATAATCCGTTCGAAGAAAATTGCATAGGGGGTGCATAAAATGCATATAAAGTGCATAATTTTTTGAGAAATTCTAGAAATTGATAGAAAGCCGTGGGAATCGCTTCCCGGGAGTTTTCGAGGTCGCTGAGTCCAAATAGGACATTTAAACTTACCAGGGATGCTCGGGAGTGGCTCTTCGGGAGTGAAATCGAGTGAATAATTCAAAGTGACCAAAAATCACGTGGGAATCGCTTCTCGGGGGCTTTCGAGGTCGCTGAGTCCAAATCTAACATCGAAACTTACCAGGGACGCTCGGGGGTGGGAGGGGGTGAATTTGAGTGAAAAATTTAAAGTGACAAAACTATATTTTTTTGAATACTTCACATACTACTATTACACGTAATGCTTTGTTATTCACAAACAAATTATTTGATATGATATTTACAAACATGATACATCATCGTCAGAGAGTATTCATGATATAACAGTCAATCGATGATAAACTCATCTAAATGTTAACGGATAGACCTAAAACGCTTATTAGTTATCTAGTAAACAATATCGAATAAATGAAAACATTTTCTTGAATATTACATGCATGATTATTCCACTTTTTTTTGATTATTTGCAACAAAAATCCATCTTAACGACTACAAATTACAATCAGTCAGTGAATATACAGAGTGTTTAAGTTAATCAATCGTTATGTAGTCACTTTCGTCATGCTCTTCTTCACTATCGTCACTTAGATCGGGGCTGGCTGTTAGATTGGAACAATTACTTCCAATACAGTTTTTGCAAGCAACTGTACGGCTTAGTCCGTGTCGGCGGCACCCGCACATTTTTGCCATAGTCCGTCTTGCAGCCGCAGCCGCAGCCGCAGCCGCAAGAAATCATTTCCATGATACTGGGAGGACCTGCCTCCCGCGTCATTGGAACTGGAGTTAGCTCTCCAAGTTCCCAGCTCCACTCCAACGGTTCCATCTTCTCTCCATAACAAGTCTGCACTTGCAAATATACCCGTTTGATGTGTTGGGTTAAAGCATCAACAGTTGAAATAATCTTTGCAAGGTCCAATTTCTTGGATTTCATTGCAGCTAGTGTGTACATTCTTAGTCGGTACTGTTCCACTAACTCTATTTGTGGATTATCGGTACTCGCATAAACGGTTCGGAAGGAGTAAGGTGCACCATATAATGCTAAGGCTAGCAGCAACCCAGATTCCAGTAAATCGTCGATGGTTAAATTTTTTTGCTTGAATGTTTCAGTAAATATGTGCAAGTCATCAGACTTTTCGAAGATTTTATAAAATTGTAATTTGCCTCTGTTGAAGGCCGCAGAAGTAGTATCGCGTGAATGCATCTAAGCACAAGATATTTGACTTGATGCATTCATGTTTGGATGCTAAACTTTTCCTTTTTTGGGCGAGGGGGTTCAACAGAAAAACCTCCAGATTATCTGTAGTGAGAGCTGTGAGGATGGTTAGAACGTCTGTATCTTCTGAAACAATGACTACTTTGTTATTTTGATCCTTAGCAGTGTCAATTGCTTTTAGGACTATGTCTACGTCAGCATCAGCTGCGCTCTGACTGGACATTGTTTCGGCCAGTGCCAATTGGGTCTGGAGCATGTTAATCAGCCGGGACTTATTTTCCCCATTCCCTAGAAACTTTTCCTGAGCTATTTTTAAGGTCATGAATTCCGTAAAACGCACTGTGGCATAATTTTTATGTATATTTCGCCGATGTCTTTCAGTCGATTTCGTTGTTGCTTCCTGGTACCTGTCAAAAACAATAAAACTGTTTCTTTCAAAATATTTCAAGATGTAATTAACGTATTTGCCGTATATTTCCATGTATGTCTCATCCAGTTTCCACTTCACTATGTGCAAAAGCATGCCTCCATCAAAAAAAATTCCAAGAACGACTCAATACACATCCAACGTGGTCGACAACGTGACTAACGCACTGCTGGGGACGCTCTCTTTAAGTATAGAACTACGTTACACAGCTGCTCCCACTTACACTGCGCAGCTGCCGCTACCTGAATATATAGTAATACTATTCATATATTGAGCCCGATCGGTATCGAGGGTCTCTGATTTGTCGACGATAATCTTCGCGCCTTTTTCAAAAAGAAACGAATTATTCAATATATATCTATACTAGTGCACAGGTGCATGATGATAGAAAACGTGCGAGACTTTTCTTTGCGACGACCCCCAAGCATCCCTGGTAAGTTTCAATGTCAGATTTAGAGTCAGCGACCTCGAAAGCACCCGGGAAGCGGTTTCTCCGTAATATTTGGGCACTTTCAATCTTTCACTCTATTTCACCCCCGAAGAGCCACTCCCGAGCATCCCTGGTAAGTTTCGATGTCAGATTTGGACTCAGCGGCCTCAAAAGCCCCAGGAATATTGACTAATTTAAGATGTGGATTAGGCCTCCTGGGGAATCATGTAAAAAAAAGCGCGCCAAGCATTCTACCTCTGGGGTGGTGCGGAAACGAATACATTTTTTGATTTATTCACTGTAAATAAAATGTATAAGACACTCTGGTAGAGAATAAATATCACCAAGCTCTATAACAGCAATATTTAATTTTCATTCTGAGACATAGAAAGCAAGATAATGGCGAAATATGTGGTGCGAAAGAGGTTTAGCGGAACTAAATGCATTTTTCACTTAGTCCGCGCCATATCTCCAAAACGGCTAGGCGTACAAAAAAAATATATAGGACCTTTAAGGTAGAGAATTTACAGATGTACAACTTTTATAATAGGTGTTGTTCCCGTTTGGGCCATAAAAAAATAAGGATGAAATCTATATATATAAAGAAATACCCTGACTGACTCACTGATCTATCAACGTACAGCTCAAACCGTTAGGTCTAGAAACTTTTGCATAGATGTTCCTCGAATGGCGTAGGCAACCACTAAGAAGGGATTTTTTGAAATTCTACCCCCAAGAGGGTAAAAAAGGGGGTTGAAATTTCAGGCGAACGAAGTCGCGGGTATCAGCTAGTAACAAATAAAATATACCGACTATGTGAAAAAGTATTTGATTGAGTTGATGCATTTTATCAGATATTTAAGTGAATATGACATCCTATACGTGACTATCATTTTTTTTTCGTTTACAGTTTTTGATCTTTAGTGTATACTATAACTATTTGGCTGCTGGTTTCCGGGTCTTCTTCCGCGTGGACTTGGTTGAGTGCTTGACGTTTCGACCATCTTGTCGTGGTTTTTTTCTGAAGCGAAGTGAGCTTTGCCTTCGTAGTATGTGTTAATGCATGAGCCTTTCCATCCTAGGATGCTTAATTCGGTTAGTCTTGATTATTTTTTGAATAACTTTGCTCTATGGCTATCTGTGTTTTAGGGTTGTCTTATTTTTGGGTTGTATGTTCTATCTCATGGATGGATATGGTAGGTGTGTTATGTAATGCTCGTTGTTTGTTGCCTGTGATGTTGGGTTATTACGTACACGTGCCTTATGCGTGTGCTTGTGGGATTATATCGATGGGGTTGGTTGTGGTGGTGGGAGAGTGAAGCTGACATTTTTGAGATGTTAGTAAAGAAGTTAGTAAAGTGTCCAAACGGCTCTTTTCGTTGGCTTGCAGTGTTTTCGGTATGGTTTATTTTGTTTATTCTTTTATGCTTTGGATATTTTGTTGTCGGCTGCTATTTTTTTTATTATTTTTTCTTTTTTTAAATTTTTTTATTTTGTATTTTTTAAATTTTTTTCCCAGCTTGCCTTGTTAGTAATTACATTGTTTGGTATAGCTTCTGGGGAAGAGGTGTGGTTTCTTTAGGTCTTGGGTTGTTAAAAATCCTGAGCAATGTTCTCTATAATTATCATGAGTTTATCAGATGTATCTTTGGCTTGTCTGAATTTAATGATGGCTTGGGCAAGTTTTTCAAGAATGGATTTAATGTTGAAATTTTCGTCGGTTTCAGGGTCTTGTGTTGGTGGTTGGTTGTGTTTGGGGGTATTTCTGGGGGTGTTAGGTTTTGGCCATGTTACCGTCGTAGAGTTTATATTGGTTTGTTGGGTTAATTCAGGAAAAGCTATGTCATCAGATATCGCTGGTGGCATTGTGTTAGTGCCTGTTATTTTGCTAGGTGGGTTATCTTTATATACTTTAGCTGCAGCTGCCAGATAGGTCAGGCACCCTCTATAGTTTGCAGGGTGTGACGCGCAGTTGATGCATTTGCGTTCCTTTGCGTCGCACTTCACACCCTCGTGCGTTCGCCCGCACCTCACGCAGCGCGAGGTGCGCTTGTACAATAAGGAGGAGTGCCCGAACCTCTGACATCTGTAGCACTGGGGGATCGACGGCCTGGTGTACTCCTCCACCCTAACCCTGATTGAACAGAGCTCGGTGAGGGAGCGCACCCGGTCGGTGACCCGTTTGTGTACTGTAAGGATTATTATATGTGTGGGTTGTTTAATTCTGTTCTTTGTAGTCATAAGTCTAGTGACATTTTGTGTAACGATATTTTTGTTAAATAAATCTTGGTTAATAGTTGGTATGTCAATGTCAATTGGTAGATACTTTATGACTAGTTTGGCCAGTTTGTTTTCAGGAGGGTTGTACGTGTGGAATTCAATTCCATTTTGTGCAAGAATGTCTATAATGGTAGCATGGTCTTGAATGTTTTGAGGTTGACATGTTAGGTTGCTAGTGTTGAACCTGTATGTGCGCTTGTTCGGTATGTATTTGTCTATAAGGTTTAGTAATTCGAGATGTCTCTGTGTGTAGATTGATATTGTTATTATTAGTATCGGTTTGAGGTTGTTTAACAATGGATATGCCTGAATAGTTTTGATTTGTAGAAATAGGGGTGATTTCTGTAGGGGTGGTCTGGTTGCTAGAAGTTGTTGTGATCGGTACTATAATATGATTGGATTGGATGATTATTGGTGGAGACTTGTTGGCGACTTTGCGTTTTTTGAGTTAGGAGGTTGAAGTTGGTAGTTGGGGGTGAGTACATATTTGATTGATGTAGATTATCAAAAGTTGTGAAATCTGGTATTTTAGGAACTTTAGTGAGTTCTAAAAGCATGTCTAGCTGTTGCGATAAGGGGGATGGGGTTTCCTGGGGGTTGGTGGTAATGACTTGAAGTCTGTCTGATGTTGTAGTGTGTGGAGTGGAAATTACTTCAGAAGTGTTCATGAGTGGTGAAAGTGTTGTTGTAAAGTGGGGGTTGTAATAAGGGTTGTGCGGGTAGAAGTAGTTGTGATAGTGGTTGGGGTTGTAGTAAAGGTTAAGATAGGGTATGGTTCGTATCTGATTTCTGATACTTCTTCGTATGTGTAGTATTTATGTACATGAAGGTTTGTTGTGGACTGGTATTTGAAGTTTTTGCATTTTTTTGGGAATTTGTATTTAATTTTGTATAGGTAGTAACCTACCTATACAGGTCCTGGTGTTTCTAGTTCTTGGGAAAATGTTTCGCATTATATATTACTTTGACATTCTTTTTCTCCAAAACTCTTCCAATTCTATCCGTACATCTTCGTATATTTGGTAGGTAAGCTGTTGCCGTGTATTTCTTTTCTTCTTCTGTTCTGGTTGTATCTTAGCTTTGCTCTATATGCTAGTATGTTAACAATGGCGGAGTCACTGTCATATGTTTCTGTTTCTATTTCATTTCAAGAAGCATGGGGAACTAGCTTTACGAGAGGCATTACCCAGCTGTCATTGATCTAGCAATATCTGGTATCAGTTTTTCCAAAATACATATTTCTTTAAATATTGGTTCATTGTCAACGTCAACTTTCACTTCGTGGAAAGGATCAATGAGTAATTTTGTATAAAATATCGTTCCAGAATGCAGCAAAACGAAACGCTTCCCATTTGCATTACGACCTTTTTTTACATCGTCATATACTATCTTACATTTGTTTTAATGATTGCCTCCACAAAAATTTGAAAACACCTTTTTTGTAATTAATTGTATGTACTTTAATTTTGCATTAAGGTATTTCTTTTGCTGGGACAAAGGCTACTTACCGATAAAGATTAAAAAAACTTATTTTTGGCGAACATTTGCCCAAGCTGATGGAAGTAAATTTTAAGTACAATGTTCTCCTTGGCATTATTAACATTTTGATGAATATAAATTGAGTTACAATTGTTCCAAACTGTATTTGCCTGTACTAAAAGTGCGACAAGTTATATATAATTTAAGAACACTTTTATTGTTGAAAGGTAAGCTAATAAGTTTCCTTGCTTTCAGTTTGGTCACATTATCTTTAGGATTCATACGTTTTATTATCGTTCTTACAGATAGGAAAACGTATAATATTTTTACAGGATTCAGTTTGTTATTAAATCAAGGTTATTAGGCGCCTTAGTAATTCAATTTCAACGTATTAACTCCAAAGTAGAGAACTTTTTGGAAATTTTCCGAAGGCGCCAGGACTAATAACTGAATTATCACGGATTACTACGACTACGAAGGCAGCGTATTTTTAGTAGAAAGGGTAACATATTAATACAGTAATATTTTTTATGTGGCCTACATTACAAAAGGCAGCATGCAAGGTCCTAACGGCAAAATAATAACCTAGCGGGATTACTAATTCGAGGAAAATAGAGAGTGTAATAACATGATTTAGAAGACAATCTTCATTTCCTTTTTGACGCTGTTCCGGTTGTCATGTAGTGTTTTACAACCTTACGTGTTATATAGCTCGCAATAATAAAGCGTTGCTTTATTTATCTACGAAATCAAATAAATTGAATGGAAAGGACCAAAAGCTTCAAAGAAAAATTGCGGCAAAATTTCATGCAAAATATCAGATTCCTAGTATAAAAAATGTCCAGGTGTATTGTTTCCTTTAGGCATGATATGTAAAATAGGAATGAAGAGTTCTCTTTGTAATTTGGGCACAAGCGTTGCAAACAATTTTTTAAGAGGATTCAATTGAATTATAGATTTATTAAGATAAGCTACTAACAACTAACATTTAGCCAATATATTGATTTAGTGGAGTCACTAGAGATTTTCACTTCGGAAAAATTCCGAGAAGAGGTAAATTTTGAGAACATAAAGAGATTTGCGATGAAATAGGTAAAAGCATTTCTAAAAATTTAAACATAAAAACTTGAATCTTTCGCATTTTATTCTTGCAGTAATGTATAAAAAAGTCCGATAAGCGAAAGAAATCTCAAAAATGAATTTTTGAAGATGTACACTTCCAAAGTTTCAAAATGTTGAGAAAATGATAAAATTTGATATATATAATTAACTTTTTCTCTATTCTTATTGGGATGCTCTGCCACATGTATTTTCTTCTAAACAATATTCGTGAAATCTACAAAATAATACAATTAACTAGTATTTTACTGGAAAATAACCTCTACGCCTGTGATTTTTACGTCAAAGGATCAGTTAGAGGGTGGTTTTTGACAAATAATGAATAAGAACAAAAATATAAAAATGACATATTTTGCTGACGTTTCGGAAAACGAATCTGTTTCCTTTCTCAAAGCGTATTATAATGTTTGTGTGCTGTGTATATTAAATACACAGCTTTAAAAATATATTTGTTATATTCGAACATAGATCCTTACTGCTTACACAGAACTGTTGATATATCTAGTTGATAGTTTTATTTTAAACAATGTTGAGTTTAAGTTCTTCTTTTAACATCGGCAGCCAGGTTGTGCAAACATCTACAGAACAATTCGACACGCATTTATCCTCATTCCATAGTATTATAGCCGCTTCTAGATTTCAGACATTGTTTAGAAGAAAATACATTTAGACAATATTTATAATTAACTTTAATCACCTATTTCTCTGGTTTAGATCGCGTTATTAGATCTCTGTGGGTGTGATTTTTAAAGCTTGAAATGTGTACTTTAAAATGCTTCAATGGAATTTACCTTAAAAATTAAATTAACCCCCCTATTTTACGAAAATAAAAAAAAAAATTTTTGCTCTAAAATTCGTGAAAATATGGGTAAAATAAACATTAATAACTTTTATACAAAAATGATTTAGCCTACCTATGCAGCATACGTTTATATCAAAATAAGTAAATCTGATGATGAAAATATTTTGGAATATATATAAACCTATACTTTTCAGGAAATATTGAAAAAATCATATTTTTGAGGTAAATCGAGTCAATGCTGATTGTTTCTACAATTTTTATCCTGTTTAAGATACTAAAAGCATATTAAAAATATTCACGTGGTACATGGCCATGAGTCAAATTATAATGCTTGAATAATAAGAAGAAATTGGGGTATAACGATTTTTTTTACTTATTTTATTTTTGTGAAAAAAAAGTTTACATTTGTTTAAATAATTAATAAACAGTTTCCTCACGATTATATGTTTATAACTTTTTATTTTAAGCGATTTAAAAGTGATATCAAAAGGTTTTAGGAAAATCGAAGCTTCCCGTAATTATTCCGAAATAATGCATATTTTCAGCCTCTATTGACTCCACTAATTATATTACTTCCACATCCAGTGGAAGTATAGTAACGACAAAAAAATTTTTGAAAATTTTTATTGTTCAAATAGGCTTAGAATGTCATGAAACGTCGAAATTTTAAATTTGAGCGAAAAAAAAATTTCTGTCTGTCGGTCTGTAACTTTTTCTGTGCGCATGTTTACTCTGCAACCATTTAAGATTGACTTGAAATTTGGTACACGTATGTACTTTAACGGGATCTGGAACTAGAAGTGGGGAATTTGTTCTCATTAATGAAGGACAAACTCCCTATAGGATTCAGTCCCATGTTGTATACAGAGTTCCTTAGTCTTGATTGCAATCAAATTTATATTGGTCAGACTAAACAACACTTATAAACTAGAATTAGGGAACACAAATGTTCTTGTAAAGAAAAATATAGGAAAAAAACGGAGAAAACTATGCTAGCTCATCACCATTTTTCATCAGATCATAATTTTAATTTTGATAATGTCAATATTTTAGATCATGAAACTAATTACCAAAAAATACTCTTCAGTGAAATGATGTTTATCCATTTACATCAAAATACAGTCAATAAGAAATCTGACACCGATAATTTAAGTGTTGTATATCACAATTTAATTAAACAATATCTAAAAGTTCCACCTTTTAAATTATAATTTTTATTAATTTTAATAATGATTCACATTATATATTTTTATCATCTAGGACGCAGTTCCAGTTTTTTGTTTAATCGTTCGAATTTTGATATTATCACTTACATTTTTTCGTGTCACCAAGAAAAAACTCTAGTAGTAGTTTTTGTTACACACGCAACTCTTGTTAATTATCATTAATTATTATAACTCAGTATTGTAATTGGTATGTAATTGGTATGAAACTATTCACGTCCATACATTTACATTGTTTAGTAATTATATGTTATCTTGTCCATTGGATTTTATCTTATTTTTCAACTCGCCTGTTGTTCAATATTATGACTCCTTCCTTTTTGTGGTTTCGTTTCACTAAAGGTAAGGTTATTACTTACTATTAAATTATTTTATGCATTGTAGTTTGTTCATTTATTTACATATTTTACATAAATTTTAATTAGTTCTTTTAAATTAATTGTGTTATATTTTATTTATACTTAAAAAATGTTTTTTTGAACATTCATTCCATTTTTGTAATATGGTTAATTATATTTTTTTTGTATGTTGTTTTTTCAGTCTTGAGGAAGAATAAAAGTTTATTCGAAACGTCGACTAGTGAAAATAACCTCGTTTTATTTTTATCCGATACACCGACTAATTCCTAATTGAAATCTTAGATACGGATACTATTATTAATTGACTAGATTATATTTCCATCTATTCCGTCGAAGGGGTAAAATGGGGTAAATGGGGGGTAAACAGGTAAATCAAGCAGGTAAGAGTCCATAAAATTGGTATTTAGTGTATACAAGAGAAGCTAAGGTTTCAAAAAAATTTTTGGCATTAGCCACCCCTATTACCACCCCTACACCATTATTAAAGGGGATGAAAAATATTTGTGATTTAGTGTGTGTACAAGAACCAAAAGCCTCAAAATATTTTTTTACTTCATCCAACCCCACTAGTAACCCTTTACCACCACCCCCACCCCCACTACCGATGAGGCATATCATTTTATAGGTTTTTGGGGTGGACGATTTCACATATAATGTTGTTAAATTTATCTCGAGTACTATGGATGTGCAGTAGGTTTCCCCGTGTATTATGGATGCGCAGTGGCTTTCCTCGAGTATTTTGGATGCGCAGTGACTTTTCTCGAGTACTATATAGATCGCAGTAGGTTAACTCAAGTAGTATGGATGCGCAGTAGGTTACCACGAGTAGTATGGATGCGCAGTGGCTTTTATCGAGTGCTATAGATGCGCAGTAGGTTACCTCAAGTGATATGGATTCGCAGTAGGTTACTTCAAGAAGTATGAATGCGCAGTGGCTTTCCTCGAGTAAATTGGATGCACAGTGGGTTACCTTGAGTAGTATGGATGCGTAGTAGGTTTCCTCGAAGAAAATGCTTGAAGTGGAGGCTTTACTTCTATCGTGTAGTTTACGGCACACAACGATTTTTTATGTCTCTGTCATGCCATTTTCTGCGTATTACTTCCACATTCAGTTGGAGTATTTTAACGCAAAAAAATTTTTGGAATTTTCATTGTTTAAATAGGCTAAGAATATCATGAAGTCTCAATATTTTAAGTCTGAGTATAATAAATTTGTCTGTCGCGTCGGTCTGTCTGTCAGTCTTGTATCTTTTTGGTGCTCACTGTGGAACCGTTTGAGATATTTACTTAAAATATGGCACACCTATGTATTTTAACGAGATCTGGAACTAGATTATATTTTGATCTTATTCCGTTGCAGAGTTGAATGGTAAATTGGGGTAAATCAAGCAAGTAAAAGTCTCTGAAATTGGTATTTAGTAAATATGAGAGGAGCTAATGTCTCAAAAAAAATTGGCACTAGCCACCCCCATTACCACCCCCACCCCATTATTAAAGGTGGTGAAAAAATAATGTGATTTAGTGTGTGTACAAGAGCCAAAGTCATCAAGATTTTTTTTCGCTTCATTCACCTCACCACCACCACCCCCATTATTGATGTGGCATGTAATTTTATGGGTTTTTGGGGTACATGATTTCAAGTATTATACTATTAAAGTTCTATATACAATTATTTTCACATAATGGAGTGCAAATATAGTATTTTGTTGTAAGAGACTTGGATGTGGAAGTACTGATTTCTTGGGCAGCGGTTTTTGTATTTCTCTCTAAACTAAATATCGGGTCTAACTAACATCCCTAACTATGCGCAAAAAATTTGAATTTATTGTGGTTAATGCCAAAACATTAAATTGATCGTTCTTGTAGGTAGTAGATAATAATAGATAAATGAATATAAAATAAAAAACACATTTATTCAAGAAGAAATTGGTGGAAACAGTTTACTACACTTTGTACAATATTTCTTTGGCCTCCTCGAGAAATCTGTAATGGTTTGTTGTATGCCCACCATTTTAACAACCAGAAATAACGCAAACAATAGTTTTATTAAAGTAGATAAATAAGTTTTTTGAAGTGAATTATTAGAAGAAAATAATTTAGGAGACTGCAAATTTGCACTCTAATAAATAGCTATTACAGTCCATATACTCGTAATCTAGAATCTAATTAGACGAAATTAAAAATTTAAGCAGAAGATTCATAAAGCAATAGGTAATTAAAAATTTAATTTGTGACTCACTTTTTATGTCATACATTATTCATTTTCTAGTGCCTTAATTAGCATAGTATCTCATAATTATGAACCTTAAAAAGCGAGCTAACAACTGTTTACAACAGAAATTTGCATATTTGATGACCTTTCTTTTAACATTTTTCGCGGTTTTAATCCTGGGTTGGATTTCTTGTCCTACTTGAACAACCTTTCCAGCAAATGTCTCAGAAGTAACTTAATGCATACAAATGGGTGTAAAATTACTGACGACGACGAATTAAAGGCCTAGGCAAACTTCGCAAAATTATTTTAAAATTGGATTATCTCGGACGACTTTTTTATTAATATAATCGGTTTAAGTAAAATGTTCTTCTGTAAAAATTTAATACAAAGTTATTAAAGTGTGGAAGAGATTCCATAAAAAAATAGTATTACATTTGTAGGAAAAATTATCGGATTTTTGTTCTTAAAGAGGTAGAATATATTCAATATTCAAATGCTGCAGAATTATTCTCGAAATTGTTGTTAACGAATGCTACAGAAATTATTTAAACAAAGCGTATCAAAATAGTCCAGTGTAAATTTCAGCAACGAGGCATTTTTAAAACTATTACAAAGATGCATACTTCTAAGATATGAACTCTGCAGAAAAGAATGAAGCAATTTCTTGTGAAAGAATTACCTCGTTACTTTATTGTTAAAATAAATATAATTAATTTTGTACGGCGCTCCGTTGTTTTCTGCTACCGATATAAGTGCACCTCTTCTCTCATCTCGTTCTATTCAATCAGTGGTTTGTACTGTAGTGTGCAAAAAAATGGGACAAGTCTTATATTTTTGCTAAAATCTAGTTGTGTACATCTAACTTTAATTTTTGTGACATTGTCAGTTATTTGTCAAAATTCATTTTTTATTTCAAAATATTGATGAGATATAGAAAACAACGCGAAACTAAATGAATTTAAATTTATTTCTTGTGTACAGAAGTGATATACATACATTGCGCATACTTAAACTAAATTATAAACCAATATATTTACCCTCACACTAGCAATCTATTATACAGGGAGATTGAGAAAGACTGAATGTGCCGCTTCCTAAAGATCATTTTTATGCCGCCTACATACTGCATACATATGTACTATTTTCTGATACTTTCAACATTTTCACGTTGGCGACAGTAAATATAGTCAATTACAGTATTTACACAAAATGTGTTTCTTTATTAATTTGCCACACAAGTGACAGTGAACTGATTGCCTTGAAAAACACTAATTTATTAGTCAAAAAGGGAGATAAATGATAAATCAAACACAAGCCAATAATAATAACATTCACGAAAATGACAGACATCAGATTGGTAACAGTTACTAGAGAACCAGTCGTTACTCCTAGCAACATATTAAATTAGTTTTAATAATGTATGTGGAATAGAAATAAACTTTGATAATTTTAGTGACTTTTCCGTGTGACGTCACGTTCAGTCTTTCTCGATCTCTCGGTACATTTTAACACTAGTTTTGCTACAACTACACTTCTCTGCACATTCTTTAAGTTTATATTTACAAAATACATATTCAGACATTACACTGGGACAAACATTTACAGTTGTTAACTTGGGAATAAACCAGTTTGATTGGGAAGTTCTGGATTTATCGTAGTCACACTTTTCCAAAGAAAGGTGTTGATATAAAGAATCTTCAGTAGGTGGTAAATATTATCGATCCTGTAGAACTCCTATTTCCAAAATTGAACAACATTTTGATTTATGGTTTTTGAAATAGAGCCGCCGTAAAATTACATTTTTCATGCATTTTTATTTACAATAATGAGAAGTTTATGATGACTTTTTCGACCATTAGTACTTATACTGTTTTTATTAATTTTTTCACGTTTTTGTTAGAAGTTCTTGATGTTTTATTATACCTTTATAAATGCTAAAATAGCGTTCATTCATACTTTTCTCATGACAATATCATAATAAATATTAGTTGAATAGCTAATTTCCACTATAAAATTAAATTCTAAAATTCACGACTGTATTCTTATGAGGTATATCCATTAGGTCTCTTCGTAATTCCACTTCCCAAGACAAGGGATTTAATAGGTATTATTTTCTCCTCATTTATTTCATTAAATTCCTTAGTAGGGACTTTAACGGGAAGAGAAGATCATCTTGAGGCGTTTTATTTCACCATATTATACCAATTACTTCAGAATTTAAACGACTCACATAAAGACGAGTCCAATTTGCATTTCTAATTCTCATCACATCGTCATTTGCTAGATTTTACAGACTGTCAGACAATGCATAGAATGAACGATTAACCGTTTTTTGTTTATTTACTCTTCACAGTTTTTTATTTCATATGAAATTAGTTAAAATTAATTTTATGATGAATAACTAACTACAAGTTTTTATTTAAACTCACATGGAGGTCACAGTTTTAAAAAGTTATCCATATTATTATAAGTATGCTGTAATAGTTGTATGTATATTCCCGTAAAAGCTAGTATTTTTTTTAAATTTAAATATATTCCTACGTGTTTCATTATACGATAAACCAAATATAAGACGAATCATCCTTTTTTGTAAGATAAAGACCCGAAGCATCTGCAGCTTGTCTCCATAATACAATATTATAGGAACTTGAAAAGTAGACAGTGACATAATAGAAGTTCGGAAGAGTTCTCGTCAAGAGACTTTTTTAAAGTAGTTAAAGCAAAATAAGCGCTGTTAAGTTTAGCACAAACGGAGTCATTTGGTTACCCCAGCCTAGTGAACAATGAGGTACCAAGAAATTTTGTGGATGCACTAAAACTAATGTTATTTATATTGAAGTTTAGATTTGAACCATGCTTTTTATTGTAAGCTATACTAATTTTACCATAATCGAAAGGAGTCGTACTTCACGGTGTTTTTTAGTTAAAATAATTTTTAAAACACAAGTATTTTTTTTATTATTATTATGAAAATGGAAGTATTAGAATAAAAGACTCATGCGTATTTTTTCTGGCCGCCTTTAAAGAAAAGTAGTTACTTTGTGATAATATTTATTCAGTTAAAGCATTTTACTGTACTTTGATTTTTTCTATACTTCTATACCATCTATTTTGATTTTTTTCTTAGTACCACATTTGTTGTAGTAGTATGTTTTAAAATGCCGCAATGTATTAAATCACTCGTGGTCATCAAGAAATTAGTTATTTATTTGCTTCAAGTACACGAAAATATCTTCATTTGTCTAAACACTACAGTACATATTCTCAGGAGCATCAGGTAAACTTTACATACTTTATTATAGAAAATTTAAAAATCGTACTTTTATCTCTGCTTTTATATGAAAACTATATAAACACAGGTTTTTTTGTACGTTTAAATTTTAAATAAAGGGTGTACGCAATGTTATGTTAGGCAGGAATGATATGTCACGGAGAAATATTGCCACGATTTATGTTTCACCAAGTGTCGTAAATAGCTCTTTACAAAAGTTTGCAACCACCAACGAACGCATGGGGTAGATCTCGACAATATACGACTAGCAGACTGGCGTATATGTCTATAGATAAAGCAAATTATACGTTTTATGTTTCGCATGGACATATTCGTTTCCATTTGTATCTGTAAAGTGATAAAAGAAGGATTTATGGCACTGCCAATCTCGTTTATTGCATAATAAAACGATATATGCATTACATCTTCTTATTCACAACGCCTTGACAGATGCAAGCATTATTCTAGTCGGTCTCTCTCTCTATTGTATGGCACGCGTAACAGCATAACATTATCTGTCGAGGTTGCTTGTTACGCATACGGCATCGGCAAAGTTGTTTCCTATCAGTTCCTTGATCACATCAGCCCAACGATACAATTCAGGTTATAAAATTGGTTAATTACCTTGGAATACCCGAATCTTTAATAATATCCGCACACTGGGGCGCCACGTTAACGATATTTCAAGTGCTTTAATTGTTGACGTACGTCATGGGACACTCAGCAACGTTCTTCTTATTACTTAGCCGCGGCAACTCGACGCACTGCTGCTAGATGGCGTACCCGCACCAAATACATGGGAAAATGGGTCTCGATGAAAAGTTTTGTAGCTTTGGAAAAATGGAGTTCTCGTTGTCTCGATCAAACTTTCAAATGTAACCTGGGTCTGAAAACCCGCCGTTTCGGAGTTACTGGCAGTCGAAAAATGTATAAAGTAGTGATTTTCGCTTCTCACGGATTGATCGACAGTGGATAATAATAATTATAAGAACAAGGTCTACTTTATGTAGTATTCTCGTAAGGGATGCTTCTCAATTGCCCCTCATTTGCCCGCTTATTGGGATACATTTATACAGTGTCCATGGATGGACTTAACTATACTCGTAAACATTTTTATTTTCTGCTTTTCGAAAAAAAGTCACTCTTCATCATTCCTTTTACTTGTTTTATAAATATGATTCGCGTTGATAAACTTCGATTTTGTTGTACAGGGTGCGCAAAAACTATAAAAATATATATTTCCAAAATTAATAATTTTTAAATGAAACTAAAGCGCTTAAAGAAGTAATCAAAAAGCCAAATATTTTTTTATGTTACGTTACTTAGTATTGTTACTAAGATATCTGATATTTAAAATTAAATCGATTTTTTTCCATATCTTATTACCGATTATTATTTTGGTAAATGCGCTATAAAGGCAGCACCTTTCTGAAGATATTAGTAGACAAATGTTAACAGATAATAATAAGCATTACTTCACAGCAACAAACTTGATTTTTATTCACGAAATGAGATGGCGGTCCACTTCTAAAAATAATATGAAGTTAATTCAATAGATAGGACTTCGAAAAACTTTAAAACATCCTTTATACCTAAACTTACTAATAATAATTACAAACAACGTTTCATTGCAAGTAATACATAGTATTAAAAAAATAATAATCGATAAAAAGATATGGAAAAAAATCGACATAATTTTTAATATCGAATATCTTAGTAACAATAACTCCCATGAAAACAAATTATTTGGCTTTTGGTTACACCTTTTAAGCTCTTTAGTTTTAATGCTTGAAAAATTTTATTTTATTTAAAAATTATTAGTTTTGAAAATCTATATTTTTATATTTTTTGCGCACCCTGTACAACAAAAGAAGTTTCTATATATATAGAAGTATTATATATAGTATTTATAAGACAAGCAAAAGAAATTATGAAGAATGACTCTTTTCCTTCGAAAAACAGAAAATAAAAATGTTTACGAGTATAGTTAAGTCCATTAGAGGACACACTGTATAACTATATCGCAATAAGGGGGCAAATGAGGGGCAATTGAGAAGCATCCCTTACGAGAATACTATATAAAATAGACCTTGTTCTTATAATTATTATTATCCACTGTCGATTAATCCGCGAGAGGCGAAAATCCCTACTTTATACAGGGTGTTTCGAAAAGATTGGGACAACGTTTAGCCGTAGATACTTGACATCAAAACAAGTCGATTTAACTTAAAAAGTAGTGGTCTAACTCTTTTCGTTCAAGATACAGGGTGGCAAAATAAAAAAATTTTATTCGTAGTTTGTTTCGATCTTACGTATCTACTTCAAAGTTGGTAACGACATGTTTTTCAGGTCGCTAATTACAATGGTGATATTGTCGATGCCATATTTTATAAATGGAATGGTTACAGGAATTTTACGTGGCACTTTAAGCCACAACTTTTTTGAGGTTAGATTTTGGACATCGTCTTCTACTACAATCGAAACGCAATTTGGTTTCCTAAAGAAAAGGTGTACTTGTTTAAACGCGATAAAATGCACCCTTTCAGAGAAATACGCGATTTACAACTTTATCACACACCAGTTCGAAGAAATTCAACACCCCGGCTGTTTTGAAAAGATTGATTTTATCGCGTTTAAATGACTTTAGGAAACCAAATTGCGTTTCGATTATAGTAGAAGACGATGTCCAAAAAAGTGATGGCTTAAAGTGTCACGTAAAAGTCCTGTAACTAGCGCCATATATAAAATATGGCATCGGTAATAGCACGATTGTAATTAGCGACCTGAAAAACATGACGTTACCAACTTTGAAGTAGATACGTATAATAGTCTCTAAGATAGAGAGAAGTTAGAATACAATTTTTCTACTTTGCCACCATGTATCTTGAAAACGAAAAGAGTTAGACCACTACTTTTTGAGTTAAATAGACTTGTTTTGATGTCAAAAATCTACGGCTAAGCGTTATTCTAATCTTTTCGAAACACCCTATATATTTTTCGACCGTCTGTAACTCGGGTTTTCAGACCCAGGTTACATTTGAAAGTTTGATCGGAACAACGAGAACTCCTTTTTCCCAAAGTTACAAAGCTTTTCATCGAGACCCATTTTCCCATGTATTTGGTGCGGATCCTTTTAAAAATAACTAATTCGCTTGCGAAATACTTAAATAATGTATAGATATTTATCTACCAATCAATAAAATGGGAAAAATAATATGTCATATAAACGGTATGAATGTAATAGGTAATATCAGAAATCTTTATAAACTATTTCTTTTAAAATTCACCAAATAAAATAATCGCATGCACTTAGATAAGGTTCAGTGAATGGGGCCAAATCTACCTATCCATTTTTGAGGTATACGAAGCTTTCTAACCTGTAGTGACTGTAGAAAATAAGCCTTGCGTCTGTAATCTAAATTTTCTTCTTCAAATTTTAACTAAAGGTACGTGTATTTCCAAGTATAAATTTTGATTAAGATTTTCCTGAAAGAAGTATGGACCAATAATTCAATTTTTTTGTAATGGCACACCATACCTATACCTTTTACTGTAAAATTATGATTGTTTGGCGCCAAATAACATCAATTTTGGGATGATACTACGCCATTCATGTTGAAGGTAGACTCGTCCAAAAAATAATATTTTTATAAAACTGCCTGTCTCCCACAATTATTTCCTCGATATCCAAGCAAAAGCTAAATGACGTGCATCATTACCTTCCAGAGTGCGATTTTTTCTAGGTTGGTAAGCTTGAAACTTATTTTCTTTTAAAACTCTATGAATTCCAGATTTGCTTATGATAAATTTCTCAGATTTCTTCCTCGGCAATATATTCGAAATTTCTATTGTTACATATTTTTACCTCCAGAGACACCTGTAGGAATTATCTCTAAGTTCCTTGTATAAACAGAAAACAATTAAGTTAGTTAGTTAGTTTGGCAATCATCCTAGAGAGGGCGCTCGCGGTGTCTTAATCTAGAAACGTCGAGAAAAGTGCTGACATCTATCTGGAACATTGTAGAATGTGCTGGAATGTTACGAGTTACATAAAAGGAGAGTGAGTGGCCGCGCAGTTCACTTCAGATAGTAAGTTCAGAAGGATAAAAGAAGAAGTAAGCAAAGTGATCAAATGAATGAATTATTTAATTATATACTCAGTGTCACATTTGTAAAGTAATTATTTATTGTAATTAGTACCTAAGTTAATAAATTAGTGTTTATTGTTACCTTGGAGTTATAATTTTCGGATTCACGATACAGAGTGTTTACAAATGTACAAATGTAAACACGGAATGCTATTATTGAGTCCAAAACCAGCAATGTCGCCACATCATCTTCATTGCAGGTTTTTTATGCCTCTTTAATTAATTTAATCTAATTTTTTAAAACTCTGCCGACTAATATTAACGGTAGGATACCTTTCTTGTAACAATTCAATCATATGTCAATAGCAAATGTCCCCCAAACTACAATATTTAACTAAATAAATTCCTTGCTGTAAAGTCAGCATTCGAATTTAGATTAACACACAGTAATTATAACAATGATCTGAGACTTCAAAAACTTAATAGGTATTTTGATTGTATTATTCCTTACATACAGGAAGATACATTACAGTATCTCGTTACACAGATTAGGAAGACTGCGTAACAAAGTTGATATAATTTTTGTAAATAATTCCAACACTCGAAAATCGAGCTCTGGACATTTATATTGGTTTTTGTCTTTCTGCCATAGTTTTAGAGAAAACCCCAAATCTAATTTGGTCACCCTGCATATCACAATTTGATAATTGTGTGATTTCCTCGAGTAAGCTTGACTGATTGATACCACTTCATTTTGTTCTATGATTAGCTTCTTTCCCAACAACGAAATTTTACATTTTTAATATACTTTTTGGGGATATAAATTTTTCAATTTTCTGTTTTTTCTCTAATATGTGTGTATTATATGCAAATTACGCAATTTATTACAATTAATACGATAAAGAACTCCAACGGCCGTAAGGCATCATATTATCATATTATTAGATTTTGCAATTAACCCTTTAACTGGAACATATGAATTTAATTTAATAATTTATAATATACTTTATGAAATTATTAAATTCATCACAATGGGAAGAATTAATTATATGTCTATAATCGAGCAGATTTATGAGATAAAAAAGTTATATAAATTTGAATAATTAAGCTTGTTTTCAAAAGGACTGCCTAATAAAAGATCCTAAAAACTTTCATTAAATTTAATTTTCTTCCAGCGTCCTTTTAACTTTTTATCGCCATGACTTACAGTTCGTTTATTATTGGGCAAGTTTTCTGGTTATTACTTTCTGATGATTTCATAGAGTTTAATTCGTTTAAAGATGAAAAACTTTTATGCAAAAAAGTTCCTTTTCAATATCACTAATGGCATATATAAATAAAAAATTGATTTTTAGAACTTAATATTAAAGAAACTGATGGTGAAAGAAACTTACTATTTATCTTTTTACCTTTTGTGATAAAGTTAAAATTTTAAATTAAAATTGTAAGAGAGTAAATATTTACATGATTAATTGGCTTCAACAGCTTTGATCCAAATTTTCACCCGTAATGTAGGTAGACCTGCAAGCCTATCATCGCAACAGTAATTATTACGTTCTACAAAAGAGATTTTCACGAACATGTTCCAATATTCACGTTCAATTATAAAACATGAATCTTAATGCTAGTTTATTGTGATATGCAGAATAATGAAAAATCATTATTTATTCACTACTAGAATAATGTCAAGGATGAATACTAGCCGTAGAAAGAATTGTTATTCAATATTTTTTCCATTAAAAATCAATTTAAAACAGAAAATCTGCCTTCTTTCTTTGCTACCTATGTGACGTATGCATGGTCGAAGGGGTAAAAATGATAATCTAAAAAGTTTACTGCGAATAGTCTTATGGACATTTCTTATTTAACAAACTAGATGCAGAATTGTTTTTTGCAGATAACGAATTTGTCTAAAACCAGTAGAAAGTGGAAGAAATTTTACATGAGAATGGTATACCGGGTGATTTTTTTAGTTGGTACAGCACCTTTTCCTCGCTTATTATTAAAGATAGAGTTTTGAAATTTTGCAGGCATACTTAGTGACATTTTTTGCATCTAATGCACTTTTTAAAATTTTTCGGCTTTTCCCGTCTAACCGGAAGTGGCGTCAACTTTCGATTTTCAAATTAAACACTATAGTTTTTCTTCTATAGGATTTTTTTCTGAGTTAGAATATGTAAAAAAAGTAATGGGTTAGAGAGGAAAGTTTTTGAGCTAATGCGATTTTAAGGTTTCAGGTGTTGAGAAGCACTAAAAATCGAGTTACCTATGGAACGATTTTGTGGCAGATTAAAGTTGCCGTCAAAACGCATAGTAGGCGCTTGTCAAGTCAATAGAAGTTTGCGTTGTCGACTTAAAATTTAGCATTTCAAAAAATAGAAAGCAAACAAAACAATAAACATTTTTATTTCAAAGTGACAAAAATTTAAACATGAAGCGGCAATAACAAGGAAATTATCACAGATGATTTTCATATAAGTCACCATTTTGATCTAAACACTTTTCAACTCTGCTCTTGACACTTTCTGTTGGGTTTTCAAAACCTGGGGGTTCATCTCTTGGCAGATTTCACCAACACGTGCTTCCAAAGCAGCTCTTGTTTCGCGTTCGAATTCATGAACATTATCTTTAATGTGACCCCATAAAGAAAATCCAATGGATTGAGATCCGGGGACCTCGCTGACCATCTTATCGGCCCGGAGGTTCTGATCCACCTGTCCTCAAAAATAACTGTTAGAAGACTCATCCACCACCCTTGCATTGTGAGGTGGAGCTCCGTCTTGCATAAAATAAATTTCTCTAAGTGCCGCCAAAGGTAAATTATCTAGATAATTTTCTTCCAAGAAAGGAAATATGTTTTGGGAATAAAACGCTGCATTGAGATTTTGATCATAAACAACAGGTCCAATCAGTTGGTTGTTAATAAGCTCAACCCAAACATTGAACTTCCAAACTATCTGAAAGTTGCTGGATTCAGTTAAGTGTAAGTTAACCGTGGACCAGTAGTGTGCGTTCTGTCGATTGAAAATGAAACTGGCCTTGTCACTCCAAATTGCTTTGCGCCAAAACCCCGGATCTTCTTGATTTTTTATCATGAACCATTCGCAGAACGCAGTTCGTCTGGGAAAATCTCCAGGAAGTAACTTTTGATGTACCGAGTATTTGTAAGGATGCTGCCCATATCGTTTCAATATTTTCTGGATGCAGAATTCCACAACTAATTCTACAAGGAAAAATTGAAGGCAAGAGGGGAGTAGGGCGTAAACAAATGTCCTGGTTACGGAACATTAAACAATGGACTGGTATAACCAACACCGGCGAACTATGTCACGCGGCCAAAGAAAGAACCCTCACTCTGAGATAGTCACCTACGCATAATTGCATGGTATTCGAAGAAGAAGGAGGAATATGATATGTCAAATTGCACTTCTAGTTGACGAATTGAAATACCTGAATTTTCCGTAACGGCCAAGAGAATATTTAATTCATTATCTTCTTGCCTCGTCACATAGCAAGTTCTGTGTCGTTTCACTTTAAATTGTCCTGAAGTGCTTAAATTTTTGTAATTATTTTTTTTAATTCGACGATCAAGTCTTCTTTTCTCAGGATATTCTGCATTGAAACTACGACAAGTTGGTAAATATCTTTGGTTAAAAATCATAAGGATGTTAAAGAAATCTTCATTTGTATAATCATTTTCCATTTTTTTCACTAATTTTTTGTGAACTGATGCCAAAAAACTTTGAAATGCTAAATTCAAAGACAACAACGTAAACTTCTATTGACTTGACATGCGCCTACTACGCGTTTTGACGGCAATTCCAATCTGCCACAAAATCATTCCATAGGTAACTCGGTTCTTAGTGCTTCTCAACACCTGAAACCTTAAAATCGCATTATGTCAAAAACTTGCCTCTCTAACCTACTACTTTTTTTACATATTTTAACTCTAGTTTTGAAATCCAAAAGAAAAACTATAGTGTTTCATTTGAAAATTGAAAGTTGACGTCACTTCCGGTTAGACGGGAAACAGCATAAAAATTTAAAAAAGTGCATTAGATGCAAAAAATATCACAAAGTATGCCCGCAAAATTTCAAAACTAAATCTTTAATAATAAGCGAGAAAAAGGTGCTGTACCAACTAAAAAATCACCCGGTATAATATTTTCTAGTTGCACATCTCGCTGGGTGTGTGAGCTCTATTTTCGCTATATCTCCTACTAGGGTATAAATTCGCTACTTTTAACATGCTACTCGTTTTTTACTGTTTTCGATTTAGTCGAAACTTGTAATTTTTTCTTTTTTTAAATGGGAAGGTAACTTTTTTCATAATTCTGAGGAGAAATAAGTACAATTTTTCTACAGTCCTTGTCCAAATTTAAAATCGGCAACACTGCGTTTTCTTTAATTTAGTATAATTTTAAACTTTTATAAAAAATGAAATTTTTAAAAAAATTACTGAAAATAAGTCTCTTTAAAACATTTCCCATTAAATGGGTTTTCGGTGAAAATATAAAATTAAGTTGTGTTAAAAAAAACTTTGAGATGGAAAAATTTTATTAAAAGTTATTTAGAATTATCCAAAACCCCTCAATCCAAAATTTAATCAAAATATTGAAATTTTGTTTAAAATATTGTCCAAGTCCGAAAATATAATTTAAATGGGTTTTTTGTTTAAAAAATTCATGACAATTTTTTTTGAAATTAAACCCAAGCTGTCAGATAGTTGTCAAGTAATTAGTAGTCTTTTTCATATTTTTTAAATTTATCAATTTTTTTATGTTGATGAAATATTGGATATTGGGTTTTTAGACAATTCTGAACAACTTTCATTAATAAAACTTTAAGATAAAAAATGCCTAGCACCGAAAAATCGAAAAAATGGGTATTTTTTTCGGTTTAGTGGTTGGAGGGTAAGTCGGAAAATATTGTCACCTTCGTGTTTCCCGCCCTCGAAAAGGTGTACATGTCTTGCGGTCCACTGTTATTGTTGTAGAACTCTCCAAAATCGCCCTAAGTTGAAGACATAATCAAAATTCGACTTAGGCAAAAATTTCATTTAAAGACATTTTTGGGAGTCTGCAGAGGCGCAGATCAGTCCACAAGGACCGTTTTGGGTTCTATAAGGCGTTGGAAATGACCAGGCGAAAATTCGAAGAAACACCGAATTTTCACTTAGGAAAAATGTTTTTGGTTCAGAATATCAGAGTAGAAGTATATAATGACAAAGATTTATGAATAGTATACTTTTTCAAAGGTACCATAAATTGGACTTTGAAAAATAATATTTTTGGAAGGGCGTCAAAATTTGGCCCAGGAATCGATTTATCGAAAGTACGCCAAAGTTTCACTTGCAGACTAATTTTTCAAAACTGCGTTGAAATTTGGCTTGAAGATCGATTTTTCAAAAGTACGCCAAAATTTCACCCGCAGATTAACTTTTCAAAAGTACCTTGAAATTTGGCTTGAAAATCAATTTTTCAAAAGTACGCCAAAATTTCACCCGCGGATTAACTTTTCAAAAGTACCTTGAAATTTGGCTTGAAAATCGATTTTTCAAAAGTACGCCAAAATTTCACCCGCAGATTAGTTTTTCAAAAGTACCTTGAAATTGGCTCGAAAATCGATTTTTCAAAAGTACGCTAAAATTGGTCTTAAACTGGATTTTTCAAAAGTACCACGAAGTCAGTTTAAAAAGTACCACGAAAATATACTTTAAATTATTTTTTATTTTTTATTCCTCAACCAAAGACATTGACCTTTGAGGTACGATCATTGAAAGCACAATTCTAAAGTATGAGCATAAAATTTTAACGATGCACTGCATCCAAAAGGCAAAATAGAAGATTTTGTCAAAGCCGGCGTAGTGCCGATAAGCAAAAATTGATAAAAATCAATGCACATGTACAAGGCCGGTTTCTCGCATGGAAAGAGTTTGGATTGACCCAGCGGCTCGCAATTTGGTCGAGCGCGTTGAGTAGTCCAGACAAAGCGATGGTAGAAAAGCCAATAACGGGGCTTTTCAAATGACAAAGTTATAGAGGAAAACGCCTTGTGCATAAAAATCAAAAAATTCAATTTTGCCTAATAGTCGCTCGAAGGTGAGACGCTGCCAAATCGATATTATTAATCGACTGTGATAAGGGTTAGTAAGTCGTGGACTGATCGAACGCCACTCAACTTATGCAGTAATAAGTCCTCTGAATGTGTTTGAGTACGTGAATTTCCACGATACAAGAACTTTAAAGCTAGGTAGTCTCTAGCGAAACTAAATTCATTTAGTAAAACTTTTTTAAGTTAATTTCAGTCAGCCTTAATTATTCATTTACCCAGAGTCTGAAATGATTCTAAAAGCTCGCATTTTGATTCTGAGAAGGTACGTATGAATCTTTTCTACCTAATCGATCGTTAGCGCGAGCGCTCTCGCTTGTATGGTCTGAAAGACACTACCTTGATTGGGGAAGGCACGATTCTTTCTTGAGAATTTTGTATAACCAATTCTGTTAAATAAACGGATTCTTTGAACTAATGTTTCTTAATTGATCTTGAGGCCTGTTGACGGTCTATAATCCCTGGAACTTTCGTATAGAAAACCGGATGTGTCGAGTTAATTCGCATTAACGTTCGACCTTCTGGTTGTTTTACGGAGGTTCGATAGGGATTTTTTTATGCGTTTTTTGAGAAATATATTCCGTTATTAATGGACCAAAACGCGATTTTCGCGTACCAAAACTAATCCCTCCGCAGAGAAATTCTTCGGTTGGGATTTTTTTATGCAAAAATTCAGGAAATTAAGAGGTGCCTAAACCCCTAACGAGGGAATTCGGGTCCAGAGAGAGCGTAGTTTCCGATCTGTGGTAGTGCAGCCTTGGTCCCGCTTTTCGGCTACCGAAGTCATCTTATCTCGAACCCGCCTGGGAGGTAGAAGAACGGGGTAATACGCGACTGGCGCCCCCTGAGAAATAAATTGGTGTCGCGTCATTTTGACGCCCGGTAGTGCGTTCTTCTACATGGCGCCCAACGTGGGGCGTTGTTAGTCAGCAGGGCTTTCTGGAAAGGATATGGATGAATCAACGCCTTTCCAGTTTTACGACGAGCCGACATCTGTGATGGACAACGTCTCTAGAGGGTTAGAGAGGCCGTGCGCGGAGGATGTACTGGGTAGTTCGGGGGTTGGCCCGAGTACCACTGAAGGAGTCATACAGCCCTCCTCAGAACAAGTGTTCGCCCAAATGGCAGCAGGTCTTGCCAAAGCTCTAAGCGAAGCCACACACGAGCATAAGTATCGGTCGAAGCATCCAAATGCGGAATTTCATGGCTTCGAACACGAAGACCCTGAAACCTTCATTCATCATATGGAGGAATTTTTCGTCCGAGTACGAATTACGCAGGATAACGACCGTCTGTATAAAATATCAGAACAGCTCAAAGACGATGCTAGGAAATGGTTCGAACAATACCGAACCCTAATTACCACGTATCCTCTATTCCTCGAGCGGTTCAGAAGCCGTTACGATTCAGGTGAAGTACTCACCGAAGCAGTAGCTAATTTATATGGCAAGAAACAAGATGCCGAGGAAAATACGTCAGTATTTATTTCCAGGAAGGTATGCCTCTTCAACAGGATCGATCCGTTTAAGCCGGAGGCGATGAAGGCGGCTACCATCTTCAATCAGTTGAGACCTGATATGAAAATGCTCCTAAAGAGTGCCGTCATACTAGATACAAATACACTAGTGACGATGACCGAACAAATGGCCAAAATCATGGATGAGAATAAAGAATTCGAGATTCTGCAAAATGCAAAGAAAAGCAAAGACCGAGAAGCGTCCACCTCTACCGCTTCAGCTCAAGGGAATCAGCAATCGAGCAGTAACTGGAGAACGGAACCCTCCGCATTAGCGAAGCCGTCCTCCAGTTCCTTTGGTGCATCTAGGACACCATTCAATGGATCTCAAAGAAGAGATAATCCGCCAGCACCAAGGGTGCATTTTGCAAATAATATTTCCTCGCTGCCTAGAGGGGATATACCGAGAAGGGGTACTGGAGACGTAAGGAACTCCCGAGTCCCGTATCGCCCTTGCAGATATTGCCCAACGGAGCAGTGGCATTTTCATGCGGAATGCCCAAACAATCCCTATCGTAATATGAATACGGGAAACCAAGCGGGGGTCAGAGGCGATGGCCCAGGCCGAACTGTACCAGCCCCGCCTACCAGGCCCCAGCAAGCTCGAAGCGACCCTCGAGGAAGCTCCGAAGCAAGAAGTTTAAATTAAAAAACTTCGATGACCTTCCTGACCTTAATTACCTGTTTAAGGATCAAGAAGTCAACCTATCTCCCCACCGATTCACTACATTAGAATCTATCAATCAAACCAACGACGCTTTCCCTCTGCCTCGCATTAAGATTATAATTAATAATCGAGCGGTTAACGCTTTATTGGATACAGGTTCGACAAGGAATATTATCCAACCGAAATTTTTGAACGACATTGATCAACTTACAGCTCCCCAAACGTTTGTTATGGCTTGTGGCGATGGTTTAGTAGAATCCCTCGGGACTACGACCATGAACGTTAATGTACTAGATGTACCCTTTCAGACCACGTTTCAGGTCATTCAAAATTTAAATGAAGAGCTCATTCTGGGAGCCCCGTTTTTATATGCTCACAATGTCGTATTCGATTATCAACGTAAATGTGTCTACGTCGGCACTGAAGAGCGAATAACCGTCTTCTGGAATCAAGCGGCACATCAAGCAAGGAAGCAATGCCGGCTTCCCGAAGAACTGATCATCGGAAACGATAATTTAAAACCTCTATTCGAGGAATTCGCTGAATTGTTCACCGCGGTGCCTACCCAAGCTACCACGGTGACAACGAAACATAAAATAAAAGTTAAAGACGACCGCCCGTTCAATATCAAACCCTACCCCATGTCTCCTTCTAAGAAAAAAGTTATGTACGATCAAATTGAAGAGATGCTGAAAGCCGGGGTCATAGAACCGAGTACCGCTCAGTACAGTTCGCCTCCCATTATAATTGAAAGGCCCGGCAAGAAGCCTCGCTTCTGCATTGATTATCGTCACTTAAATGAAGTAACGGAAGACGAAGCATCCGTCTTACCAAAGATATACGAGAGTATAAAGGATCTAGGAAACGCCAACATATTTACGGTGTTGGACCTCAAGAGCGGATATTGGCAAATCCCTCTTGAGGAGTCGTCAAAAAACTATTCTACGTTTACAACATTAGATGGAGCATCTTACCGATTTAACGTGATGCCTTTCGGATTGAAGACCGCTCCATGTACATTCCAAAAATTTATGGCAAGAGACGTATTGACCGGCTACTTGCATCATTTCTGCAAAGTATATCTCGATGATATTATCATCTACAGCGAAAATATAGAACAGCATGTAAACCATCTGAGAGCCGTCTTTGAACGCCTGCGTTTGCATAATTTAAAGGTGTCACCGGAAAAATGTGTGGTAGCCACGTCAAGCATAACCTATCTCGGGCATCAAATAAATGCCAACACCACTCAACCATTAGAAAAACACATATTACAGATACAAAATTATCCGGCCCCTACGACGAGGCGCCAGCTTCAGAGTTTCCTTGGTTTATGTAATTGGGTACGTGAATATATCCCTAATGTTGCAATAATTACAAAGCCCTTGACCCGACTACTCTCGAAAGACTGGCGCTTCAAGTGGAATCCGGAAGCCCAAGAAGCTTTAATTTTACTAAAAGAAGTATTGAATAAACCTCTAGGACTGCACCGGCCAGATTTCAATAAAATGTTCATACTGCAGACGGACGCATCCTTAATAGGATTATCTGCAGTATTATATCAATTGGGGGATAATGACCAGAAGCACATCGTCTCTTATGCTAGTAATACGTTATCTCCGACGGAGAGAAAATACCATATTAATGAATTGGAATGTTTGAGCGTCGTTAATTATATAAGGAAATACAAAATATATTTGGCAGACCGTCCATTTATAGTCAAAACCGACAATCGAGCTTTACTATGGTTAAATAAGCATAAGGACGAGAAAACGAAATTTACTCGTTGGTCATTATTACTTCAGGAATACAGCTTCACCATAGAACATTGTCCCGGCAAGGAAAATATATTGGCTGACTATCTTAGCAGGAATCCTCAAGGCCCAAACGTCGAAGCAGACGACGAAGAGGAGAGAATGTACCCACCAAAATTCTCGTACAAGGAACGAATATCAGTGATTACCACATTGGAATTAAACGATCAGGTCAGAGAAGCGCAAACGCACTCCAGAGATATCCAAGACCAAATTGAACGATGGAATACTCTAGTGCGACAAGCAGATAAAACCGAGGCAGAGGTGAAATTCGTCAATACAAGACAAGTGATAGGCGGCACACTTTGGACGAGAGGCGAAAATGTTATAGAAAAATTATACGTACCAAAACGTATGGTCATGAGAGTAATATCTCATTTTCACGACCGACCGGAAGTAGGTCACCCCGGCCGCGATGAAACTGTTAGAATCATCTCGGGCCGCTATTATTTTAATAATTTGTCGAGACTAGTTAACAAATATTTAAATGAGTGCATTATTTGTAATTCCGTAAAAAGCAGACAATCACAACCGAAGGCTCCTCTCAGAAGCCATGCTCCATCGCATCCGTTCGAAGTTCTAAGCGTCGATGTAATCGGACCGCTTCAGCGAACCAAAGATGCAGATAACCGATATATATTAATGGTAGAGGATGTATTTAGTAAGTGGGTCGAAGCCAAGGCGTTCACCCAAGTCAGTGGTAAAACAATAGCACAATTTATCGAAGAAGAACTAGTGGCGAGATATGGCGTTCCGAGGGTCATCATTTCCGACCAGGGAGGCCACTTCAATTCCGGCTTTTACGATACGTTCTGTACACGTAACAATATTGAAAGATTCTTCACAGCAGCTTACCACCAACAGGCCAATCCAATAGAAAGGAGGGTGCAAGAAGCTAAGAAGATCTTAAAAACCTTATTATATGGTTCACCCAACGACGAGTGGGATCGACATGTTAGTCAGATGGCATATATCTTGAGAACAAGAAAAAACGCCGCTACGGGGCATACGCCCAGTTTCGTAGTACTCGGCTATGAATTACCGCAGATTGGTGATTGGAATATGTTCGCTTATAGACAAGAGCGTCGTAATCAAGCGGACGTTCCCCGCCTTGAAAGAGTCAAGGAGATTCGTAAAAATCAAACAAATTACCAATGGCGTTACGCGCCCAAAGTGGCGGTAACGCCGGTCGTATATAAAGTGGGAGATATGGTAATGACTAAAAGGATCAGGAAGGATCATACCTTCACACCGTCGTGGAGTGGGCCACACAAGGTTTTAAAGAGATTGTCTAATGAAGTTTACCTCATTCACAAGGGGGTAACTTCGACGAGATTACATGTCGATGCCATCAGGCCGGCACCTAAGGGAGACCCCGATGTTGAATTGGAATTGTCTGAAGAATCAGAAGATAGTCCGGATGAAATTCATCTTAGTGACGACGCTTCCTCATCAGACAATGAGATCGCGCCCAGGTCAGAGCGACGTAGCGATACCACACTAGTTCAAATCAATGTTCCCGCAAGTGCTCAAGATGAGCCGGATGTAATAAGTCGAGATCCCGAAGATGCTCGAGATGAGCCAGATATAGAAGGGTCACCTCTAGATATTTCTGAGGTCGACCACGGCTAATAGCCGTTTTCGCTTTTTTTTATATTTTTTCTCAAAATTCTAAGTAGCGATTTTGACCTATATGCGGTCGAATCGAAAATTTAAAGTCTACTCCATGAGCAGACATGGAAAGACGGCGAACCCGACGCAAGAGCGCGATCCGGTAAGCCTAGCTTCTCAAGAGCGAGAGCCGCCAAGTTCGAGTAATGGACGTAGGCATAAGTACGAATCAGTACGAGTTTCGGAAACTGTTTTTCTTATGCAAGAAGACAACTTCTATTTTAATCATTTTAAGTCAACAAAATTAACGTATACCCCAAATGGAAACTACGAGTTTCAGAAGCCGTTCTTCGCTCAAGAAGACGCTTCAATTTTTTTTTTATACTTTTTTCACAAGTCGTGATGACCGCACGAGTATCGTAAGCCGATTTAATCTACCTTACGAAGTAGAAACTACAAGACGAGTTTCAGAAGCCGTTCTTCGCTCAAGAAGACGCTTCAATTTTTTTTTTATACTTTTTTCACAAGTCGTGATGACCGCACGAGTATCGTAAGCCGATTTAATCTACCTTACGAAGTAGAAACTACAAGACGAGTTTCAGAAGCCGTTCTTCGCTCAAGAAGACGCTTCAATTTTTTTTTTATACTTTTTTTACAAAGTAGTGATGACCGCACGAGTATCGTAAGCCGATTCAATCTACCTTACGAAGAACCAATTTCTAACCATTATAAGTTAACAAAATTCATGTTAGAAAAATATTTCATTAAAAACAACACATTGTGTTTGTTAGTCGACGCGTCCCAGTCGACGACTTGCTAAAAAGTCAATCTAGTTGCAGAACTGCATTTTCCATGTGCAGAAATGGAAAGATGACCCAGCCTGTCGCAAGGGCGCGGCATGGTGAAGTCTGGAACTCAAAGGCGAGGACCGTCCAAGCTGCGGCATGGAGATATAGACAGACTCTTCTAGAAAGGGCCGAAGTTAAGCAAGAGCGAGACCAGGGCAAAAAAGCGAGTGCAACGAATTAGTGAGAGTGGACGCTAATCAAAATTGTGCTACGCTTCGCACCTCGACGCGGGTGTAATTAAGTTGATAAAAATGTTGTATCAACTTGGCGTATTGTTTAAAAAATGTATTTATTTTTAAGTTAGATAGGCGAATCAGCCGTCTGCCCCAATTAAGGCCGTTATTTTTTTTTTTTAAAAACATCTGTACATAGGTCAGACCGTCAAATGAAGGCATACAGACATACAAGTGAATATGGAAATTAAAGGCGATCGATGAGTAGAAAAGATTCAACCAAAGGAGGGGAGTGTTGTAGAACTCTCCAAAATCGCCCTAAGTTGAAGACATAATCAAAATTCGACTTAGGCAAAAATTTCATTTAAAGACATTTTTGGGAGTCTGCAGAGGCGCAGATCAGTCCACAAGGACCGTTTTGGGTTCTATAAGGCGTTGGAAATGACCAGGCGAAAATTCGAAGAAACACCGAATTTTCACTTAGGAAAAATGTTTTTGGTTCAGAATATCAGAGTAGAAGTATATAATGACAAAGATTTATGAATAGTATACTTTTTCAAAGGTACCATAAATTGGACTTTGAAAAATAATATTTTTGGAAGGGCGTCAAAATTTGGCCCAGGAATCGATTTATCGAAAGTACGCCAAAGTTTCACTTGCAGACTAATTTTTCAAAACTGCGTTGAAATTTGGCTTGAAGATCGATTTTTCAAAAGTACGCCAAAATTTCACCCGCAGATTAACTTTTCAAAAGTACCTTGAAATTTGGCTTGAAAATCAATTTTTCAAAAGTACGCCAAAATTTCACCCGCGGATTAACTTTTCAAAAGTACCTTGAAATTTGGCTTGAAAATCGATTTTTCAAAAGTACGCCAAAATTTCACCCGCAGATTAGTTTTTCAAAAGTACCTTGAAATTGGCTCGAAAATCGATTTTTCAAAAGTACGCTAAAATTGGTCTTAAACTGGATTTTTCAAAAGTACCACGAAGTCAGTTTAAAAAGTACCACGAAAATATACTTTAAATTATTTTTTATTTTTTATTCCTCAACCAAAGACCTTTGAGGTACGATCATTGAAAGCACAATTCTAAAGTATGAGCATAAAATTTTAACGATGCACTGCATCCAAAAGGCAAAATAGAAGATTTTGTCAAAGCCGGCGTAGTGCCGATAAGCAAAAATTGATAAAAATCAATGCACATGTACAAGGCCGGTTTCTCGCATGGAAAGAGTTTGGATTGACCCAGCGGCTCGCAATTTGGTCGAGCGCGTTGAGTAGTCCAGACAAAGCGATGGTAGAAAAGCCAATAACGGGGCTTTTCAAATGACAAAGTTATAGAGGAAAACGCCTTGTGCATAAAAATCAAAAAATTCAATTTTGCCTAATAGTCGCTCGAAGGTGAGACGCTGCCAAATCGATATTATTAATCGACTGTGATAAGGGTTAGTAAGTCGTGGACTGATCGAACGCCACTCAACTTATGCAGTAATAAGTCCTCTGAATGTGTTTGAGTACGTGAATTTCCACGATACAAGAACTTTAAAGCTAGGTAGTCTCTAGCGAAACTAAATTCATTTAGTAAAACTTTTTTAAGTTAATTTCAGTCAGCCTTAATTATTCATTTACCCAGAGTCTGAAATGATTCTAAAAGCTCGCATTTTGATTCTGAGAAGGTACGTATGAATCTTTTCTACCTAATCGATCGTTAGCGCGAGCGCTCTCGCTTGTATGGTCTGAAAGACACTACCTTGATTGGGGAAGGCACGATTCTTTCTTGAGAATTTTGTATAACCAATTCTGTTAAATAAACGGATTCTTTGAACTAATGTTTCTTAATTGATCTTGAGGCCTGTTGACGGTCTATAATCCCTGGAACTTTCGTATAGAAAACCGGATGTGTCGAGTTAATTCGCATTAACGTTCGACCTTCTGGTTGTTTTACGGAGGTTCGATAGGGATTTTTTTATGCGTTTTTTGAGAAATATATTCCGTTATTAATGGACCAAAACGCGATTTTCGCGTACCAAAACTAATCCCTCCGCAGAGAAATTCTTCGGTTGGGATTTTTTTATGCAAAAATTCAGGAAATTAAGAGGTGCCTAAACCCCTAACGAGGGAATTCGGGTCCAGAGAGAGCGTAGTTTCCGATCTGTGGTAGTGCAGCCTTGGTCCCGCTTTTCGGCTACCGAAGTCATCTTATCTCGAACCCGCCTGGGAGGTAGAAGAACGGGGTAATACGCGACTGGCGCCCCCTGAGAAATAAATTGGTGTCGCGTCATTTTGACGCCCGGTAGTGCGTTCTTCTACATTATCACTGGATAAGTTTTTTAAATATATTGAAAACGTATTTTTTTATTTTTCAATCCAAAGTGTATTTCTCGAGAATTACGAAAAATCTTATTTTTGGCGCTTACAACGCGATCAATCGCCAATCAAAAAGTTTTGGACAAAAGCTACGTATTTTGTAGCATAGAATCCGAATATGAAAAAAAATGGTGCTTTCCATTATTTAAGATTTCAAAGTTACCTCCAACCCCACCCCCAGAGGGTGGGTTGGAGGGGGTCGAGTTTGGTATCATTGGATGTCATTTTAAAAATGTTCAACAAGTATTTTTTTGTTTTTCGATCCGATATATATTTCTCGAGATATTTGACCGTCCCGGGACTTTTTATTCACCCGGTATCTAATTACAATAATAATTACTAATGTTAATGTGGTACCTACTTATCTGAAAAAAACTTATAGTTAAAGAATATAATATACACTATACCAAAACCAAAAAGCACGAAATTCGAATCAAATTCAAAAAATCGAAAAGCAGATAAACTCATGTACACTTTTTGATTTGGTATAAACAGTAATATAACACTACATACACAAATTGCATGGAATTAAAAACACCTAAAGCTATTTATGTACAAATCATGCTACCAGGCTTGTAGCTAATAATGTTACTGCACCAGTTATAAAATCTAATAATTAAAACATAAATTTTCAATAAACTAATTATATACACAAATTTAAATCGCCATAACATTATTAGCTACATATTTCAGAATGCCGACAATTATCGTGCTAGTGCTTTGAATTGTGATAACAGTGTACCATGATTCGGTGGTGCTCGTTAGTGTAATTAGAGGCAGTAAATGGTCCAAAATAGATCATTATTTCATGTAGATGTACAGGGTTATTCATTATATTTAGGCCACCCTTTATTATTATTATTATTGGAGATCGAAAAAAAAGTTTCGGACGAAAGTTATAGGGCTGCAACTGAACCACCTTAATAAGTTAATGGAAGCACAGTGGCGTGCAGAAATTGAAGCAATAATATTTTTTTGTTGAATTTTTGAATTACTCTTTTTTTCTGATTTCAAAAAACCTATCTTTAACCGTTTTCGAGTTATTGAACATTACAATTACTGAAATAGTCTAAGAAAATGACAAGTATTCTGTTATTAAATCTGTCAGCGTTTCATATAACAACAGAATACTTGTCATTTTCATAGACTACTTTAATAATTACAATTTCATTTCGTATAATAAATAGCTTAAGTACGATTTTCAACGTTCAACAACTTGAAAACGGTTAAAGACGGTATTATATGTCATACTTTTGAAATTAGAAGAAAAAGAGCAATTCAAAAATTCAACAATATACAGGGCGTTCCATTAAAAAAAATATTGCTTCTTGTACCCCTCAATTTCTGCACCCCACTGTGCTTCCATTATCTTATTAATGGAGTTCAGTTACAGCCCTACAACTTTCATCCAAAACTTTTCATTCTATCTCCAATAATAAAGATAATAAGGGTGGCCTATATAATAAATAACCCCCCCCTGTACAGTGGGTGGGCAGAAAAAAAATGATAATTTGAATTTACTAGTGGCCTAAGTTATAATTTGTTACTATGGGTAAATTTTTAGTCAAATCGGTTAATATTTAACCAGGCTCCCATAACCTTGAAAATTATTTGAATTTTTTATGACGGATTACTAATGTCAAAACGTGTGTGGTAAAACTGATCGGAATAATTTTTCTTTCAATTTTATGGAAATTGGACAGTCTAAAGTTTTTTGTGAATAATTTCTAATTTCCCTAGAACAGACAAATATTTTACTTGGAAAACTTCTACTACACACGTGTTGACATTGGTAAGGAGCCTTAAAAAAATCAGGTGCCTATCTAGTTTCTCGCGAACATGCGGAGTTCGATACAGGAGACGCCATAACTATGACCCAATAAACAAATTTGTTTTATAATTGTCATTTCTACAACAATTTTGTTTTATTGCAATAAAACAAAATAGTTGTATAACGTTTAAATTTTGCTTGTTGGGGAAACGCGTATAGTTCGAGTGTATGTATTAATTTATTTATTTGAATCTTTATTTCGTTTTTATGTATGAAAATACTAATTTAAAAATATAAAAATTATCAGAATTATCAAAATAGTACACAGTACCTATAGTCTATTGTCCATGTACTGTAGAAAGGAACTAAAACGTTAAAGGGTTTTTATTGTTTCTTATGTTCAATTGACCCCAAGATATGAAAAAACCGCGGAGTGCTACCATTTAAAGTGGTGCGTTTTTGAGATAGAAGTAAAAGGTCCACTTTTCATATTTTTTTTTGCTCGAAAACTATGAATTTTTTCTATAAACACGTCAATAGAAAAGTGTGTAGAGAATTAAATTTCCATTCGAAATGGCACCTTCAGAAGTCAAATTTTTTTTTTTTACAAAAATACGTCCAAAAAACAAAACAAAAAAAAAGCGAAAAAAATGCAATTTTTTATTTTTTTTTTATTTTAGCCTGTAACTATTTTTCGGGTACATTTAGGCATAGACATTGGTGCATAACAAAAAAAGCTGGCGTTTTACCTGTTAAAATGAGATTTTGTAAACAGTTTTACGATTAATAGTGACCGAGATATAGCGTTTCAAAGTTTGCAACTTTTAACTTTTTTTGTTAATTTTTTACTATTTTTTTTCAAATTTCGTCCTGTAACTTTTTTCTGAGTGAATTTAGGTGTAGACATTATTATATTAAAGTGAAATCTGACTTTACGCCCGTTGAAATGGTGGCTGGTAAAAGTCTCTACGACAAATAGAAATCTAGATACAGCGTTTCGAAGAGTGTTACTTTTATTAACTTTCTTCCAATTTTTACGTTCTTTTTTAAATTTCGGCCTATAACTTATTTGTCAAATACAGATATTGCTACATGGAATGTACTCGCAGCATTATTGTTTAAATGGTCTGCAATAGAAGTTTATGTGATCAATAGTAACCAAGATACAGTCTAGATATAGTAGATTATTGTACTTAAAAAATAACTTTTTACATTATTCCACTTCTGAACTTTATTATATCACGTGTTTTTTTTTGTTCAAATAACTTAGATTAATAACTTACATTATGAAATTATTCAAATGCTGGATTTGACATATTTTCAAAATCAAAGTCGATTTCTTCATCGGCATCTATGTAAACATCGTCTTCCGTTATTTGAGGTACATCAGCGTCTTCACAGTTCATTTCCATACATTCTTTGCAAAAACTGGAGCAATTCATTCCCAATTTCCTGCAATCACAGTTTCCTCTGCATCCTTTGGTGCATTTACAAACTTGTGATGCGGGAGGTTTATTTGTCAAAATTGGTACTAGTCCATTTTCTGAACATTTCCAACCCCAGATGAGAGGATTTACAATATTTCCTTTCCAATGTTGCATTTGCAAGTAAGTTTTTAAACCATGATGTTTAGCAGCATCAGTTGTTGGAGGCAATCGGGACAATGAGAATTTCGCACCTGTTGAGTACTTCTGAAAACTTATAGCGACAGGCCATCAATTTTCATACCGTATAGTAATGTTACAATACATTCAGAAGCAGAACCGATGGCTGCTGGACTTGCATTTTCACACAAAAATTCATTTGAATACTTTTCCAAAAGCAAAATATTCTTATTAATGAAATTCGAGAATTTCTTTTTACCAATACCCAAAAAGGAAGAGGTTGTATCACAGCCACTGAATGCATGGACGAAGCCAAGGGATTTTTGTAGATGATTAAATTTAAAACTATTATCCCAAATTGTTATATAATTTGGCAGTTACATTTCCTATACTAGGTTTAAAAAAATATATATTTTCATTTTCTTCTGGTAATAATGATAGGATAATAAGAAGATCGACATCTTGACCAACCATAACAACATTTAGCAATATCTGTACTTAAAGCATTTGACAAATAAGTTATAGGCCGAAATTTAAAAAAGAACGTAAAAATTGGAAGAAAATTAATGAAAGTAACACTCTTCGAAACGTTGATCTAGGTTTCTATTTGTCGTAGAGACTTTTACCAGCCACCATTTCAAGGGGCGTAAAGTCAGCTTTCACTTTAATATAATAATGTCTACACCTAAATTCACTCAGAAAAAAGTTACAGGACGAAATTTGAAAAAAATAATAAAAATTAGCAAAAAAAGTTAAAAGTTGCAAACTTTGAAACGCTATATCTCGGTCACTATTAATCGTAAAACTGTTTACAAAATCTCATTTTAACAGGTAAAACGCCAGCTTTTTTTGTTATGCAGCAATGTCTATGCCTAAATGTACCCGAAAAATAGTTACAGGGTAAAATAAAAAAAAAATAAAAAATTGCATTTTTTTGTTTTTTTTGTTTTGTTTTTTGGACGTATTTTTGTAAAAAAAAAAAATTTGACTTCTGAAGGTGCCATTTTGATTGGAAATTTAATTCTCTACACACTTTTCTATTGACGTCTTTATAGAAAAAATTCATAGTTTTCGAGCAAAAAAAAATATCGATCTCAAAAACGCACCACTTTAAATGGTAGCACTCCGCGGTTTTTTCATATCTTGGGGTCAATTGAACATAATAAACAATAAAAACCCTTTAACGTTTTAGTTCCTTTCAACCCTCTTTTTTTGTACATAGACAATAGCCTACTAGAGGTAAAAAAATATGTAAAATTTCGGAATAATTTCATATGTAATGATAATTTTTCTTTATGTGTTCAGTTTCCATATGGTCCGGAACCGCAAGGGATGAAAAGCATCCATAAATTTAAATATTCAATATGTGAAAAAGTGTTACTAATTTATTTTTGAAACCTAGGATAGCCATGATTTTGGGATCGCTGATTACAAATCTGAAGTCAAAATTAAAAAATTAAAAATGACGGCTCTAATATGGCGGATCGAAATTTGTTTCTAAAACAAGCATTTTAAACGGACAAAATAAATTGAGCATCTAGGTGATGCTATTACATTAACAAAAAACAGCAGTTTTGAAAAAAAAAAAAATTAATTACTGAGCAATTACAATAACAAAATAGCTACGTTTTGTTAAAAAAATGTATTGAGATGTAGGAACAAACAAAAAACATTTTAAAGATCGATTAATTATCTTTAATTTTACTCTTTAAAAGTTTTGATGGAAGTGTCACAGTTTTTCTATTTCTAAGATAATCAATATTTAAACTGAAAACGGTCGGATGTCATCTATAAAATTAAATATCTCCGAAACTATCAACCCTACAAAAAATAAATGGCGTTTTTACAAACATCATTTTCAAAACAATATTTGTTGACATAAAGTAAGTTGTTGATGTTCAAAACCATCTCATCTTATTATTTATTGGATTCTTAGTGTTTCATTGGATTTATTTTATGTTTTCGTTGTTTTTATTCGAATATCTCACTAAATAGTAAATGTAATCGCGATTACATGGATAATCGATGGTCCATTTGTTGCCAATGATTATTCTAGTAATGGTACACATATGTATGAAATGCTTCTTGTTCTCCTGTAAAAATTCCATATAATTGTGTAATTACTGATATAATTCAGCGGACTAACTATGTATTTATATATCATTTTATTATGTAATTCATATATAATTATCATAATTATATGAAAAATTACATCAATTGAAGTAAAGATACATGAATATGTGTAGTAGGGTGGTACTTAAAAACTAACTTTTAAAATTTACCCGGGGCACCCTCTTATTATACTCTTCGCAAATACGATAAAAAATTTCATATCATTGTGTTAGTGAACGAATTCTGAACAACTTTCAAAATGTCCGTCTGTCCGTCCGTCCGATATTGTTTTTGAACAAAATCGATCGGTTAATAAAAATGTTATTAATGATTTAAATTTGAAAATTTTTTTTTTTGATTTTTATGTTTTTGTAATTGAATAGAAATCTGGTGGAATGATATTTCATTTTAATATATATATGTAAATATTTATATATTTTACAAATATACATTTCATAATGTAATATACATCCGTGAAAATATGATTTTAGCTCGTGTCTTATAATGTAAAAATTTACATTTTTCTACGTGTAAGGTGGTGGTGTAGTTCTTACGCTTTTAATTGAAATTGACACGGAATCCAAGGGTCCCGGGTTCGAAACCCAAGTGGGGTTTGCTATGTTTTTTTTATTTTTACTTTATTTTACACTGAGTCTTTTACTAACTAAGTTCGTACTATAAAATAACACAATAACAACTAACATTATTTACAAAAAACTGCGAAGAGAAGTGGAAGAGCAACAAGTTACCGTTTCTTTTTTCACTAACAAGTTGAACTTCGCCCTTTACTTCCAATAATATATGTGTATAATATATAGTTGTATTTTTTTCTGTCTTAATTGGAAATAATAAAGACTTTTATTATTATTATTATTATTATTATTAGAATGTGTATCAATTATATAAAAAGTTCAGTGAACAGGCGAAGAGTACGTGTTTAGCTTGTTTTGTTCTATGATATAAAAAAAAGACTTCCATAAAAATTTCAGATTTTTAAATAATGTTTTAGGGGTCGCTACCAAGTCTTGAATTTTCAAGATAATCGAAAATTTTTCCAAAATTTTTATCAAAATAAATCAAATGAACATCAAAATGACCAATGATCATCAATTGAATTAATAAAATAGGACAGTACATTGTCCCCCACTTTCATCTCAACTCAACTGTATTTTATTAACAACTTTTTCATTTATATTATATAACGTTGTAATTGCTGTACAGTTGTACATAATAATTACATGTTTAATGAACATAATTTCTTTTGTAACTGAATTTAATTACTAATTCCTAACTAGTTTTTTTAATTTTGAAACTTTACGGGGCGGTAGCGACCCCTAAAACTGAGTTAAAAAATCCCAAAAAATTACAGTAATTCTTTTTAATAGAGTAGATCAAAATGCCCCAAAGAAAATTAAGAAAAAAAATTTTACCCTAATTTACCCTAGTGTTTTAATTTACTTTTATGTAATTAACCATAAATATGTTTAACTTTGCCCTGAAAGTCCTGGTAAAAATAAATTAATTATGTATAATTTCATAGAAAAACGAACTAACTTTCAAAGTATTTTTACATCAACCAGTGTAACTTTACATACTATATACAAAGTGTAAAAGATATAATTTTAAAATGTTAAGTGAGTGACATAATTTGTATTTGTATTAAAAAGAGTGTGTTTTGGTGGCGTTGCATATTCTGCATTATAAATGCTGTAATAAACTGCTGTGGGGCTGATTCAAACGACTTTCTTAGAAAATCTGAGAAGTGATTTTATACCTAAACTCTTGAAAATATCGACAGCTGTCACTATAAATTTATGGCATTATTAAAGTGTATTATTCCTTATGATAAACAGGGTTTCTTAGATAAACAAGCCGTGACTTGGGTAATAAAGGGACATAGCAGAGGCGTACTATACGCCTATACTAGACGTAAAATACGCCGGGGCGCTGAACCTCTTGCAGTTGAATGGAAATGCACAGATTTTCCTAGGAAATGGTATCTATACACAAGAATGATGGATTGAAGACAGAACGCAGGAACGAAAGATCACATGGTAGGCACAGAAACGGGGGAACGAGCCAGCGCCGTCAAAGCGGGGGGGGATACAGAAGAAATGATAACACATACACGGGAAGAGGCATACCACAGCAACAATGGAGAGATAAACTGGAGGATGAAGAGAAAGCAAAAAAGGAACGAAAACAAGTACCGGACTATATACAAAACAACATAGATTATTTCACCCCGTTTCATGTTAGCATCTATCAACGAACCGGAACCCAGTTAAAATCTACACAGCATCAACAAGGAAAAGACAGAGGCGTTCATCGGAGACCTGAGAAAAGACGGTTTCTGGGGTAGGAGACGACAGCAGCAACAGCAAACTTGAAGAGGAGGACAAAAATAATACACCAGGAGGAGGGCGAAATCATAACTTTTCACCTCAACAACCAACAAGAAGATGACAATACGCCAATTGAGACTATGTACAGGAACCAGGGAAACAACAGTGATAACAAATTTTGAGCTGTCAGGTGGGTGATGGGTGTTTGAAGGGTAATACATACCTCGGGACGTGCGATTGACAATTTTGTGAGTGGTGACATAATCCAGACCTAGGTACAGCCTTTTTGGTGTAATGCAATAGAACAAGTCAAAAAGAGAAGATAATGGAAGGGAAGAGAAGCATCACAGATAGGGATTGTTGATCTTTGACTTTTGTTGGAGTATGGTTTAACGGGAGTGTGTTTTATGATACTGCATGTTCTTTGCGCTGTGGGTGTTATAATACAGTGTTGAAAATCTAATTTCAAATATTTTCTTAGGTAAAGTATCAAGTGATGTTTTTCAGGCCAAAATTGTGCTTGTTGCTAAGTGAAAAACTATACATTAAATTCTACACTAAAAACAGGGAGACCAGGTTACGTGTGGAAAACAACAACCGAGAAGATCATGAACAAACTACCAAACATACTGGGAAAGAAAAACAAGGAGAAAAATAAAATGAATTCCACAAAAAAAAATCGCTGTGATATGTACTCTACCAGAACCAGAAACCGAGGAATCAGAAGACTTAGAAGAAGAAGAAGATTTGTAGAAGCAGAAATACAAAAAGAGGAGCACAAACATGCCACATCATGACACAATACGGCTACGCATTTCACATATACCTACAGACATACTCTACCAGAAGCAGAAACGAAAGAATCAGAATACTCAGAAGAAGAGGAGCATAAACATTATATATTACGAACACAACGCGGCAACGCATTTCAAAAACAACTACACTGCCCACCCCACACTCCTGTACCATGCGTCATGTGGCTCTCGCTGCTGACAACAAGCATGACCCAGCATCGGAACTCGAGGAATCAGAAGACTCAGAAGAAGAAGGCGAACCAAAAACACAAAAAGGGAGCTTAAACGCTCCCTCACAATTGTGTAATATACTGATGGACAGGTTCTGTAATTCACCGGATTAATTATGCATTTTATTATGTAATTTATACATAATTATATGGAAAATTACATTAATTGAAGTAAAAATACATGAATGTGTGCAGTTTTAATTTACTCTATGTAATTAACCATAAATATGTTTAATTTTAACCTGAAAATCTAAGTTTTTTAAAATTATATATAATTTCATAGAAAATTGAACTAATTTTAACTTAACTTTCAAAGTATTTTTACATCCATTTTTTCAATGGCAGTGCGTCTTTTAGGTTCGAACATAGATTACGTAATATATCAATTTTACATTAAAATGTTATTAAGGCATTCAGTGTTTTTTAATACTTTCCTTTTACGAATGAGTGTTAAAATCTCACAAATATTAGGAAACCTACCAGTCAAACTAAACTTTATTTCCCACGAGGGAACCGAAATAAAACACACTTTTTAATTACACCCACGGGAGCTTCATTAAACCCAGTAGACATTTATAGGTAACATCTTATTAAATGTTGCTATGCTATGTTTACTGACCACCATGAAAACCAATAAATTATTTACACTGGCTTTACCAACAGTGCAATTTCCGCAGAAGCCATTTTTAAAATGGTAATTCAGTTTATCTTGGACTATACTGAAGAAATGTTCACCAAAGGCAATTTCATTTTATTTGATATTACGCCTTTGTCCGTATTGACGTTGTGACTTTCGTTGTACTCATCATGAACTGAATTTCACATTGATTTTACTTTATTATAATATCTGTATATAGTTTGCAACAGCTTACCAAAGTTCTAGTACACAAATTGAATTTGGTTAATTGTTCGTTTAAATTTGCTGAGTAACTAAATTATACTCAAATGGTAACTTCAAGGAGTAATAAATCACCCAACAAGCACAGACCGGCCATCGGCGTACTGCTCTTTCTCTTAACACAAATTATACAAAAAAAAACTAGATCAATTCATATTGTATGAAATGTTTTGTTGGACGCTTGAGAGATATGTCGAGTGAGCGGCCGTGCGGTGAAACGCTCTTGTGTAAACTGCAAAATATCGAGTAAAACTCCGTTAAATTTGATGAAGCTTAAACGAAAAAAAATCCGCGTAAATTGGTGTGTCATAATAACAAAATAAAGTTGAAACAGAATTAAAATTTGAAAATAACTAATAAAGAATTGATCGAATTGAACTTCTAAATCGTGGTTTCGGGTAGATGTGGAATTGTCAGTGCTCCTCTGCGACCCTTTCAAGAAGTTTACTGATAAAAGTTGTATATAACTTTGTGTAGAAAATATAGCTGAGTTGTACAAGTGGATGACATGTGTTTGGAAAATAATCACAAGCCCAAAAAAAAGTCAATTTTCTGAGGTTCCACATATACAGTGTGTTTCACTTCTCGTGAAGACACCCCTGTATCTTTTTTATTTGTTGCCGAATTAATTTCAAATTTTTATCAGCCATGCAAGTCCATAAGGTGACTTTATTCAACATATAAATGCCGTCTAAATCTAAAACGCCGGCCTACTGCGATAAAAAGAAAATGTCAATTTTCGAGAAATCATAGTAGGCTTAGAGATAGACAAAAATTTTGTTAACAAAAGTTGTTCGGAATCACTTGATATGTCCCCCTGTAAAATTTTGTGAAAATCGGAATATTTTCAAAAAAAAATTTTTGTTTCACTTCTCGTGAAGACACCCCTGTATCTTTTTTATTTGTGGCCGGATTAATTTCAAATTTTTATCAGCCATACAAGTCCATAAGGTGACTTTATTCTACACATAAATGCCGTCTAAATCTAAAACGCCGGCCTACTGTGATAAAAAGAAAATGTTAATTTTCGAGAAATCATAGTAGGCTTACAGATAGACAAAAATTTTGTTAACAAAAGTAGTTCGGAATCACTTGATATGTCCCCCTGTAAAATTTTGTGAAAATCGGAATATTTTCAAAAAAAAATTTTTGTTTCACTTCTCGTGAAGACACCCCTGTATCTTTTTTATTTGTGGCCGGATTAATTTCAAATTTTTATCAGCCATACAAGTCCATAAGGTGACTTTATTCAACACATAAATGCCGTCTAAATCTAAAACGCCGGCCTACTGTGATAAAAAGAAAATGTTAATTTTCGAGAAATCATAGTAGGCTTACAGATAGACAAAAATTTTGTTAACAAAAGTAGTTCGGAATCACTTGATATGTCCCCCTGTAAAATTTTGTGAAAATCGGAATATTTTCAAAAAAAAAAATTTTGTTTCACTTCTCATGAAGACACCCCTGTATCTTTTTTATTTGTGGCCGAATTAATTTCAAATTTTTATCAGCCAAACAAATCCATAAGGTGACTTTATTCAATACATAAATGCCGTCTAAATCTAAAACCCCTGCCTACTGCGATAAAAATAAAATGTTAATTTTCGAGAAATCATAGTAGGCTTAGAGATAGACAAAAATTTTGTTAATAAAAGTTGTTCAGAATCACTTCATATGCCCCTCTGTAAAATTTTATGAAAATCGGAATATTTTCAAAAAAAGAGAACACATAAAGAGAACTTTTTCCAACAAATGAAAGTTGTGAACAAAAATCAGCATTCAATAAACACTAAAAGGGCTTTTTATTTTTACATATCAAGTTGAATGTAATATCTTTTCTTTTTTCTTTTTGTTATCTCTCTTCTGGAGGAGTAACTCTCCATCATATCCTTCCTCCTTATCGGCTCAGAAATTTAGGAACATGGACGGTTTTATTGCGTTGAATGTAAAGAGTGCCGTGAAATTAACTGTCAATATGTATTGTTTTATTTATTTCGTCATTGCTTTCATGACAGAAGTGATTGTTGTTATTTTCTGTGGAGTTTGTTAGTTTTTCTTGTTTTAATAATTTTATTCATACTAAAGTTTCCTTATTTCATATCTTTTCTCATAATGGTTAGAATACTTTTAACTACTGATGAAAAAATTGAAATAATAAAGATAGTCGGTGAAAATGTACGGTCTTCAAGAGAAGCAGCAGAAGAATTTAATTTAAGACATCCTCTAAGACAACCAATACACCATGGTACCGTAGCAAGAATATGTCACTTGTTCAATACAACTGGCAATGTGCTTAAACCGAGAGTACATCTTAATCGAAATCACGGAGATGATAATGTTATATTAGCGGCGTTTAACGCCAATCCCACTACCAGTCTTCGAAATATGGCTCGTGACCTTAATTTGTCGGCATCAAAAATTTTGAGATGTTTAAAACGCCATAAGCTACAACCGTTTAAACCAAAATTTTTACATACCTTGGAGGAAGGTGATGAAGAGAGAAGATTAGAATATTGTTTATGGATCCAAGGTAATTATTTAAACAATAGAGACTTCTTGAAGAAAGTAATTTTCACGGACGAGGCAACTTTCTCCACCAACGGGGTAGTGTCATCACAAAACTCTAGGTTCTGGGCAGTAGAAAATCCTGATTGGATAATAAATTGTAAAAGGCAATATTCCCAGAAAGTAAATGTGTGGTGCGGAATTTTTAACGAAACAATAATAGGGCCGTTTTTCTTTTTTCAAAATATAAATGCGTTAAATTTGCTAGAATTTTTAAATAATGATCTTTGGAATGCAATTGTTGATTTTCCTTTGGAACAATTGTATTTTCAACTCGACGGAGCATCTATCCACAATTCCGTAGTAGTGAGAGCATGGATGAATGAACATTTTCCCCAAAGATGGATAGGACGAAATAGCCCTTTAATACATTGGCCACCCAGATCACCTGATGACTCCAATGGATTTTTATTTTTGGGGTCACATTAAAAACAAAGTTTATATGACCAGACCTCAAAATATAGAGCAGCTTTGTGAGAGGATAAGGCAAGCATGTTTAGAAGTTACAGCTCAAGAACTGCGAAGAGTTGTAAAAAATAACAGAAAACGGATTGAGAAGTGTATTACACTTGAGGGTGGGTTAGTGGAAAGGGGCGCAATATAATAAATAAGTAAGAAAAACCATTAACTTCTTTTATTTTTGAACTATTCTAACACTGCGGCTTTTGCTTTATCTGTATTTTTTTTTCCGACAATATTATCATTCATTATTAGTAGTCTTCTCTGTAAAAACAACAGCCCTTTTCAGGGCCACCAATTTAATTCAAAAAGAATTCGTTATATGACAGCATCCTACCAACCTACATATTGTTGACAGATGTTAAAACTCATTAAAGTAATTAGATTTTAATTTTAATTATTCTAAGGCCGGCATTTTAGATTTAGACGACATGGGGCGTATGAAGTGATCCTGAACAACTTTCATTAACAAAATTTTTGTCTATCTCTAAGCCTACTATGATTTCTCGAAAATTAACATTTTCTTTTTATCGCAGTAGGCAGGCGTTTTAGATTTAGACGGCATTTATGTGTTGAATAAAGTCATCTTATGGAGTTGTATGGCTGACAAAAATTTGAAATTAATCCGGCCACAAATAAAAAAGATACAGGGGTGTCTTCACGAGAAGTGAAACAAAATTTTTTTTTTTGAAAATATTCCGATTTTCACAAAATTTTACAGGGGGGCATATCAAGTGATTCCGAACAACTTTTGTTAACAAAATTTTTGTCTATCTCTAAGCCTACTATGATTTCTCGAAAATTGACATTTTCTTTTTATCGCAGTAGGCCGGCGTTTTAGATTTAAACGGCATTTATGTATTGAATAAAGTCACTTTATGGACTTGTATGGCTGATAAAAATTTGAAATTAATTCGGCCACAAATAAAAAAGATACAGGGGTGTCTTCACGAGAAGTGAAACAAAAATTTTTTTTTGAAAATATTCCGATTTTCACAAAATTTTACAGGGGGGCATATCAAGTGATTTCGAACAACTTTTGTTAACAAAATTTTTGTCTATCTCTAAGCCTACTATGATTTCTCGAAAATTGACATTTTCTTTTTATCGCAGTAGGCCGGCGTTTTAGATTTAAACGGCATTTATGTATTGAATAAAGTCACTTTATGGACTTGTATGGCTGATAAAAATTTGAAATTAATTCGGCCACAAATAAAAAAGATACAGGGGTGTCTTCACGAGAAGTGAAACAAAAAATTATTTTTTGAAAATATTCCGATTTTCACAAAATTTTACAGGGGGGCATATCAAGTGATTCTGAACAACTTTTGTTAACAAAATTTTTGTCTATCTCTAAGCCTACTATGATTTCTCGAAAATTGACATTTTCTTTTTATCGCAGTAGGCCGGCGTTTTAGATTTAAACGGCATTTATGTATTGAATAAAGTCACTTTATGGACTTGTATGGCTGATAAAAATTTGAAATTAATTCGGCCACAAATAAAAAAGATACAGGGGTGTCTTCACGAGAAGTGAAACAAAAAATTATTTTTTGAAAATATTCCGATTTTCACAAAATTTTACAGGGGGGCATATCAAGTGATTCTGAACAACTTTTGTTAACAAAATTTTTGTCTATCTCTAAGCCTACTATGATTTCTCGAAAATTGACATTTTCTTTTTATCGCAGTAGGCCGGCGTTTTAGATTTAGACGGCATTTATGTGTTGAATAAAGTCACCTTATGGACTTGTATGGCTGATAAAAATTTGAAATTAATTCGGCAACAAATAAAAAAGATACAGAGGTGTCTTCACGAGAAGTGAAACACACTGTATACTGCCGTCGTAAGTAGAATAGCCGCATTTGTAAATTGTCGGTTGACGAGGAAAGTAACAAACGCGTTTGTACTTTTCCCAACTAGTAAATATTAAATTAGAAAATCAGTCTAAATGAATCTTAAGTACTTTAAATATTCAAATTCTATTTTTTTTAACTGTAGAACGGGTGCTCGTATATTATTAGAATCTCATTGAAGGCAAATATGTAGATGCGGCTTTTCATCTTATGACGGCACTATACTCCCGTGTATTTTTGACCACTGAACAGGATCCCGATGTCAGTTTTACAAAATTAGGTCAGGATTTATTGTTAACCACGAAAACCAGGTTAAAACAGACCAGAATGGGGTTTAAAATATAAATTAAAGATTTTAAATAAGTAGACCATGCATTCCATGTATTTTTGACCGCTGAACATGATTCCGATGTCAGTTCTTCTCCATCAGGTCAGAATTTGTTGTTAATCACGAAAAACAGGTCAAAACAGGCCAGAATATGGTATAAAATAAGAATTAAAGATTTTAAATTCGATGTATTTTTTGCCGCTGCACACGGTACCGATGTCATTTTCAACCAGTCATGACTTCTTATTTATCTTGATTTATTCTTTTCTGTGGCACCGTACTCTTTTGTCTACGAATGATTTGCGTAATGGTTTTCTTTTTCATTTTATTCCTTTCGTTTTCACATCCCTTTCCAATGTCCAACAGTACTCGTAGTCTGCCATCATATTAACATCCCATGGACCTTGATAGAGCTCCATTTTCTTTATGTCTTGGTGAAAACGTTCACCATGCTCTTCAGTATAATCACCTAAATTTTCTGGAAACTGGTCTATATGAGAATGCAGGAAATGCAAATGCAAATTCATTAAACGGTTTCAGAGTAATTGTGCGCAGAAAAAGTCACAGACAGACAGAGCGACAGACAGATATTTTTTCTCAAACTTAAAATATCGATGTTTCATGATAGTCTGGGAGGCAGCGTCAATTTTAATTACATAATTTCAACAAAGCTCGTTTCAGTACATGTTGTTTTTCCATTGCTTATCGAAGAATCGGGTGTCAGCTATTTCAATCGCGGGGATTAAGGGCGTGGGAGGCTGCGCATCTGGTAAAATAATTTCGTTTTATTCGTTTTTCGTGTCAATCCAACAAGGCTACTAAACTGGTCCGATTTGGGTCGAAATGATCATAAAAGATTAGGAGAAGCATATCCATTCGTATTTCAGATGTGCTATGCATATTTTGTTCATAATTTTCCGTTCTAGTTCTGTCAAGATTTAAAAAATTTAAAAAAATTCCGAAATTCCGCCATTGCGGATAAATGAAGACTCGGAGGGGAAAACGTACCCAATTTATAGTGCTATGCACTATAATAATAACAACTTAATTTAACGGAACATATTAAAATCAAGATGGATATTTAATATGGTATAATTCATTTTGTAGTAAAATATATATGAGAGCTAAGTGGATAAAGGTGTTATGTCACAAAAACACGTTATTGGGTAATTTAACTCGAAAGTTTTTAGGCGAGAACTTTTTTGTTATAACGACTATATAGCTTGCATTTTGCGATGATATTGACATTTGATGTACTTTTCAGAGAAAAATAACTAAAGTTGTCAGTTGTCAATATTTTCGAAAATTTTAAAAAATGAATGTACATAACACCTTTATCCGTTCATAAGTTTCTCTGAAATGAATAAGGAATTAATGAATAAAAGTGTTAAGAAATTAAACATATTTTATTATTATTAAAACATTGTACAATTTTTAGGTAGTCGGACAGTTCTACGGTTTTGAGCCACAGTTTGGTCATTTCCAAGTATGTTGTGATAATACGGCCTGTATTCTTCATTTATGAATGGTAATTGTTCTTTAAGATTGGTCGGTTTTTCTACACTTAGGCTGCCCTTGTTTTCATTAAACACCGTTAGAGCAATACCGTCGGAATTTATCTTATGCATATTCCTTTTCTTTAAAATATCGACTTTGTAAAATGGAGTCATTTCATCTAGTGATGTAATAGTAGCACCCATAGGTGCCATTTTATAACCGTCGGGAAAATAAACCTTTTCATTGTAAAGTTTTTCTTCCTGTTGTACAAATTGAGTTTTGAGGCAATTCCATCAATATCCTTGAAATGATTCTTCATATCTATGACAACGGCGTCTTTGGGAGTTCTTAAAATTTCTCGATACTGGTCCGGAACGTAGATGTTTTGATGTTTCTTTAAAATTTTCTCGACTCTGCCAAAGTCTCTGTCTGAATCTAAATATGAATGTCCCACCTTTATGTCCCAATATTTATGGTCGATAACTTTAAATTCTCTCTTTAAAATCAACAACTGGTAAAGTGTAATGATATTGAAGTTTTTAGTTTGTCCACCACAGGAGTCGGGCCATATTATAATGTGATCGATCTTTTCTTGGAAATATTCATTGTAAATTTGTGAAAAGGTGTGTAAGCAACTAGCAATTTCTAGGTTTTCACGGCTGGCCATCCATATCTTCAGTCCATGTGAAAAAGAACGTTTTTTTTTTTTTCCAGTATTCCTTAATGTATGTATGCCAAGGTTGTAAAACCACATTTGACGAAGGTAAAATGCTTTCGATGTACTTAATTTTGGCAGCGGCCTGGTTTGCTGAAGATCTAAAGTAAGAAAGCAAATCGTTCTATCTTCTGTAACTTTTGCTCCGTCACGCTTTTGTTGTTCGAAAGCTAGTTTGTAATTTTCTCCATATTCTTTAGTATTATTTCCAGCATCACATTTGGGAAAAAATGTGAGTCATTTCATGATCTCAATTAAACAATTTTGAATATCATGGACGTAATTTCAGCATTTTTATTGGGTAGGCAGGGATTTTTCACAGATAACCCAATAGATGTAAGCATAGCGAACCCTGTAATTCTTAAACGATAACCTTATAAACCCAAATGACCTTTGACTTGATTGCCGTAATTATCATACTATTTCATATTATTTCCGCAAGAATTTCGGAATTCGCCAGATTTGCCTTAAACAATTTAATGCTCTTTCAAAATATTGGGTGGGCAGAAGCCATATCAGATATCAGTTTTGCTCTTGTCATAAAAATTTCTATGGTTCAGCCCTCTTCTACTTGTCAGCATAAAAATGTTTGTACAAAAATCAACACCGCAAAGCGTCACTTTCCAGTATTTCTGATTTACAGACTAATTTGCTAGAATACTTTGGTAAATTCGTATTTTATTATTGCATTTTATATTGATAATTTTTGTTTTTAAAACATTATTAAAACTTGCCTGGGAAGAAATTGCCACTATGTGACTGATTTCTGCTGAATTGCCAAAAGGTATAAATGTGTTTACAGCAATTAGATACTCAAGTACCACCTCGACTCTTGTACCATCTCATACCATTTCGAAATTGAACCAAATGAATATATGGATTAAAACACTATAAGCACTATTTCCAAATATCAGCCAATTTATAAACATCTCACATGATTCATGAAATCGTTTATTCATTGCCATTTGTAATATCAGTTTACTACGACTGGCCATTTTCACTATAATAGTAAGAAACACTTAGCACAACTTGTCACATTAATGTCAATATAACATAACTTTAAAAGCAAAGTGTTTTGGATTAAAACAATTTAATATCGCACAGTAATGGATAAAGGTGGTATGTGATCATGACACCTTTATCCATTATATTATATAAAAACCCTATGTACATAACACCTTTTTCAAACATTAAAACGCATTTAGGAAAGGTTTATTATCCCAAAAACTTATTGAAATGATAGATTATAAGTTAAAATAGTTGTCTGTGTAGAAATATCAAAATTTTCAAAAATGTCACATAACACACCTTTATCCACTTAGCTCTTGATATATTATCATTTCATCATATTATTTTTGTTATTTTTATTATCTTCTTCTTTTTTCCAGTCTCCCTCGTTACCAAAACAGGCGAGCGAGTTGCCAATAAACATTTTTCTTCATACTTTGGGCTTTCCATTATATAAGATTTATTGAATGAAATTTAACTTGTCAGACTCAGAAAATGACTTTATTCGGCTAGACAATTGACATTATTGATCTACTGGGAAGTAGGGTCGTTCGGATCATCATCCATATCCACGACTGGCCGTTTGTGCAGCTGGATCCTCTACAGCTTCGGCACATGATACTGCAGTTCAGACCAGAGTTCCTGCACTCGCACCGGGCACCGCAGTCCGCCTTGCAGGTACAGGAAATTAGCCGTAGCTGGCTATCATTTTGCATGAAATATTAGATAATCATATTATGTACAAATAGTAACATAATACATTTATCGATGCTCAAATGTAGATATTCTGTATTTGAAACAACAGGAGGCATGTTTTTTAATACATAACATTTTTGAACACGCACCTGAACATTTGGAAGAGAATTTTACTATTCTGAAGGGAATTGTTCGTCATATGTACGGTTCTAAAAGAATCAAGAATATTAATCTCGTACGCGTAGCTGCTTTTATGAAGGCGTATAATGTCAATCAGAAAGAAGATGTCTTGAAGATTGATCAGAATTTCGAAGGATCTATGTTACCTCCATGTAAGACAGAATTGAAACAGCATTTTTTGCGAACTTCTTACATTGCTCAATTGTGGAGTCATGCACATCTTCATACGCCAAGTTTGTCTTTGCCAACTGATTATGGATGGGAAGAACATGATGAGAAGTATATTTTCAAATGGTTTCAAGGCGATCAATTACCGAAAATTGAGAGTATCATAAATGAGAGCAAGGAAATTCCAGGTATTCTATGCATATAATCTTTTATTTCTACATGAATTCAATTTTATTCACTGCAATGATTTTCAGTATTTTTCGGCAAATATTTGTGAAGACGAAAATAAGAACGATGACGCTCGAGAATCTGAGGAAAATATAGAATTGGAAGACCATTCAGATAGCACTTCCGAAGAGGAAGATAATTTAGAATACAGCAGTGAGAGTGATTCAAATGAGAATTGATTTGTTTTATTCGTATTGAATGTGCTAAAATTATTAAATCCTCACTATTCTTAATCAATGATTGCAATCTCTAAGTATTCTATAATATGTATGTCTAATATTTCATACAAATATAATAATTTTCTTTAAGTTTCATACGTTAACTGGGGCATTAAAGATACCATACGTGGTGAGCACCTGGACGCTGCGGTACACTTAAAATGCCTAGCTGACAAGTTTTGTCCCATGGTATTGTCAGCCGACAATTATTAATACTATTTTATATCGCAAACTGTCATATATATGAATTTCAGCTTTGTTGAAATAACGACTTTTCACGTGTTTTTCATACAACTGACCAGGGCAGCTGAAAACCTCCGCCCCCTACCCTATGCAGCTGACACTTTTTTTTTTTCATTTATATTACATAAATTAACTATATATAGTTTTGTAGCTTTGTTGGATTGACGCAAAAAAAATTATTTTACCAAATGCGCAGCCTCCCACGCTCTTAATCTCCACGATCGCGCCAGCTGACACTTATTTCAGTTGTTTTTAGAAAAAAAAAAAAAATTAAAAAACAAAGAAGTCGTGTTGAAGTGACGCATACAATATTGACGCCACCTCCCAGACTATGACATTCTAGGCCTGTTTGAACAATACAAATTTTCAAGAATTTCTTTTTGCGTTACTATACTTCTACTGGACCTACCCTGTATGTTTTTTTTCACTAAGGATCGTTTGCACTGTATTGTTTGATAGATACATAGTGGAGGGTCATGGTGATCTTCAGGCAATAAATTATTCTGATATTATTACATGCAATTGAATCCAATGATCTATTTATTAACGTTCGGTAACTTATTTATAAATGTAAGCGAAGGTATTCGGTTTGCTTATTAAATCCTGGTATATTAAAGTCTCCCACAAAATAAATATGATCATTCAGTAACCTTATTATTGCTTATAAGTTCTAAATTTATCGATTTTAGGGAAACATATGCTCGTATAATTTGAATTTATGCCCATTTTATTAATAAAGTTCTTGAGTGTCTCTGCAAATAGCAATATCTCGAGTTGTCATGAATAACAAAGCTATGCGATAAACTTACATTAGCAGACACACGTGATAGCAGAATAATTTGTTTGTTAATATATCAAGGGAAATTTGCCAAACAAACTTGATCCAGCAAAAGACTACCAGATGCTGCTTCTACATGTGGCAAGACAAGATTCACTGGATTATTAGTTCATAATTAAAAACAGGTTTTCATTCAATCGTCTTACGTGTTAAGTGTTAACTGCTAATTATTTATAATTATTTACAGACAGCCAATTATCAATTAATGTTGATTACTTGATCACTTTTGTATTTAATTTTAGATAATTCTGGGAATATTGATCGGTCCTATCCAGTTTCTGAGCTATGGCAAAACGGTTAAAGATTGCCGAATTTGTATATTGTACAAAGCAAGATTATCAAGATAACACAAGGCGATGTAATTAATATTGCCAATATTTCATGGTTTCTTTGTTTTGATATCCTTCGGAAATGTGTAATTTGATGTTGTAATATATTATTATATCTGCACCAAAGCCATCTCTAGAATGTAAATCTTCCGTCCGTACTCTGGTCATGAGTTTTCTACCTAATTTTATTTTTATATTCGAAAATACCAGGTTTTATTGAATTTGATACGCTCTGTATAACAATGCATTCATAAATCCGTTTATAAAATCTTTACAAAGCTTATAAAAATACTTCATACACAATGACTCAACAGTTTAAGTGTCACTTGATCTTTTTAGGATGTTATCATCAGTTTTTTTTTTATTTTTGTTTCTTTTGTTAATGTTGTATGAACGAAGACAATATCATCTTGTAGTTTGGATAAACAATAGAAGTGGTCGTCTTTGACATTTTATGTTTGATTGATGGAGTATTATATACCAAGTTCAATTAATAATATAGGTATTGAAATATAGATCAGGGCGTGTCGGTGACTATAAAAAATTTTTCTAGTGCAATTTTCTTAGAGGCCGGTTGGAAACTTGGTCAGGTACTGTTTAATTCAAACTCGGTAGCATAGCGGGCCGCATCGTGTTATATGAAGTTTATTTTTGTATATTTTTTCTGGGTTCGATTCCCAGCCTCAGCAGACGACAATGTCGGAGGGAATGGTGGTGTGTCTACGTTTGTTCAACAGTATAACCCTTATCTGGGCAGTCTGACTTTGTATTTGAGGTTATATAGCCTGTTTTATATTTTGTTTTGTGTTATTAACCCAAAATATAAACTTTTTGCATCCAGATTTTTTTTCCTTATTGTTTGGTCCAACATCAACAGAAAATGTCTGCTTAAATTTTTGTTGAGTTAATAATTTTTAGATTATACATTTTTGAAAGTTTTAAATATGTGTATTTCACTATTTCCAACGGAAGTGTCAACCCTTCATACATATATTAAAAAATTTAAGTTTTTTTATTAAATACTATTTGACAATTTTTCACATTCAATCTTTGCGAAAATAAAGGTTACAAGTCGAAAATTTTCAAAATATTTTTGCGTATACAGGTCAAAGAAAATAAAAATATATATATTTAATAAAAAAACCTGTTTTACTTCCCTTGCTTATGACTAGGAATGCTCAATAAAATATATCTATCCCTCAACTTTAAATTTTTTTTTTCAAAACTACTGAAGATATTTAAATGAAATTAAAAGGAGATGTTGATATAAAATAGCTTTATATTTTGCATTCCTACTACATCATTTAGTACCTATATAAAAAGAATAATTTAATTTTTGAGGCTGTTTTTATATCAACCCCTTGAGTGACACCTACCAAAAAGATCTACATTATTTAACACTGACGTGATTATCGTGTGTAAAAATTACTGCAAGATCGTATTGGTGGAAGGTGCTTCCTTCACCCTTCAACTTCGTAAACCACCCTTTTCATAATAATAATAATAGGTAACGACTTGGCTGATATTAGGGACTCGTACTATCATTTTATTTGTTTTTTGCCGCCTTTACTGTTTTCTGGGTAAATCTTGTGTCCTCAAGGTATCCGCAGTCTATCAATTTCTATGGAGGTACATCATGGGCATAGGGTTAGCGCGCTGATAACCCCGGAGTCTATCCATTTCTTTGGGAGCGATCAGTGCGTATGCCGCTGATATTAGGTACTCGTACTATCATTTTATTTGTTTTCTGGGTAAATCTTGTGTCCTCGGGGTGAATGAATGTATTAAATAGCGGTTGCTTAGAACCAAAATTTTTAGAAGATCAATTGGTTCTTGACTCTTTTTTTAAAGACTATAATTGTAATTGTAAGAAAGGACGTGCGAAACGATGCGGATGTATAAAATTAGGTTTACGATGTAGCGTTTTTTATAAGACTTGTAGCTAACTTTCGTGAAAATTGTGTGCCAGAGGATGAAGATGATGATCCAAGCACATAAACAAACGAATCGAATGATAATAGACATGATAATGTTGTAGACTTCCTAAATTTTATACCCGAAGTGTATACTTGCGATCATGAATCGAAAACGGACGATGCGTACGATGAAGAAGGAGGCAATAGCATCGAGGAATATGAACCATGTAATTCTCTTTGTAAGCGCCCTAGGTTATATTAAACTCAAAATCGTGTCCTGTATATATAATTCATTAAAAAATATTAAGATGCTCCAATGCAATATCTTCGAGAGTATAACTGAATGCCAAAGTTGGGGTCTTTAATGTGTATGATATTACGTTACAATTTTGTGGATTAAGCGGTAGTTTATTTAATAAGCACCAATTTGAAATTTTGTCCAAATGTGCTGAATTGTTTCATAGTCCTAACCACATCAAATATTTTTAGGTCATCTGCAAAAAGAAGGCAGTTTACATCTATATCTATAACAATGCCATTAATGAATATGTTGAAAAGCAGGGGACCAAGGACAGATCCTTGGGGAATTCCTGAAGTTGCAATGTATTCAACACACCTGAAACAACTAAATACTACGTATTGTTTCCTGTGAGAAAGATATGATACAAATAAATTTTTACCAATAGTATTATCTTCCTTATATCCCGTTTTAAGGAACATGAATTTCAAATCCTTGTGAGGACAGATTCATTTTTGATGAGGATGTAAAATGAACAAATGTTGAATTTGAAACCACTCCCACTCAATATACAAATTAGAAAATAAAAAGAATCAAATTTTTCACCATGTAAAAGAAAAATCTCTTAATTACTCAGATAGAAACATTTTCCAGCAGTCACGGCTGCCTAGTTGCCGATCTATGTTATCCTGAAACAAATTTTTGAGGTAATATTTTTTACATGTAGAATGAGTCCCTCAGTCCAATAATATAAAAATGTATAATTGATTCATTTGAAAAACATAAGTTATGGTCATCTCTGGTGAAATCGAAAGTGCCAGGAATCACTACTGATATGTATTAATTCTTTACTGGTTGCAATTCCAAAATTCTCAAAGGTATATGTAAAAGAAGTTACAGGGGTGATTAAAATTTCGTTTACACCCGATACACCCGTGAACATCTAACTTCTAATCTTCGTCTGCTTATATAGCTTAATTTTTAACAAACTTCCGGGTTCGAATAAAATCGTTAGACAAATTTCAATTATTTAGGAAAGCACTGAAGATGTTTTTAACTGAACACTGTTTCTATAGTCTACAAGAGTTTAACGACTTCAACGAAGCTAACTGATTCGTATGTTATTTGAGTTTTTATTTTTTATATATGTTGTGTATATAATTAGATGTATTATAACTGTGTAAGCAACTTTGACATTTTATGTGATTTTATATGTATTGAATATGTGTGTGTATGTATATATTAATTGAATTGCGTTTATTTATCACTTATTTATTTATTTATTTATTTATTTATTTTTTGTACTGACAAAACCTACTTTGTACTCTGTATTTTTAATGGTGAATAAATTATCATCTTATCTTATCTTATCTTATCAATGTGTACCGATAATCTGCAAGTAATTGCTACATTAGCCATAAACGCAATTGTGTATTTATTGTATGTTTCCGTCCCGTAAATGAGTTACTATGTAAAACGTACAAATAAAAGGAACATAAATTATTCCTAACAGATAAAAGGGATCTGCTAAATAATAAAAACATATATACCCCGGTTCTGGCAAAAAGTTTTCTCATTCCGTTTTTATATAGGAGAACAAAAAGCAATCTAAAATAATCCGTTGCTAATAAAGTTAATTAGTGAAAAGAAATCTCTTGTAAAGAAAATATCTTCACGAGATTCTGTTTCTAATCACATTATTCCTCCAGGTTAAAAATCTTTAAATCTTTTACTAATACAGAATGTCGCAGTAGAATAAATTTGTATACGAATAATTTCAAGAAAATCTATGAGACACGTCTATATTTTGCCAGTAAATAACATAATCGTGACGTTAAATTAATTTGTAATAATCTTGTTAATGATAGATTCCAATCGTCGTTCAATAAACTGGGTGTAATTTAAAGAAATCTTAAAAAAATATTAAAATTTATCTGTACTGCTGATACAAATATGAAAAGCTGATAATTGATTAAAAAGGCGGCTACAGACGTAACTGCATACTTGAACGGCATACATGCGCAAGCTTATTGTACAAGTATACTGGAACGTGTGTTTCATAATACTTGTACAAGTATTGTGATTGTACAAGTGACATGAGACTTGATGAAATTCTATATTGTATATATATACTTGTACATGTTGGGTTTGCGCAAAAATAGTTGAGCGGCGGCGACGCAAATTTCAGTATACTTGTACAAAAAACTTGCGCATGCATACCGTTCAATTATGCAGTTACGTCTGTAGCCGCCTTAAGGAGAACTTTATGAGGAGAACACCAAGCTTGCCGTGCATCATATTCACAGTCATTATGAACGTTTAAAAAGGGGAGTCTATCTACAAGGAGGCGGTCATGTTTCCCAAAATATACAATATATTTTGTGTCTAATTGTATGTTAGAGATGCTGAATTCAAAAAAAGGCTCTAAAATATTGTCAGAAGTTCATGAATCCTTTGCAATTAAAGTGTGATGGTGTTTTTTGGTATTCTTTTTAGATTGACTGCGAAAAGTAATCAGTAAGTCATTTTTATGAATTTTAAATTTTACGAAGGTTGACTACAAAAAATTTGAAATTATTGTTTTAATTGAAATAGTATTTTGTTGTACACGCAAATTAGATAAAAAAACAGTGAATATAAGAAATAATTTATGAAGTAATAATATTTGAGATGCGTTGTCTAGAAAAGAAAAAGAGTAGAACGTCCCTTTTTTTTTGCAAAAAACCACCTCCAGCGGGGACTTAAATCTGGTTTTTCACTTTTATCTTGTAAACCGTTCGTCGGAAGAGAAAAAATCATAGAGAATAAAAAATTTGTCGTTAAATTCTGCATAAAAAATGTTCTATTAACCTTGCAGCTTATCCTCACCTATTTCGTGCTAACAGCGTCCGAACAGAGGAGCGCACATGTAAAAATCAATCCTATTCAGGAATTAATTTATAGACCGGGGTTTTGATGCAAATGATTTCTATTTTTTTTTTCACACATATACGTTTATAATTATACTTAAAATATGTATAGTACCGACGGCCTCAGGCTATACCCGAAAGGATTACGGCAATAAAAACATGAACGTTTAAACGTATATATAGTTTAAAATTATATTGCATTTTCTGTATCATTTTAATTACTTCTCTCGCAAAACCTAATACGCTGAAAATTAAATATAAGTAAATAAACAGTCAGGTATTTATAATTTTTGGAGTCTTGTTTCAACTTTGAGCTTGCTTCAATCCCCCTTCCTCTCTTCGATGACAAAGGGTTAATGAGAAAAATTAAGAATTCTTTTCTGTATGATATTTTCAATACTGTATGAGACAGGCCAATAGATTTTTCTGATAGCCAGTTTATTGTTGATGGCGGCAATTTGATTCATCGAGTAGTATGGCCAAAGCAGGTTATACAGCCCACGTTCGCTTTATTCGTAATCATTACGGCAAAAAAGTGATTGTAGTGTTTGACGGGTATGCTGACAATGTCTGCAGTACGAAAAGCATCGAAAATTATTTTCAATGAGAACACGCCACTGACTGAAATGCAAAATAAAATGATACACAATCTCACAAATAAGGACCGGTTTATTTCGCCATCGGTGGAGAGATTTAAAAACGAGGGAATCAAAACAATTACTGGTGTAGACGACGCTGACGTATGCATAGTTCAAACCGCCTTAAATGAATGTCATGGAAATGATACAGTGGTCATCTTCGGACAAGATATTGATCATCTCGCATTGATTATCGCTCGCGCACCTGAAGATAAAGATATCCGTTTCTTAAGAGAGGTATAGCGACTATAGCGACTCACTCACTGGAAATCGAGAAGTTCCAAAAGCGAGAAGTTAGTAATGTCAAAATCAGACGTCATAAAATTATTATCAAACTTCAGTCATCTTTGAGAATTATCAGATTTTTTACAATTCTTACTGAATTTGCACCATTCACCTCCACAACGATAGGCATTGGCACCATAAAGTTGATGGTAGTAACAAATAGTATTGTCTGTACGATCAAATTTATTGGAAACATTATTACGGCTGGGTGAACGATTGCGATTAGTGGTACGAGTTTGTGAATTGCTTCTACTTTTGCAATTGTTGCAGCATGAAGTAGAAGGTTGAGGCTCGAAGGATTGATTGGAAAGTCTGGATTCTAAAGAGTTTAATCGAAAATTAAAAATTTCTTGTTTTTGTAATACTTGATTAATTGAATCATGAAAAGTGATTGAAAAAATTTTTGATAGTAGTAGTTAAATCTGATAACGGGGTTGACTCAGATTCAAGAGGATTTTTGGAGTACGATGCAACCATTGAATTTTGACAGGACTCCCAGATCCGATCCGCAATATCTAGAATCTCTTTTGTGTCTGTTTTCCCTGAAGCTGTAATGGCAATATATACTGTTTGAGGTAAACGTCTTTTCCATAACTTTATCAATAAATCTTGACTAACCATGCTGAATCCTCCAACCATATTCAGCATGGATCTATAGAAATCTGAAGGTTTCAGATCGCCCATTTGGGAACCTGATAACAGATCATTCAGACGTTTTTCCTCTCTCGATGATAAACGTGAAATTAAAACTTTCTTTAAATTTATATAGAGATCCGTTTCCGGGGGATTAGATATTATATCGTATATATTATCTATCACATCTAATGGCAAATTAGCTATAACCTGATCATACTTTTTCTTATCATTGACAATTTTTGCAACAGAAAACTGTGATTCAATCTGGGTAAACCAAATTTCTGGTTTTGATTTCCAGAATGGGGGTAATTTGACAGAGGTGACATAATGGGTTTGAGGAAAATCCTCGTCTGAAGGTTGTCTTTGCATAACTAATCGATTGTGATTGATTGATTGATTTACTACTCTCTTAGATAAAAAAGGAAATGTACTTTAACTCACTCACCGACAGATGACAGTACTTGTAATGTACAACTTCAGTTGATTGAATTAGGAAATTACCATAAATTATAGGAACATCTATTCAAAATTCATCGGAAAATTCTTCTCTTCATAAAATGGTCAATTTATAACGGTAGTTGATATATTGAATCTCTTCTTGTATATATTTATCACGTTGGACATCAAATGATCACGTCGGGGTCACCAAATTTATAGCGTTATCGCTATAAATAAAATTAAAATGGAAGTAAATATACTTATATTGTTTTTAATACATGTTCATATTTTATGTGATATTAGTATTTTTTAGTATATTGATATTATATTTTTATATCGAATGTTTTTATTTTTTCCTAGCGACTCCATGGAAACTTCTCCATTATGGATCGAGTTTTCCTTTTTGTTTCTTAGCGACTCCATGGAAACTTCTCGCTTTTGGAACTTCTCGATTTCCAGTGAGTGAGTCGCTATAGTCGCTATATGAGGCTCAGGGAAAAATAGAAAATAATGCGTACAGTTCTCGCGACTTGGAGTCCTCGAAAGCCACGCGTTCAGATGCGATACATTTCAGTTTTCTTTGGTAAAGGAAAAGTGCAAACGGTGGAATACGTCAATAAAAGAAAAGATCTCGAAGAGGTTGTCCATATATTCAATAACCGTAGCTCAAGGAAACAAGAAATTACAAGTGCTGGAGCAATTCGCGCTTGCATTATACAATGCCCCAAAAAAGAGACATTTTTGAATCATCAAAGGTTCATTGTTCAATCTAGTCTAGGTCAATCTAGTACTGCAGGGATTCTACCAAGACTGCCACCAACATTTTTACAAAGTATTTCTCCAATTTCAATCTTGGCGAAGAGAAAACTTGGAACCAATGGATTGGGGTTGGAAGAAAGTAGGCAGCCAATTTCCACCCTACAGCTAATATCCTGCAATAAGGGTTGAGGAAAACGATGCAGCTGTGTTGAGGTTATTGCGCTGCTCAACAATGTGCTCTAATTGGCATGGGCAAGGATGTTTAAATTCCTAATTTGAAGAAGAGTTCGTCGATGAAGAACCCTTAATGAGTAAAATTGGACAGAATTTTAGTGGAACAGGCCTACAGGGGAAACCACTTAAAAAACGCACCCAGAGCTCTACCTCGAGGGTGGTGTGGAAACGAGCTCAAATTAAAAAATACAGCTTTGTGGAAAAAAAAGGGAAAATAAATAAAAATCACTTGCGTTAAAACCCGCTATACATGCATCTTATAGAGAGATTTCCGCTCTATAAATTCATTCCTAAGTATTTTTCTCGTTAAAGTAACCGATTTTAAGGTATTCGCTGTGAAACTTCGAATAGGATCGATTTTTACCTGTGCGCTCCAAACTACCCCCTTGTTCGGAGGCTGTTAGCGCGAAATAGGGGAGGATAAGCTACAAGGTTATTACGACATTTTTTATGTAGAATTCAACGACAAATTTTTTATTTCCTGTTCTTTTTTCTCTTCCGATGAACGGCTTGCTAGATAAAAGTGAAAAACCAGCTTTAAGTCCCCGTTAGGGGTGGTTTTTTGCAAAAACGGGACATTCCACCCCAAAATGAGGGGGGGACTTTTCGGGTATCTATTTCTAACTCTATCTAGAGTACGCATCTCAAATATTATTACTTTATAAATTATTTCTTTTAAAATGTCTAATTTGCGTGGACTACATCACATAGGCTGTTCTTTAAGCTTTCTGTATATATCCCAAATCAAGTCAATCCATTTCGCAAAGATGCTCTGGATATACCTCATAATGTCCTGATGGAATTCTCGAACATAGTATCGTCGAGAGATATACAGTGCACGTGACAGAATTGAGTGATTGAAAGCAGCTCCATCATACACATTGACATCACATATGCCTGGAAATTTGCGATCACCTTCATTCGCCATTTTTTATCGAAAGTGACTTGCAGAAGACAGACTTGGAGGATAGGGACTGTTTTTATACTTGATTGAAAGATGGTACGTCACTCGGTAGATTCTGGATGATGCTTTTTCCAGTATAGTTACCTGGGATGACCGTATTAAGCTGTCGCATTTTTGGGAACTGTGTTCGTCAAATTTACAAAAGTTAGCGTTTTAGGGTTGATAAAATAAGAAACTTAAATTTTATGGCTGTCATTTTGGTAGCAATGTTTGATGTCTCGTCCTATGGACATACGACAACGTTTTAATAGACCAATGAAATAAGGTAAAAAAACGGCCATCTGCGGAGTGAGGCCGAACAAGCTGAATTTTTGCAGAGACCTTCGTTTTGATGTTCCAATGAAGCACAAAAAAAATCTCATATGCCTACCCTTGTGCGTCTTGAGATATCGAAGGTCAAAGGTCAATAAAATCGGTTTTTCGCGAAAATCTCGCTTTCAGTGCATCTGATGTCGTAAGAACTCATAACAAAACGTAAAGTAGTATTTTCTACAAAATTGTTCATATACATTTTTTTCGCACGACCAACCGTTTTCGAGATATAGCATGATAAAGCGGGAGCGCGCATTCCTAATACTGTATTATACTGCAGAGCTATAACTATAAAAGCACGTTTCTTAATATGTTAGACTAGAAAATTAAATTCTCATTATTAAAACCGTTAAAAATTTGTTTATTTATAAAAAAATATATAATAAATAATTAATAACAAAACAATGTATTAATTTATTCGTCTAAAAGTCTCGACAAATATCGTCTTTGCAAAGAACATATTTTGTTTTTGCATGCCCTCACTGGATGCGACACTACATCGGCACTATTCAACAAAGGAAAACTTAAGGTTATGATAATGTTTGAGAAACATCCCGATTTGACTCACTCGGCTCAAATATTTCAAGCAGAAAACTGCCCGCCAGATACAGTATTTCAGAATGGAAAGCGTTTTCTGTTAGCTATGTATGGTGCTCCAAAAGATGAAGTGAACCTTGACAAATTTAGATGCACCCAATTCATTAAGGCTACACGACTTAATAGACCTGTTTAATTGTCATCCCTTCCACCTACCAGTGAAGCAGCTCGACAGCATATTTATCGGGTCTACTACCAAGTACAGATTTGGCTAGGGAAAAATCTACAACCCGAAGAATGGGGTTGGGATTTAAAAAACGACATATTACAGCCGAAAACAACACTACTGCCATCTGCTCCAGACGAACTATTAAATACAATATTCTGTAATTGTAAAAAGTGTGCGCAGTGCGGTTGTAGAAAAGCCGGGCTGCCATGCTCCAAAGTTTGTGGTCAGTGTCACGGACAGGCATGCCTGAACCCGTCAACAGAGTTGCAAAACATCGAAGACTTCAGTGACCTTGAGCCTGAAGAGGTTTTGCCAACAGACATAGAGCCAACAGATATAGAGGAAGCGTCTGACGAAGACAATGTGTTGATCGAGGTGCTAGTGGAAGCCGACAAGACGAGGAGGAAGGCAAGGAAACATAAGGCGAGGTGTGGAAAAGAATGTATTTTTTGTTATTAATTATTTATTATATATTTTTTTATAAATAAACAAATTTTTAACGGCTTTAATAATGGGAATTTAATTTTCTAGTCTAACAGATTAAGAAAAGTGCTTTTATATTTATAGCTCGGCAGTATAATACAGTATTACCTATTACGAATGCGCGCTCCCGCTTTATCATGCTATATCTCGAAAACGGTTGGTCGTACGAAAAAAATGTATATGAAGAATTTTATAGAGAATACTATTTTACGTAAGTTTTGTTTTGTTCTTACGACATCAGATGCACTCGAAGCGAGATTTCCGCGAAAAACCGATTTTCATGACCTTTGACCTTCGATATCTCAAGACGCACAAGGGTAGGCATATGAGATTTTTTTTGTGCTTCATTAGAGCATCAAAACGAAGGTCTCTGCAAAAATTCAGCTTGTTCAGCCTCATTCCGCAGAGGAAGTTTTATTTTTCTGGACTATAAAGCCTTTTTTGAATTCAGCATCCCTTAAAACAGATAACTAGATACCTAATTTAATATACTGTAATAACTGAAGTAATTTAAATTTTATGGAGGCTATTTTGGGAAACATAACCGTCATTTTGTTCGAGGGACAGATTTCAAAAATCCTAAACGTTGACAATGGGTGTGGACATGATACCATGTTTGATGTTTTTCTCATAAAGTACACTTTTTTTGTAAAAAGTGTACTTTATGAAAAAAACATCAAACTGCTAAAAAGAGTGGTTGAATAGTCAACTATGTGTATCGGTGAGACTTTTTTGATAGGGAATTGTTAATATGTGATTGTGTGTGTTAGTTTGCCTGTGTTACCACATGAACAGCACATCTAATCTGCTCTAAGTTAGCACTGTCTAAATTTCTGACAACTAGCACATACAGTGGTCGGTTTCTGAGTCCTGGGTAAAGTGTTGTTGAGGCTCACTTGGTTGGAGATCCCAGGGGGGCTAAGGGGGGCCAGTGGGCATGACGGTCGGTGGGGCTGCTGGTGGAACTTCGGTTGGTAAGGCTCCAGCATTCTGATCTTTCCCCAACGGTTGAAGAAAAGAGCAATGGCTGCCACCCAGATTATTAGGACCAGGACCACAAGTAGCACTTCTTCGACACGGACTATTATTACTGGCGCATCTGAAAAATAAAATGGATTTAGTCGATTATTAAATTGCATTGGCTCGAAAAAATTTCTTATTCATACCAGTCAATTAATCTATCAATCAAAACAACTTCATTAACAATTTAACTTTAGATAAAATTTCCGACACCCCTGCCCGGAGCCTGTGAGACATCCAGGGTGCGATGCGCCATGGCAGTTGAAGGACAGGATGGGGCAGGGCCAGGACAAGTTAAAACGAAATATAAATATAAAAATCTTAACTTTCATCACCATATGTGAATTAAAATAGATATTAAAAATAAAATTTCCAATAGGAATCATAATGAAAAATGTCGAATACTAAAATAAAATTATCGTATGCTGGTACGGGAAAAATGACCAAACGAAAAAAATCGCTTCAGATAATTTACACAGTACCGAACGGATGTCAAGTCGCTTAATTTGTAATACCTACAATAATGTTATTATTTCAAAAGTTATAATTGAAGAGCTAAGTGGATAAAGGTGTTATGTCACAAAAACACGTTATTGAGTAATTTAACTCGAAAGTTTTTAGGCGAAAACTTTTTTGTTATAACGACTATATAGCTTGCATTTTGCGATGATATTGACATTTGATGTACTTTTCAGAGACAAATAACTAAAGTTGTCAGTTGTCATTATTTTCGAAAATTTTAAAAAATTAATGTTCATAACACCTTTATCCGTTCATAAGTTTCTCTGAAATGAATAAGGAATTAGTGAATAAAAGTGGTAAGCAATTAAACATATTTTATTATTATTAAAACATTGTACAATTTTTAGGTAGTCGGACAGTTCTACGGTTATGAGCCACAGTTTGGTCATTTCCAAGTATGTTGTGATAATACGGCCTTACATTTATGAATGGTAATTGTTCTTTAAGATTGGCCAGTTTTCCTACACTTAGGCTGCCCTTGTTTTCATTAAACACCGTTAGAGCAAGACAGTCGGAATTTATCTTATGCATATTCCTTTTCTTTAAAATATCGACTTTGTAAAATGGAGTCATTTCATCTAGTGATGTAATAGTAGCACCCATAGGTGCCATTTTATACCGTCGTGAAAATAAACCTTTTCATTGTTCAAGTTTTTCTTCCTGTTGTACAAATTGAGTTTTGAGGCAATTCCATCAATATCCTTGAAATGATTCTTCATATCTATGACAACGGCGTCTTTGGAAGTTCTTAAAATTTCTCGATACTGGTCCGGAACGTAGATGTTTTGATGTTTCCTTAAAATTTTCTCGACTCTGCCAAAGTCTCTTTCTGAATCTAAATATCCACCTCCGAAAATTTATGGTCGATAACTTTAAATTCTCTCTTTAAAATCAACAACTGGTAAAGTGTAATGATATTGAAGTTTTTATTTTGTCCACCACAGGAGTCGGGCCATATTATAATGTGATCGATCTTTTCTTGGAAATGTTCATTGTAAATTTGTTAAAAGGTATGTAAGCAACTAGCAATTTCTAGGCTTTCACGGCTGGCCATATCTTCAGTCCATGTGAAAAAGAACGTTTTTTTTTCAGTATTCCTCAATGTATGTATGCCAAGGTTGTAAAACCACATTTGACGAAGGTAAAATGCTTTCGATGTACTTAATTTTGGCAGCGGCATGGTTTGCTGAAGATCTAAAGTAAGAAAACAAATCGTTCTATCTACTGTAACTTTTGCTCCGTCACGCTATTGTTGTTCGGAAGCTAGTTTGTAATTTTCTCCGTATTCTTTAGTATTCTTTAGTATTATTTATTTTATTTTTTTTTATTTTTTTTTTAAACCAATAGATGTAAGCATAGCGAACCCTGTAATTCTTAAACGATAACCTTACAAACCCAAATGACCTTTGACTTGATTGGCGTAATTATCATACTTGGGTGGGCAGAAGCCATACCAGATATCAGTTTTGCACTTGTCATAAAAATTTCTACGGTCCAGCCCTCTTGTACTTGTTAGCATAAAAATGTTTGTACAAAAATCAACACCGCAAAGCGTCACTTTCCAGTATTTCTGATTTACAGACTAATTTGCTAGAATACTTTGGTAAATTCGTATTTTATTATTGCATTTTATATTGATAATGTTTTGTTTTTAAAACATTATTAAAACTTGACTGGGAAGAAATTGCCACTATGTGAATGATTTCTGCTGAATTGCCAAAAGGTATAAATGTGTTTACAGCATTTAGATACTCAAGTACCATCTCGACTCTTGTACCATCTCATACCACTTCGAAATTGAACGAAATGAATATATGGATTAAAACACTATAAGCACTATTTCCAAATATCAGCCAATTTATAAACATCTTACATGATTCATGAAATCGTTTATTCATTGCCATTTGTAATATCAGTTTACTACGACTGGCCATTTTCACTATAATAGTAAGAAACACTTAACACAACTTGTCACATTAATGTCAATATAACATAACTTTAAAAGTAAAGTGTTTTGGATTAAAACAATTTAATATCGCACAGTAATGGATAAAGGTGGTATGTGATCTTTATCCATTAAATTATATAAAAACCATATGTACATAACACCTTTATCAAACATTAAAACGCATTTAGGAAAGGTTTATTATTCCAAAAACTTATTGAAATGATAGATTATAAGTTAAAATAGTTGTCTGTGTAGAAATCTCAAAATTTTCAAAAATGTCACATAACACCTTTATCCACTTAGCTCTTCAATTGTATAGTTAGCTTAGTTTAGTTTTTTATAAATTGAAATCTCCTGATTAAAATGGTAAAGGTCCCAACTCAATCCTATGACTAGTTTTTGAGGTACAGGGGCTTAAAGTTAAAAAGTGGCTTTTTTCATAAAACATGTTTGTGGAAATTTAAGGATTCGATTGCAATTTTCTTGCATACATGTTATTTATTTAACTAAAAATAATATATTGTGATAAAATATTTGTTCATATACAGAGCGAGTCACAAACAAAATGGGGTGAATTTCGGTTAATTTTGATAAGAAAATAGTATGACGTAGTAGTCGACCAATTGAACAAAGTGTACAGGCCCAACATAGAAAACTGAACATTTTTTCAAGAAAATCGTATTCAGTCAGTAAAACGCCCTTATGCAAGTTCAAATTATCAATAAAACTGAACATTTATTTTTGTAATAAGCACTTTTAAGAAACACTTTCATCTCTATCCTGAAAGCATTCGCTTATGCGTTTTTGTGGGTGCAAATAATGACGCTGCATGTTTCCATCGTACGATAAAAGTGAACAGTGCACGCCGCTATTAACTACTATATTTAGTAATAAGCAACAAATAATGTAACAAGCGAGTAATATGTGTTTAATGATAATGATAGATTATAAGCAAATATCCAACAAGAAAAAGAGAAACATGAATAATAACATGCCTTATATAGGATTATGTTGTTGTCCTCTATTAGCAGCATCCAAAATGTTTTCCAAAAGCGTCAATATTTCACGTTGAGGATATGTCGAGCATATCCTAGAAACCATAGACCACTGGCCACATGTGCACATGTTCCCAGAGTTCTAGCGCCAGTCTTACATATGCAGTAGGAGCTAGAAATCAACTCATTTCCCTCATCGTCTCCATCGCCTTCTCTGTCATCTTGATAAGCTGTCCATATTTGATATTTGAGAGCGTTGCGAAATCTAGAATAAACTCGCAAACGTATCAGCCCAGGTTCTTCTATATGCTCCTCCAACTCAATTACATCGGTCTATTCACTCTGCAGCCTGTCTTGGATATAGGAGGGAGACAATTGCAATTGATATATCCCGAACATTATGCGTTTGAGATAGTTAATGGAACGTCTTGGAAAATCGGCTAAATGATTTTGGTTCAATTGATTCCATCTACCATTTCGAGTTCGAAGGTTTTCCAACTCTAATCTTGTCTGCATTACGTTAACCATATTCATTTTCTCCTTCATTTCACGTGCCAACACAACGTTGGCTCCATCCATTTGAATCAACCCCCTGTAGCGATTTATGATGGCCCCAGCAGTTCGGTAAAAAGACCCACTATTACCACCATGAGACGTAGGAATAATGTTTTGAAGAAATTTTAAAAATTGATTTTATATGGCCGTTTTTCCTTTCCACTATCCATATAGTTTTGGTAATCAGCCTCGATTGATATGCGTCCTCAATATCTAGCTGAGATTGTCCTAGCGCAAGCAGTGGCGGCATCCAACAATCTACTCCCAAGTCTTCAACTATTTGAATCACGCCCCGATAGCCCCTACCCAAGATAAAAATATCTCCTGGCTCGCACCAATTCTGCAAACCTTGGGTCTTCATTTCTATTTCATTTCTTAACATTGCTGCGTCATTATTATAGAAATCGGCAAAATATGGCCCACGAATATCTAAAATATATCCATCTGCTTACAACGAATGTCGGTTTTACTAAATGGCGTCCCTGTTTTGAATACGTTTGTCGCAATGTTCTAAAATTGCTGTACGTGCCATCGATATAGACAATTGCAATCGTACCAGTTGTATTGGTAGAACCTTCCAGAATTGGCCTAGGTCGAAGCCAAAATAAAAAATTCGACTTAGGCAAAAATTTCATTTAAGGACATTTTTAAGAGTCTGAGAAACTTCAGAGTCACAAACTAGTCCAAAAGGACCGTTATGGGTTCGATAAGACATTAGGCACAACCAGGTAAAAATTCGAAGAAACAAGAAAATATATTTTGGTCCAGGATATGAGAGTGAGAGTATATGATGGTCATGGCAAAATAAACCATATACTTTTTAAAAGATACGCCAAAGTTGTACTTTGAAAATATTCATAATATTTTCAACTTTAATTCCTCCACCGAAGACATTGACACTATATATCCTTTTCTAAAGACTGACTATAAAATTTTAATTATGCAATGTACCAAAACGACGAAACCGACGAATTTGGCAAAGGCGTCGTAGCGCCTATAAGCAAAAATTTGCAAAAAATCAATGAAAATCCACAAAGCCGGTTTCTCGCATAAAACAAGTTTGGATTCACCCAGCGACTCATAATTTGGTCGAGTGCGTTGGGTGGTCAATATAAAACGATGGTCGGAAAGCCAACTGCAGGGCTTTCCGAATAGTAAAGTTATAGAGAAAATCGCTTTGTGCACAAAGGACTCAAAAGTCCATTTTGCCCAAAAGTCATCCGAAGGCGGCTCGCTGTCATTTTCCCTATATTGAACTTGCATGGGGACAAGTACGTCGTAAGACTGGCCGAAAGTTATTAAACTAATGTATTAGTCGAACTCCGTCCCGTGAATGATAAAATCACGATCTGAGACCTTTAAGCTATTCATAAGCGAACCAAAATTTTTAAGTAAAATATTTTTATATTATTTTCAGTCAGTCATAGTTACCAAAATACAACATTTTTAAATTCTTTTTAAAAGGCGCTTGCATTAAATCCTGAGGAGGTTAAATGAATCTTTTTTTGCCAAATTGATTGTTAGCGCTTGCTCTCACTTGTATGGTTAAAAAGTAATTTGCCTTAGTTGGGGAGGCGTGATTCTTTCACATTATACTGCATTATTCTATACTTATTAAATAAATGGTAATCTTTGAACTAATTGCATTTTATTGATGTAAGGAATTGTTGCTAGTCTTAATCCCTGGAGTTTTCGTTTGAAAGACCTAAACAACTGAGTTAATCGGGATCTCATGATTCCCTCTGATACTCAGTGTTCTGGTCGCCTTACGGGAGCTTGCTAGGGATTTTTTTATGCGATTTCTCCAGAAATATTTAAGTGCAGAGACCATTATTAGTAGGGAAATACATACAGATCACGTCAAATTCCAATCCCGTCGGAGAGAAATCTTCGATAGGGATTTTTTTTAATCGCAATAATCCAAAGACGTAAAAGCCCTTATTGTCAGTGAATAATTGAAATTACGCCATGAGAATGTGTCGCTAATGATCTGAGGTAGTGCAGCCTCGACCCATTACTCATCTATCGAAGTATATCTTATTTCGAACCAGCTTGGGAGTCGAAGAACGGGGCAGAACGCGGCTGGCGCCCTTCTAAATATAAATTGGGGTCGCGTCATCTAGACGCTTGGTAGTTAGTTCTTTTACAGTATCAGGATTGTAGAGAGACATTGGAGGGAGCAGTTAAACAATCTAAGGTAAGTAAGAATTTACATTTTTTTCGTCTGTTACAGGACTTCAGTCATATGTAGAAGTTATAAGAACTCCTTTAGAGTAGAAATAAATCGTTGTACGTTGAAGGAAGTATGACTGGCGCCCTCAGCAAACAAATTGTTGTTTTGTCCTTTAGGTGTACGGTGGTGAGATCATCTACTACAAAACACAATTTCTCAAATATTTAGAAGATTAATATTCCGTGTTGAAAGTTAAGGTAATGAGCGCTGCCGGACTCAAACTTCATCACAAAGTTTAAATCATTTCTTTAAGCGCGACATAAAAACGCTTCTCCTTGCGAGCATCTTCCAACACGCGTTACAACGATTCTTTAGCTTGTGTTTATGACGTTATTCTGACAAATCTAAGATTAATTATTAAAAGAGCGGTAAAGTGCGAACTGAACATTTTTCATGTAAGAAGGATCGTCACAAAAAAGATGGAAATGTCGTATCTTGTCGGTTGAGCTGTCCTGTGAATATCAAGTTAAAAGTCGATGCGCCTTTTTGTTCGGCAACCTTTAAATCTTGTTAGTCGTGCGGAAAAAGGGTAAAAGTTTTTCTCTAATTTAATCATCGCTTACGATCATTTATGTCTACTAAATAAACTTATCTACGGTTGACATGATTCACAAAACATTTAATTTTCTTATTAGCAGAATGAAAACTCAATATTTGCCTTTGGACAAATCGAATAATGCGGAGAAGGGAGAGGAGTCTTGGTTTTATAGGCATAATCTAAAAAAAAGAAAATATATATATAACAAACTCTTGAAAATCATATTAATATAATGATCAATTATTATTAATGTGATGATAAAATAGTCAAAAAATAAATAAATGCCACGGCCACATCTCACCTACTTTGTCGCGCAACTGAAAAATGTTTTTTCATGCATAAACTACCGAAAAATCAATAATAGCACATTGTTAGTAGTGAAAGTAAGGAGTCGGGATTTTCTCGTAAAAAAGCAAAATCGTGCTAAAATTATGAAACCTATTCCCATTTTATACTATATCTTTAGTTTTGTTTTACTTAATGTTAGATTAGACTTAGATTAGGTTAAAATTATTATAATGTAAAAGGTTAAGTTGATTAGCTATTAAGCTAGACTTCGCCTTAGTTTAGAAATGTGCTGCAATTTTATTTCTAAATAAAGCCAGTCATTTCAAACTTTTAAATGATCTACTAGCCTCTTTTGAATTACTTATAGCCAACAATAACAAGTGTGCAACAAGAACCTATACTAATAAAAATCGAATTACCTCAACAAGTGGACTGGATTATATAATTACCAACTTGTCAGTAACATCTTATACATGCGATATTTTTAACCCACATATCTCTGATCACTCTGCAATTATATTCCATTACAAATATAATAACACCACCATTACGTCAGGAAAATCTCGCCCGCTTCAAACCAAATATAGAAAAACACCTCGAAGAAATATTGACAAACTGAAAATCAAACTGAATAATCCCAGTTGGGATTTTGACGATAGGAACACAGTAAGTTTAAATTTTGAGAAATTCTCAAACATTTTCCTAATGTATTATAATAAAATCTGCCCCGTGACTCAGTTTAATAAGAAAGAATCAACTTATCCATGGTTTACGAGCGACTTGAGAAAGGCAAGGGAGAATTTATCACATATCTACAATATGTATTGCATCGCTAAGAATCTCCAACTATAAAAATTGTATAAAAAACAAAAGAAAAACTATAGAAAACTTATAAATAAGGCAAGAAAAAATTATATTAGTAATAAAATTAACGGTGCAACGAATAAAACCAAACAGGTATGGACAGAAGTTAACAATAAACTAGGACGTAAAGGAAAGAACACCCACATAGAGAGAATTCATGACAATGAAAATTTCACACCTCTACTTTTTAACCAATAAGATACCTTAATATTGACTAGTTACCATGGCAATTAAAAAAATTTCCGGAAATTTTTTCGAGGCGCCACGATATTTAAGTGAAAATTTTTTGACAGTTGAAAAGGTAAACATATGATCTACAACGATTAAATAATGTAGATATACCTGTGAATAATGCAAAATTTCTGAATTAACATTATTATTTATTATTCGCTATAAAGTTTCATTAAACAGAAAACACAAATTTGTTAAATTATTATGCATTAACAATTTATAATTCAAAAAACGTAGGATGTACAAACATAGTAAGATTTAAATGTTGCTTGAATTCTAACCCATCCTCTCTTCTTAATGGTGAATAGGAAGGTGACGAATTAATTAGATGTCTGTGTTTTAAGACATATATGTAATATTTTGAAACAATTTTGTTCAAATCTCTTTTACGCAAAAGGCCATATTTACTTGACATCTGCAGCAGACTTTCTTGGATTTTCGTAAACAAACCATTCGACTCTAACGCTTCCTGATCGCAATCTTCCATTAAATTTGTTAAATATATTAATCTTGGATGACATATTTGCGCTTGACTCTTGCAGTATTTACATAAATTGTACTTTTCAAAGCATTCCATTTTTCTCAAATTGTTTAACGCAAATGCTTACAAGAAATGTTTTACATAAAAATATCTTTGTTTGCTGGTTTACTATACAGTAACTTAATGTAATTTACCAATATAAACCTCATCCGTCAAAAGCATGGCCGCCTATATCACGGCCACCTACTGCAACAAACCATGTTAATATTATATTTTTTAAATTAGAAGTGTTATGGATTACTTTAACAAAAAATACATTTCTACCATCTTTAGTAACCTAAAATTATGAAAGGGCGATAGACTGAACTAATACCCATCTGAGTTTTAGCATTTGGTGTAACTAAAGTTGGTAATTTTTTTTTATTTAACGAAATATGGTGGATATACCTATATGATTTTTTTAGAATTTATTTCATGTTGAACTAATATCTTCATTGGCAAATCTCTAATGATATCGACTAATAAGCAAAATAATAACGAAATAAATTTAATTATTATAGGTTTTATTAATATTAAAAACACAATTATTATAAATGTTTGTGGGCTGGCTTGAATTAGTGGGTTGAATCTGGGTACTTTCTGTTTTATTTTGCATTGTGCTCTGATCATGATTAAACTTGCTAGTACTTGATGAAATTCTCCTCATGGATTCAATCATCTGATGATGATGTTCAACGTCCAATTGTAAGTAAGGTTTGATTGACTGACTATTACTGTGTCCAGTAATTTTAATGAGCTGTTGTTCACCAACTCCTTCCTTGGCCAATTTCGAAACAGCTGTTGCTCTTGCAGAATGATTAGTTATTTTTACTTTTTTAGTGTCAATTCCTATATCAGAGGCTGCTGATTTAAACCATGAAGATACAATGTTCTTACCAACTGGGCTATTCTTGTACCATCCTTTCGAATTGGGTTGACTCCAGTATGGGTTTGGTGTTAAGAATAATCTGTCGGTCTGAATAAGATTTCCCCTTTTTTCCATCAACTTCTTAAACAAACGAACCGGACACATTTGTGGATTATCGAAATTTGTAATCAACCATTTACTATCCGACAGTTTTTTAGAACCACCTTGTGTGGTTTTGGAGAATATTGGATTATATTCTATCCGACCTTTTGGGTTTCCGAAATTATCAGTTTCTTCTTTGAAGTATTGGATACATGTAGAATATCCTTCCCCTCCTCTCCATGCCAGCTCATGTGAAACTATGTGAAAAAATTTACGCTGCAATCCATCTGGAGTATTTTCATCCCACATTTCAATAATTTTTTTGTATTCGTCGCTGGTTAAGGCTGAAGCACTCACTTTTCTTTTTAATGGGTCTCTCTGTAATTTTTTGCGCTTAGCATCGCTTGCAGCTCTGGCGGTCGCAAATTCCACATCAGAAAACGGATTAAATTTTATTTTATATTTTTCGTAATAAATTTCTTGTAACTGCTTAGCAGTAGAGTTCCATATCACTTTGACCACACTTTCCTTATAATCTTCAAAATTTTTCTTTTTCATATTAAATGCGTAGTCCTCCAGTATAGTATCCACCTGTACTACACTCATACACTCATGGATATTATACAACTTTTCGTCACAAAATTCAACAAACCGTTTCCATACACTTGATTTTGATTTTCGGGTGTTATCTGGTGTTATATTTTGAATTTCTTGTCTAATTACTTGTTGATTTTCTTTAACAAATCGCGACATTTCGCTATATACTTATTAAACTCAACGACAGACCTTTTAAACTAGTAATTATTAAGCTTTGTGACAGAACCGGTTAAACAAAAATGACAAATCAACATAATATGTCAAAAACAACAATACCCTGGCCAACTTGACAAGTAGTGAAATTAATTTAAAATGTCAGGTTGGATTAATAATTTTTTTCCAAATTATGGTGTTAAGTGGTGTGAAATTTTCTTACCGAATACCACGCAAGCTTAAATTATTCCGGGAAATTTTCTTTCGGGCACGAATATTTTAAGAAAATTATCGTGCCCTCAAGAAAATTTTCGGAAATAATTTAAGCTCTTGTGATATTATAAGTGAAAATTTTTAGCTCAAATAGCAATCCTATTAAATTCGTCCATTTCTAATCACGTGTGCTGAAATAACCAATCAGAACAGAATTACACTGAAAAGATCCCTGAGGGATCTTTTCACTTATGTCACTCAGTTTGACAGTAATGACAGTTCAATAATTTAAAATTTATTTCTTGACAATATCTCAAACATTTTCCTAATGTATTATAATAAAATCTGCCCCATGACTCAGTTTAATAAGAAAGAATCAACTTATCCATGGTTTACGAGCGACTTGAGGAGGCAAAGGAGAATTTATCACATATCTACAATATATATTGCATCTCTAAGAATCTCCAACTACAAAAATTGTATAAAAAACAAAAGAAAAACTATAGAAAACTTATAAATAAGGCAAAAAAAAATTATATTAGTAATAAAATTAACGGTGCAACGAATAAAACCAAACAGGTATGGACAGAAGTTAATAATAAACTAGGACGTAAAGGAAAGAACACCCACATAGAGAGAATTCATTACAATGAAAATTTCACATCTAACCCCCATGACATCTCCATCTGCTTTGGCAAGCATTTCTGAGAGTATTCGCATCAAGTTACACTATCACTTTGGCAATGATAAATCCCAGTCTTGCGCAACAGGTGAAATAATTCCACATTCAATTTTCTGTGAACCAGTAACCTGTGAAGAGGTACCAAGTGTAAAAAAAAGACAAAAAAAATTCTTGTTTGTATGGATATGATGAAATGCTGGTGAGTGTAATAAAAGCCGTTGGTGAATCAATAGCTAAACCCCCAACAATTGTAATAAACATGTCATTTGCAAAAGGTGAATTTCCTGATATCTTAAAATTAGGAAAAATCATATCATATTTAAAAGTGGTGATCCAGCGGATATAGACAATTATTGTCCCATATGTATTCTAAGTGTATTTTCAAAAATAATTGAGAAACTAATGTATAATAGGCTTATCTCCTTCCTAGATAAATACAATATCCTAAGTGAATATCAATATGGTTTTCGCCCAAACAGGTCAACGGAAACTGCTGCAGTGAGTTTCGTAAACTTTTTAAATACAGAACTAAATAAAAATAAACATGTTGCAGGAGTTTTCTTTGATCTGTCAAATGCTTTTGACTCTGATTTTGACTTTGATTACTTTGACATTGACATAAAATTCTTTAATGTAAAACTACAAAACTTAGGTATAAGAGGAATTACTTTGATGTCGACATTGGGGTAGCGCAAGGCTCCATCCTGCGTCCTTTAATATTCTTATTATGTGTTAATGATTTGCCACAATGTATTAGCAAGGGGCATGTTACTACGTACTCGATTGCTATAGCAGAACCATCACTAGATCAACTACAGAGATCATTAGGCGCTATCGGGGATGAAATGGCAGTATGATGCCGAAAAAATAACCTTATGTTAAATTCAGAAAAAACAAAATGCATTTACTTTAACACAAACATACTGTGATGTATTGCAACCCCTAGAATGTAGGCAACACAGAATTACTTCGGATGTTGTCTGAATATAGATTTGCACCTACCAGAGAAAGAACCTACTAGAAGGTCTAGAGTGATGACATATCTGTTCTGGAACTGTCTAGAGAATGGTGACGTAATCAGAGAAATTTCGAGATGTCATCTTTAAGTATATGAGGCATGGGGTAAACTAGAGTGGATAAGCACAGTTCTAATGATCAGTTGAGATGGTCAGAGAGTAAGAAGTGAACACAGTGATTGAATTGTAGTACACAGTGTATTATTAGTCAAGTAATTAATTTGTTGTAAATAGGAAGTTAATAAATTAGTGTTTAGTGTTACCCTGGTGTTATAATTTCCGAACCCACGATACAGGGTGTTTACAAAAAGGGTGTAAACACGTCACAATACAATTTCCTGCGGAGCTATGTAAAACGTCTCTTGTTAAGAGCACAAAATTTCTTGATGTCAGTGTTGACCACAAAATATACTGGGAAATACATATTGATGTAGTTGCAAAGAAATTAAGTAGTGCTTTCTTTGCTATCTTACAATTCTGATACGATCTGGACTGTGAAGTATAATGATGCAGGTTTATTATGCGCTTGCATATTCAGCTATGTCATATCATGTCATACTATGGGGAAGCGTAATGGACGTAAACAGAGTATTCCTAGCCCAAAAAAGAATTGTACGTCTTATCTATAATAAGAAAATACGCGAATCTTGTCGGGACTATTTATGAACAACGGAATTCTCACATTTTACTGCATATACATTTTCAAGTGTTCACCTTTTTGAGGAAAATGGCTTAAAACAATAAAACCTTTTGTAGCAATTATTTCCGATTTGGATTTTAAGCCTACTGGCCTAGTAGCCTATGCGCTATACTAGATGATTTTACTGTGGCATATTACTGATGTGAACGGTTTGCTTGAACACTTGATTAAGATATTTATACATTCATCTTAAAGTAGAATATTTTATATAGCTATACTAGTAAAATATTTGCGGCACGTTCGCTTTAAATCGCTACGGTGATCCACTCCGAATAAGCTTGATATATTATGACGTTTACGTTTTCTACTTTCGGTTTGTTTAGGACCAAAAAACGTAGATGAAATGAGACTTATTTCTGATTTACATTTCATTTTAAAATCAATCTGTTATGCTATTACTCTGACACATATTAAATTTCACAATGCTATTGTAGAGAACGACTACTTTAATGTGACTGCTGTTAAGATACCTGCAGTTAAAATTAAGTCATTTATTACATCTACTACTTTATATACTTTTTTAATCATTTAAGTCGAGGCTATCTACCTACATGTCTTTTTATTTTTAAATTTTAAAATTTCGCTTTTGAGGTACATAAATCAGATAAAAACGGACTATTGTTAGACTACAAGAAACTAAAACATCACATTCTGTTGAGACGGAAGGGATAACAATTTCTTTTATCAAATATTTATATTTAATTTTAATAGTCAAATAATTACTTTTTAAGGCTTGATAAAGAAAACAAAAATATAATTTAATTCGCTATACTGAATTAATTAACATCAATATACAGACAAGATATTAGAGCATGACTTCTATCTCAAGAGTGGGCAAACATATAACACTTTCGTCGGATAAACAAGTGATACGGGGATTGTTGCCACCTGACTATTTTTAAACCCGGGTTAATCTCAATTTTCACACCTTACCAGTCCTCGGCCAGCTTCCATCACTCTCAGGGCCAGTCCCCAGTATATACGGACATACTGGTTGCCTAACTGTCTAGGTACCTAAATAAATATTATATTAATAAATGATTAATTTATAATCTGAGAAAGAAAACCCATGAAGTGGAGCTTATAACAAATCTTTATTACACAAAATTATCAAGTCAATAAAAAAAATAATCGTATCAAATTTATAATTTTACCAGAAACGTAACACCTTAGCAGTGTTAAAAGTGATAATTTTTTTTAAAGTTAAACCTATAACAGGTTACGTTCATAATTTCAATGGAAATGAGAATAAAAATTATTAACACGAGAATTAGATAATAATACCAAATGCAATTGCACGCAGTTTACACAGTAAAAGAAAATAGTTATGAATACATGGAATTCAATATTCCCCGTTAATAGGTAATTTTACATATACAGTGTGTCCACGGATGGTCTTAACTATACTTGTAAAAATTTTTATTTTCAGTTTTTTGAAAAAAAGTAATTCTTCATATTAATTTGCTTGTTATATAAATACGAGTCACGTTGAGAAACTTCGATTTTGTTGTACAGGGTGCGCAAAAAATATAAAAATGTAGATTTTCAAAATTAAAAATTTTTAAATAAAACTTTTTGAATTAATAAAATTAAGTATCTTGGAAGGAGTAACCAAAGAGCCAAATATTTTTTTTTTCCATTAGAGTTATTATTATTAAGATATTTCATATTAAAAATTCAATCGATTTTCTTTTCATGCCTTATTATCCATTATTATTTTTTAAAGTCTATGTATTACTTGTAAAAAAAGTTTTCCGATTCAGGTCCTACCTTAGTTGAATTAACTTCGTGTTATTTTTAATGCTTAGGTGACATTATTATTTGTTAACATTTATCAACTAATATCTTCAGAATGATGCTGACCTTAGAGCAAGGCATTACTTATTAAGTGTTACATTTTGTCTCACGTTTAATTTTAAAAAATCCGTTTTATTATCAAATATCTTAGTAACAATAACTCTCATGGAAAAAAAATATTTGGCTTTTCAGTTACTCGTTTTAAATTCTTTAATTTTAATGCTTCAGAAGTTTGATTTAGTAATTTTTAATTTTAAATATCTACATTTTTATATTTTTTGCGCACCCTGTACAACAAAATCGAAGTTTCGTAATGTGAATTGTATTAATATGATAAGCAAAAGAAATTATGAAGAATGATTTTTTCTAGAAAAACTGAAAGTAAATTTTTTTACAAGTATAGTTAAGTCCATCCGTGGACACACTGTATAATGAAATAGTATTACGCAAAGTAGATATTTAACATAAATTTAATTTAAAAATATATACATACATATAACAAAAATTATACAAGTTACGACTTACGGTCAAATCTTGAATTTTTAAATTTTGAAATACAAAAGAAGACTATGTGAGAACACTTAACTTTTCCCAGGAGTGGAGAGGTACAAGCGCTGAACTGTTTTTCTTGTATTCTAGGGTGATCGATTAACTCGACCAAATTTCAGCTTGAACCATAACCAGTTACAACCATCTCGAAGTAATTAAAGGAAACAACAAAAAGAACATCCATCGGTATAAGCTCCAAAATTATTCAACCATTTACTTAACTATATCTAACCACTAATCTAAAAAATGTATACCATGTCCAAAAAAAAAGCCTACAATTTTTAATATTCGAATTAGTTCCCTTTACTATTTACAGTTACTAGAGATTTAATAACTCACCCTTTTAGGGCTTAACAAAATGTCGACCATGTGCTCGACCTAACACGTGCTCTGTTGTAGCCATCATCAATCCAGCAATAAACGCTGACTAGATTTTTCCAAATCATTGTAATTGGTAAATACCGAATCCCACAATAACAATCCAACAAACCATGTAACTTCTAACAAAATGTGGATAAAAGATTTTTCTCACCTTACCAAGCTGCCACAGCCACACGTCTTTTCGCCTCAAAGGTCACGCCAAGAAGGAAGTACAAAGAACCTCAGTTTCCTTACTAGGTGCCTAGCGCAGAATGTACTGCGCAGACGAAACGACAAAAAGAATAATTGAATTTTCGCGATACCATTTGAAACTCTGGTGCCTAGCGCAGAATGTACTGCGCAGACGAAACGACAAAAAGAATAATTGAATTTTCGCGATACCATTTGAAACTCTTCAAGGAAAGATTGTAGAAAAGTAATCACAAAATGATTTATATTACAAGAAAAATACAATACGACATCCGTAATTTGTATGATATTTGCTAAGTTCCATCACAGAAGTCCCCTACGATTAAAATCCAAACCTGACGTTAATCTACGTCAGACTAGATTAACCTGTTGATTCGAGATCAGATAAGAAGTGATATAATATTACGACAATTTTTAACTACAAAAATTATGCTCTCGTATATTAAAATTAATTGAACTGAAAAATTGAAGGATTACTAACTTTATCGGAGCAAAATATTTTAAGGTAAAACATTAAATAGAGCTACTCCGAACAGCAACTGTTCAGTGAGCGAACATTCAGTTGAGAATTGAATCGAACTCTGCTTACCAGCTGATTACCCTTGAAACAACCTTCGAGCATGTAAGGGAAAATAAAGGTTCCTTTTCTATTTTACAACAATGCGTATGGTTTGTTCTCAACACATATGGGCGAGGGACGCGAGAGGCGTAGTAAACACTGTAGTAAACACCCACAAAACACAATAGAAAACAAAAGTAAACAATACGCAAATGATACTAAACGCTATATTAGAAAGGATTCCCTACGAGGATGAGATCATTATTTTGCACCAGCCAATGGATCGGGGATTAATAATTTGCTTGTTTACAGTTGTTGCCAGAACAAACAAACAGCTGTTTGGCGACCTCTGTTTTCCCCTATATCCTCGAAGGAAACAACTTTCAAATTCCTATAACCTATTATTTTGTTTCACTTATTATTATAAACAACTAATGAATACGAATTTTAATAAGCAAATAACATAAGGCACAGAAGGTAAGTGATACATTTGAACTAGTCGTTATCATAGATTGCACTACTTGAGTTATGGTTATGTTTATGAATGCGATTTGTTTATAGGTTCTATTTATTTTCAGATTCCACACTATGTAAGAGAACTAGCAATTTACATGGAAAAGAAATGTACCACACAATACTGTGATGGATGAAGATAAAGTAATTATTTAAATAATATTACTCGAAATATTTTTATTAAAATTTTATGTTTATTTCTAGGCACAAGTTGGCTGGACTACAATCGACAAATATGGCAATTTTATTAAGCAAATTAATAATTTAAAAGGATTACCAAAGTACGCAAATATGAATAGGAAATACTATTAATATGTGAAAATACATTATCAATACATGACACGCATTACGCTTTTGGCTCGGAATCTAAGTTGGTTCGAAACCCAAATGGGTTTGCTATGTTTTTTTAATTTTTACTTTATGTTACACTGAGTCTTTTACCAACTAAGTTCGTACTATAAAATTAAAAATGTCTAAAACTAACTTTATTTACAAAAAACTGCGAAGAATATCGTTAGAATGTGTAACAATTATATAAAAAGTTCAGTGAACAGGCGAAGAGTACGTTTTTAGCTTGATGTTATTATTGTTAACTGCAATGAAATCATATACCCGTACTGCCACCAGCTCCTTAGCTATAACATCGACTCCACACAATTATTTTTACACTTGAATAGCGTAAGTTAATTAAAGGTAGCCCTGTTTTTATTGGGGCTTCAATAAATACTTCACTTCTTGTGTAACGTCTTGAAAGGCCGATTCAATGTTACTTCCTCCGAGTTATCTTTAATTAATCAACACTCAATGTCTCCTTTAGAATACCATAAAATGAACTAATCAATTTTCACCGGCAAAGCTTACCTACACTGCGCCGCGTGTAGCAGATGCGTTTTATTCAATGTATTGCAATGCCAAACCACGTGGCTTTATTCGTTGTTTTATTTGGTTTTTATTTGTGGGGGGGGGGGATACTATTGATTCATACATAATAGAATGACAAAAAATTTCCTTTATTATTATACATGACACTATTTTGCAGCTTACGGTCTTGATCTTGATTCACATTAAAATATTTAAAAATAAAGTCATCAAATATGTCCCCGGGTTTAAAATCATTAGCTTGGATTAAAATAAGATATTCAAAAATTCCCGCCTACCTGAAATTTAGCAGTTGGTAATATTGGCATTGGAAAGTCTAAATAAACCATTTTAAATAAGTTACTAGTTTTAGCGTGTTCAGTTGATGAGTTTGAAATGAAGAGCTAAGTGGATAAAGGTGTTATGTCACAAAAACACGTTATTGAGTAATTTAACTCGAAAGTTTTTAGGTGAGAACTTTTTTGTTATAACGACTATATAGCTTGCATTTTGCGATGATATTGACATTTGATGTACTTTTCAGAGACAAATAACTAAAGTTGTCAGTTGTCATTATTTTCGAAAATTTTAAAAAATTAATGTACATAACATCTTTATCCGTTCATAAGTTTCTCTGAAATGAATAAGGAATTAGTGAATAAAAGTGTTAAGAAATTAAACATATTTTATTATTATTAAAACATTGTACAATTTTTAGGTAGTCGGACAGTTCTACGGTTTTGAGCCACAGTTTGGTCATTTACAAGTATGTTGTGATAATACGGCCTGTATTCTTCATTTATGAATGGTAATTGTTCTTTAAGATTGGCCAGTTTTCCTACACTTAGGCTGCCCTTGTTTTCATTAAACACCGTTAGAGCAATACAGTCGGAATTTATCTTATGCATATTCCTTTTCTTTAAAATATCGACTTTGTAAAATGGAGTCATTTCATCTAGTGATGTAATAGTAGCACCCATAGGTGCCATTTTATACCGTCGTGAAAATAAACCTTTTCTTTGTTCAAGTTTTTCTTCCTGTGGTACAAATTGAGTTTTGAGGCAATTTCATCAATGTCCTTGAAATGATTCTTCATATCTATGACAACGGCGTCTTTGGGAGTTCTTAAAATTTTTCGATACTGGTCCGGAACGTAGATGTTTTGATTTTTCCTTAAAATTTTCTCGACTCTGCCAAAGTCTCTGTCTGAATCTAAATATGAATGTCCCACCTCCGAAAATTTATAGTCGATAACTTTAAATTCTCTCTTTAAAATCAACAACTGGTAAAGTGTAATGATATTGAAGTTTTTATTTTGTCCACCACAGGAGTCGGGCCATATTATAATGTGAACGATCTTTTCTTGGAAATATTCATTGTAAATTTGTGAAAAGGTATGTAAGCAACTAGCAATTTCTAGGCTTTCACGGCTGGCCATATCTTCAGTCCATGTGAAAAAGAACGTTTTTTTTTCAGTGTTCCTCAATGTATGTATGCCAAGGTTGTAAAACCACATTTGACGAAGGTAAAATGCTTTCGATGTACCTAATTTTGGCAGCGGCATGGTTTGCTGAAGATCTAAAGTAAGAAAGCAAATCGTTCTATCTTCTGTAACTTTTGCTCCGTCACGCTTTTGTTGTTCGAAAGCTAGTTTGTAATTTTCTCCGTATTCTTTAGTATTATTTTTTTTTTCTATTTCTTTTAACCCAATAGATGTAAGCATAGCGAACCCTGTAATTCTTAAACGATAACCTTACAAACCCAAATGACCTTTGACTTGATTGGCGTAATTATCATACTTATTATTTTTTCCGCGAGAATTTCGGAATTTGCCAGATTTGCCTCAAACAATTTAATGCTCTTTCAAAATATTGGGTGGGCAGAAGCCATAGCAGATATCAGTTTTGCTCTTGTCATAAAAATTTCTACGGTCCAGCCGTCTTCTACTTGTCAGCATAAAAATGTTTGTACAAAAATCAACACCGCAAAGCGTCACTTTCCAGTATTTCTGATTTACAGACTAATTTGCTAGAATACTTTGGTAAATTCGTATTTTATTATCGCATTTTATATTGATAATGTTTTGTTTTTAAAACATTATTAAAACTTGCCTGGGAAGAAATTGCCACTATGTGACTGATTTCTGCTGAATTGCCAAAAGGTATAAATGTGTTTACAGCAATTAGATACTCAAGTACCATCTCGACTCTTGTACCATCTCATACCATTTCGAAATTGAACGAAATGAATATATGGATTAAAACACTATAAGCACTATTTCCAAATATCAGCCAATTTATAAACATCTTACATGATTCATGAAATCGTTTATTCATTGCCATTTGTAATATCAGTTTACTACGACTGGCCATTTTCACTATAATAGTAAGAAACACTTAACACAACTTGTCACATTAATGTCAATATAACATAACTTTAAAAGCAAAGTGTTTTGGATTAAAACAATTTAATATCGCACAGTAATGGATAAAGGTGGTATGTGATCATGACACCTTTATCCATTAAATTATATAAAAACTATATGTACATAACACCTTTATCAAACATTAAAACGCATTTAGGAAAGGTTTATTATCCTAAAAACTTATTGAAATGATAGATTATAAGTTAAAATAGTTGTCTGTGTAAAATTTTCAAAAATGTCACATAACACCTTTATCCACTTAGCTCTTCAAATGTAAAGATATTAGGCGATTTGTGCGTGTATGATGATTTTTGGCGATTCAGCGTCATTAGCGTGTTAGTGAGAATTTTTCTTTATAAAATATTTAAAAATAATATTGGTCTTATTTGATAGACTGTACTGAGTACATAAACTATGCATAGCTTCATTTACTTACATAAATCCATTTAATGTCAAAATAAAATTTGAAGGTTACTTCGTCATTATCGTGGATATTTTTTATTGTCATTACCGTGGATTCTTTTGTCCACCCTAATGACACAATGTCCACGCCAATGATATTTTCCAATATTTAACATTTATTTTAGAATTATACATTTTCGATATGCCCAAGCAAGTGCCAAATTCTGAAGAAGTTGACAAAATGTGTTTACTGTATTGAAATGATATGTTGTCTATTTTTGTATTAGTCTTGAATATGTTTTTCCTTTGAATATAAATACTTAAAACAAAACGATATACTTGTCAGTTATTCATTAGCGTGTCATTTTGGTCACTGGCGTGGATATGAATTTTTGAAGAAACTAAAAATAAAGTGTTGAGCTTTACAAATCATCACATCCTACTCTACGCCTATAAGTTAACAAATAATTCTTTTTCAAAATTTTTCAAAACCTTTTTTTCTTTTAAATTGTGTTACCCCAAATTGTTCCTATTGTAAGAATAACCCATATCTAATCACTATATGTTTTGAAATCTATTTAAAACCAACTAATAACGAGTAAAAGTTGCATTCGGGTGTTGTCGAATCCATGGAATTAGTATACTAGAATACAGCTAAATAACTTTATACGAGCTAATTTTCTTGAAGAAGGTGAAAATGTTAGAAAGGTCTCACTAGAAATGTATGATCATTCTGGATGTCATGTCTAATTACTTGACATTCTACATAGCTTTGTAAATCTGTCTGAAGATGATGAAAAAGAAACGCTGGCTGAATTTAATTTATTTTAATATATGCTGCGGTATATAATAACTGTCATTTTAAAAAATCATTTTGCTCACAAGTTATCGCTTAGATTTACTTAGCCAGCCTGTATTTCCTCTCTTTAATCCACCCAAGTTATATAATTGCTTAGACCTTGTTTTTATTAAAGGAACTTTGTCCACACCATTTTATGTTAGCAATTTCGCGTGAATTTAAATAACACAATTTCAAATATACAGATCTTAGTGTGGACCTAAGAATCAATTGAATATGGAATATTATTAATGATCGTTAATAAAGTTCTTATTTTTACTAATGATCTCCCATCTGCTACTGGTGAATTTACAACAACTTATCGAAAGAGCAAGTGAATATTATGTACCTTGTCTTGAAGACTACCGTAAGATTTTTGACAATGTGGAATGGGAAAAGCTGTGGACTGTATTTGTTGCAATGGGGAAACCAACATCTGGTTTTTATTATTCATCGACTATAAGAAGAAAACTTTGCTTTGGGTAAAGTAGACAACACTAACTCCAACAAATGTAAAGTTGGAAAAAGTCTCAGACAGGGCTGTGTTCTGTCACTAATCCTCTTTAACATTTATAGTAAACACGTAATGCGACGCGTATTGAAACTGGCATGGTGGAGTAGCCATAGGCGAAATCAAGGTTTCCAACAGCAAAATATCTATAAAATGTAAGATTTCATATGCAAACCATTTGTCTGAAATTAATGCAGATCCCCTACTGGTTTTGTGAGGTTTATGTTATATTTCAGTTTTCCATGTAGCCATAAATCTTAGAGGCAGTCTACTAAAAGACGGGGTAAGATTATTTGTACATCTCTAACCACACAAATATGTTGAGCTGGCATCTAAAACAATATACATTCCAGATATAGCGTTTCCTCTCACAAGTTAATTCAATCTTCCTAATTAATTTTGAAATGCCCTGCGTAATATCAAATACATTTTCATTATACTGCGTACAGACAAGAATCATTTTCTATTCACGTAGATTGTGTTCTCTGACAATTTGCTTTATCAGGTCATGTTTGCAAGTGACAAAACCGATCGGTAGATTATAGTTTGGTGCTGTTAAGTAAGCTCATTAATTCGAGACTCTCATAGTGTTTTATGTAATAAAGCGTGTAACTGACTGATATGGATATTACTAGCAAACTAATAATTAATGTATGAACAGTGTGTAAAAGATGCAAATAATTGATATCAAAGCCTGCAGGAAAGAGCGTAGCAGGATAAGAATTGCCAATCGCCCTCCGCAAGGATGATGTTCAATTTTTCATCTTGATTGCTATCAATGGTACTTACAATTTTACCAAATATTATCCCTAATATGTGACCGTTTAAGGACCGGTTTATCACTGCAGGGTTTGCGTGTTAGTTAGCCCCAGGATAACTTTAATCTCGGGTCAAAGTGAGTGTTGATAGCCTGAGATTGATACCGCTTTCTACAGAGTTGCCAGCTCTAGGTTGATTGTGATTGACGAAAAAATGATTGATTTTCTGTTTTTTTTCTTTGCCTTATTTATATTAATGTCCTGGCGAAGTTTAGCTAATGCTACTCTACCACTTAACCAGGAAGGCGAAATGAGATACGGTCACCCATCCAAGTGACGGACTCGCCCGGCGCGCCTTAACTTTGCCGATCGAGGTATCATCACAATCAATCAATCAATAACAGTTTATTTTCAAATTAAAGTTACAAGAATGCGCCTAATCAGATCCCGGTCCAGAGCCTGCCGTGCAACCACGACGCGCAGCGTTGTGGTGAATGCGCGGCCGGGTGGAGCGGGTCCGTTTGGCTAGAACGATAGCTATTTAAATGTTAAAGCTCGTCACTGAAACCGGTACCGTATCTTATCTCATGTTCATTAGTTTTTTAAGTTTTCGTTACTAAATTAAAAGCATTTGCTTGTTGTAAAATCACCTTAACAGTGGCAGCAACAAGCAACAACAATTATAATATAGACTAGAATATTTTCTGATCGATAGTTACATTTCTATTTTAAGAAAATGAGCGAAACCCCAGCAAATGTAGGCCCCAATTTTTGCTATTAATTAAAATATTGCTATTGCAAATGTAAATAAAAAAACCGCTGCCTAAGGAATCACTACTTCCACATCCAGATTCTCTATCCGAGTCACTCACAACGAAAAAACTTTGTATGTGAAAATAATTGTTTATGGAACTTTAATAATATAATCTTTGAAATCCTCTACCCCAAAAACCCATAAAACGATACCCCACATCGGTAGTGGGGTGGGGGTGGTGATAGGGAGGTGGTAGTGGGGGGTGGATGAAGTAAAAAAATATTTTGAGGTTTCTGATTCCTGTACATGCACTAAATCACATTTTTTTTCATCCCCTTTAATAAGGAGGTGGGGGTGGTAATAAGGGTGGCTAATGCCAAAAATTTTTTTGAGACCTCAGCTTCTCTTGTATATACTAAATACCAATTTCATGGACTCCTACTTGCTTAATTTACCCATTTACCCCAAATTTACCCCAATTTACCCCCCAACCCTTCGACGGAACAAGATGAAAATATAAGATCTCGTTAAAGTACATATGTGTACCAAATTTCAAGTCAATATCTTAAACGGTTTCAGAGTAAACGTGCGCACAAAAAAAAAGTTACAGACAGACAGACCGACAGACAGACAGACAGACCGACAGACAGACAGAAATTTTTTTCCGCTCAAACTTAAAATCTCGACGTTTCATGACATTTTAAGCCTATTTGGACAATAAAAATTTTTTTTAATTTTTTTGTCGTTACTATACTTCCACTGGACGTGGAAGTAAAATGGTTGATTGAAATCCATGACTTTGATTTTTTTACAAAACTAATAGTTAATTTGCAAAAGAAAGAGCTATTCAGCCTTTTCATTGTACACCGTTTCGGAGATATCTGCGAAATATAGCAAATAACAGCTTACATTTCGGAGCCGAAAAAATTGCAAAAACATGCAATCTTGACACGTTTATATTTTTCGAAAAACACCATTGGGACGATCGTAATATACTATTTTTGTTCACATTTTAGTGATTAATAGTATATTGTGTATTTAGGTGTGAAAGCAATACATTCCCGGACGACGATGCAAATTGTTGGCCGAGGCGCTAGCCGAGGCCAACAAGCATCGAAGTCCGGGAATGTGCTTTCACACCGAAGTACACATACTATTTTTTCTGAAATCACTATCAATATTATTACAAATTAAGGAATTTGTATTAATGCATAACATTTCTTCATTACAATCTAAGTGCTTACTAATAAATGCAATTTTAATGTGAGTTGGTTTGTCTGCGTGTATTTATTTACTGTCTAAAATATACAAAAAAAACCGTACGGGAATGTTACTTTCCCGGCCTAGGCCGGGAAAGTAACATTCCCGTACGGTTTTGTTGATCGTTGCTTGGCAACGGATCTTTTCCGGTCTGTTTTGTGATAGTTTCTTAGCAACGGACTAAAATACTGGAATTGTGCATTTTTCGATCTGAAATCGCGCCGAAAATCTAGACATTGCCAATCGATTTCAGAAAAATTAATTTTTATTTCCTGTACCATATATCGTAATTCGATTTAAACTGTTGAATAGTGTACCAAATAAATAAATAAAATTTACAAGTCAAAGCTAAGAAAACTTAACTCACAAGGAATTTTGTTAGAATTGATAATATATTTTTATTGCATCGTAAACCAAAATTCCGTGAAGAGATAAGATGGAAAACTCTAGAAATAAATTTTTTATTATCAGAAATATTAACAAGGCCATAAATATTACGATATAAAACGGGACAATGAAGGTTTCTAAACGGTTCAAGACGGTTTACGACCATAAATTTGACAAATACTTGTTAACAAAGTGCTGCTTATTTCATGCTAATGCTGCTGCTGCAAGATCTTACATGGAGAAAGTTAATAAACCAGTTAAATTAAACATTAGAGTGAACTAATTAGAATCTTCTCATATTGCTCATGGCTGAATACCCTCGAATCAAATACTCGAGTTGCTCATGGGAAAGTGGTGGCTTCATCCCCTAAATTTCAAGAACGAAGTTGACATGTGTGTGATGCATTTATTAAAAGTTGCATTGGACAGGAAATTTTACGTCAGGTAAAGATGTAGCAAATTAATTTTTTTTCGAACCACTGTGCGTTAGGCATTATGGACTAATTTCTGCAACATCTATGAGTTCTCCATAAGTGGTTTTCACCAATAATGTTAAAAATAATATTAAGAAAGTTTGTTAATTACTGGAGATATTGGCCTTATTCAGGTTTTCAGACGGATCGTCCTTAATCTTCGAAATTAAGCAGCGTTGTGCTTGGCACACATTATTACCGCATACATTATATGTGGCTGAAGACAGAAAAGAAATCAGAAATGAGAAACGATTATTTACAGTGGACCAATGGAGTAATGCACATGACGTGAAAATTTGAGTAATCACAGAATTGAAAAGTATGTTCCTATAAAACAAAACTTGTATGTTGAACAGGGTTGAGCAGCTAACGTTATCTAACATAAAAAACTGCCTAAAAATAATATAACTATTGTAAAAAAGTTTTTAACACTTTCATATTTTAGGGTGTGATAGAAAAGAGCATTTCCAATATCGCATAATTTTGATTTAACGAAAAAGAGGGTAAAACACCCCAAAAGGTATCTAAAAATAACGTAACTATTTCAAAAAAGTTTCTAACACTCTCCTATTTTAGGGTATGTTAGAAAAAAGCATTTCCAATATTGCATAATCTTTATTTAACGAAAAACAGGGGATAACTATTTAAACTATTTAAAAATAATATAAAAATTGTAAAATTTTTTCACGCTTTTGGATATTGGAGGGCGATAGAAAATACTATTTACAAGATAGCATAATTTGGATTTAATAAAAAACAGAGTTTAAGAGGGTAAAACACCCCAAAAGCCACCTAAAAATAATGTAACTATTGCAAAAAAGTTTTTAACACTCTCCTATTTTAGGGTATGTTATAAAAAAGCATTTCCAATATTGCATAATTTTTATTTAACGAAAAACAGGGGATGAGGAGGTGATACACCCCAAGAACTATTTAAAAATAATATAAAAATTGTAAAATTTTTTCACGCTTTTAGATGTTGGAGGGTGATAGAAATAGTATATTGTGTATTTAGGTGTGAAAGCAATACATTCCCGGACGACGATGCAAATTGTTGGCCGAGGCGCTAGCCGAGGCCAACAAGCGTCGAAGTCCGGGAATGTGCTTTCACACCGAAGTACACATACTATTTTTTCTGAAATCACAATCAATATTATTATAAATTAAGGAATTTGTATTAATGCATAAAATTTATTCATTACAATCTAACTGTCTACTAATAATTGCAATTTTAATGTGAGTTGGCTTGTCTGCAAGTATTTATTTTCTGTCTAAAATATACATAAAAAACCGTACGGAATAACATTCCCGTACGGTTTTGTTGATCGTTGCTTGGCAACGGATCTTTTCCGGTCTGTTTTCTGATAGTTTCTTAGCAACGGACTAAAATACAGGAATTGTGCATTTTTCGGTTTGAAATCGCGCCGAAAATGTAGACATTGCCGATCGATTTCAGAAAAATACTATTTCCAAGATAGCATAATTTGGATTTAATAAAAAAAAACAAAGTTTAAGAGGGTAAAAGTTTCTAACACTCTCCTATTTTAGAAAAAAGCATTTCCAATATTGCATAATTTTTATTTAACGAAAAACAGGGAATGAGGGGGTGATACACCCCAAAAACTATTTAAAAATAATATAAGAATTGTAGTAAATTTTTTTCACGCTTTTAAATTTTGGAGGGTGATAGAAAAGACTATTTCTAAGATAGCATAATTGGGATTTAATAAAAAACAAAGTTTAAAGGGGTAAAACACCCCCAAAAGCTATCTAAAAATAATGTAACTATTGCAAAAAAGCTTTTAACACTCTCCTACTTTAAAGTATGTTATAAAAAAGCATTTCTAATATTGCATTATCTTTATTTAACGAAAAACAGAGGATAAAAACTATTTTAAAATAGTATAAAAATTGCAACATTTTTTCACGCTTTTAGATGTTGGAGGGTGATAGAAAAGACAAGATAGCGTAATTGGAATTTAATAAAAAAACAGAGTTTAAGAGGGTAAAACACCCCAAATTATATTCTTTTTAGGCGGCTTTTGGGGTGTTTCACCTTTTTATCCCATGTTTTTCGTTAAATAAAAATTATGCAATATTGGAAATGTTCTTTTCTATCACCCCATGAAATATGATTGAGTTAAAATCTTTTTTACCATAGTTATATTATTTTTAGATAGTTATGGGGGTGTTTTACCATTTGTTTTTTATTAAAACCCAATTACGCGATCTTGGAAATAGTCTCTTCTATCACCCTCCAAAATCTGAAAGCGTTAAAAATTTTTAAACTTTTTATATTACTTTTAAATAGTTTTTGGGGTGTATTACCCCCTTGTCCCCTGTTTTTCATTAAATAAAAATTATGCAATATTGGAAATGCTTTTTTCTAACATACCCTGAAATAGGAAAGTGTTAGAAACTCTTTTGCAATAGTTACATTATTTTTAGATAGCTTTTGGGGTGTTTTACCCTCTTAACCTTTGTTTTTTATTAAATCCAAATTATGCAATTTTGGAAATAGTATTTTCTATCACCCTCCAACATCTAAAAGCGTGAAAAAATTTTACAATTTTTATATTTATATTTTTATATTATTTTTTATATTATTTTTAAATAGTTCTTGGGTGTATCACCCCCTTATCCCCTCTTCGTTTTTGCGAAGAGTATAATAATATAGATTTCTTATATTTTTTTAGCAAATTAGCCATCTGCAAATTTCGGAAACTGATTTCTTGATTTAAATTTATCAGATTCCGGAGAAGAAAAATTTTTTTTTAAATCCACTAAATAAACAGTAAAATGCGACAGGACTATTTAATTTTATCTTTTTATTTTAAAGTTTAGAGGTTAATAACCATCATTATGTCGCTGAAATTTACAGTTGTGATTCTATCCACGAATAGTTTTCCGATTAAATTTATTATCCAAAATCCTCCATGAACGTGACGCCGCGCCGGTAATCAACAAATAGGGCAGTTAAGCGGCAGTAAATGAAAAACGATAATTTCATCAGTTTAAAATATGATGTGTGCCTTACACTGTGAAGTCCGCAGCGACTCACAAAAGCTGGCGACCTAATTTCATGGCGACTTTGTCCTGAACTCTGACAAACTGACGATGCAACCAATCCAATCAAGCCGGCTTGTAATCCTCTAAGGCTACTCCGGTTCTATGTCCGTTGGAATCGAAGGACGGGAGGAACTTTCCACAAACAGTATCGGTCTTTAATTGTCGGCGACAGGAAAAAGTACATCTGGTAGCGACTGAAATCATGTGGGTGAAAGAAAACTGAAGTTTACATTGCACAAAATGTTTCGGAAAATTCCACAATAGGTGTTATAATACTAATTGTCTAAAAATAAAGATTAAAATATGAAAACGTCAAAAATTTATTTTTGCGCATTTAATTTTTAAATTTTATTAACTAGATATAAATATTATACTCTTTACAGGTATATTGAAAATTTGTATCTTAGTAGGGTGGCCCATCTTTTCTCACCCCTTCAAATGGTTCCACTTGAAGAAAAAATAATCCTCTTAAAATATTATTGAGGCAAAATGAAGGCAAGGAGTGCCGCAGGACCCATTATTATGCAATAATAGAAGAAGTAAATGGAATTATTTACATACTTTGGTTGTTACATCAGCAATATTTATCTTTAGAATGACTAATCAAGTCATATAAATATAGTCGGGGAGCTCTCCCCTGTACGTGCACCCCCCGCCCGATCCTTGAGGACAATGTTTTTCATAAAGATTAGAGCCTAAGGAACAATTTAAGACATGTTCTAAAAAAAAACTGGCTATACTTTCAAAATGGCGGCCATATGTTAAAAAAAACTGTTGCCAATGTTGTTTTTGTCATTTAACACAAAAACTAAAAAAGATGGATAAAAACTTTTTTCACAAAAAACAACATGCATTAAATTTTCTACAATTTTGTTCCTATACAATATTTTGACAGGAGTTACCATTTTCAAGATAAATGAGTCCAAAATTAAGAAAATATGGAAATTCATATATCGGTAAATCACTTAGAAGAAATAACTGTGACAATTATTGTAGGGCCTATAATATAACTTTATATTATTAACATAACAAAAAAATAAAATAAACTGAAAAAAAATTAATAATAATAATAATATTGTAATTTGCAGATATTTATCTAGAAAACGGTAACAATGATATCTGGAAAACGGTAACTCCCATCCAAATTTTGTATAGGAACAAAATTATAGAAAATTTTATGCACTTTGTTTTCTGTGCAGAAAGCTTTTCTCCATCTTTTTTAGTTTTTGTGTTAAATGACAAAAACAATATTTGCATTTTTTTTTTAAACGGACACCATTTTGAAAGTACAGCCAGTTTTTTTTAGGACATGTCTTAAATTGTTTAGGCTTTAATCTTTATGAAAAACATTGTCCCCAAGGATCGGGGGGGGGGGGGGGGGGGGTGCACGGACTGTTAGGGTGGGCTCCCGTAGTATTACGTTTTATATTGAATTTTATATTTTATTTTAAGAGCTGAATCATTTATCTGGAAAATATTGTATAGAAACAAAATTGTAGAAAATTTTATGCACTTTTTTTTGTGCAGAAAGTTTTTCTCCATCTTTTTTAGTTTTTGTGTTAAATGATAAAAACCATATTTGCAATTTTTTTTAACGGACGCCATTTTGAAAGTGCAGCCAATTTTTTTTTTTAGGACGTGTCTTAAATTGTTCCTTAGGCTTTAATCTTTATGAAAAATATTGTCCCCAAGGATCGGGGGGCACTCAGGGAGGGCTCCCATAGTAATATCAAAATTTTCATCTGTTGTGGGTATAAGATGTGTCATACTACTGTAAATTCGTAGTCTAGAAAAAAGTTTTTAAATTAAAGCTCTCGTTTTATCTTTGTTTGTTTTATTGTGAAATGTTAACTAGGGATTGCAATTTACCGGAAGTTTTAATAACCGGTAAATCGGTAAATATAAATGTAAATAACCGGTTAACCAGTATTTACCGGTAATTTTTAGAATTAACGATTAAGGTGGCGAAAATGTCAATAATTGCCATTGAAAAAGAGAATTATTGTGTTTTTCCATGTACAAAATTATCTAAATTTAACAAAAAACATTTTTGTTTACGTATATTTAATATAATGAACAAACAAAAGGTTTTTTATCAAAAGGAAACAATATAAATGAAATAAATTTAAATAAATAATTATTCGATAAATAACAAAGATATCAACTTAAATAACGAAAATTATAAACATAAACTCAAATAGGGCATTTACTGAATACCTAATCTAAAAATACAATATTTTTTAAAAATAACCTGTTAAAAGGGTTAGTTTTTCAAAGCTATATCTGTTAGTCGTCTGATATTTGTGCATAGAATACCATCAGCTGAAGATGCCCTTCCTCAATCGATATTGGTGGGTCGATAAGTTAATAAGAATTGGTAATAACATACTTCTAAATGTATTCCACGGATATTTGCGACAGTGAAATATTCAATTTCCTGTCGCAAGATATTGTCAATGTCTCTCTTGTATTTTTTAGGACTTGGAGTTTGGATTTTACTTTTTATAATAGTGAGAAAAGTAACGCCATACACGAAGCAGCTACGGACACGTGTTTCGGAATTATAGCGTAGCAACAAAAGGGATCTGGAAAGGAAAAATAGGACAGATAGGGATTTTGTTGCTACGCTACGCTGATGAGGAACAATAATTCCGAAACAAGTGTCCGTAGCTGCTTCGTGTTTCCTCTTGGGGTGTAAGGCGTTATTTTTCTCACTATTTGTTTTTGACCCTCTTAATTCCTTCCTACTTTTTATAATTATATTTATTTATTGTTAAAAGTGCTCAGTGTTGGGACAGTCACTCTGTATTTAGTGAATACTAGTCACTGACATAAATAAAAACGTTGAATACGTGACATATCGTAAGTTCAGAATTTACCGAAATAATCGGTAAAAAATTAAAATAGCCGGTAATTATCATCATGTGTTTTTTGTCCTGATAACCGGTTAACCGGTTAATCTCTAATGTTAACAACTTTTTTTCATACATAGTACTAAATACTATCCTAAATCTACAAGACATATAGTAATAAAAATAATATTTTTTGCACTCGTCCAAAGCATGCGACAGCGTTTCCTTTTTGACATTTGGAAATCTCGATTTATAATCTTTTACAACTTGGAGTAAAAACTGTTTTTGGTTTTATTATAGTCACCAATGAGTTTGATACTTCCCTCAGTTGCTTCATTTACAACTTTAATTTTGTTTGCAATATTGAAACATTGTTTATAAGACTCATTGTTACTCCATGTTGTTGTACCATTTTCCAAGAATTCCATAGACAAAAGTAATTTTTTAAAAAACTGTTTAGTGTTCTCGCATATAGGACATCATATGCGAGAACACTAAACAGTTCTTTGTTTTCAACGTCGGTAATGTCACTAATCATAAGTCGTTTAATACAATCTCCTCTTTTTTGACTGTGATGGGCCAGGCTGGTCTTGTAATAACTCTTCTTCGGCTTAGATTATTTCATCTTCATTTTCGTTGAAGTCGGCTGAACTACTACTTGATGATGAACACGTAGGTGACTGTTTCGAATAATCTAGTCTTTTCTTGAAGATTTAACTGTACTCGTTCAGATAATTTCTGTGATATCTCTTCAGCTGGTTTTTCTTGACAAGCAAGTTGGTAATCAATACCATGCATAAATCCAGGACGTCCCTTTTTTCTTTGGTTAATTAAAAACTGTTTATCTTCATTTATTTTCATCAACTCCAACGCATTTGCGTGAGATATTATCAAATAAATCGTCCAATTTTTCAACGAAAATTTCTTCTTTCTCTCTCGCACTGGTCTTTTTAACGTCCTCCACTCTGCATAAAGTTTATCAAATTGTTTAACACAATGAAAGTCCAGACGTATTGCAATCTGAGCTTTATCCCAAAAAACTGACACTTCTTTAATTGTCAATTTAGCACTTTCATGGACACTAAGCTTCACTTCGCAGATGTTATAAAAGAGCACTTGTAATACTTGTCTATTAGATGGCAATTTATTTACAATCATTTGTGACGTATAGTGTCCAACTAAATAAATGAAAATATCCTTTCGTAAGGATCTAATAACATCAGCCATCATTAAATGCTTTTTCACAAAAGAACCTACGTTGGAACTTATAGTGTCACCTCTGTAAAACACACTTGCAAACTGACATGAAAACCTACCGTAGGGACATATTTCTAAACGTGTAAATATTCCAAAACAAATAATTTCTACGAAGTAATTACACCAATAAAACATTCTGAGATAGACATTTATTTATATTGTAATTTTAATTCAGGTTTATTAAATATAATAAAATCGTATCGACAAAAGGAGGAGGGTCCATAAGGCCGATTTTCGGCCCAATTTATTTTTGAAAAAAAACTGAAAAATATTTTTTGTCATTTACTATCAATATCGAATCGATTCTAACCCAAAAGAATCTTTCCCCCACCCGCCCTTTTTACCCCCTGTCACCCACCCCCTCCCACCTCTTCCGAAACAACGAAAATACACGTACAAAATCAAAAATATCCTTATACGGCAACACTCATGTTAAAATATTTCAATGACCTGTAAAAAAATCAACTGAATGCTGATTCACACACCTACAAATTTTAACTTTTATTTTGTATCGTTAACCAAAACCACTTATTTGCATTGTTTTGGTCCCAGCTACCTCTAACATAGTCATAAAAAAAATTTGTTGGCTCTAAAAATTGTAATAACTCACTAACTCACATATTATGGTATAGTTTTAATAAAAAAAGCAATTAATTGTATCATGCGAAAAAATATTTGCCATTTTGATATATATTTCAAATACATGTTATATAGTATATATTTCATTAGAATATAAGCCCTTTAATCAGAAAATTAATTATTCTTCTTGCGCTTCTTAGCCCGTCTCTTATAAGTTACTTCTGGAGCATCTCCAACAGTAGTCTGCCAACATCGCAGAAGTCCATTTGTCCTGATATCTTTTTTCCATATTTTGAATATCCTGGTGGAATCCCTCTCCATGCTCATCACTTACTGCACCACAGTTTTCTGGGAAGTAATCTAGGTATGAATGTAGAAAGTGGACTTTTAATGACATATTGCACCCTAATTTCTGGTAGCAAGAAAGAAGATTCCCAACAAGGTCTCTATAGTTTTCTGCCCTTTTGTTACCGAGAAAGTGTGTTGCTACCATTTTAAAGGAATTCCAAGCAGCTTTTTCATTACCTTCTAGAATGTTGTCAAATTCAGCATCTTTGAAAAGGTTCTTGATTTGAGGACCCACAAAAATTCCCTCTTTAATTTTCGCATTACTAAGTCTGAGAAATTTTTGTTTTAAATAACTGAAAGCACGTCCTTCTTTGACTATAGCTTTTACCAAGTTTTTCATAAGCCCCAGTTTTATGTGGAATGGTGGCAGTATTACCTTTTGTGAATCAACTAATAGAATGTTAGCAACATTTTTTTTCCTGGTTCAAAACCCAGTCTTGGCGGCCAAATTTTTCTTTTGTAATGTTCTAATCGCGCTCGACTGTCCCACTCATAAAGAAAACAGCAATATTTGGTATACCCTTGCTGCATACCAAGTAAGATAGCTATCACTTATAAGTCTACACAAATCTGTCACTTATACTTGTTATATTCTATAGTTTGTAGCAATACATTCATGTTACTGTAATTTTCCTTCATGTGGATAGCATGGGCGATTGGAATTGATGGCAATTTATTTCCATTGTGGAGTAACACAGCTTTTAGACTAAGTTTCGAGGCGTCAATAAAAAGTCTCCAGTCACTAGGATCACGGGGAATGTGTAAAGCACTCATTAAACCGTCAATGTTCTTGCAGGCAACCAAGTCATTTTCCATTTTGAAAAAAGGTATAAGATCTTTTCGACGACTTCGATATATGGAAACTTTAACATGTTCTTGTAGTAAATTCCATTGTTGCAATAGAAATGCCAAAAGCTCCGCTTTTACCTTGGACAGATCAAGGTCTCTTATAAGATCACTTAATTCGCGTTGATTAATTTTGTGTGGTTCACCACCGGACACTTCGGCAGAGAAATCGGGATCTTGTGATGTTGATGGCTGAACTAAGTTGTCATCTACATTATCATCCGATTCTTCGTCAGAATCAAGGCTGTATTCTTGAGGTGGATTAGGAATAGGTAGTTCATCACTATGGAGAACCGGGCGAATGTCAGATGGTAAATTGGGGTATTGTAATACCATCCTTTTTTTCTTGTTAATACCCTGTCTAATAGGAGGTATCACGCAAAAATAACAATCGGTAACATGATCTGTAGGTTCTCACCAGATCTTAGGCACAGCAAAAGCCATTGAACGTCCTCTTCCACTTAGCCAACTGCAAAGATTGTTCGCACAGTTGCTGCAATATATATGAGGTGCCCATTTTTTGTCTTCATCTGCAATGGTACAACCAAAATACAACTGGTACGCCTTCTTAATTTTGGGAGTAAAATTACGTTTTTAATGCGCAAAAGTCACTTCACCACAAATATAACAAAAGTTGTTAGGTGTATTTACACAATCTCGTGGCATATTTTCAAAATAGCACTATTTACTTTCGAAAATGAACGCTTATCATGCACAAGGTACAAATACGACTACCTAAGAATGAATATTAGTTTTAGTCACAAATAAAGAGGAGGTAGTTAATATGTCTATTTTTCGTAGAATTCTAATTCTACCTGTTATTTGTGAAAGGACCCATAAACTAGAGTTTATAAGGGGAGCCAACCTTGTCGGCATGCTTTGAACTCATTCGTAAAAGTGAACTGGTCCGCTGGAATTCCAATTATCTTCAAAGCGTACCGACAATGTTGGGTCCCAGCAGCTGGATCGTCTGTAGACCCCTATACCTGCGTTGCACTTTATTACCTGTATTGGGAAAACCAGAATCAACTTGAACTTTTGCTTTTTATATTGTTATTTAGCATGACGAAGTTACTAAGAATTTGCTATTTTTACTTCCAATACATGTAGGCTGTAGAATAGTGATTATTTAATAGTATAGGGGGGTATAAATAGGGGAGGTGAGTACGGGAAGGTTTCGTTTGGGCATGGAATCGATTCGATATTGATAGTAAATATTAAAAAAATGTTTTTCAGTTTTTTTTGTTAATAAATAAATTCGGCCGAAAACCAGCCTTATAGACCCTCTTCCTTTCTACCTGGTTGCGGCACGGGTTACCATTCTCCGAATTATAAGAAACTTTGATATAAATTATTGATGGGCCACCTTACAGTGTTTAGCCTACTATAGCATACTATAGCATACTCTTTACAGTTTTTTGGAAATAAGTTATTTATTTTAGGTATAATTGTTATTTCCTCAATTATATACGCTAGTCAATATCCTAAGCAATATTATTGTTTCTATATAATCTTGTCAAAGATTGCATCCCTTTTCATTTACATCTTTGTAAAAATATTTATTAGCTTTCAAATCACTAACTTTTCAAAAACAAAAGTTAAAAATAAATCACTCAAATTTCAATATCCTCCCTTGACTTATCCTGATAACAGGAATCGTGACTGTCGGTTGGACGTATATTTTGAACGCTATTAAAAATTCGGTAACTAATATACCGGGTGGCTCAGCCGACAAGGACACTCTTGTTACTTTTGAATGGGCGATTGGATTTTGTTCAAATTTGGTGTAGTGATATGGGGTGAAATTTTCCATTATACGATGCAAAGAACCAAAATGGCTGGATCCTACTGGCCAAAATATATGAGGCGCTCGCGCGCAAACCCCGATAAATCCACACACACAAAGTTGTGGGAAATTACAAAAAACTTCTCAAGCAAAAACCAATAAGTCTTTTTTTGTTCTTTTTAAGTCAAAAAATATCTTCTAGGCTGTAGAATATAAGACCAAAAAATAAGAACAATGCTACTTTATTTATTTATTTTTTTTTTAACTTTTCTTGCTGGATTTATCGGATTTTGCTATGTAAATACGAATTTATCGATTTTTGCTTTAAAATAAAACATTAAAGATGCAGAAAAATAAATTTTGACAACATTAATAATTTATTAAAAATAAATAAAAACATTCATTGTTAACAAAAATGAATTCTCAATATCTGTTAAAATTTCAGATAAAACCGTTATATTGGTTTTAAATATTGGTAATAAAATGTCTTGCAGTTGTCTTCTTTATTTCTAGAAGAGAAGTAGTTTTTTACAGTAAATAGTCATATTACAGAAAACTTTTTCAAACGTCAATCAATATTAACTCTTCTACCTCACAATGGATGACAGTGTATTGTATAAAAATGGATTTATCTGCTTTTGATCCCGATAATATTGGATTTATCTAGTTTTGTTCGAAACGGTCAACTTTAACATTAGATTTATATGGGATTTATGGCGTTTTGGTTACCAAAGATTATATAGGCTTGTAGAGTTTAGTCTAACATACATGAAACTATTACAAACTCAAAATTGACTTTTTGTGGATTTATCGGGGTTTGCGCGCGAGCGCCTCATATTTGATCTGATTTTTAAAAAATATAGATTTTTTAATTTTTAATTTTAATAATAGAAGGCCGCGATTTTGCCAAAATTGTTAAAAATTGATCTGCAAGCACCTTTAAAATGTTATCTCTTCATATACTAGCATTAAACACGATTTATTCTTCATTAAGTTCAACAATATTGGTTTTTCAACTATTTTTTTTAAATGGTACCCCCATGGAACAACCTGTTATTTAATTAGATCTTTAAATTACGAATAAAATGATATGCATAAAGTGTACCTTCTCTTCGTACTCAAGAGGTGTAGCCGGATAAGTATGTGAAAAATACCCATAAGGATATTACATGAAATGGGCATCAAAGTATTCCCATGGCTGTAAAAAAATATTTGTTACACAACAGTATTATTCCAGAAATCCAAAGGGAGCTGAATTTTTGCAGAAAGGCAATTGTTAATTAAAAATTTGTTGCAACTTACCTAATGGACGAAAAAAATTGAAAAAATTACCGAACATAAAGATCTTTCAGATAAACTCAGAAAAAAATATTACGTCGTATTTGGAGCGAAATTCAAATTTAAAAAAAATAAAGAAAAATCCAAAGTGCCCAAAAGTGCATTTTTTGAAAAGGTGCTATCATGATATTTTCCAGACACACGCGCATCTGTGTTGTTCCTTTATGGGCATTTTTCGCATGCTTATGCGGCTAGACCCTTTTAATTAAAAGAAAAAAATTCTTGATATATTTTATTATATTTCCAAATATGCAAAAATATGCAGGTTGTCTCATTTAAAAATTTGATTTTCGTGTAAATTAAATCTAAAGCGGAAGTCGGCCATTTTGGTTCTTTACATCATATAATTGAAAATTTCATTCCATATCGCTACACCAAATTTGAAAAAAATCTATTCGCCCATTCAAAAGTTACAAGAGTGTCCATATCGGCTGAGCCACCAGGTACAGAAAACTTTTTCTTTACCATTGATATTTACGATATTAGAAATATGCAGATGAAATGCAATAAACTCTTGCTTTTCCAAGTTGCTACGGGTATAAACAATATAAACTTATAGTGAAGGTGAAATTAATTCTAGAATTAATTTTAAAAATGTTCTGAATATTATGCGAAAATTATCGGAAACTAAGTGAAAAACTGTTCAAAAATATTGAGCATTTATGTGCCCTTCACTGTGATAGTTCAAATAAAATCATTAATGTTTATAAAGTAAACGTTATTAATCAATGAAAATATAGTGACTGCCACACAGAACCAAACATGTAATATTGAGAGCGCTAAAATACATCATAGCATTCAGGCTGTTTCTTTGTATTACTTATTTTTATCGTAAAATATCTGAATATATAAGCCATATCGATCAGTTGAATGGAGGAGAGTTAAACATGCCAACGCAAATGTGTCATGATGTATAACATCAAATAATGTTGTATTGGCCCCATTTTGTTAAATACAATGAATGCATCAAGAACACTTCATTGACAATTTACTGGATGGAAACCGTTGCCATATTCAAAAAAGAATATAAGTACGACCTAATCAAAAGAAATGTGAGTGCCTGGGTAATATTATATAATTCTGTAGGTATTCTTTTAGAGGGCAGAATATTTTGTCGAATTCCTATACGTTTCCTTAAATATATGAGGGATAAAAACCAGACTTTTTATTCCTTATATATTTAAGGAAACGCATTAGTACGTTGGGTACATGGCTATATAAGCCAAAAAGCTGCACTTTTTGATTGGGATGTGCCACTTTCTCTGGTCATAGTTGATGCCAAAAGGTAACTTTCCAGATAGGGAGCCACTTCAAAATCCATGCAGGTCACCAAAATGGCGATCATTAAAGATGGCCGCCATTAGCCACACTAAATTTTTTTGTATCTCAGCTCCTAATGGTTCGATTTCTATTTTCTTTTTTTGGTTTGAAAGCTCTTGTAAATAAGGCACTTTTCTATCCCTACACATTTATCTCTACATCTTAAGGGTTCTGTGCAATTTTCAAAAACCTGAAAATCTCACTTTGCACACAAATTTCATTGATAAGTAAGTTTTAATTGTGCTCAATATCCCTTTCTTTCCTCACAAAAAAGGGTTTATGTATATGGTGTTCCGTATATGTCAAGAGAGACTTGTTTTCACAAACAATAGTGATTTTAATTATTTTGAAAACATTTATTACATTAAGTAAATACATTTTTACAATCAAAAAACTACTAAATACTAAGAAATATTCATGTAAATGAACTGCTTCTATAAAGCTTTTACGACTCTAGATCACTCGTAATCATCTTTTTTATCTTCCAATTCATCCCTGGAATTAAATAATTATACATTAATATTATATTAAGGAATTGGATCAACAAAGCAATATTATGATCTTGAAATTGTGAAACGATTTTAAAAATAATCATGACTTCCTCTGTTGCGATCAGAATAAAACAGACTCTTCAAGTTACTTGGAGAACATGCATTTTTGAAATTTGATTGGGCTCATATCGGTGCTGAGATTGATGGCATCATCCGTTCATCTCGACCGGATGAAACTTCAATTGATGGAGTACAATGCAGGCAACAAGAACAAGCAGACGGCAGGATTTTTCTCCACGCTAAAGACAGTGTTGTACATGGAGCAAAAATAATAATTATTTGCACAGTAGATACTGACGTAGTTGTTTTGGCAATATCTTTCTTTCACATTCTCAAAACTGCGGGACTTCAAAAGATGTGGATTCTCTTTAGTGTTGGGAAGAGTCAGAGATACATGAGCATCAATACCATGTTTGAAAGTTGTTGCATTGAGAGGATTCCATGCATTCACTGGATCAGATGTAACATCATCATTTGCAATGAAAGGGAAACAGACTGCCTGGAAAGTATGGAAATCATTTCCTGAAGCTACTGAAGCTTTCCAAGCCATCTCTATACCACAATAATCTATTTCTGACGAGACCTTTCAAGTTCTGGAGAAGTTTACTCTTTTACTTTACTACAGAGACGCAGAAGACCTCTCAGTCAATCATGTTAGCTTCAAAAAGTCGCAGCCTACAAAGTCTACCCCCATCAAAAGAGGCACTAAGGCAGCATTTTCTTCGTTCAGCATACCAGGCAGGACAAATTTGGGGTCGTGCGTGCTCAGTGATAGACAAGATTCCAGGGCCAAAAGGACGGGGATGGACCATGGTTGATGGGGAGTGGACGCCGGTCTGGTCTTCTCTTCCTCCCATTATGGCAGCCTGCAGAGAATTAGTTAAGTGTAGTTGCTCTTGATGCCGTAATCGATGCTCCTGTTCAAAGACCAAGGTTCCATGGACGCTAATTTGTACGAACTGCACTGGTGGTCGACAATGCAGCAATAAATACAATAAAAGGTATGCGTTTAATTGATTATTATTTTTAAATTCGTTTCACAATTTCAAGATCATAATATTGATTTGTTGATCCAATTCCATAATATAATAATAATGTATAATTATTTAGTTCCAGGGACGAATTGGAAGATAAAAAAGATGATTGCGCATGATCTAGAGTCGTAAAAGCTCTATAGAAGCAGTTCATTTACATGAATATTTCTTAGTATTTAGTAGTTTTTTGTTTGTAAAAATTTGTTTACTTAATGTAATAAATGTTTTCAAAATAATTAAAATCACTATTGTTTATGAAAACAAGCCTCTATTGACGTATACGGAACACCATATACATAAACCCTTACATAAACCCTTTCTTGTGGGATATTGAGTACAATTAAAACTTACTTATCAATGAAATTTGTAAGAAAAGTGATATTTTCAGGTTTTTGAAAATTGAAGGGATAAATGTATAGGAATAGATAAGTGCTCTATTTACAAGAGCTTTCAAACAAAAATAAGTGCCCTATTTACAAGAGCTTTCAAACAAAAAAAAAAAGAAAATAGAAATCGGACCATTAGGAGCTAAGATACAAAAAATTTAGTGTGGCTAATGGCGGCCATGTTTAATGGCCGCCATTTTGGTGACCTGCACGGATTTTGAAGTGGCTCCCTATCTGGAAAGTTACCTTTTGACATCAACTATAAACACAGAAAGTGCACATTCCAATCAAAAATTGCAGCTTTTTTGTGTACTCGACGTACTATATGGGGGAGTTCGACAAAATATTTCACTAGTCCTGCCATTTTTGTTGCATGTCGTGGTTTTATAGATCTCGTCATGTATGAAGAGTGAATAAGGGCCTCATTCTAGTTATCTCAGACCTACCTTGCACTGACGAGAGTCAATAGTTCGAAACTGCAGTCAACAAAAGTTGTGGCTTGGCTAGAACAAGAGCTCCTTTGAGTAGGAGTAAGTCTATCGGTTGGTGTCTGCTGCAATCGAAATTTTGGCGTTTTGTGGCAATGCATAGTTATTGCACTTAACGCGGCCAGGTTTGTAATTCGTAATTCAGCGCTCGGCGGGGCATTAGTTCGGAGAATAGCTATTGATTGCAGTGTGGTTTTCATTCCTTATATATTTAAGGAAACGTATAGAGGAGTTCGACAAAATATTTCACTAGTTTGTTGCAAATTTTAAGGTATAAATTGTACCTTATTTTATTGTAATATACAGATGCCATACCGAAAATGTGGATCAAAAACCTTACCGTAATCACGATCTAACGCATAGTTTGTAATGTTGCATAACAGTATATTTAATAAGAGAGTTATAAGAGGCATGTTATGCACGAGTAGAAGAAGTTACAAGAAAGGAGCCACGAGTTTGAAATCATCCTACTTGAATAACCGTAGAGAGCAAGTGCGGTTGAAGGGAATCATTTCCACCAGTAGAACTGTCAACTGACGTACCGCAAGGATCTGTTTTTGGACCCTTACTTTTTATAATGTACACATCGCATTTTCACAGATTTATAAAACATTAAAAAGTGGACATCTATGCTGACTACACTCAAATTTCTACAAAAACTGCTCATTTTCGTAGAACTGACTGTTTACGAGTTTTTTTCGTAAACTATTAATCGTATATTAAAATGACAAATGAACATATTAAAGAGCATTAATTTCTGTACAATTTCTGTCAAGGACACTATATTGTAGAACTAATAGTTGGCGAGCTACAGCCCGTGAAAAGTTTTTCAAAATATTTCGTTAACGATCGGTCGGATATAAAAATATATAGTTACAAACTTGTACAGCTCTACAATTTTTATACAAAATTTTTTGTAAAAGTTATAAAAAATATTTTTTTTCAAATCACATCTCGTGAGCTATTGATAGAATTTAAAATTATGTAATTGCAAACTTGTAGAGCACTAGATTGTAGAGAATTTACAACATTGATAATAATTATTTGAGTGTACGATGGATAGTTTGAGAGATATTTTGAAAAAACAATTTTTCATAACTATTTACGGGCTTTAGCCCGTAAAATATTAGTTCTACAAAACGGCGTCTGTCACATAAGATGTAGAGAATTTAATGCTCTATATGACTGCTACTTGACATTTTAATGCACGAACAATAACGTTTGAGAAAAAATACGCAAAAACTAGGTTTTGAAAACGTTGATGCGCTGTAACTTGTAAACTGTTAATTCTACGAAAATGAGCCTGTTAAGGAATTTATAGAGAAATTAGTTCTTAAGAGAAAAGATGTTTATCATTATTGAGGTAGCATCAATGGTTCGCGAGATATTTGCGCTTGACTTCTCGTAAAGATGGCGGCTTACTCCAGCTACGTCCGACCCTGCCAACTTGACAAAATACTCAGAATGAACTTCCAAACAATTAAAAAAAAAACACTGCTTTATGGTATTTTTGCAAGAAAAAAGTACCTATTGATTGGACTATAAGGTCGTTAATGATACAGAAGAGACGAGTCAAATTGATAAAAGAAACTTTATAATATTGTCACGCCTAAAACGTGCTCAACCCGAATATCTGAATTGAAACGGCAAATTAAATCCACTCACTTCAACAAACAATATTTGTTTAATAACAACAATAAAACAAAACACTATACTTACAAAAAATATCACAAACACAATATACAAACCCACGACACAACGTGGTTACTGAAAGGCTTTCAAAGGACAGAGGGCAGTGCCTCACTTTCGGGCTCGCGTAGAGACTCCCCCGTCATTGTTTACAGTTTCGTTTAAATACCCCGGTAGACAGTTCAATGTTAACTTTATTTACTAAATAGAACCTTGTTGACTCAGCAGTATGTCGATACATGTGCATTCCAATTGTATTGAACCAAAACAATAATTTAAAATATTATTATGCAAGCTAGTTATGTATTATTTATTTCTATTTTTACGATTCTATATTAACAAATTAAATCAGAAATTAGGTTTGACAATATGTATTATTTTAATGAAATGCATAATGAAATAAATTATTTGGTTAACTAAATATTCCACATTTGTTATTTTTAGCATAAAAATAAAATTTTCAAAAATCCCCTAAGATAATTTGATTCTTTTCTTTCAAGAAAAGGTAGCGAAGGAATCCTTCGCTACCTTTTCTAGTTATCCAATTGAGTAAATTTCAGTTATTCGATTTCGTTATCTGCTATGATTTGACAGAAATAAAAATCGGTTTTCTGCACGCCGCCATGCACTGCAGTCGGAATGTGACTAATTTACATTTTATTGGCATTCAAAAAATTAACAAAACAGAGTTATCTTAAAAACTGAATTTAATGAAACAGAAACACAGCAATTGCTCAAAATGACCACCGCTTACTTGCATATAAAGATGAAAGAGGTAAACAATTAAAAAGCTCTCTTGACTTCATTTCAGCATTGCTTTAGAGTGTCTATTGAATTCATCCTCAAAATTCTTAATATTATATATTTAAGGGTTTCAAGTATACCGGGGCTTTTTTGAACGCCAACAAAATTTAAATTAGTTACATTTTACGGTTGCAGTGCATGGCATGTAGAAAACGTAAAAACTACGAGCTCTTTTACATGGGCAGCACACACACAAAAAAAATCATGTCAAAAGACACCTTTTTTCTATTATAATTTTTTGTTATTAAAAAAATCTTTGAAGATATTTGCCGTTCGGCAGCGCCTTAACGCAACACTTTTAGACAGAGAAAGATTCGGTTGAATCGAGCTATTTCAATCTCAGGAAATGGGGGTATTATTTTGAGATAAACTCTGGACTTTTACTTTACTCGTGTTATCGATTGAATTACGAAGAGATCAATTCAAAATATCAGATTTTAAGGAAGTGCGAAAATGGACAATCGTATTACCTGCCACAGGATATGTGGGAGTGTTGTTCGCCAGTAGTTCGGTGGAGTCCCCAGCGACGCGTCCTACGGACGCCTCTTCGCGTACCTCCACCTCCATGCCGTGAAAGCCACTGTGGCCCTGCTCCCACTCTGAAACAAAACACAAATCACTAACAGGTGGCGTTATCCCGAAGGAAGTTTCTTAAGGCAATGTTCTACGTGAGAAATCTTACAGACTCCTTTAATTACATCAGCATTCTTTAGCTGTTTTATGAGAGAAAATTTACGAAAGCTCATCGCAACTGGAGTCTGAACCGATATTTATAATCATCTTTCTAAAAAATTGAATTGCCTTAAAAAAAGGTCGCTGGGAATTGTGAAATAAAATTTTACCCAGTCCCCTGATTAATTGGACCTAATACACATATTGACATCGGCTAAAAATGCATTTGGTTTCATTATTTGTTCATTTTTCCACCGACCTCAATATACAGGGTGATTACATAAACTCCCCAGGCAATTTCCGTGGTAAAGAGAAGAGATATTCAAATTCTGCAAAAGCCAGCCGCTCTTTGGAAGTATAATATTATTAAAGAATATTTAATTTGTGGTACACACTTTTTCATTAAAACCAGTGGTTTTAGAGATAAAGCATGGAAATTAAAACTCTTATTGAATTCTGCTAATAAGTGAAAAAACAAAATCACATCAGGTCATGACCAAATAAATACCTAGTTTCTTAGTAAAAGATTGTAGATATGCTTTTACAACTCCTTTATTATTTATTTTCAATCTCATTCTTAAAACCTCTGTCTTTCCTGATACGTCTAAAATTGCGAGAGTATGTATGGTACTTAAATCCGGCGATCCTCGCAAATGACTAATTTCTATTCTTTGTAATTTTGCAAAAATTTTGGAGATATCACTCTATAGTAATATTTATCCTGCGGTAAAAAAACCTAATCTCACCACACCAACATGGATTTATGGAGAGCTGCTCCACTATAACAAATTTAGCAGTATTCTCCAAATACGTGGCTTCCGTACTTGATAATCATGGACAGATTGACGTTATATATACAGACTTCGCCAAAGGTTTCGATCGCATCGACCACGATAATTTTGATTAAGCTAAACAACTCTGGATTTGATCAATCCCTTATAGCACTTTTTAGGTCCTACTTAACCAACAGAATTCGTACGTTCAATTTTTGATAAGAACCGACTCCTCCGTCCATCTTGGATTTTATAGCGGCCATTTTGAAATCTAGGTATATTATCAATATCTCCGCTTCTAAATCACTTAGGAACACAAACTTTGTCTAAGTATACAAAAATTTGTGTCGCGAAATAAAACTACACAATTTTTAAATGTATCACGCTATATATTTATTCACTAATATATGTACCAATTACAAACTATTCACTGATAAACTGTTTTGTCCGGTGTGTCCACATTTACTAATATATTTTTTTAAATTTTGTTTCAGATTGAATTGCAATACAAGATGGATTGGAACAAGTGCATGATCTGTTAGAAAACAACTTCAAAAAATCTAAAATGTCCACTCAATGCACAAATTGAAGACAAGACAACACCATGCCGGTCTTTCTTGAACAATACCAATGAATTTAGAAGCTTGAAGTTATTGCCAGTGAAACTAAATTTTGGAAGAGACATGAGTGCGGATGAACTGGCCCGTCAAGTTCAGCAATTGAAGTTGGATAGAGCTAAAAAGGGGAAGAATACTTCAGGAGGCAGTACAACTGTGGAGAAATGATCCCGGCGTGAAGCGACTGACAAAATGGTATGTTTGTTATGTCGTGGAAGCGATGGACTCCTTTATGAATTTCATACAGTTCATGCAACTTTGAAAATTTAAAGTAGAAGGTCCCATCTTCCACACAGTTCTCTATATAAGTATAAAGCTCCACAAGTGCTGTAGCCTTTATCTGACTTTCCTGTGCAGATACTCCCACCAAATCCCGCTCTAGTTTCCTTAGGTGAGACCGGTGGCGATTTCTCGGTGCTCTATAACATTGCAGATGATATTTGGCGTCAAGGGCAATGAGATCACCACCTTCTAATGCTGCCAACAACTGGGTTTCTTGCAGTTCTGTTGTCATTTTTTGTATGCTCGTATCAGCTCTTAATGTTCGAAATTCATGAAGGAGTCCATCGTTTCCACGACATAACAAACACGCCATTTTGTCACTCGCTTCACGTTGGGATCGTTTCTCCACAGTTCTGCTGCCTCCTGAAGTATTTCCCCGCTTTTTAGCTCTATCCAACTTAGACAAAGTTTGTAGTCCTAAGTGATATAGAAGCCGAGATATTGATAATATACCTATATTTCAAAATGGCCGCTTTAAAATCCAAGATGGCCGATGGAGGAGTTGGTTTCTATCAAAAATTGAAAGCTAAGTACCTAACTAGTACCTGGAAAAAATTTGGTAGTTTTGTCCAGTGTGTCCACATTAACGCGAAATTCGACGTTAAGCTGCCCTACTATCAAGAGGCTACGATCAAGATCTGTTGTTAAATTCCTTAAATTTTCAATCGCACCTAGGACGAAAAAATGACATTTTGAAATAACTAAATTAAATGTCAGCAATTTTGTCACTTTAGGATAATTTATACCAGTCATTATAGTTATTAAGGTACCAAGGGTGTTATAAGGATAATAGCGCACCGAGGTCGGCAGTGTACTTCCCGAGAGCCTCTGGCCCGAGGGAATGTACGTCGACCGAGGGCGTCATTATTCTATAACACCTGTGGTGCCTTCAACGTTTTCGAATTTTTTTTTGACATTTACGATTTATTAATTTGACATCTATTATGTTCAGAACGATTTGATTTAAAAGAGAGTAAAAATCAAAATTGTTTGTAAACGCCGCCATTGAATAGCAACGCATTTTGTTTGTCATTAACGCTATCATAATTTTCTTGTTTTGGGTTGTGTTATAATTTTATAATGCCCTAGGGCGTTATTTTTCATTTAATGTATCTCAAAATGGGGTGGTTATTGTAAAGTAACCGACTTGTAGGACATTAAATGCATGAATATACCTACTGCTATATACTATATTATAGTCAACACAAACTAGTTGGCAGGTTTCTTAAGGGTTGCATATGTTAAATGTATAAAACATTACTGCCTAGACCCTCGAGTCATTAGGGTAATAAACGTTATAATCTGGATGCAGTGTGACCGTTATTTGCTCTTAAGGATTTTGGAAAGTGAGAGGGAAATATGCGTTTATTCTCAGTTTATTATAAATATTTAAAAAATTATGAATGGTATAGTCTTTAAAATAGTTTTAGGCACTTCCCGTTGCTCTGAGGAATACAACCATGTACAGTTTTTATCATTAATTTTTTACATAGTTAAATTCGATGCTCTTACAATGAAATTAGAAACTATTTTCATTGACAAACTACAATATTCAAGTACAACAAAAATTTACAATTAAAAAAATATATATATAGTATTCTTTAGAACAATAGCAAGTGCTTAAAACAGTTTTAAGCATTATACTATACACTGCAAAATCCTATTTTTAATTTATTAATATAATATTCTAGCTAATCTATTGCTACAGTGTGCTGGATTATATTATTTCGCATATTGTCTACTAAGCTATTAATAGAACTTTGACGTACTGCCCTCTATTCCACGGGATATCTGAGTAATTACTTGGCCATTGCAATCAATTTAAATCCTCGTCCTTGTCTTTCTAATTGCTTTTAGTGGAATCGAGTTATTTTTTTCAAAAATTCCATGATTACAGTTTCATTAGAAAATCGCTTGTTGCTTGATATAATAAAAAGCAATTTATGTTATAAAACTTGATTTTTTCGCCATTTTCTGTACAGTCCTTCCTGGCAAGGTTCTCATTGACCCATAGTGTGCAGAGTAGGGTGGGTCGAAAAAAATAAATATTTTTTTTCGGAACGCTTTAAAGCCAAAAAGTTGCCTATTGTAATAAAAAGAAAAACGGCATAAAAAAATTAAAATCGGTTAACATCTGTTCGCGCATCGTACTTAAAGATTATGAAAAATTGCAAAAATCACGATATTTTTGTAATTTTTTCTGATAGTTAATAATAATAATAATATAATAATATATTTTATTTCCAATTAGACTGCAATAACAGTTTTGGCATTATCAAATAGTACACAGAGTACAACGTAACACCTGACACAACACAACAAAAAAGAAACAGTAAATAAAATTGGATTTTTCAAGTCCTCAATTAATGGCTATTTCGAATTTGAAAGAATTCGGATAGGGAATAAAAACACTGATTTTTTAATAGGTTTTTAACATGGTTTCTAAACTGTTTGAAGCTGCTTAAATCCTTCAGACTTTGAGGTAGGTGATTGTAAAGCTTAATAGAAGTTGTATATGGTCCCCTGCCCACCTGAGCCAACCTACTCGGTGGAACATATAAGTCATTAGCGGCACGCGTAGTGTATTTGTTTATGTCACTACATTTAGGTATTTGATCAATATTTTTCCTGACATAACACACACATTCTAAAATATATAATGAGTAAACCGTAAGGATTCCATGTTGTTTGAAATAGGGCCTGCAGGAAGTTATATAGTTAAGTTGAAACATACTCCTTATTATTCTCTTTTGTAATAAAAACACTTTCTCTATCCCAGAGCAGTTACCCCAGCATAGAATACCATAAGAGAGCATCGAATTTATTTGCCCATAATAAAAAGATTAAATTGTCTCTATATTTACTACACCTCTTAGCTGCAGGATGGCATAATTTTTTGTAGCAAGTTTGCTGGTTAGACTTTTAACATGAAAATCCCAGGAACAATTTTGGTCCATTTCTATACCTAAAAATTTTACATGTTCATCCTGATGTAATAACTGAGATTCTGTTTTAACCATTAAACTGATATTATTGCTCACTCCAATAGGGGAAAATAATAAAAGATTTGTTTTTTGAGTATTGAGGACTAGGCCATTTTTTTGACACCACTCTGCCATTTGTTTAACGCAATTTGTGGCATTTTTGCTAAGATTTTCAATGTTATTGGCAGAAATAATAGAAGACGTATCATCAGCAAAGAGTGTTAAAAAAGTGTTGTCAATATTTTTTATTATATCATTGATAAAAATCAAAAATAATAATGGGCCTAGTACACCCCCTGCGGAACTCCGGTGTTAATATTTAAGCTGTTCGAGATATATCTTTTGCCCTCTTCCATTATTTTTACATTCTGTGACCTTCCTGTTAGATATGACTTGACCCATGATAATGCTACATTGCGAATACCATATGATTCGACTTTTTTTTAATAATAGGGCGTGATTTATGGTGTCAAACGCCCGTGAGAAGTCAAAAAATATACCAGCTTGTTTCAAGTTATTATTTAAATTTTCCAAGATTTTACCATAAAAGGAAAGTACTGCATTTTGCGTAGAGCTGTTTTTGCAAAATCCGTATTGGCTTGCAGTCAATATATTATTTTCCTCTAAAAAATGTAGTAGTTTTATTTGAAATGCTTTTTCAAATATCTTAGAAAATACTGAAAGGAGGGCGATAGGTCTGTAGTTTGTAATATCGTTGGGGTTGTTTTTCTTATATACTGGAACTACTAACGCTGCTTTCAACTGTTCTGGGAAACACCCACTTTCAAATGATATGTTTATCAAGTGAGTCAGAGGGTAAATTATAAATTCGGCAATATCATTCAAAAGACAACATGGAATCTCATCTGGTCCCGATGATTTTTTTGTACAGACTGTTAACATTATTTTGAAAACTTCTTCAATAGATGTGGCCGAGAGATAAAAAGTATTTTCATTATAGGATATTTTATTTTCAAAATTATTTGTATTTACCGGAGTATTTGAAGTTAGTTCGTAAACGGAGTCTACGAAAAAGTTATTAAAACCATTTGCAATGTCCATTGGTTTCTTGTAGACTTGATCATTATATGTAATTTCATGTGGTAATTTGCTTTTTTTATTTTTGTTATTTACATTTTTATTGATGACCTGCCATGTTGCTTGCGATTTATTAGTTGCATTTTTTATAAATTGATCAAAATATGTCGTTTTAGCTTTTTTATATTTAGTTCATGTCTTTTTTAAAGAATTTTGTACTTCAGACGCAGTTTTGGATCGTTTGTTGATATCTCTAATGAGAATACCTTCCTGTATAAACTGTTAAAACTTTAAAAATAAACATGCTTTACTTTTTCTTGCTTGTTTTATGGTTTAAATAACCTAAATAAATTAAATTCTGATCAATAATCAAATTTTTTCCGTTTAGAAAAAACAGAAATTTACCAGTTTTTCGCAATTTTCACTGTGCAACTTTTCGCTCCTGTTTCTAGAACAAGACGACCCAGAACTCACCACGTGGAGGTGGCTGCACGTCAAATTCCCCCACACCCTACCCAACCACTCATCCAATTGTTGGGTGTGGTATTTACAACTATTTACAAACATTTTCCATAGGTGACACAGTAAGCCAAAGATATGAGTACTATGAGTAGGATTCTTTGGCTTACTGTGTTTTTTACCTTTTCTTTTTTATATCTACTACACATTTAAAGTCTGATTTTTTTGAGAAATGAAGGATAACCGATCTAGACTTCAGTGTTGCTCGGATATAGCCGTCTCTAGCTTCATGTCCACATACTTTATTCGTTACAAATTTGACACACCTCTCCACAGCCTAGGTGTGACAGGGAAACTTTTGAATTTCTCTGATGGGCTTAGTGTCAGAATTGATGAGTGATTTAATATCATCTTCACTTAGGTCCCGCAGCATTGGGGGAGCATACAACACACAAAAATTCCAATTAATAATTTCAGTGTAATCGGAAGCTTGAAAGTTTATCTTCGGTGGTACGAAATTTCTAATAGTCTTCTTCTTTGGAACGGTTTGTCTTGCTTTTAAGATACTTCTGTAACCAAGCTTCCAAATATGTTCTCTTTCATCGACAGTAATAGAACGGAATGCGTTCTTTGCGCACCCAGAGAATGTTCTGTTGACAATGCTTGTCGATGAAGGAGAACATATTCGGGAGCTTGATTACAGAAGGATCTTAAAAGCAAGATAAATCGTCCCAAAGAAGAAGACTGCTAGAAATTTCGTACCACCGAAGATAATCTTTCATGCTTCCGATTACACCATCACTAGGATGGCTATATCCGAGCAACACTGAAGTCTAGATCGGTTATGCCTCATTTCCCCCAAAAATCAGACTTTAAATGTGTAGTTGATATAAAAAAGTAAAAGTAAAAAACACAGTAAGCCAAAGAATCCTGCTCATAGTACTCATATCTTTGGCTTACTGTGTTACCTATGGAAAATGTTTGTAAATAGTTGTAAATTTAATGTAAATAGCACACCCAACAATTGGATGGTTGGTTGGGTAGGGCGTGGGTGGAACTCGATGTGCAGCCACTTCCACGTGGTGAGCTCTGGGTCGTTTTGTTCTAGCAATACGAGCGAAGAGTTGCACAGTGAAAATTGCGAAAAATTGGTAAATTTCTGTTTTTTCTATGACGTTGCGCGAACGGAAAGCATAGATTATTGATCAGAATTTAATTTATTTAGGTTATTTAAACCATAAAACAAGCATAAAAACTAAAGCGTGTTTATTTTAAAAGTTTAAACTAACAGAAAAAAATTACAAAAATATCGTGATTTTTGCCATTTTTCATAATCTGTAAGTACGATGCGCGACTTAACCGATTTTAATTTTCTTTTTGCCGTTCTTTTTATTACAATAGGCAACTTTTCCACTCTAAAGCGTTCCGAAAAAAAAAAAATATATATTTTTTCTGAAATCGATCGGCAATGTCTACATTTTCGGCGCGATTTCAGATCGGAAAATGCACAATTCCAATATTTTAGTCCGTTGCTAAGAAACCATCAGAAAACAGACCAGAAAAGATCCGTTGCCAAGCAACGATCAACAAAACCGTACGGGAATGTTACTTTCCCGGCCTATATTTTAGACAGTAAATAAATACACGCAGACAAACCAACTCACAGTAAAATTGCATTTATTAGTAAGCAGTTAGATTTTAATGAAGAAATGTTATGCATTAATACAAATTCTTTAAGTTATAATAATATTGATTACGATTTCAGAAAAAAATAGTATGTGTACTTCGGTGTGAAAGCACATTCCCGAACTTCGATGCTTGTTGGCCTCGGCTAGCGCCTCGGCCAACAATTTGCATCGTCGTCTGGGAATGTATTACTTTCAGACCTAAATACACAATATACTATTTTTCGACCAACCCCTAGTGTAGAGAGTTTGACCGATTTTTTAGTTCGACTACTTTACGTAGAAAAATAATGCTGCCATGATTTTTTTTGCACCTTTTAATATAGCGGAGCCGAAATTAATATAAAAAAGAAATAAAAATTGACACATTTCACATTTCAAATTCACATTTTTTTAATTACAACCGTCCAACTTTTTCCATTGTAATTTTTAAAATTATTTGTTTAATATAAGTTATAGTAATACATTTTAGCCACACTATCACGTTTTGATTTTTTGTAAAATTGATACGAGAATAAGCTTATTTGAAGCATTAATTTCATTAATAATTTGTGTGGATACATATCGCACAATTTTGCTGTCATTCATTCGAAGAAACCTTGTTATACCTTACAAGAGTAGCCATCAGACCCAACGGACCCCAGGGTCATTTGTATTCATCAAGACAACTTTACATTTTACCCAAAAGGATGGATATCTTTCCTTTGAGCAAAGAACATCTTTATACATACAGTATTCATATACGCAGTTTTATGACGACATTTCTTTTTTATTTGATAGACAATACTTATAAAATTCTAATGTTAGCCCAATCGATGAAGGTATTTACCTACGAAAACTTGCAAAATGAATATATTTTTTTAATGCGTTCGTGAAAGTGTATAGAATAATATCCTGAAAAGTTTACATTTTGCTCGGATGCAGAACATAAAAAAAGTGAAAAAAAAAATTCCAACAAAGTTCGTCGCTAAAGCCACGGTATTCCCGAAAAAAAAAAAAATAGTCAAATAACGTTATTACTCGGAGCGAGATCCATGTGTGCGCGCGCTTGAATACGCATGCCTGCGGCACCGACGCACTGAATTACATGCTGTCACTAAATCAGAATTTGTTCAATCAATATGGGTGTTGGTTCTGATGCTTTTTTGTTTCAAACAATGCAAGCAAAGGATCGATGGGAAGAATATACTTTTATATATTATCACGCCCGAACTCGATCATCGTATTGAAAACTATAGAAAAAAATAAATAAATAAAAATCCTCCAATAAAATCCTTTCTTCATTGAGAACTGTTAAAAAGTATGTACACTTCATGATTGTTATGGTTCATTAAGTTGTAGTAATGTGAGTTCAAAAAAAGTACATCTCAAATCATTTTAATTTCCTTGCTTGATGATTTTTTTTTTTAATATATATTGCACATCTTCAGGGATGTGTTGGGGGTAGTTAGGAGGCAAAAATACAAAAAGTCCCCGCCCCTAGCCCCGCCGCTTCAGTGGGGGGTGGGTGGAAAGGTTCCTTTTTTCGATTCTTCGCTTATAACTCGGAAACGATGCGTCGTATGGGAAAAGGTAATCTATGCAAAATTAAACGTAATTATTTAATTGTTTCTCATGTATATATCTTGTAGAGACGTAATTACAATTGGACGTGCTGTTTGGGAAGGTACGTATTGATTTTTTTTTATTAATTATCGATTTTCGCTGGCGAATATCTCGTAAACTATAACACATAGGAAGAAAATGAATATCAACATTCTTGTGGGAAATTTAATTGCGTTTAATTTTGCATAGATTACCTTTTTCCATACGACGCATCGTTTCCGAGTTATAAGCGAAGAATCGAAAAAAGGAACCTTTAACCCCCCTCTCCCCTGAAGCGGCGAGGCTAGGGGTGGAGACTTTTAGTATGTTTACCTCCTGACTACCCCGAACACATTCCTGAAGAGAAAAATTCTCCCCTCCAAAATGTTCTCTTTCGTTGACTGAACTATAATAGTAGAGTGCTCGGTGCCCAGATATACGCATAAAATTAAGTTCTATGGGGATTCGTTGTTAAAAGCTGAATTTAATATAAAATTAATGATGATATACTGATGTTTCAAAATCTCAAAGCCGTCAAAAAATGTCCTGCTCAAAAGGCCATTATAATCAAAAAACGAGTTATTTTTTAGTGAATTAGGTGTTTTGATATTTCTACTTTTGAGTAATAGCAAATCCTTTTAACCATGAATAAAACTAGTCAAAATAAGTAGATTTTCGAACAGACCCACCTCGAGAAATCATGCCTGCTCCCCCTGTCCCCCCTCAAAGGGGCTGCCTGTATATGCCTATATATATTTTTTTTCTCAAAAACGGTAGGAGCTAGAGCAGCGGTTTTCAACCTTTTTCGAAACACGACCCCCTTATAAAAAGAAAAAACAAGTTTACCCTATCACGACCCCCTCGATCTCTATTAATAACATCTAAAATCAATCAAATTTTAAAATTTCTTGGTATGATTTCTCATTAAAAATTGGTTTCATTAAAATTGTATGTGTGTAATATTTAGATTTTTAGATTTTAGAATGAATGATGTAACTTTATTGGTTTTTTTCTCAATAGCTTCGGGACCCCCTTGGAATTGCTTCGCGACCCCCCAGGGGGCCGCGACCCACAGGTTGAAAACCGCTGAGCTAGAGGAATGATCTTGGCGCTATTCGATAGAGTATAAAATTTTGCTCAAGACCCTCCATTTGCTTTTAGCTGTTTTCTTTTTTTTTAAGGCTCCACAGCAAAAAAAAAGGGTGAGGAGCCTTCCAACAACAACACATGTTTGGCTATATCTCTAAAACGGCCCAATAAATCAAAATTCTACAAGATATAAAAAATAAAGATTGGTATATTATTTTTATATGTTATTTGTTTATATAAAGCCGTCAGTGGCGTACAAAGAGAAAGATGCACATGTGCATAATGAATTTATTTAAAATAATTTATTATTGTTGTTAAAAACAATAATGTAATAATTTTGAACAGGTACAATCAATATTTTCGTAGTTCGTAACAACAATAATAAATTATTTTAAATAAATTCATTATGCACATGTGCATCTTTCCCTTTGTACGCTACTGTCGGCTTTATATAAACAAATAACATATACAAATAATCGATAGAAAAAATAGTGGTCTTTATTTCTTATATCTTGTAGAATTTTGATTTATTGAGCAGTTTTAAAGGTATAGCCAAACGTGTCGTTGTTGGAAGGCTCCTCACCCTTTTCTTTGCTGTGGGGCCTTAAAAAAAAGAAAATAGCAAAAAGCAAATGGAGGGTCTTATGCAAAATTTTATACCCTATCGAATGGCGGCAAGATCATTCCTCTAGCTGCTACCGTTTTTGAGAAAAAAAAAATATATATATAGGCAGATACAGGCAGGCCTTTTGAGGGAGGGCAGGGGGAGCAGGCATGATTTCTCAAGGTGGGTCTGCTCGAAAATCTACTTACTTTGACTAGTTCTATTCATGGTTAAAAGAATTTGTTATTACTCAAAAGTAGAAATATCAAAACACGTAATTCACTAAGAAATAACTCGTTTTTTGATTATAATGACTTTTTGAGTAGGACATTTTTTGACAGCTTTGAGATTTTGAAACATCAGTATATCATCATTAATTTTATATCAAATTCAGCTTGTAACAACGAAACCCCCATGGGAGTCACAATAAGCGTATTAATGCACTCTACTATTATGCCTAATTTTCTTGGAACTCAAAAGGTCTCTTTTTATCAATGAAGTAATTAAAATTGCATGATCTTTGATGTATATTTTAATTTTTAATTTAGAATTTAATTGCATATTCGTGACAATGAATGAATAATTCATATTTTGACCTATTAAATAAATATCTTTTTGTAGGTATCATGAATGATAAATGATATGGATTCGTGGCATCTATTCATTTTAATGAGTAGAGGCTGCAGTCTAACGTTGCCGACTACGTGACTACTAGTTCGACTAATGGTTACTATGATTTTGATTTGAATGAAAAATAATATTTTTGCATATTATTGTGGTATACTTAATAACACTTTGTATTTGTTTTAATAACCTCATAAAAGATGTTAAATGCAATTTCCTTCAAAATCTTATACAAGATTATATTTTTGTGAACTTAATTAGAAACTTATGTAAAATCCCAAAACTTCCTGCCCCAACGTTACGTGCATCTTTACTACCGTTGGCTTGGGCGTTGTTCCTTAGGAAGATTATCCGATCACTGGCAGTTCTATGTCCGAGGACCTATCCACAGGGCCCCCACAAGGAGCGTCAGTAGGTACCGTGGTACCGGGTCCCGGCCACTTTAGGGGCCTGGTTAGACCAGTAAACGCAATATTCGCCCATTAATTACGAGACTACAATTTTTGTTTCACATCCCCCCCGCTCATTAGTAAATAATTGCTAAAACTGTGGTGTATTTAAATAATTTATTTCTTATATTTTTAGGTGAAAAAATCAAAAGTCAAAACTTGCTTATACTAATAACAATAATATGATAGTGTTGCTAGGTAACACATTACAGTACCAGATACTGTAATGTTCGAAGGTAACACATTACGGTATCAGATACTGTAATGTTCGATTTACCGGCCGCAAATAAGTCCGGGAAATAGTCATTTACCGGACAGTATGAAATAAATAAACATAAACATGTCGTAGCACAAAAAAACTGAGAGACAGAGAAGCTTCTTAGCACACAATTAAGACGTACTGACATTTATGCAGTCTCCAGCAGTTAATAAAATATTACTAATTGCGTCTACAAAAAAAAGGTCTTCATCTAACTTTTCTGAAGTATTTTGATGCGCTGAAACCAATTTAAATATATTTTTTCTATCGAGTCAGTTCCACTACCCCTTTTATCCCCTAAAAAACTGACACAATAAAATTTTTTTGTCCGAAATTGGCTTCAGCGCGACAAATACTTTAGAAAGGTTAAATGAGAACCTTAGAATAAGACCTTTTTTTGTACACCTGTGATATCTCAATGTTAAAAGTAATGGGCAAGTATACAATTTTTTAAAAATAATTTCAAATAACATTACACATAAAAACAGTTGACCGGTATTTTTTATTTTATTTTTTAAATAATGCTTTATAGTAAAAAAAATCATGAAGTTTAAACTATGTTTAAAATGTTAAACTTTGTTGCCAATTTTCGGGCTATTCAATTAGCTATGACGTAATAGCGTAATCACCAGAGATTCTAATGTGTGCTTGAACAGAGAAACGAGTGCTACGTTTCCATATTTCCATAAATAATGTAAGATATTCTGTACTGCTAAAGCCTCTGTAGTATTACAATTCTGTATTAGCAAGTTATCAATCAGCCTTGAAATATAAAAAATATTTACTTGCTGGGTATTTGAAACAGTGTTAAAAATTAATATTAAAATTTATTGCAGACAGTGCAGTAGAGCACATTCTTTTCTAGAAATGTGGCAACGTAGCTAGTTACTGTCAAATGTAAAATGCCTCCTGTTTTAGAGGTTGCGTTATAGGCGTTTGAAAATAAGGAGTACGCCACCTGGTGGTCTATAGTCAAACTAATTATGGGCTTTTCTGTCATTGTCTCTTTAGTGTACGATGATATCAACAATAAGTAAAATGATAAACTGAGATGCTAAGTTATTAAAAATATGATAGCGTGTAAAGGGGCTATACAAGATATAATTTGCTGGAGCCAACCTAGTCGGTATCCTTTGTAGATTGCAGGGACAACTCGTGAAAGTTGAGTTGCACTGCAATGTTCAAAGCATACCCTCTTTAATGTACACTTTGTACACTTTGCTCGCAAATTAACCAAGCATTGAGAGGGGAAAAGCTGGTGCAAATAACCGTGGTCCGGGTAGAAATCATAATAACCTGGACAATCACACATTGTAAGTGCAATTTTTGAAGTAAGTAAATATATGTAATTTCAGTATATTTATGAAAGTAATATATACTATTGCACCATGCACTATTATGTTTTACCTCTGAATATTTCTATTTCATATTTTACAAAATACTGTTTCATTAATTTTACTTAAAGAATTAATAAATGTCTTTTCAGTTATATTCACTGTACCACTAATTTCATAGGTACGTATTTGAATCTGAGACACTTGTTTGTGAACATAGAGCATACACCTTTATTAAGTTTTGTGTTGAATATGGGTTGTACCACACAAAATAATATGTCCTGCATTTAAAACATATTCCCCTTCATACACACACTTAGAATTTTTACATTTTTAGTGCTTCCCAAATGTTCCATACGTTGCAATATGCTTAACCTAAATGTCACTCATGTTTCCAGAAAGAAAAGTGATTTAAACTACAACTGTACATAAATTTAAAGAAATATTTTAGTTTATTAATATTTAACTAGCCAGACACCGTTTATGTCGAAGAAACTGTACTTTTCAAGGGAAAAACTAGATAACCTAAAAAAATATGAATTTTGCTGAATAATGCCATTAACATATTGCAAATCACTTACAACAAAATCTTGCAAACCTTTAGGTCATATATTATTAATGTTATTATTTTTAATGCCAAAAATAACAATAAAACAGAAAGAAATCAATATGAGTATTCGCCACATAAATAAACAAAAAGCCTATAATTAGTTCACGAGTTCTCCACTTTGGCGCTGGCATATTAAATTCAGACGCCTATTACTTCACGAGATATCCGGAAAACTACCTTATTTTAAAACCACTCTGATTTTAAGCATATTCATTTTACAATAAAACCAATAATAGTCGGTAAATTACCTTGAAATTATATTTATAACATTTTGGAAAGTCATACTATAATACTATATTATTAATATTGTCGTTCTCATTATTGCCTACTAGCCCATTGACACTTTATCCTGGAGTTAGCATTTAACCCCGGGGTAAACTAACCTAACCCTGTACTGATAAACCAGCCCTTAACGGTATAGTTTAAAGAAAAAGAATGAGATTGGATTGTTGAAAATTAACAATATGCAAATCGTTAAGAGATGTGTTTCATGATTTTATTCACGTTACAAGACAGTGCCTCATCTTATCTTAATAATTCCCCATATGACATGCGTTTAGGCTCCCCCTTTGGATATGTTTCTAATACCGATTTAATTAAGAGATTAGTGTCGAGTTTGCAACTTGTCCTAAGCAAACCTCAGATCGCAAATCAGCAGTCATTTAAATAAATTTTGAGTTTAAGTAGGCACTCTTGGCATAAATTAAATGAAGTTGGAGATAAATTATGTGGCAAACAAACCAATTTGCGAGCAAAGTGTACTTTAATGACAGCGAAATGGAGCACAGAACAAAGGAAGACGGATTTATTGATAATCGATATTTGTGAGAAGTCAATCAGATTAATCCGAACTTATGTAAACGGGACATTAACTTTTTTTGTAATACTATACCATTATTGCATTATAACTGAACTGAAGTGGAAATTGGAAAGTAAACTTAAACAGCTGCCGGCGCCAGCCGTTGAGGATTATTATTTTATCAGTTGTTATGAAATTTTTTATTTATCAAATCTGACAGTAGTGTGGTTTCAATGATTTTCTAATAGAAACCGCAATATGAGCAAATTGTCGTACGTCAAATTTTTTAAAATCGAAAAATTTTCAACGCCATTGACACAGAATCCAAAACTATGCCGAAGTTTCACTTGAATTTTCTGTCGCTTCACGACTTAACTTATAGGCGTGCAGATCACCCCCGTTTTAACCAACTAACCGGTTAGGTTGAGGTAACCACTTCTAACCTGGTTTTTCTTCAAGTTGACATCGAAGAGTACTTACAATAAGAAATTAGCCAAAGTTAGTTGATCGGAACATATAAATAATTGCAAAAAACTACAATTTTTTTTTATCACGAATTTTGTCGAATTTCATCTTCAATTCACGATATCTCGGCAAATAATGAATATTTTTAGATGAAATTTCAGCACGACATTGTTCAAGTTATTCTTTAAGATATTGAATTTCACAGATGAATATAGTGATTTTTCAAAAAATTTCTTTTGTCAAGCCTAATTTTTTTTTCAAACACAAAAGTTTTGTGACGAATTTTTAACACGATAATTTTTGACAAACTTATATTAAAGTACAATATTTAAAGAAGTTTTCTGTAAAGATTCACGAATTCATATTGTATATACAAAAAGGTATCGTACTTTGAAGTAGCAAGATTTTGTTTGCAAACGATTAGAAAAAACTAATAAACCCGCAAATTTTTATGATACGTTAAAACGCTCAAAACTGAAAACTTTTACAGATATGATAAAAAAAAGTTCTGTAAAAAGAGCAGATAATAGCACAAGTAAAGAATATGTTTCTCCAGAAAAAGTGAACCAAAGAGCTCTGATTCTATCCAAGCAAAGAGCTGATGTAAGCCTTGAAAAAGTTCTTAGTGTCCCACTGAACGAAATATCTTCTGCTCTATTTAAGGAGGATGGTAATAGGTGAATATCGTCAAAATCTGATTTATTACATGCGATCGAAAAAAATATTGTAACATCTGTGATTACAGAACCTTGCTGGACAGAACTACATGATAGAATAATAGATATGATGGCAGATTTGCACTGTTTAAATACGAAATATATTAAATGTTTCGAAGATGTTGGACAATATTTTTTGAAATATTTTTAGAAACTATTTGAAACTTTTTCTGAGAGTCACGTCATTTTCGATCGCTATGACGTTAGCATGAATCCTAAATCGCAAGAGAGGTCAAAAAGGTATAAACTAAATTCGAATACTTACGATATTAATGCTAGTCGACCTATACCAGATTGGGATAAAGTCATGTCTACAGATGCAAATAAACATGCTTTGATCCAATTTTTATGCGACTACATCGAAAAATATATTGAAATCCCTCAGACTTCTGGTAAAATTATTAATAAAAAATTATATTTGGCTGGTGGATACAAAAATCATCTTGTTACTAAAGAAATCACTAATTCACTTAAACGTGAGGTTACAGATTTATTTTCGAAGCTGAAGCTTGATTGTTGAAGCTGACTTTCGAATAATTTGTCATCTGATCTACATTTCTAAACAATACTTAGACACTCAGGACATGATAGTGATCGTTAAGTCCCCAGATACAGATGTGTTTAATGTTTATTCTTTTAATCGCACATTATTTTAAAATAAATACAAAGATTTAAGTAGGGTTACAAACTGGAAAAAAATAGCATCAAAACGGATTTGCGGCGCTTTATACCAATACATATTATATGCCAAGAACTAGGAAGTAGTATTGGTTTAGCATTACCAATAATTCATGCATTAACTGGATGCGATACGACTTCCGCTTTCTATGGAATTGGTAAGAAAAAAGCTCTCAACGTAGCATAAAAAATGAGCACAGAACATTTAGTCGAGATGTCTCAAATTGAGAATAAATTAACACCTGAAATTGTTAATGCTTGGACAAAATTTGTGATTGGAATTTATGACTTCAAAAGTAAACAAGACAACATTAACGACGTGAGAGTAATCTTAGCTCGAAAAAAAAAAACTCCTCCGTTGAAAAATTACCTCCATCGCTCTTCTTCAACACATGAAACGCTGTTTTTGGCAAGTGCACGTATGGAATAATGCTCACATACCCATTTTTGAAGCCCTCAATCTGACTGATTTTGGGAATATATTTTGAAGGACCAACAAGTTTGGAGCTGCTTCAAAAGTATATTTGTAATTGCAGATTAAAAAAAAACATCTTGTGATAAAGAATTTTCTTCGTGCTACGCTGCTGGTATAAAATGCTGTCTCATTTGTAACTCTACATCAAATTGCTTGTTGCAGCCCATAGATGTTGATTCAGATTAAAAATATAATAAAAATATTAAAAACAACCCAATGTATTATGTATTTTTTAATTTATCAATAATTAATTTATTATTACTTATTTCCACTTTACAGTAACCTGTAAAAAGGGAATATGTAACAAAACATTGCATTGATATGATAGTAAACGCCTGAACTACGGCAACCACCACAATGAAACATGCCGCGTGTAAACAACATGTCTGCTGCGCGCGGAGACGCTACTTCAAAGTGCGATAACTTTTTATATATACAATATGAATACGTGAAACTTAACAGAAAACTTCTCTAAATATTGTACTTTAATATAAGTTTGTCAAAAATTATCGTATTAAAAGTTCGTCACACAATTTTTGTGTTTGAAAAAAAAATTAGGCTTGACAAAAGACATTTTTTGAAAAATCACTATTTTCATATGTGAAATAAATAAATGTTCGGACCAATTCAATATCTTAACGAATAACTTGAACAATGTCGTGCTGAAATTTCATCTAAAAATATTCGTTATTTTCCGAGATATCGCGAGTTGAAGATGAAATTCGGCAAAATTCGTGATATAAAAAAATTATAGTTTTTTGCAATTATTTATATGTTCCGATCAACTAACTTTGGCTAATTTTTTACTGTAGATACTCTTCGATGTCAGCTTGAAGAAAAACCAAGTTAGAAGTGGTTACCTCGCACAAATCGGTTACTCAGTTTCTAGAGCACTTATTGGGGGTGATCTGCACGCCTATTATATTCACAAAAGATCACTTAACAAAGGTTCACAAAATTATGAGTTATAAAATCAAAAAACAAAATACAAGGTACTAAATCGAGGAAAGTCTAAGGCGCCTAAACAAAAAAGGAAAAAACTGCCAAGGCCAGTTTTTATCAAAAAAATAAATTAAGTCCATCGGGCGCGGCGGCTCGACCATGAGACAGGAGCGCCCGTTGGCCATTAGAAAGATATTATCACTTGAAAATTTTTATAAGGATATTAATGCATTCCATTTGTGCTCAAAAGGGCTCCTAGCGGGAAAGTTGTGGGGTAGTTTTGATTTCTTCGATTCTATATGTTTTTTGGGGTGCTGAATCTTAATCTAAGGTTTGCTAACAAAATTTTGTGATGCAACATTGAAAAAAATGCAAAGAGCAAGGTAGAGAATCTTATTTTTTTGCGGTTTTTTGCTTATAACTCGAAAACTACCAACTTTCGTAAATAACCTCCCTATTCAAAATGAAAATACATAAATAAAGTTTCATACAAATTTCACTATTCAGGTTTTTTCTCCGACGAACCGTTCGGGCTCAAGCGCTAGTTGTAAATTGGCATATTTTGTCTGTCTCCGCAAAAAGCCACTTCTGTCGTCAGCGTCGGGGCTTGTGATCATATCTCAAGGAGAGATGAGTGATTACGAAATAGATTGTGAGGTTAGACATACCTTCCGCATCGTGTAAGCGCCTTTCTTCAGTCTGTTCTCGGTCTCTTTCTTCGGTCTCTTCTTCATCTATGTCAGTGCTATGTCCCGGATGCTCGACGTTTTCACACAGCCTTTCACACGATATGCAGATCGAGGAGCAATGGAGGCCTGCCTTCCTGCATCCACAATTGCGTTGGCAGCCTTTTTTACATTTACAAGAAATGTGCCGAAGTATCGAGTCCGGTGCAGGGTTGGCACTAGCACGAGACCACTCCTTGTTTCTTTTCACTCCACACGTTCGGGTCTCTTTGTTGCTCGTCGAGTGTGGTTTGACCGGATAACCACTGCTGCTCCTGAAAGTAAGCTCTCAGTGATTGTTGTCGTTCAGCAGCTTCGGTGGGGGTAGTGAGGCAATGTTTTTCTTTTGTACGATGAAGATACGTATTGCCTGTATATCAAATCGTTCAGGCTAATCTCTTGTCATTTCCCATACAGAGCCATGAGAAACACGTTTCCTGCTTCGGCAATCTCGTCCTGGTGTGCATGAGGGTCTTTGAAAGCATCATTGACTGGTTGCAAGTCATTATTCTTCTGCAGGACTTTGAGAAATTTCAGTTTTCCTGATTAAACAAAGCAGAAGTGGTCACAACCACTCATCGCATGCAGGAACAATATATGGTCTGATGGGGTTTTGTCAGCGACAAGATGAGGATTGTAGAGGGTTTGAGACATCTTTCCTTTTCCTGGTTTCAAAAAGAAGACATTCTCTATATCAAGGCTACACAGGCCAATCAAAATCACCAAAAGGTGTCACATATTCATTTGACGGGGCCAACATAACAGCTGTGTTGATAATTAGGATATCAGCGTCCTCTACAGCTTGCTGTGAATCAATTCTTGCATCATCAAATTTTTCCATTAGCATGATAGAGGGCTTTTAAACCAGACGGGGCAGTTATAAAATCATATTGGGAGGCCGGGAGAGAATCTAATAATAAATTAGAGTTTCGGAGTGGAAAAAGTGGGTTTTTGCGGAGACAGCCATGCCAATTTTCAACTAGCGCTTGAACAGTTCGTCGGGAAAAAACCTAAATAATGAAATTTGTAGGGAATTTTATGTACTTTCATTTCGAATAGAAAGGTTATTTACGAAAAGTTGATAGTTTTCGAGTTATAAGCAAAAAACCACCAAGAAATGAGATTTTTTACGTTTTTTTTGCATTTTTTTCAACGTTGCGTCACGAAATTTTGTTAGCAAACTTCGGATTCGGATTCAGCACCCCAAAAAACGTATAGAATAGAAGCAATCAAAACTACCCCACAACTTTCCTGATAAAAACACAATTTGACTGGAGTATATTTACTGGGGTAACTCGAAAGCGAACCCTTGTTACTCTAACCCTACTGGGGTATGTGCCTCATATAACTCGTGTGTAGCTGTAAAAAGCAATTATCAAATGCCTAGTTCTTGCGAGTTATAAAATCACCAACATAACTTTTAAGCACACAAGCGAACCAAAATTTCAGTGAATATATTAATTCCGTCAGTCTTAAGTCAAATAGCCAAAACATAAACTTATACTGTTAATCTCCACTGTATCCAGTGGACATAACGCCCTTTGGGGGAGGCGTCTGTACTTGCCATGTTTGGTATTACATATCATGACATGAATGATTAAATAGACTCATTATAACGTTTATTTATATAAATTTTAAACTTAATTTACAATAATTGGTATCATTGAACTTTTGAATTTTTTTGGTTGAATGATTAACTTTAAGTTTAACCACTCAGGCGTCTTCGTGTGCTAGGTCGATAACTGAACGTAAAGAATTCTCATTAGATCCTCAAGTCCGCTATTCAGAACTAGTGGATGTGAGGAGTCGAAAGAGTAGGCAAAATCGTGCTAAAGTTATGAAACCTGTTTCACTTCCGTTTTCGAGGGTGTTGAACAGGAATAACAGGGTGAAAAAGGTTTTTAGTTATGTGCATCCCCAAACGGCCAACAGGCCTGTAGCTAGGGGGGGGGGGGGCAGGGGGGGGCGGTGCCCGTCCTTGTATAAGTTTCGCCCGACCTACGTTGATCGTAATGGGGGCAATTTTAACTGTCTTTTTAAAAAATTTTTTTTTGGATAAAAATTTTTTTGGATTTCTCCCCCCCCCCCCCCGCCCATCAAAAAAATTTTCGGACTTTTTTACGGGCCCGTCCTGAAAAATTGTTTGCCCGCCCTGAAAGCACTTTCTAGCTACAGGCCTGACGGCCCAAAAACCCACCCTTTTTGCTTATTTCTCATATGACAGCTTGGCATCGATTATTTTTGTTTTTTCATGGGAATATAACATGGTAAAATGTGGTGTCAGCCCTGAAGTGGTGGAATCTACCCTGTCAGGGTGTATAAAATTGTTTCTTATAAAAGACGTTTACCCCTCCCTCCGTTCTCGAGGATGCTGATCAAGAAAAAAATGGTTTTACGCCGCTTCAACTCTTCATTCACCCATCAACGGACGGAAACCACCTCTTAGGTTTCATGATATCAATGCTCGCCAGGGCGTTCCTGGGGGGGAATGGCTAGAAATTTAGGCGAAGTTAAATTGATAATCAAAGAACAAAGAGTGGATTGTGGGGGGGGGGGGGGGTTATTTTCTAATTCGTATACAGAGCTGGGCAGAGTACCGCACTAAAGTACTCACGAGTACTTCACAACGAGTACCTTTAAAAAGTACTCGTGAAAACTTGAGTACGAGTACTTGTTTTTTAAGTACTCTAACCGAATTTAAAAATTTTTTTCGCAAACTGCTTTTTCAAAATTTTTAGGGGTCATTAGAGAAGTGCTTCTCTAGATGTTATTTTCCATATTTCGCATGGGTCCCATGCGCCACAGACGAGAAAAAAAAATTGAAATTTCACCAGCCGCCACTGCTGCTCTGCACACTTGTATGGAAAAAGCTGAGACTTACCTGTATTGCACGTCGGTACTCGTACTCGTTACTCGTCAGTTATGGCCGCCAAAAGTCCTCGAGTACCTAATAATATAAAGTACTTGAAAATTTCGGTACATAGTGCCATCCATCGCGAGTACTTGTTACTGAGTACTTTGGGTACTTAGTACAGTTACGAGTACAATTTACTCGAGTACTGCCCAGCTCTGTTCGTATATTGAGTGGGAGTGGTTTTAAAGTTGTAATTTGTCCATTGGACAATTGGACATCCTCATCAAAAATGAACCTATCCTCGCAAGGATTTGAAATTCATGTTTCTTAAAACTGACAATCTTCATCAGATATACTTATTGGAAAGCAGAAACAATCAAATAATTTTACTTTTATTTTTTTCTTAGCATCTTCGAAAACGGGGTGTAATCGGTTAAACCAGAGAGAGAGAGCCACAATCAATTTTCCACCATCTGGGAGGGTGGGAATAACCCTCTGGGGTTGTCACAATTTACTCTTACCATTGTCCTTTGCTTGATACCGTGAAACGTATGAAAGGGAAGGTTTCCGTCCGTTTAAGGTGAAGGAACGGAAACCATTTTTTTCTTGATCAGCATCCTCGAAAACGGAGGGGGTTAAATGTCTTTAACAAGAAACAACAAAGAAAATAATTTCACACCCCCTGGCAGGGTAGATTCCACCGCCTTGCGGTCCACTATCTGATATCACCTTTCACCGTCTGTTATATCCTCATGAAAAAACAAAGAATTCCTGAAAAAAAATAGTTGATGGCAAGCTATCATAAGAGAAATAAGCAAAGAAGGGTGGTTTTCGGCCGTTTGAGGTGTGCGCACGTCTTTCAGTGACTGATGGTGAGTTAATCTACAACAACACGGGCTAGTCGCTGTTATCTTATCTTTCCTGAGTTCAAGTCCCAGCTGCGGCCGATGGCAATGTCGCAGGGAATGGGTCTTTTGATGTTGTCTGTATATATGCATGTGTGTCCCGGTTAAGTGATGTAATAGCCTATAGATAAATTTCGCCAGAACTTTAAATAGGACGATTAAAAATAAAACCATCACCTTTGACCAATACTACAAAAATATCAGATATTCGTAGACAAGTGTAATAAATAATTTAAAATCTCACATGGCATGACATACGTATTTTAACATTCTAGTTAGAAACATTTATGAAATGTGCCACACCAGATATATTTTATATTAAGCAAATTACAAGATAATTGAATGGAGAGTTTAAATTTACTTCTTTAGAAGCGAACATTTTGCGTGTATTAACATGTGTTCACCCCTAAAAGAGAGCCCTTAAGCGTATTCGAAGTTAAAAGGCTTGTAGACTGAAAAGGCAATGAATACCAATACCCGCTTCTTTGTAAATGCGCTCCTGTATCCAACTACATAAATCATTATTCTGAAAGGAAACAACTTTATAAATTTATTAAACTGACAAAAAAGGAGTTTTATCAATTTTTCAATACTTTTTATTTATATTTCAGGTTTTTCTGTACTTACTTCTCAGGAGGAAAGATGAGCCGTTCATCCAAGGGAATTAAAATGCCAGAAAAGTCGTTACAGAACATACGCTCCGACAATTCAACATCGATATATAGTTTTCCGTTTTCACTTGAATATACGTATCGTGTTTTGAGAGCCTTGCCGCATCGGAAAAATCCCACTCTTACAACATTTTTATATTATAACCATATTCTTATATAAACTCCACAATAATCTGGTACCAACATATTTATCAGCAAATATATAACATCGTGGGGACAGAATTACAATATAATGAGAACAAAATCGTCCATATATAAGTGAGCAGCTGAATTGAACAGATTACCAGAATTTATGAAGCAAGTTAAGAATGTCTGTCTGTTTAAAAAACATTTGTATAAATTCGTTAATAAATAACTCTTTTTCTTAATCTTGCTTCTTTGGGCCACTTTATAAAAAAATATGTAATCTACTTGATGTCCTTTAGTATTCCATTTAGTAGTATAGATATTTTAATTTAAAATCATATGTAAGCACATACATATATTTTTTGCATTACATTGTTTTTATACAAAATACTAATTACATTAAAATGATCTTCACGCACGCATTTGTTTGTTTTTTCTCCAAGATATATATCGCATCTCATCGTTTTCTGCCACAATTTTCTCCGAATAGGATCCTGCGGTAGACTAATAAACAGTTTATTGGGAGTTTTACTTCCACGTCCAGTGGAAGTATAGTAACGACAAAAAAATTTTTAAAAAATTTTATTGTCCAAATAGGCTTAAAATGTCATGAAACGTCGAGATTTTAAGTTTGAGCGAAAAAAAAATTTCTGTCTGTCTGTCGGTAACTTTTTTTTGTGCGCACGTTTACTCTGGAACCGATTAAGATATTGACTTGAAATTTGGTACACATATGTACTTTAACGAGATCTAGAACTAGATTATATTTTCATCTTGTTCCGTCGAAGGGTTGGGGGGTAAATTGGGGTAAATTTGGGGTAAATGGGTAAATCAAGCAGGTAAGAGTCCATGAAATTGGTATTTAGTATATACAAGAGAAGCTGAGGTCTCAAAAAAATTTTTGGCATTAGCCAACCCCATTACCACCCCCACCTCCTTATTAAAGGGGATGAAAAAAAATGTGATTTAGTGCATGTACAGGAACCAGAAACCGCAAAATATTTTTTTACTTCATCCACGACAATTGGTAATTGAGATATAGAGGTAATCTAAAAATGCCAATTTTCCAAAAACGCTCGGTAGTCGACGCGGCTTGCGTCATTTTTTGTTTCTCGAAAATCGGAGACACCTATATTGGTTTTTGTTTATCTGCCATAGTTTTAGAGAAAACCCCAAATCCCATCTAATTTGGTACACCCTGTACATTTAACATCTAACATACTTCAAAATTGGCAAATATCTAAATCTGAGGGCCTGTATCACGTTTCTCGGATTATTGGTAGGTAAATTTTCACGACTTGATGAGGGTTTGATCAAGAATTTGATCTTTCTCCAAGACGGCGAATAATTAATATTTAACTGTAATAAACCCAATTATCGTACAATAGGAAAGCAACGACTCTATCGATTCTACGTCGTATAGTCTGATTTTCATAGCCGTTTATATAATTTGGCTTGAACACAATAAAATCGTAAAATATTATATAGGGTTATAATTTGGATCCATTTAGAACCTGATTCTAAGCACAGAGTAATAGAATTGTCGATAAACGTGGCCAAACATGTTTCCTAATGTAGCTACGGCCCTCTGAGAATGGCGTCTAAATGTAGGTTTTTACTGATTATCTCGGAAATACTTTGGGATAACTTTATGAATCTTGATTCACGACTCTAAATTATTACGCGTTATTAGTTTAGAATATTAATTCAAATTAATTATATTAATAGGCGAAGGAATGAGGGGTAGAACGTAGAATGACCACTAGCGATTTCAATTTAAGAATGATAAAAAAACCACAAATTTATAAAATTCCGGGAAAATGGTCGAGATTTAATAAATTCTGAGTTAAAACACGGAATTTTATAGAATTCCAAAAAAATGGTGAAAATTTTATTAAATTTTGAGGAGTCGTGATGAAGATTTCATAAATTTAAAAATTTTTCATGAAAGTTGCTAGGTTTTGTAACGGTCATTTTTTATCTATAGTTATAAATTCATTATTTTATATTTTTCGTGCATAAATTACCTATTTTGTTAACCTTTAAAAAATAAATTACCGCCGGTACTGTCGGATATTTGTGAATCTTATTTTAACCGCTATGTGAGGATGATGTCATGCAATAGCGCGACATGTACTTCCATATAAGGTAGCATAGCCTTTTAATTGTTACGCTACGCCAAATTGTTCCTCCCCACATACCCATATAAATATAGAGAAAAGTGTCAGTCATATTACTTTCACGGCAGTCCAGTTTTTTGATCTTTTCACCTGAATTTGAGGAAAGAAATTAAAGGTTCCAGTGTTAGAATGGTTTAGTATTTCTAAACCCTCACTATATTAAAATTGTTATGATCTTTTGTCTAGTGAATCTAACCATATCTTATTAATAAGAATTAGACAAGTGGTTATGTTTGCTTTTTGATAAGTAGAATATAAAAATATTCTTGTGTAAGTGTAAATTGCACGTAAAAATGTTTTAATGATGTTCCGAATCTACGTGCACTTTGGTTCTCAATTCTTGAGGTGTATCGCATTCCTGTGAAAGTGTCAATTCTCCCGGTATCTTCGTAAGTAGAAACAATTTATTTTTTATGGCCAGCGATTCAACAATTAATTCTCCAGTGCAATGTTTTTGGTACATTTACCTTTTTTACGACGTTATGAAAACTGTAGCTTTTACCTTTTTCGTTTTCGCGTAAACAGACAAACTTGCTTCGCGTGTGATACATTTTAATCTTTTGAAACGTATATCTGTTTTCCTTTAAAGAAAGTATGTAAATAATAGCTGGTGTATATACACTATATTTTGTATGTTTTTAGTTAAGCTATATTAGACTATTTTTGGATTCACGATTAGATAAATATTTTATTATTCATTCGAAAATAGTTTGTTTTGAATTTTCTTTTACTAAACAGGTGAATAATTATTTATTTATAACTAATTTCCCTTATCCCTTACATTGCTTTTAGTATTTTATTACCTTTTAAATACGTATATAATTTATTTTTGTACAATTATGTCTGTTTCTCTGTGCATCTATACCTTTGTTGTAACTTTTCTTATTCGTTAGCACAAATTTATTCTCCCATACCCTGATTTGTTCTCATTTGCTCTACCAAATTTGTCTTAGTTGTCAATAAATTAGTTTATTGTTAATTCAGTATTTTTATTTCTTTATTCATTTTAATAACCCCTATAGAGACAGGGTGTTATAATTTGGCTTCAACGCGGGGCTTTCTTTAAATGGCTTGTTTTTTGTATATTAATTATAATGAAAAAATATAAGCTATAGTGTTTACACCCCTTTTGTAAACAAACACCCTGTATCGTGGATTCGGAAATTACCACACCAGAGTAACACTAAACACTAATTTATTAACTTACGTACTAATTACAATGAATAATAATTACTTCGCTAATATAACACTGAGTACTATAATCCAATAATTCAGTCACTTGATCACTTTGCTTAATTGTTCTTAATCTTTCTGAACTGACTATCTTAACTGAACTACTCCGCTACATGAACTGTACTACTCTTGTGTGGCCACTCACTCTCCTTGTATACTCTTAGTAGTTCTGGAGCTTTCTACATCTTTCCAGTAGACGTTAGCACCGCGCGCCATCTCTTAGATGATTGCCGAACTAATTAATCTAACTGTTCTCTGTTACTTCTGGAACTCTCATAGATGTCTCTGAGGGTAGAACATGTAACATTAATATATTGTAATGAATGCGTAGCAAGAATAATTTACTTCCACATCCACGAACTGGTAAAGAAACAGTACCGGTAAAAAAATTGAAATTTTCTCTTCTTCAAATGTCATGAAACGTTGACATTTTAAGATAGTAAGTAAAACAATATTTTAAGGTTTCTGGTCCTTCTACACATACTAAATCACAAATTTTTTCATCCCCTCTAATAATGGTGGGGGTGGTAATGGGGGTGGCTAATGCCAAAAATTTGTTTGATACCGTAGCTTCTCTTGTATATACTAAATACCAATTTTCTGGACTCTTACCTGCTTAATTTAGCTATTTACCTCAAATTTACCCCAATTTACCCCCCAACCCTTCCACGAAACGAGATGAAAACATAATTTAGTTCCAGATCTCGTTAAAGTACATATGTGCACCAAATTTCAAGTCAATATCTTAAACGGTTCCAGAGTGTAAACGTGCGCACAAAAAAGTTACAGACGGTACCGACAGACAGAATTTTTTTTCGCTCAAACTTAAAATCTCGACGTTTCATGACATCCTAAGCCTATTTGAACAATAAAAATGTTTTAAAATTTTTTTGTCGTTACTATACTTCCACTGGATGTGGAAGTAATAATTTTTCTATCTGTTTATCTGTCTTTTTTGTGCGCACGATTACTCTAAGATGGTTTATGATAGTGATTTGAAATTTGGTACAGTTTTGTATGATAACGAGATATGGAACTAGATTATATTTTGATCTTATTCCTTTGAAGGGTTGGGGTAAATGGAGTAGTTAAGTGAAGCAAGCAAAAGTCTATAAAATGAGGATTTAGTGCATATACGACCCAATTACTGAAAGAGGTAAAAAAATAAAATTATGATTTAGTGTGCTTACAAGAACCATAGGCTACAAAAACTTTTTTGGCATCAGCCTACTACTACCACCCTCTTTAATAATAGGGTGGGAGTGGTAATGGGATAAGAAAAGGATAGGAAATCTTGATGTGGAAGTAGTGATTCCTTAGGCAGCGGCTTTTGCATTACACTTTTTGATTCAATTGTTATCTTCTAATTTCATATCTGAAATGCAAAAATATGGAGTCATTGTCCATGGGAGAGCAATTGATATCCGGTTTACTTAGAGACAGTGTCATATTAATATAAGCCTGTATTGTTCAAGTAGACCATGCATTCGATGCAGTTTTGACCGCTGAACACGATCCCGATGTCAGTTTTAACCAATCAGGAAAATGTTTTGAGTATTTGGGAATACAATTTCCACAGATAAGCGAAGCCCAATTGAAGAAAGGCATTTTTAATGGTCCACAAATAAGGAAAATATTAAGAGATAAGAAATTCATCACTATAATGTCAGATACGGAAAAGGGGCAGAGCTTTAAAGCAGTTGTTCGAAATAATAAGAGCGAAGACTACAAAGAAATAATATCCAACACGGCAGAAAAAATCGGAAAATTAGGTGGTCTAATGAGTTTGAAACAACATATCCTGCATTCTCATAAAGGAATAAAACGAAAAAAAAAACCATTACGCAGATCATTTGAGGAGAAAAGAATAAATCAGGATAAATAAGAAGTCATGACCTGACTTGTTGAAAGAAACTGATCGGTATCGTGTTCAGCGGCAAAAAATACATCGAATACATGGTCTACTTATTTAGAATGTTTAATTTTTATTATTCTGGTCTGTTTTCACCTGTTTTTCGTGGTTAACAAAAAATTCTGACCTAATTTTGTAAAACTGACATCGGGATCGTGTTCAGCGGTAAAAATACATGGGAGTAGAAATGTGAAACGTCAGAAAACTGACTTTTTTTGTGTGTGTGCCTGTGTTATTATACTTTTCGCAAAAACGAAGAGTATATTGTATTTGATCGGCACATTTCTAAATCAGTAAATATCGCTCGTAGAGAAAAAAAATTCATATCATTATGTTAGTGAACGAATTCTGAACAACTTTCAAAATGTCCGTCTATCCGTCCGTCCGCCCGTCCGTCCGTCCGTCTGTCCGTCCGTCCGTCCGTCCGGCCGTCCGTCCGTCCGTCCGGCCGTCCGTCCGTCTGTCTGTCCGTCACGTTTCTTGTAACCACGATAGCTTAAGAAAGAAAAGTCCGATTGTATTGAAATTTGGAATGTAAGTTAGCGTTAGCTAGAGGAAGAACCTTACTGTTTTTGAAAAAAATCAATCAAAAAAAGTTATTAATAATTTAAGTTAAAAAAAAATTTTTTCTTAATTTTTGGCATTTGCACTTAATAGAAATCTTTAAAATTGTATTCTCTCTAATATGTTTTTGTTTATACATTTTACTAATACATATATTTCATAATAATATATCTAATTTGTTGAAATATGATACTCGAATGATACAGTGCGTGTAATTGCCGATTAGGCATGTACATTCACGTAGCGCGAGAGATATGACAACACAGCAGTAGCAAAATTCTCCCGTCGGCGAAGCATCCCAGCTCTCAGTTATTTCATTTCATCCAGCTGGCACGCGCGATGTTGTAATTCTTACTCCCTATGTCTAGCCCGCCACTACACATACTGTATATACTATAGACATTCAATTATTCTAATGATCTGTGATGATCCAATGGCTAAAGCTTTATCTGGCAATCCAAAAGTCTTGTGTTCGAATCCGTGACAAAGTGTTTTTTTTTCATATATTTTTTTTCACAACAAAGTTGGTAGGTATCACAAAATTTAACTAACATTATTTACAAGAAAACTGCGAAGAGTATCCTATAGAATGTGTAACAATTATATAAAAAGCTCAGCAAATTGGCGAAGAGTACCTACGTTTTTGGCTTGTTTGACTATGTTATTTGTTAAACTAATTTCATTTTAATCGAATGTTTTCAAGAAAGTATATTTATCTTATTTCGACCACAGCGTATATTATATATAGAAAGGGAAGGTTTATGCGGAAGGAAATTCACCCTTTAAAAACAAACATTTGATTTTATATCATACATACCCCCGTTCAAACATTCACGTACTCAGTTTTAATCATGTTGATGAATATTCGGAATTTAAAACGGTCCTCACAATTTAGATTATTCTAATCGCTAAACGTTATTTAAAACCTCCGGCACTTTCCAATCATTATCTCTTTTACCTAAAAACACCTCTAAATTACTTTCCGATGATTTATTTTTGATCACCGAAAACATCAGTTTCTTTAGACGTGTTTTTAGCGATTTTTTTTGTCGACGGATGCGGGTTGCAATATATTTTATGTTGTTCGTTGTAGCTAAAAATTGATTGGATTGGGGTGTCATAAAAATGGCCTGTACCTACGCCGAGATTCGAGGGTGCGAACGACCTCATTTAACTTTTTTCTCATTTACACGTTTCGGCTAAAGTTTCTACGGTTTACGTGAAAAAGCAAATTTACGGCAATTGGTATTCTTGTGACGAATATAATTAAATTTATTTTTTGTTATCAATGTTTATGCCATGCTCTGACAATGAGAACAGTTATTTAGTTTCACTGTGCCCTCACATTGAACAAAAATGTACAATAAAGAAAATGTATATAGGGTATTTGGGAACGAAGTAGAAAAATATTAATTTCTTAGCCCATATTAATGTACGAGAGGCTGCGCTGCCTTTGAACAAGTGATTTCATACCGACTGAAAATCATAACAATAATAATTTTCCTCTAATACATCAGCAATCTGACCGTCAGCTACTCTGGTAGTGGTGGAGCTAATGGTGAGAGCATGTTAAAGTTGTTAAAAAATCGTTTTCCATCGGTTTCTTTGAATATTTCGAAATCTATAAGTTCTATGGAAAACAACAAAAAGAAAGAAAATGTTCGTTATAAGCTGTACCATAAAAGTGCATAAAATATTATTCATTCCAATTGTTATTATTATTTAAAAAAAAAATGAAATAAATAAATTACCAAGTATGTTTACATGTCATATTATGTTCTTACAAACCGGGCCTCAGTAGTTGGATAGCGGAGTGGATAAGGGCGCATTTCATTCAGGGTACGGACGTCTCGGGCTCAAATCCTGATCGCGAAATATATTTTTTTATTGTATCACTGATATTAAAAGTTTTACAAAACTGTATATATGAACAAAAGAGTAGTTGTTCAATTTAGGTTGATTTTTCGAGTATGAAAATACTCGTAGCATAATTTTTTTTTCAACTTTAACATGCTGTTACCTCTAGCTACACCGCGGGTGCGGTGATTGACGCTCATTTTGATAATTATTGAATATTAATCAACTGATAAAATGCAGCGCTGCCTCCCGTACTATAAGGAAATTCTCCATAAAACAATTTGCAAAATATCCATTCGCTGTCAAGTTACAGCCCCCTTAATGGGCCACATTAAAAATCGTTTTCTTTTTTAATTTGATGAATAGGCCCGTTCAGTAGGGTGGGCCGAAAATAGCCTTTTTTAAAAAAATTGAAAAACGAAAATTGCAATACTCATCAAAAGTTGCCTTTCACTGGAAAGTCCATTTGATTTTTTTTTAATTTTAAAAAAATATATCATCAGCCCTCTACCACCCTTTAATGACAAAAAAAAAATTAAAATGAAAATCGCAATACCCTTCAAAAGTTGCCTTTCACTGTGTATAGTTACCCTGATTTTGTTTTTGTTTTTAAAATGATATCTTCAGCCCTCTACCACCACTAAAATGGTCTTTAAAAAGAAATTAAAATAAAATTCGCAATACCCATCTTATGTTGTGTTTCACTGTGTATAGTCACTATAATCTTTTTCAAATTCTTTAAATATTTTTTTCACCCTTCTACCACCATTTTAATCGTGCCTTCATTATGTAAAATTTGTACTTTCGTAGCTACGTAATAATAATAATAATAATAATAATAATAATAATAATAATAATAATAATCAAATTTAATGGATATATGTCTAAAACAATTGAAATTATTCAAAGCCTTTATTAAAAAAGCAAACATAAACAAATAATTATTAACTTAACATAACACAAAAAAGTAAACGCTAGTATTTTTCGTATTTCAACTTAGGTAACTTTAAATTGTCCTTTATTTTCAAAAGTGGGAATAATCTCCTTTGATTTTATTCTTGAACGGATAAAGCCATCTCTGGATTCCGGACATATAACTAAAGTAGATGACTCCGTAACCAATTTCACACATCTTTTAACTGTTTGAGTATGACACGGAAATTTGGAAAAGTCAAAGTTTGGAATCACGGCATCATTAATCAAATGCTTGAGGTCATCATTTGGTATGTCAGCCATAACTGGTGGTGGTGTTATTTCGCACTCATTCCAGTGGATTAAATCAAAATATTCCGTAACACTAAAGTTCAATTCCGGTATCACAAAATGTCTTACTATAGTCGTCTGTTGATAGGCTTGTCTTCTTAAAGATAGTTCTCGTACCCACCGATGATTACCTCTTAACATACAGAGGAGGAGATTCTCGGGGTGAATAAAATACGCATTTCTTTGAATTACTTGATCTATAATACTTTTTAGATCATCTCTTAACTACCGTGATTGTTCAATAGTCTTAAAAACATGCAAACTACCGTGTGTTGAATTTGAGTTAAACTTTATGTGGAACCACAGTACTGCATAAACTTTAATTATAAATTTGGCAAGATCTTTAAAGTTTGCTGTTGGCTTTTCAGTTCCAGCATAGAGGCGAAGTACTCTATTTGCCATTGTGAGCCACCTTGAATGAGCTAACTTGCCAGGGTCACGATTTGCTAAATTTGAATGGAAGTCGCCACTTGATATGGCCTTGTAAATATCGTATAGATACGATTGATCTGAACTTAATTTACTAGACTCTATTGTCAATTCTGGTAAAGTTTGCAATTGGGAGAAGTTCGCATTTTTCTAATGATTTTCCAATTTCTCCAGAGAATTGACGGTCCTGTTGTAGCGCCATCTAGGAATTGGAATAAATGCCTTAAAGGTAACTCGTTTGCGTGTAATTGGCAGATAAACCATTGTAACGGACGCTTAAGTTCAGTTTCGATATATCTGATTACACCATTTTTATGGCCAGTGTTTACAACAGTACCGTCACTACCGATCGCCACCAAATTCCTTAGATCTACATTATTTATAGCTAAATAATCTATTATTGCTTTTCCAATCGACTGAGCCTTGCCTGTGGCTGAAGTAACGTGACCTATATACAGACAATTTGGTTCTTCAATTAGGGAAATATGTTCTCTTATATAATCTGGCACCCTTCTTTTCTTGCATTAAAGTTTTGTCCTTTCTTCCATCGAAGTAAAGACTTTTAATGCTTCTATTTGCAGTCTGGAACTCCTTACAAAATGTATTTCTGGTTTTCTGGCGCATTCTTCTCACTTTGTTTTTGTCGATTACTTTGGAGGGATCATCTGCACTGGCAATTCCCACATCTTTCAACACTGCAGTAGCAATAGCAGCAGCTGATCTGTCAGAAATGCCATATTTATCGCATACAATACCTAATGTGGGTAACTTCAGCCTCATTTGAATGCATTCTGACGTTGAAGATTGACGTCTATTAGTTCGTCCTCCGATGACGATTCAAACTTTGAAGACTTGTCTGAGTCTGATAGTAATGTGCTTACTTCAGTAGAACTACCGGGTGTCAAATCATAAGATCTGGATCTGTACTTTTCTAGTCTTTCTGTTTCTCTTGATTATCTATCTTTCTTGGCAGTTAACTTTTTTGTTTCTGCACGATCAATATTTCCTATAGTCATCTTTCTATACGATCTGTGATCCAAAAGAAAATTTTGTTCTTGAATCGGCACTTTTCTTAATTTTTCACATTTACATTCAGAAAATTCGCATTTACATGCAGCAATGTCGAATAATTTCTCCGAACAATCTAATTTAAAACTATTTACCTTTGACTCATATTGTGTATTCCGTTTGATTTTCGGGTATTTTATTAGGCTCAAATACTTGTCATGGTACTTGCATATCAATTGTACGATGCGGTCCCTTGAAACTGTTGGAATTGATGCCGTTTTCCAAATATTGCCAATTTTAGGCACAAGTTCATTGCAAACTTCTACAAAACTTGGTTCCTTTCCGCACAGTTTGTTAAATTACTTCCACATCCAGTGGAAGTATAGTAACGACAAAAAAAATTTAAAAATTTTTTTTTGTTCAAATAGGCTTAGAATGTCACGAAGCGTCGAGATTTTAAGTTTGAGAGAAAAAAAAAATTCTGTCTGTCGGTCTGTCTGTCTGTAACTTTTTTTGTGCGCACGTTTACTCTGGAACCGTTTGAGATATTGACCTGAAATTTGGTACACGTATGTACTTTAATGAGATCTAGAACTATATTATATTTTCATCTTGTTCCGTCGAAGGGTTGGGGGGTAAATTTGGGGAAAATAGGTACATCAAGCAGATAAGAGTCCATAAAATTGGTATTTAGTATATACAAGAGAAGCTGAGGTCTCAAAAAAATGTTGGCATTAGCCACCCCCATTACCACCCCCACCCCATTATTAAAGGGGATGAAAAAAAAATGTGAATTAGGGTGTTTACAAGAACCAGAAACCTCAAAATGTTTTTTACTTCATTCACCCCCACTAACACCCCCTATCACCACCCCCACCCCGCTACCGATGTGGGGTATCATTTTATGGGTTTTTGGGGTAGAGGATTTCAAATATTATATTATTAATGTTCCATAAACAATTATTTCCACATACAGAATTTTTTCGTTGTGAGTGACTTAGATAAAAAATCTGGATGTGGAAGTAGTGATTCCTTGGGCAGCGGTTTTTTTTTACTTCGTACCGAATAAACAAATTATAGCGAAGCATTTGTTCAATTGTCGGCAACACAAGGCTGTTTAAATCGATAGGATTACCAAAAATAGGACATTCCACTTTACTTCTTGTTATGTTTAATTTCGGTGCATTCATTATTATAATTTATTCACTGCGCAAAACAAAATTATTGTATTCATTTTTAAGAACAAATTAGAGACCAGCCTCAGATGTTCAGTGTTCACTGATTAACTTCTGTGTACGTAATAATATTCAAGTTTAGGTACAGCGTAACAGACTATCCTGTGAACGAGTCAAAACTTGCAATAACTGATTCATAATAACCTGTTGCTTGTATTTAATGTTATTTTAAGATAAATACTTTGTGTAATATTAATTTTATTATCATAACTTGTACGATTTATATACATATGGTACAAACTTGACACAATTATTAGAGGCGGGATTAAAGGGGTGGTAGAGGGCTGAAGATACTATTTAAAAAATTTGAAAAAAATTGGAGTGACTATACTCAATCAAATAAAACATTTGATGAGTATTGCAATTTTTATTTTTTTACTTTTTTTTAAAGGTCATTAAAGGGGTGGTAGAGGGCTGAAGATATTTTTCTACAAACTGAAAGTCAGCTTTTGATAAGTATAGCAAATTATTATTTCTACTTTAATTTTTTCGGCCCACCCTACCGTTCAGCATTTTTTTAAATTTCAGAAATCGAAAGTAGAACACTTTTTAAGGCAATTTCCAAATTTTTAGGTTTTTATTCGGACGTTTAAGCCCTTAAATAAATTACCAAAATTGGACCGCGCGAAAACGGGGCGGAGCTTCGCGTGACGTCACTTGTCACTTTGTAGATGCTGATCAAGCGACAGTCGAGATTTAATAATTAAAAACATTGGAGGTGAAATAAAATGAAAGTTTAAGAAGAAAAGGTTCTATGCAACTTTTCATAAAAATTGATAGTCTTTAAGTTATAACGACTTGAAAATTGGAATTTTAGCATAAAAAAGGTATTTCATAACAATATTCGTCAAATAACTAGAAAAGTATTACATTGAGCGAAAACATGCTAGAGACAAATAAGAAAGCTACTAAATTGAGGATGAATTTTGTGTTTTTTTTTTTCTAATTTCTAGAGTTAATGGTTTCGGAGATCTGGAAGTATAAAGGTGGCGTCCAAACGTGTATAAGACGAAGTATTTAGTTTAAATGTTAAATATCTCAGAAACTAGCACTTACATCAAAAATGGTAAGAACAAAAATGAAAGACTATTAATTGGGCTTTCAAATGGTTTTTTTCTATTTGTATAGCACAAAAAACAAAGAAGTTATGACAGAAACAATGTAGTTTTTCAATTTTTGTTTATGCAAAATGACGTCACGAATCGGCGAAGCGCTTTGTACTGAAACTGAATCTTTAACATTGAATATCTAAGGATGGATATACTTATGAAGCTGAAATTTTAACAGCTTATCTAGATGAACGAATTCTATTGAATAAAATTTAAAAAATAAGGAAAAAAAATGTTGGTAACAAGCCCATTACACCACAATATAATAGGCCGGGAGCCCACGTATAAAATGGCTGACTATCCGGCGAACTTTGAAAATATGAAAAATGGATTGTTCCTATATAAGTTAGCAATGAAGGACCGTCAGCTGGTTGGGTAGCGGTGGGGGTGGCTGTCAAAGGGTTGAAAACACGTAAAAAAAATTGAGAAAAAAAACTATCCGGCGAACGCTGAAACTTATATGAGGGGAAGATTATGTTATATAATGAAAGTAGAATATAGTCAGCTGGACTGGTACAGAACAGTGCTGAGTGTTGATCACTTGCGGGGCAGCGCCCATCACCTTTCTTGCATCAGCTGACGACTTTTTCACCCACATACTTGCAGCTGACTGTGTTTATCGTTAATCTTAATATGAATATTATCATATACCCGAATTTCAAAGTTCGCCATAAAGATTTAATTAGTAATATCGATATCGATAACTTAATGTTAGAAAACGTGCGTGCGGCATTCCCGAGTTTCTTTTTTTAATTTGATTAAATATTCAATTTATTATTAATATACATTATTTTATGAGAATACAAATTAATACATTCGTACATTTCAAAATTATACAGGATGATCTGCTCAGAAAATTTATTTAGTTTAGTGAAAATAAAAATAAATTTATTCGGCTTCCGATAACAGATCTTCCTCATTTTCATTTTCATCCATTTCATCACTCTCTTGATGCTCAGTGGGTGAAAGATCATTTTCCTCTTTGTCACTCGCATCTAAAAAAATAATTATTTATAAAAAATTGATTAAGATTATAATAGGATGAAAAGTGAAAAGCACAAATGATATAATACCTTCAGTATTTTCGGCATCTTGGATAATCATTTCCACTTATGAAGGTAATTGATCTCCATCAAACCACTTGCAAGTTAAATTTGTTTTCCTCAAGCTGTCACCCATAACCAAAGGATCTAATGTAGATGGCACTTGTTTGTGTGCGTTGTTCCAAATCGTATACATACATACAACAGATCTTAAAGCGTGCTGTACAAATTCCGATTTCGACGGAGGCGACAGAGATGCATCAAAATTTTTGTCTGGTAACCAAAATTCGTTATCACTTTCACTAAATTTATACACCTTAGTGAAAGTAGCTACACGAGCATCATTGACGTTTTTTTATAGCTTTAAACCCATACATCGTGCAAATAAACTTCTCTGTTATATTAACGACATTATTTAGGTTCTCCTCTGGTAAATTATTAAAACTTTTAAATGCTTCAATAACTTCTTTTAGAAACTCTAATCAAGTTTCTTTCAATGTATTGGGCAAGTGATGAAATGGCTCCGTTCGTAGGTAATAAAACCCTATACCTAAATAGTGAAAACTGCTATAGTTATTGAGTTCAAAACGACTATATTCAATTTAGTATCACCTAAGAAGCCCCGGAAAGCTTAACGAGTTCTAGTCACGAGGACACTAAAATGATTTTTCACGTATAAATGAGAACACCAGTGTGGTCACAAGTTCAGATACTGACATTCCTATCATCATGCTGGGAAACATGAAAAATGTACATAATAATGCGAAAATTTGGATAAAAATGGAAATAAAGAAACGTAGGAAATAAAGAACGATTTTTATATCTAAACGATTTGTATTCAGCACTTGGCAACGACTTGTGTAGCACATTGCCCGCTTCCCACGGTTTCGAGAGATGTGGTTATAATCCCGTATTTTTCAAGAAAGGAAAAAGAAGCCTTTTACTATATTAAGAAAAGATCAAGAGTTTATTGAAGCATTTAAAAGTTTGAATAATTTACCAGAGGAGAACCTAAATAATGTCGTTAACATAATAGAGAAGTTTATTTGCACGATGTATGGGTTTAAAGCTATAAAAAACGTCAATGATGCTCGTGTAGCTACCTTCACTAAGGTGTATAAATTTAGCGAAAATGATAACGAATTTCGGTTACCACACAAAAATTTTGATGCATCTCTCTCGCCTTCGTCGAAATCGGAACTTGTACAGCACGTTTTAAGAACTGTGTATGTATGTATACGATTTGGAACAACGCACACAAACAAGTGCCATCTACATTAGATCCCTTGGTTATAGGTGACAGCTTGAGGAAAACAAATTTAACTTGCAAGTGGTTTGATGGAAATCAATTACCTCCATAAGTGGAAATGATTATCGGAGATGCCGAAAATAATGAAGGTATTATATCATTTTTTGTGCTTTTCACTTATCATCCTATTATAATCTTAATGAATTTTTTATAAATAATTATTTTTTTTAGATGCGAGTGACAAAGAGAAAAATGATCTTTCACTCACTGAGCATCAAGAGAGTGATGAGTTGGATGAAAATGAGAATGAGGAAAATCTGTTATCGGAAGCCGAATAAATTTATTTTTATTTTCACTAAACTAAATAAATTTTCTGAGCAGATCATCCTGTATAATTTTGAAATGTACGAATGTATTAATTTGTATGCTCATAAAATAATGTATATTAATAATAAAGTGAATATTTATTCAAATTTAAAAAAGAAACTCGAGAGTGTCGCACGCACGTTTTCTAACATTAAGTTATCAATATTGACATTACTAATTAAATCTTTATGGCGAACTTTGAAATTCGGGTATATGATAATATTCATACTAAGATTAACGATAAACACAGTCAGCTGCAAGTATGTGGGTGGAAAAGTCGTCAGCTGATGCAAGAAAGGTGATGGGCGCTGCCTCGCAGGTGATCAACACTCAGCACTGTTCTTTACCAGCTGACGACTTTTCCACCCACATACTTGCAGCTGACTATGTTTTTCGTGAATCTCAGTGTAAATATTATCTTATACCCAAATTTTAAAGTTCGCCAAATAATTCAAATTTTTCGTGTTTTTGGATTTGTTTGATCGATCAGCTGACGGTAAATCCACCGCCCCCCGTCCAGCTGACTATATTCTACTTTCATTATACAACATAATCTTCCCCTCATATAAGTTTCAGCATTCGCCGGATAGTTTTTTTTCTCAATTTTTTTTACGTGTTTTCAACCCTTTGACAGCCACCCCCACCGCTACCCAACCAGCTGACGGTCCATTCATTGCTAACTTATATGAGAACAATCCATTTTTCTTATTTTCAAAGTTCGCCGGATAGTCAGTCATTTTATACGCGGGCTCCCGGCCTATAATAGCGTAGGTCGGATGTAAGTGAAACTAGGAATAATAAGCAGATTTCAAAGTGTCCACGCTTGAAATAGGTTTTATTTATTCTTGTTTTTTGTTTACTTTATTTATATTAACGTCCTGGAGGAGGTTAGCTGCAGCTAGTCCACCACCCAGCCAAGATACAGACACATAGACAACAACACAACAACCATTCCCCGCAACTGAGATTCGAACTCAGAAGAGAAGAGTGACTGGCTCACACAATCGCGGTCTAGCCCACTCCAACTGCCTCGGTCAATGGTTTCTGGAAAATTACCCTCACCAAAACATAAAATTGATTATAAATGTCAACGGAATTATGATGATATTAATAGTAGATTTTATTAGTTTACTATTTTATTCAGGTCATAAAAATGAGTAGCATTCGAATTAACCAAACTAATTATGGCAGTAGTGACTTCGTCAACAGTAATTGGCATTAGAAAACAAGAGTGGAAAATACTCAGAATGTTATTTAACACTATTATTCACTGTGAGAAGTGAGTTAAAAATATTATCCGTAACTTCGGAGAAAAAAATCATTAACTAATGTGTGAATTCAATGACGAGTTCGAACCCTTATTTCTTATATGGTTAATCAACTTCTATCCTATTTTATTGTTAGAATTTTCCAGTAAATTATTATAAACTTTTTTTACAAACTGATATTTTCTACTTATAACATTTATATAGCGATTTATTTTTAGTAATGTGTTTTGAGTCTTTAATAACCAGCGTAATTTTATTAACTATACTAACGTATATTTATAATAAGCCAAAAACACATATTTCCCTCTCACTTTGCAAAATCCTAACCGTTGAGAAAATGGTTTATTAATATATTCTGACAATATCAGAAAAAAACATTGCGAATGTTCACATTTGTTAAAAAGACGGTTTAGATTTTAGTCCATCCAAAGTCTAGACAGTCTAGACGTATTTCGGTGTTTGCGTCAACGTGCAGTTGACGGTTTTTAGCTAATGCCCCATGAAGCAAATTCACTTATACGAGACAACACAGAAAAGCAGGAAAACTAACATAAATTTATTTTGTAGTATAAGATTCCCTAGAGATAGCAATTTTAGAAGGCCAAAGTTTCCAGAAAGGGTTATTATATTATATCATTTGCAGTAAGGATCCTATTAGAGTTCCGAGCTATCTACACAGAAATCACGGGAAATGAGTGCGAAGTTTATAAGTCAATAAGTAATTTCTAACTTTTTCTTAATTAAAATTGATATCGACTCCCGCATCGGAAGAAACTTTTTTTGATAGGTATTACATAATAATTAGTGGATTCTCTTATTCCAAATCCTACCGTTTATCAGGATTTACTAGAAATCCATTATAGTCCAGTCAACGAAAGAGTTGCAGAAAATATTGCGAAAGGGAGAATTTTTCTTTACAGGAATGTGTTGGGGGTAGTTAGAAGGGAAACATACTAAAAATTCCCGCCCCGAGCCCCGCTGCTTCAGGGGCGCGGGGGGTAGAAAGGTCCCTTTTTTCGATTCTTCTCTTATAACTCGAAAACGATGCGTCGTACGGAGAAAGTTGTAATCTGCGCAAAATTAAACATAACTAAATTTCCTACGAGAATGTCTATCAGTGTTGCCAGGTCAAAATTTTAAAAGTTATTAGACGACGCTTTAAAAAGTTACTAGATCTTACTAAAATTTCACTAGATTTGAAATTAAAGAAAAAATTCAAAATTCTTTTTGTTCGATAAAGATTTTTCATTGTTTAAAAAAAATTTTTTTTCTACAAAACTCGGACTTTTATTCTGTAGGACATGTAATTTTCTTGAGTTCTCTGAGCGCCCTCTATTTGATTATTTCGTTGCCAGACCTCGTATCTGTATTGTATTAAACGGTTGGTAACTAGAAAGTAATGTTTGTCTGTGAGCCGCTAGAGGCCAACAAGCCGAGGCTATTAACGTGAACAGTTATGTATTAAATGGATCGCAACTCGAATTTAATGTTTGTCTACCTACCAATAGAGGGAAATAAATTGGATGATTCAAAAATCATTAAAAATGGGCATTTTCATAAAAGTTTTCACTAAATCACTAGATTTTAAAAAAATCACCAGATCTAATGAAATTTCACTAGACCTGGCAACACTGATGTCTATATTAATTTTCTTCTTATGTGCTATAGTTTACGAGATATTCGCCAGTGAAGATCGATAATTAATAAATTAATTAATTAGGTGCATGGAACTTTTCTATCAAAGCGTTTTATCGTGCTTTGTTAATAAATCACAGTCACAAAACAATCTTTATTTTACAACACTCGACGTATTTATTAACGTAATATTTTGTTGAAATCTATACGTTTCCTTAAATATACAGTGTGACTCACTTGAAATGAAGACGCCTTTATAACTTTTTTATTTTGTTTCCGATTTGAATCAAATTTATAGTATAGAACAAATTAGGATTTACTTATGACCAGAAAAACATTCGCATACTACAAAGGCCTGCGGTACCAAAATATGCGGAAAAAATAAAAACATTTTGCATGTTAAAAATTTTTTAAAAAATGCATCCGATCGGCGCGGCACCAAAAACGCCAAAATTTGATTTGGTTATTGATGGGAGATTTCTCATATATAAATAAGCTCATCTGACAAAGGAAATCCTCAGTTTCCGTAATTTGTAGTGAATACGTAAATTTCGTCAAGATCCAGTAATATTGTTATTTTTTTCCGCATATTTCGGTACCGCAGGTGGCTTTGCCTTTGTAGCAGGCGGATGTTTTTCTGGTCATAAGTAGATCCTAATTTGTTCTATACTTCAGTAAAATTTGATTCTAGTCGGAAACAAAATAAAAAAGTTATAAGGGTGTCTTAATTTTAAGTGAGTCATTGTAAAATAAAGATTGTTTTGTGACTGTGATTTATTAGCAAACCACGGTAAACCGGTTTGACAGAAATATTTCAGATCCATCATTAATTAATTTATTAATTATCGATTTTCACTGGTGAATACCTCGGAAACTATAACGACGCTCTTGTAGGAAATTTAATTATGTTTAATTTTGCATAGAATACTTTTTTCCGTACGACTAATTTTTCCGAGTTATAAGCGAAGAATCGAAAAAAAGACCTTTCCACCCCCCCCTCTCCCTCTGAAGAAGCGGGGCTAGGGGCGGGTACTTTTAGTATGTTTACCTCCTAACTATCCCCAACACATTCCTGAAAAGGAACCCCCCCCCCCGGCAATGTTCTCTGCAATCCCCTTTTGGGCATTCATTGATTTGTACTATTAAAAGATAAAAAAATGTAATTTTTTTTAAATGGATTGGTAATCTAGCAACATTATTACTATATCAAAACCAAAATGTTAGTCTCTTCTAAGGTATAATAAATTTTGCTGAGAAAAGAGTACATTTAGTTGCAGGTGTCAAGAATATCACAATCTACAGTATTCTCACAAAGGGTATAGCAGAATAAGCACGGTAGAATGGCCCCAGAAGCGTTTGGGCCTAATTCGGTGTCAGTAGATCGACAATAGGAAAAGAAATGTTTTCCTCGAGTTTTAGCCCCCCGTCGCCACGGGTAAGCCCTGTACCCTAATAAACATGACATTTCGTTTTCATTTTTTATCTCTGCAAGTTGTGCGTTAATTATTATGAAAAAAATACACGATGTACATTAGGGTGGCCCATCTCTATAGGGGGTGAATTTTTTTTGCGTATTTTTTAAGTCTCACCCCACGAAAATATACTATTACACTAGGAATAATTTATGTCAAAGTTTCAGATAATTCGGTGAACGGTAACCCGTGCCGCATTCAGGTAGAAATTTGTAGATAAGATTTTATTACGGTAATACACTTAAATTTTACTTAAAATACAAATATCTACCTCTTTTCTCATAATGTTTTATTGGTGTAATTATTTCCTAGAAATTATTTGTTTTGGAAGTTTGGAAATATAATGCACCTACGGTAGGTTTTTATGTCAGTTTGCAATTGTGTTTTACAGTGGTGACATTATAAGTTCAGGCATACGTTCCTTTTTGAAAAAACATTTAACGATGGCTGATGTTAGATCCTTACGAAAGGATACTTTCATTTACTTAGTTGGACACTATTCGTCACAAATCATTGGCAATAAATTGCCGTCTAATAGACAAGTATTACAAGTGCTCTTTTATAACATTCGTGAAGTGAAGCTAAGTGTACATGAAAGTGCTAAATTAACAATAAAAGAGGTGTCAGTTTTTTGGGATAAAGCTCGCATTCCGACACGTCAGGATTTTCATTGTGTTATACAACTAGATAAACTTTATGCAGAGTGGAGGAACTTACAAAAATCGGCTAAAAGGGCCAGTGCGGGAGGTAAAGAAAAAAATTTCGTTGAAAAATTGGACGATATTTTTGACATTTCTGATGCAAATGCATTGGAGTTGATGAAAATAGATGAAGATAAGCAGTTTTTAATTAACCAAAGAAAAAAGGGACGTCCTGGATTTATGCATGGTATTGATTACCAACTTGCTTCTCAAGAAAAATCAGCTGAGGAGAAATTACAGAAATTATCCGAACGAATGCAACGAAGTCAACAAGAAAAAGCTAGATTAGAGGAAACAGTCACCTGTCCATCATCAAGTAGTAATTCAGCCGACTCCAACGAAAATGAAGATGAAATAATCGAAGCCCAAGAAGAGTTGTTACAAGACCAGCCTGGCCCGTCACAGCCAAAAAAGAGGAGATTGTATGGAACATGTAACATTATCACACCAAAAATAGCCGCTGCATTTGATGCTTGCAAAATAAGCGATAGGTATGGAGTCCATATTTTGACGGCAGTAGCAGAAGCACTAGGACATGACACCACATCTTTGTCCATCAGCAGAACCACACTTCAGCGCTCTAGACAACGCATCCGCGAAGAAAGAGCTGAAATATTAAAAACTGCCTTCGGTAATTCTGAATTGCCGGCCCCAGTCATCCATTGGGATGGAAAACTTTTACCTTCTCTCACTGGAATGGGAAATATCGATAGACTTGCTATCTTAGTTACTAGTGGAGATATTGAACAACTACTTGGAGTACCAGCTTTGCCCAATTCAACTGGAAGAGAACAGACTGAAGCAGTTTATGATGTGCTTTGTGAATGGAATTTGGAAGAAAAGGTAATAGCTTTGTGTTGTGATACAACAGCATCAAATATGGATTATATAAATGGGGCAGCCACACTATTGCAACAAAAATTAGAAAGAGATATTCTATATTTTCCTTGTAGACATCATATTTTTGAAGTGGTTTGACACAAAAATGTCTTTCTCATCTGGTCCAAATGTGCCACTATTTAAACGTTTTAGGGAATTTTGGCCTAAAATAGATCAAAATAAACTAAAAACTGGATTTCAGGTATCAAAAATTAAACACATTTTACAACCAGTTAAAGCCGAAATTGTAAAGTTTCTAAATGCAGCTTTAACTTTGCAACAGCGTCGTGATGATTATAAAGAATTTTTAATGCTTTCTAAACTTTTTGTTGAAGAAGAGCCCACTCACACGACATTCTATCAACCAGGGGCATTTCATCATGCACGTTGGATGGCCAAAGCCATTTACTGTCTAAAAATATTTTTTTTCCAAGATCAGTTTCAACTAACTAAAAAAGAAAAAATAGGTATTGAAGATATATGTCTCTTTATTGTAAAGGTTTATGTAAAGGCCTGGTTTACAGCGTCATTTGCTAGTAAAGCACCGCTTCATGACTTAGACTTTTGTAAAGAACTCATTAATTATCAAAATATTGACAAAGAAATATCTCAAGCCGCAAGTAGGAAAATAGTGAACCATTTGTGGTACCTTAATTCAGTAAATGTTGGCTTATCTTTCTTTGATGACGATATTTCAGTTACCACTAAAAGAGAAATGGTTAAAGCTTTGAATAGGAAAGCACCAAATCAAGAGGGTATTAAACGACTTATGATTAGTAACATTACTGACGTTGAAAACAAGGAAATTCAGGACTTCATATGCGAGAACACTAAACAGTTTTTTCAAAAATTAGGTTTGTCTATGGAATTTTTAGAAAATGATCCAACAACATGGAGGGAAAATGAAAGTTATACCCGATGTTTCAATATTGTAAACAAAATTAAAGTTGCCGCTGAGAGAGGAATCAAACTTATTACTGACTATAATGACATTTTAACAAAAAATGAAGACCAAAAACAGTTTTTACTCCAAGTTGTAAATGATTATAAATCACAGTTTCCAAATGTAAAAAAAGAAACCCTGTCGCATGCTTTGGCCTAGTGCAAAAAATATTGTTTTTATTACTATATGTCTTGTAGATTTAGGATAATATTTGGTACTATGTATGAAAAAAACGTTTCATAATAAAATACACAAAGATAAAACGAGAGTTTTATTTCAAAAACTTCTAGTCTAGTTTTCTTAGACTACGAATTTACAGTAGTATGACACATGTCATAGTCACAACAGATAATGTCTTTGATATTTGTATGACTTGATTAGTCATTCTAAAGATAAATGTTGCTGATTAAAAAAAAAAAAACAATGCATCAACCAAAGAATGTAAATAATTCCATTTACTTTTATTATTGCATAATAATGCATTCTGCGGCACCCCTTGCCTTCAATTTGCCTCAATAATATTTTGAGGGGACTGTTTTTTCTTCAAATGGAACCATTTGCAGGGGTGAGAAATAAAAATTTCGATTTCGAAAAAGATGGGCCACCCTAATGTACATGTGATTTAAATGCATCTTAGCAAAAAAAATCAGCTGATTTTGCTACCTCTTTCGAATAAAAAAAAATATTTAAAAATTAGAATATTTATTTTTTCATGAAAATAATGATTCCCAAACACAAAACTTTTACCAAATCGAAATCTCATTACTTTCCAAAATAAGTGTACTGAGTATGTGAAGAAAAAGTGACCACTATAGCATAGAATTATATGTTTATGTTTTATTGGTGTAAAATTTGTGTTAAATGCAATTTCTTGTTACCTTGTATTGTAATCTATCGTTATTAGGTATTTTTTATCTTGTACTATATTTTTATTATATATTTTTGAATTTCACTAATTCTTTTAGACTACTTAACAAAGCTTATAAAGGTATACCTACCTCATAGTACTTTACTATGCCGGGCAATTTGCCGGACCAATCACCAGAACAAACATCAATAAGTAAATAATAACAATTATTCATATTACACAATTGTCTCTTATAAACAAAAGGCAATACCAACCGAAATATAATTAATATGACAATAGGGATTTGACTGAAAACTGATATAGCTTTCTAGATTAAATTTTGTTAGACATCAAATATACCGCCCTATCCAGCTTTTCCCTGTCCATTACTTTAATCCAGGCCAGATTTTAATAATAAATTCTTTGTTCAATACACGAGACAGTTTTTAGAGCTTGGCCAGATATTTACGTATAAAAATTGTATTACTTTAAATGTCAGTGTTGACGAAAGCAGAAAATATATTGGCTCAGTAGGCAGATCTTTATTTAATTGTACGCTTCGTTTCATCTAATTCTAATAATTTGACGTAAAATATACTTTTATCTGACACATTTTGTGACGATAGTAAAGAACGTGACTAGAAAATAATCCTTTACAAGTGGGCTGAACAGAATTTTATTTGTTAATAAACTTCCTAAAATTCAACTCTTCAAATACGGCGGTTCTCTGTTCAACTCATATGTTTTTTAAGTTTGTTCACTATTACCCTGTTTATTAAAAAAGAATAAATAATGTTCATAAGGGAGAACAGTATTGTATATGTTTTTGGTTAGTTAGTTTTGCATTGGAGGCGTGAGTAAGTAAATTCAACTTTTGTGTGCTACTTTTTTCTTCAAAAAGAAATATGTATTAGATGAATAATTACAGAAGATGACTAAAAGGGCGCCAAATGATTTTCTTTGCTCAACATTTGCCTTAAAGCCAAAGGAAAGTGATGATGGTGACAAAAACCATTAAATTTTCCTATGTAATATCACTATTGCTTAAAATTTTATCGAAAATTTTTTCGAAAGCGTGTTGCCTGGTAATATAAAGAATGCAAATTGGCAGTTTATTATCTGATTAAACCCCGACCGCTTTAGCGGGAGGGATTTAATCTTTGATAATAAACTGCCAATTTGCACGAGTTATATTAACTAGGGGCAACTTAGCTTGTGAAAAAATTTATAGATAAAATTTAAAGCACGAGTGGTATTTGAGGAGAATATTTCACGGATAAATAATTCATTAACTACATCTTCAATATTATGTTTTCTCATTAATTGACTTCAGACGTTTTCTTGTCACTTTTTAGTTTACTGACCTTTATTTTCAATTTCCTCAGTAATTTGATATACAGAAATATTTCCAAACCGACTCATATTGTCAAAACAGCAAATCTGAAACAAATGCAGTAGAAACAACGGAGATTCACTATATTTTAAAATAATCTAGTGACGTTTCTATGGCAACTAATAAATAAAACGAGTTGAAACCTTAGATATTATAATATATAGTCTGGCTTAACACCTTTCAAGCGTTTCTGAGGTGCAATATGACAAGGAACGATAGAGAGAGCATTACATCTTTAATCTGCGAGCACTACCTACTTCCCGATGTCCCGCCTATTTATTACTATACACTCATGGTTCCGAGATTGACATCGAGAGCGCCATCTAGCGCTACCGCTACTAGAGTTATATTCCATAATAATTGTTCATTGATTCATATTTACGTATTTAATCCTTATTTTTAACTTACGAAGTTTACAAATTATGTTGAGGTTTGCTTCGTTAGGCAGAGTGAATTTTAAATACAACAAATTAAAATATTGCACAGCTTTGATTCAACTAGTTACTTTTTGATAGATTACCGTATGTAAGTAGGTACCTAGGTACATTTTTAGTTTGTTTCCAGAGCGAATGTGTTTAAGTACTTGACATTTATAATAAATGATTTGCTTAACTTTGTAACTACGTTATTGAGATATTGAAAGCTGTGCTTGATTTGTTCCTGTATTATGAGCTAAGGTATATTAAGTACAATCTTTGTATATTATTGTTACCTGATTGAAAAGTAGAAAAATTGAAATAGTTACAGATAGGCAAGGGTTATAGCCTATATATTTCAGACAGGCTTCTCTTTGGAACTGACGATTGTTTACTATATATGTGGTGTGTTTATGTTTGCTAGTACATAATACAATATTACAATTTACAAGGTAAGTTAACAATTAGTAATAAGCTAGAAAAGATATTTATAGATAAAATTTAAAAGCGCGAGTTGCCCCATGTGCCGAAAATATTTCACGACACAAAACGTCAAAAAATTACCGCAGTATTTGCCGTTGCAGCGACATAAAAAATTAGAGCGATAAATTTTGCATGTTGGTAATGTCAAAAGCCGATCCAGCTTGAATTACCCCTAATAATGACATTTGATTGGTGTAATGTTGTGAAAAAACGGGCTCTCATTGGCTATAGCGTTAATGAGTGAAATAATCACTACAAATTGTATAAATACTGATAACCCTCAAAAAAAAAGTGATCTGTCCGGCAGACCAGACCAGTGTACCCTTATGTATTTGGATCCGCTGAAACCGAATCTGAAGTCAGAATTATTGTCAGATTTGCTCGTTTTTCACCCCTAACCCCAAATACAAGGAAAAAGTGGTCTGTCTGGTGGATTATGCCAGTGGACAGTATTTTGACCCCAAAGGGTGAAAAACGAGTCGATCTGATAATTCTGACTTCGGATTCGCTTTCAGCGGGTCCAAATACTAAGAATACATTGGTCTGGTCCGCCGGACAGACCAATTTTTTTGGCTATAATTCAAATTCCAGGAAAAATGTTTGGAAAAATCACCCAAAAAACATAAAGGAGCAAAAAATCCACCGATTTGTTTTTAAAACCCCCTTTCAGAACCTAATGACTGAACTATAATCAGAGTAGACTATCGGAAGAATGCAGAGATTTATCATTAATATTTTCTTAGATAAATTGTCTTTTGATTTTTCATACATTATTTCTTCTACTGTTTGCGAAATCTTATAAAAAATATTCTTTACTGTAAATATAAGCAAACAAAAAATGATTTACTTCAAATAATGTACTAAGTATATTGAACAATATATGTATCTAGTAGCAAGCGTCCTTTTTTTCCATCAGAATTAAAGTAATCATTCTGAAAAAAAAACGTGATATAGCTTTTAAGGATGAAAACACTTAACCTAGGGGGATCCTGAAGGATGGCCATTAAAAGCGAACAAGTTTTTATTTTTTTATATAAGACCGCGATTAGATTAAGAATGATGATTATGGGCAGCACATTTCTCTTCTCCTCTCCATTCCGTTTGAGTTGAGATCGTCAGCGCGATGTAAACAAGCTGATGGATTGATTAAAAATTGAAATTTAACAGATTGCAATATGATTACAGTTCTAGCATTTTCATGTTTTACTGCGGCACGTTGCGCCCATTTAAAAACAAATTAATTAAAAGCTTTGCATTCCTGGGACAAAATTAATTTGAAATTTGAATTGGTCGGATTATCATTAACAGTTTGTCACAATACTCATATGACGAAATAAAATTAACTAAATGGTGGTAGTATATGTCAAGTTTGGAGAATCATATTGTTTTAAATTATTTGTTGACTTATAACTTCTGTTCATCATAACTGTGCTTGACTTTAAAATTATATAGAGGGTCAGGTATAGTAGATACCGTATATAATTCAGTGATATAAAAAGGCTCGTAAACTTCTGTAAAGGGTACCGGCCGCATATCAATTTCAGTTCATTTACAAAAAGGCCATAAAAGTGTTCGGCTTCTTTTATTATCATCACAAAAATTGGTAATACATATTTCCTAACAAGAATGCAGGCCAATCCCACTGAATATAATTGGTTGAAATTTGCTCTCGCGAATTTATGAAGGGTTGTAGTAAGCTATCTCAATGTGGACTATCAGGGGTGGACTAACGGTTTCTTTGTCATGTCATAAAAGTTTAATGAAAAGTTTTATTGAATCATTTTGTTGAAATAAATAGCTCTTGTTTAACACTATTTACAAAAATAAATAATTGTTAAAAAGATGATCATGATAAAATGAAACGCTTTTTAATTAATTCGTGAAAGAACTTTCGACACTGTGGAATGTGGAAGTAGATCACGTAAAATATGGCTTTTGCGAAGCAATATGGCCACTCTGTTTTAAGACTACCTCCTTATTTTTGTATTTTCAATCCGATAGAGCTGGTTTGGGGCCAATTAAAAAGATGGATTCATCGGAAATATATTTCCTAAATTTGACAAAAAAGTCTTCGAATTAATTCACAGTAAATTTTCCAACATACGAGAAGACGACTGGAGAAAATCACTTCAAAAAGTAATCAAAGATGAAGATGATTACACAAAACTGGGCCAAATCTTTATAAAAGCGGAAAGAAATTCATCATCGACGTGGGAGGGGACAGTGACAATGGCGAAGAATTCGAATAACGAAAAAGATTTCTATATTTCATTTAATTTACTGTTTATTTCCTTAAAAGAACACTAGTTTTTGGCTGAGATAAGCACAAAAACGTGGATTTAATTGTAGTTTATGTAATTACTCTCTGTTATTAGTATAGTTCATTGCACAATTCTTAAACGTGTAAAAAATGTCGGCGTCCTTGGCGGTGGGGCAAAGATCAAAGACGCCGGCATTTTTTACACGCTTAAGAATTGTGTAGTCAACTTTACCATTGAACGAGAATTCAAATCTTTTAATTCATTATTTGAAACTGAAAATAAATTTTAAGTCCGGTCCTGTGTACTGCTCAACCGAACGCTGGCGGAACACTAACGAAAAGCGGTCGGTGTCCTTTACGCTTTTTTTGCGAGCTTTTTTATTTCGCTGAATTATATACGGAACCTACTATACATCGATAGAAAGTTATAAGAGTTATTTAGAGCTTGATAGGGTTTCATATAATTTTAAGTGCTAATGTATTTAAAATTAATTCTACGATTTTAAAATTAGTTTAGGACTATAGGAGACATCTATTAGTTAGGGTCATAATTCATTCTGCGAGATATCAAATTAAGTAGCTAGCAATATGGATGAAGTTTGAAGTATGTCTAAAAGAAGTTATGGAAAGTGGCAAAAAAATAGGTAATGTATGTAATTGTAGCGATTATTATTACAATTTTTGCGTTAATTATACTGTTATTTGCCCCATGTTTAGTGCAGTAAGGCGTCATTTATTGTTTGTTATATGGTATTGTATGGATTTCAACGCCCCACAGTGGGGCAAATAGCTCATTTTTTGGACAAGCGATAATTCCCAAGCCTGGAATTAATGAAATTTAAATTTTTTTTTTTAAACTGTTCGTTATAAAATTGCCTTTAATTCTATCGAATTTTGAAATTTCAAAATTAAAGGACTTAAATTTTGAAAGTAAATTAAAATTTTATCAAAAAATTGTTTAAAATTATAAAAAATTGTTACTTGGGGTTTTTTTTTGGTTTCCAATCTCATTTCTGATCCCCGAATTTTGCGATTCAAAAAACCAAGATAGCGGATCCAATATGGCGGCCATAATATTTTTTTAAATGAAATGTACATGCACAAACTGTTAAAAATTGTTACTTAGGACTTTCAAGAGTTTCTGATCGAGAATCTGAAATCTAAATTACGTAACATCGTAATCCAAAATGGCGAATCCAATATGGCGGCCATAATATATTTTTAATTGACATGTAAATGCGCAAAGTGTTAAAAATTGTTACTTGGGGGTTTTTAGAGATTTCTGATCATGAATCTGAAGTCCAAATTACGTAATATCGAAGATAGCGGATCCAATATGGTGTCCGTAAGTTAAAAAAGAATGACAAATCAAGAAGGAAACTGCTAAAATTTGTTTTTCGTTTTGAAGTTACACTGAGAGTAACTTTACAAATGTGAGCAATGTGATATATTTTTAGTGCATATCCAGATTTAAATATCTCATAAGAAAAGAGGAAATATTAATTATTTCATTTTAGCACATACTGGAAATGCAACCCTAGAATTCAAAATTACGAAATTTTAACTGCGGAATCAGAAACCTCTAGGAACTAATTTTTAATGATTTTTGCATCTACGTCTTATTTTTTTTAAATTTATAACAGCTATATTGAATCCGATATTATGGTTTCCAAAGTGACGAAACTAAAATATCCGAAACAAGATTAGCGAATTAAGCCCCTGAGTAAAAAATTTTAGCAATTTCTTTCTTGATTTATCATTCTGTTTTAACTTACGGACACCATATTGGATTCGCCATCTTGAATTTCGATATTACGTAATTTAGACTTCAGATTCATGTTCAGCAGACCCTAAAACTCCTAAATAACAATTTTTAATAATTTGCGTATGTACATTTCATTTAAAAAAATATTGTGGCCGCCATATTGGATCCGCCATATTGAATCCGACATCTTGGATTTCGATATTACGTAATTTGGACTTCAGATTCATGATCAGCAATCTCTAAAACCAAGTAACAATTTGCGCATTTACATGTCAATTAAAAAAATATTATGGCCTCCATATTGGATTCGCCATTTTGGATTACGATATTACGTAATTTAGATTTCAGATTCTCGATTAGAAACCCTTAAAAGTCCTAAGTAACAATTTTTAACAGTTTGTGCATGTACATTTCATTTAAAAAAATATTATGGCCGCCATGTTGGATCCGCTATCTTGGTTTTTTGAATCGTAAAATTCGGGGATCAGAAATGAGATTAGAAACCAAAAAACCCCCCCAAGTAACAATTTTTTATAATTTTAAACAATCTTTTGATAAAATTTTAATTTACTTTCAAAATTTAAGTCCTTTAATTTTGAAATTTCAAAATTCGGGCTCGATAGAATTAAAGGCAATTTTATAACGAAGAGTTAAAAAAAAATGTTTAATTTCATTAATTCCAGGCTTGGGAATTATCGTTTGTCCAAAAAATGAGCTATTTGCCCCACTGTGAGCCGTCTTGATCAAATTTGGATAGCCATCAGAAACTCGTTTTTTTACGCCTCCTGTGTTAGGAATTTCGGCATTGGAGGTAAGCGTTTTCTTAATTACAATTCAAAGTTTAATAAATAATCTCTAAATTAATGTCAAATTTAGTATTTTTTGGTCGTTTTTATTGTTGTCGCGTGCTGTCGTCGATGTTATGTAATAATTGGAAGTACAGGACTTCGTTCCAATTGAACCATATCGACTCTGTCGTCTAAATCTCGGTACGGAGGGCTACATATCCTCCAATAGAGTAAAATAAAACCATAGTTACGCTGGGAACCCGAGGAGATCCCGGACGAGTGTATTCTCTCCAAAGCGGGGTGTTGCACCGTCAATTGCCCGCTTTATCCTTCTGCGAGAGTCTAGGATGCCTATGATAAGTGCCACTTAGTTGAAAAGCACAAACAACCCACACCTATAGACGTTCTACTGCCGTACATTCAAATGGGATCAAAACTGAAGCGCCTCTGGTGGTTGGAAGCGCAAGCGGAGCTATATTGGCGGCCGGCGGGAAGTTTTAAATAATCTTAAATCTCATTTAAATGCTTTTAAAAGCAGTACTATGCCACATTTGATAATTAAATATCAAAATATGACTAGCACAGTTTCAAAGACACTGAAATTATGCTGCAGAAACAAAATATTTTGGGTAATAAAATTAATGATTCAAGAGGTTTGAATAACATATATTAATTAAAACTGAATAGTGGAAGCCCTTCTTTGAAATAATTAATTAATCATGATGATCTAATAAATCACTTTTTACATTATTTTTTATCACTAATTTATTGTAACTAAACGTTACTGCAGTTTCAACACTAAGCGTGTCATTTTCAAATATTTCACATTTCACAAGAGATCCTCGTTTCAAAATGGAACGCTTAATGTCGAAACTGCAGTAAAGTTTACTTACAATACATTAGCTATAAAAAACAAAGTAAAAAGTGTTTTATTAGATCACCATTGTAAAGCACCTTCCGCATAAATAATACCGGCTTTCAAAATGTCGATGACAAACAGTGGATTGTTGATTATTCTTAACCACTTTTTAAAATCTATTGAGGTCTTTAGATGGATGAGGGAACCGATGCTTATGAATCATACTGTCCTAACAATTAATAACACAAAATTTTATATCCCATTTCCAAACAATAAACAACTTTGACCATAACTTTGACGTTTGTGACACCACGTCGCTGCCAACTATTTTTTTTGCTACCAACACTATTGATAAAATTACTCTAGAGCGCGACATCTCTGGGTTGGAAGCGCAACTACACTTACATCACGTGACCGTACAAAGTGATTCCATTTGCTTCCATATAAGTTGAAAGTCTAAAGTTATTATATTTATTCGTCTTTCATTTGCTATATAGTAGCATTAAGATATTGTTGATTGATCAACGATAACTATAGTTTGGTTTCGTGATAATAAGTAGGTAGTAGGAATAATAAACATAAATTACTACATTTTCATAAAACCACCTAGGATATTATTTGGCGTTCATATGATATAACCTATGCTTCTAGAAAATTATTGTACCACTACTAAGAGCTAATTGTTTTTGAGTGGACTCGGAATTAAAATTATATACTTTGTTAACCAGTAAGTTGCTAAACTGAATTTTACTGTAAGTAGCACATCTTTGTTTGTGTATATGGGTTTTAAGTAATTATTAAATTTGTAGTGAAAAAGATCCCAAGAAACACAGTTTCGTGTAATAAACTTATTAAAATCGTTCTGATTTTCTGCATATATGTTATATGTACGTGAAAATGTCAGCGCGATAAACGTAGACTGCCGGTATATGATAAACTACTGAACAAATAAAAAAATTGAAACTGTGAAAATCAATTAAAAAAATTGAGTTGGCATAAAAGAAGTTATTAAAAACGTATAAAAATTACATTTAAAATATTAGTTATATTGTAACATTGAATACACTGTTTCTTTAAATATGATTATATTAAACGTGAAAGGGAAACGTCATGTAACAATCTTTTAAAATCCATTGAAGATCTAGTAAAAAAGATTGAAATACCAAAGCTATAGGTTTCATTATTTAAAATCAGCAAAAATGTTGTTAATTTTCAATTAAGGTTTAAGGACGAGATAAACATTACGTATAAAAATGCTTATTGTATATACCATATACAGGGTGATTTATCGTGATATGCGAAAAATAAAATGGTGTACTAGTGTTCTATGTGGGAAAGCCACTGCAAAATTTTACAGTGATTCGAGGTAATTTAGTATATTTAATTGCATTAAAACTTGTAGATATACGCTACTGTTATTGTCTATGTCAGTGCAGAATTCAATGAACCACGCACCTGGAACGGATCCGTCCTACAAATAAAAGTAAGGCCAATTGAATTTGACTAACACGCGATCGTGACTGGTATCTGCCTCTTTCTATCTTATTACGAACTTCAACGATCGGGTCCGTTGCAGGTACATAGTATAACAGTTTACTGACATAGGTTTAGTGTGTTTATTGTCTTCCCAACTTCCAGTTGGAGCATACCGTTAAATTTTAAATTGTATTCGTAGATCGATACCGTTCAATATGCCATTCTGCGCTTAGAATGTAATGCATTCGAACATTTTCTTTGACGTTTCATTACTTTTGTTTGTTTTGTGCTGTGCTGTGTTCCACAAAAATTATTTAAATTTTTGCTATTTTTATAATAATTTTTGTAGTGTCATTAAATCCAAATAGCCAGCTTTGTTGTCAGTTCCAAGTCTGATAAAGAAGGAAGGGAAGTGATATGGTTGTACCGCGTTACGTCAGATTGGTTAAAGTCATAGGCGGGGCATTTTTACAAAAAAATAAGGTAATTTTTTGATCAGGTTTTTTTAATTTTTATTTTTTAACTTCTTTCGGTGGAGACAACCTACTGTTAAATTTTCCGCATGTCATTGTAGAGCACCCTGTATACAGGGTGTCCCGTAAATAATGGATAATCCTGAAAACTGTAGTAGGCCAGGCCATAACCTATCAGAATATCACAACTTGACCTTATTGAAAACCCTACGGTGTTCGAGATATGGGCACTTTTTTGAAATTTTGAAAATTTCTACTCTAGAGTAGTATTTTGCATGTCACTGCCACAAGGTAAGGATTTTTTCATTCTCTTTTTTGATAAGTATTCTAGAACAGTCGTGTTATCAAACGTGTATAGAAGTTTTTAGATAACGGCGGTGGTATTCTATAAAAAAAATATATTTCTTAAATTTCGATTCCACCAAAATTCCGTTTGCTGATTTTGACCTTTGATGGTGTAAAGAAAAGTGCCAAGCAAAATTTGCCACTTATCTTCAAAACTTGCCCACTTATTATTATATTCTAAAATGTCTATTTGAATAGTGGAGAAGCTAAAATTATCAATTTAAAATTTTTAACAAGTAAGCCTTGTTTTTAATTGCATGTGACGCATGTCATTTTGTACGTCTCGTATTACCGATTCAGACTTTGTTTGTTTACGAATAATAACGAATTAGCGTTTCTCTGGACTTATTGGAATTCGTTGAGAACAACAATGCTTCGTATACAGTATACACAACGTGAGTATGCTAATATGCATACTATTTACTGCGAATGTCGAGGCACCGCCAGTGCATCCGCTGTGCGTTATCGAAAATATATTCTAAAATGTTTAAAAACTCTGAGGTAAAATTATTAAAAAGAAATAAACAACTTATAATAAATATTCGAATTGCTCTCCTCCAGCTCTGATGCAGGCTCTGCACCTTTTAATAGAGGAACATTTTAAATGGCGTGAATATTCAGATCGGCTGATTTCTTCAGCGGCTTCTCCGATGCGCTCATGCAATTCATTCAAGGATTGCACAGGTCGGAAGTACACCTTTTCCTTCATGCATCCCCAGTAAAAAAAGCTAAAGGATTTAGGTCTGGTGACCTGGGTAGCCACAGAATTGGAGCTAAGCGACCGATCCATCTTCCTGGATATTTCAAATTTTGATATGCTCTCAACTCTCTCCCATAATGTGCAGGGCATCCATCGTTCTGTAACGACATTGTCAGCGTCATGGATAAAGGAAAGTCTTCTAGTAAGACCGTTTTGAAGGAATTCCAAATAATTGTCTGACGTTAATATTGGTGGCAGTTCGAATGGGCCTACCACTTGACCATTTAGGATGCCTATCCACAGATTTACTTTAAATTGGTATTATGACCGATCTTCTCTCATCAAGTGGAGATTTTCAAACCGCCAACTATGCAGATTAAGTAAATTTACAAAGCCATCTTTTCTGTACGATGATTTTTCAGACCACAAAATTTTATTAAAAAAATCTGGATCCTCTCATATCATCCGCAGCATTTGCCGTCAAAATACCACTCTCAAGGGATAATCTCTGGGTAGTAGAGTTTACATGGAAAGGATGGAGTTGGTATCGTCTTAAAATTCTGTGCACCGTTGTTTTAGATACGCCAGTGCGTCGTGATATGGTACGCACAGAAGTAGATGAATCGTCGTTGATTTCATCAAGCACTTCGTCGTCGAAATCTTGACGAGGTCTTCCTTCCGTCGTGATATGGTACGCACAGAAGTAGATGGATCGTCGTTGATGTCATCAAGCACTTCGTCGTCGAAATCTTGATGAGGTCTTCCTTCACTGACACCACCAATAACACGAAGACTAGAAATCTTTCCCTCACAGTACGCGTTATGCACTCTAATAAATACACGATAGTCAGGATGGTGTGCGTTCGGGTACCTTTATTGATAACTCACAGAAGATGCACTGGCGTTGCTTCGACATTCGCCGTAAATAGTATGCATATTAGCATACTTACGTTGTGTATACTGTCTACGAGACATTGTTGTTCTCAACAAATTCCAATAAGTCCAAATAAATGCTAATTCGTTATTATCGACAAACAAACAAAGTCTGAATCGGTAATACCAGACGTACAAAATGACATGCGTCACATGCAATTAAAAACTAGGCTTACTTGTTAAAAATTTTAAATTGATAAATTTAGCTCCTCCACTATTCAAACAGCTATATCTTTTTTTCTAACAAGAAAAATCAGCATTTTTAAACATTTTAGAATATAACAATAAGTGGGCGAGTTTTTAAGATAAGTGGCGAGTTTTGCTTGGCACTTTTCTTTACACCATCAAAGGTCAAAGTCAGCAAACGGAATCTAGGTGGAACCGAAATTGAGGAAATAATTTTTTTTTTTTAGAATACCGCCGTCGTTATCTAAAAACTTCTATACACCTTTGACAGCACAACTGTTCTAGAATACTCACCAAAAAACAGAATGAAAAAATCCTTACCTTGCGGCAGTGGCATGGCATGCAAAATACTACTCCAGAGTAGAAATTTTCGAAATTTCAAAAAAGTGCCCATATCTCGAAAACCGTTGGGTTTTCAATAAGGTCAAGTTATGATATTCTGATAGGGTATGGCCTGACCTATTACCATTTTCAAGATTATCCATTATTTACGGGACACCCTGTATACTTATACCAAAAATATAACCAATATACGTGTAATACATCATAAATATACCAATGTATGTTGCTTGGGATAAACTAGAACTAAAGGGAAGTGTATAATACAATATGTGCAAAATTTACATGATCGGTATACCGGCGTGCACATGACCGCTAGCGGCGCCGTCCACGGGCGGGCTTTCTGTAGGCCTCGGTGGGCCCCTCAAACTTTTCGTGCGTCGTCGGGGAAGTTGCCCAACGTTTGTAGCCCCCAGGGTGCAACCTGAAACAAGTAAATAATTATCAGCGAAAAAGTTGACGAGGATAGAAGTTGTAATTATTTTAATTAGCCATGTGAGTAATTGGCTTGCAGTGTTTTTATGCGTGGCATTCTCAGAAGTGCCATGCAATATGTAATGGTAAAATATACTGTTGGACACTTTAAACTAATGATGTAAATTTCTAGAGAAATTTTGAAGTGGAATATTTTTAAAACGGAGGGACATGTCGACATGCGGTTTTTGAAACTTTCCTGCAGATTTGCTCGAAAATAAATTGGTTTAATAGTTCGAACGCTTAAAAAACTCGTCTGTAAATCATAATCACTGTAAATGTATGTATTATGTATGTATGTATGAATACTTGAGCTTTTGTTTAGGCATTTCCAACATAAGTTTTCCTGCATATTTTTACAGTAAAAATGTTTCACCTGATCTCTTTCTTTTTTTTTTTAACTGTTTAACGTCGGCCTATTTCCGCTACCAGGGCCTATCACCGACGCCAGGAGACGAGCTACCCCCAACCTGGAAATTTTGCCGAACCTCTTCCCTTAAGAAGAGTAGGGATCTTTTACTTACCTAACATTTAATAGACAAGGGACCGCCTGCTTTACATCCCCTCCGAAGGATGGTATATACACTACGTAATCCTCGTCTGAAATTACGTAACTTCCGAGTATACACTGATATACAAGCCTCTAGAAGGTGGGACGAGAACGTTGTATTTCCCAAGATGGGAGCCCATCCAAGTACTAACCGCGCTCGACGTTGCTTCAACGGAATATCGACTGATATTCACATTGAAGTCGCCTCTACGCTCGCCCCATACCTGATCTCTTCATGTTATACATATCCGGTTAATAATAATAGCCCAGTAAATGAAGACATTTCGACTGAAAAAAATTACGAGAAAGCTGGATTTTTGTGGAGACCTGCATTGAGGTACCGAGAAGTTCGATCAATTTGAGCCATGGGGTTTTTTTGAGGGGGTGGGGGTTAAAGGAGAAATTTTCAGTTTTTTGCCATTATCTCGAAAAGTATCACTTTTTCGACAAAAATAGTTATGAGCAAAAATATTTATTATAAAATTCTACACAAAAAAGGTCATTACACTTTTTTTCGTAGGATCAATCGTTTTTGAGTAAAAGTTGCGGAAAGATACAATGTCTACAGGCCTAACCACATCTGACACTCAAAACAACCCTTTGCATAAATCATTAAATCATTCGTTCTCTTCTAGCAGATCTAATTCCGTGTCAACATCATCGTCCTCTTCATAAAGAGTTTCGTCAATTGGCTGATCAGTTGAGGTATCGTACCTTCAACTATATCTTCATCTACAGCTCCGTTGTTACTATCTATTTCTTCCGTCACGGCGTTCAAACAAGATTGCCCACGGCAAATACAGTTTTTACATTCCTTTTATTACTTTTTCTTATTATCGTGCAATATTTAAATGACTGAATGAAATTTAGTTGCAAAAAGTATATCTTCTATAAATTCCACTCTTTTTTAACATACAATATTGCTGTTTGGGGATTTTCTACGAAGACAAATAGAATATTTATAAACCAAACAACAGTAGAAACAGTAGAAACTAGAACTAATTCATCTCCAGCCGCATTTGCTATTTGTTTTTCTGCTGCTTCTACTATTTATTTATTACTGTTTTTCTACTGCTTGATGACTTCTAACCATTTCACTGATATTTAGTTTTTAAGGTTACAAGTAATTAGACACTATTTAATATTATGGTGGCCAGCAAACACGCTATATCTTTGAAACGATTGACCATACGAAATAAAGTGTAATTACCTTTTTTGTGAAGAATTTTATAAGAAATATTTTTGCTCATGTCTATTTTTGTCGAAAAAGTGATACCTTTCGAGATAATGGCAAAAAAATTAAAAATCTACCCTTTAAACCCCCGTCCCCCCCAAAGAAAAAACCCATGGCTCAAATTGCTCGAACTTCTCAGGATATACTAAGGGCACCTCAATGAAGGTCTCCACAAAAAATCAGCTTTCTCGTAATTTTTTCCTATTTTGGCCACAAATTTGTCTTTATTTACTGGGGTATAAATCAGTTGAAAATAAAACTATCCATTTTTTAAATTATAACAATATTTTTAATTAATTATCCTAAAAAATAAACAGTAGTGAATTAAACACTCCATATTAACATAGAAATGTAATAAAATTAAAACCATCCGTTGCCTGATATGGTTAGGGATTTTGGATGAAGGGATGTAGAGCAATGTTTGTGTTTCAAAGCCTTTTTCTCACTTTCTATGCATTTTATAAAAAAATGCTTCGAATAAAAAAAAATTCCTCATTTTATTAGCTACAGCTTACTCGCCAAACGATTTTGTTTTTCAAAATTTAATTGAAACCTTAAACTAAACTACATTTCACTCGCTTATACTAGTGCCCTATCTTTAATAATAAAAAAGTTTCCTCGGTATAGACTTTTTCAATGGCGCTACAGAAAAATCCATGCAATGTCGAATGAAAATATTTTTTTTTGCACCAGATATTTTATCTCTGTCCAAAGTCAATTTTTAGAAACAAAGTTAGGAGATGGGACATGTAAAATATTATACTGCCGAGATATTTCATAAAAAAGTGGTAAGGTGCGAATTTTTCCGATTTCGCCATTGCGAATCGAATCGTGAATTTGGCAAGTAGTTTTAGTCATGACGAAGGAAAATATAAAATATAGAATATTTAATTTTTGTAAATTTATTGTAAACGGAAATTTATAATCGGCGCCACTGTCCACAAACATTGTATTTAAAACATTTAACATGAGCCGCATCAATGCGCAAACTTTCTCAGTGCGGGTCCACTTAGCTAGCTCGTCGAGATATTTGATACATTTTTGTTCTAAATAAATGAAAGTAAATAACAATAACAATTTTATTCAGGTGTAAACCAAATAACAATTTTACAATTACACACTCTTAATATTACCTTCTTAACTAAACCTTGGCCTTAGTTGATTATCTTTAACTTTGGAAATTTTATCTGAGACTTTATATTTTGAAATTTTATACTGAATCAAATAAATATTTAAAGTGATGGTGAGAGGTAAACTCTTATGTGGTCAGATGCTACTATACGTCGGACATAATGTCTCTGACGTATAGCGACTTGCAAAGAAAGTACCAAGAGCGGCGACCTCTAGCCATAGTGGGCTATACTCACTGTTAGGAATAGATAAATGATATTTGGCTAACGATCACGATTACTTGTATTTACGTAAACCTCACCGATTCCGCACGAGATAACGGAGCGTCTCGAATATGCTTCTCCACAGGGTTTTCCTCATAAAATTTGTTAAAGTGAGTTCCTCTAAAGCATGTATATTTGCAAGACAGCTACAACAGCAGAATTTTAATCCAACCTATTTACACAACTGAAGTCTGGTTGTGAGCTAATATCATCAAACAATAATTATAGTAAGAACTTGGTATGTAATATATTTCTCCTACTTTGATGGATTAGAGGTTTCCGGCACAATGAAATTTCATGAGATCCTAAATTCCATATTAAGTTTCTCGGCGATTTGTGATTGGTATATGTGGGTTTCGTACCTTTGCGTTAGTGGGTTAATTCGATAGCACGGTAGCTATCCACGTGCAAAATTTAATCAAGCCAGTACAATAATAATCAGATGTCTGTATAGCGTTGTTCCAATTGAAGATAATATTTTACTCTTTCGCTACATTGTTGCACTGAGAGTTCCAGTAATTTTCTGCATTATGATGATACTAAAAAGAGTTTCTCATTTCGAGAACAATTCACGCACCATCAACTACACCTTGTAAGAAATACTTCCTCTAAAGCGATCATATTCTCTTGAATTCTTTCTTTTTTTGGCCATCAATTGGAGAGCGGACAATATAGAATGTTAAGTAATCCAGGAAAACCAGATGGTTCGAGGCGCAGAGGACGACTTTCAAAACATTGAGGTGATATCGCCAAAGAGCCAATTAGGCGAGCGGGAGACCCTCAAACGCACTACACCGACCACGGACGTCTGGTGTCTAATTTCAATGTAATCTTATATTTTCGAGGTCACTGAATGAGAATAAAAGTATGGCAACATTGAAAAAAAATCGTAATGAATTAAAAATACGAAAATAAAAATTTCAATTTTTCGTCTTTAACTCGCTATATCTTCGGCTGTTATTAACATGAACTTCAAACTATTTTCAAAAAGACGAAACCTACCCAAAGTGTCAAAACAAATTTTTGCCTAAGTTCTGAATTTTTGAATGTTCTTTTGATGATTTTATGAATTGTAACGTTCGTGCGTAACAGTTGAGCGACCAAGTTTTGAATTTTGCATTTGCATGTATATAAATAAATTACCAACGCACTGCGACAAACATGAACACAATACGCGTAATAGAAAAAATATACACATTAATAAATATAATCTGACATTGTATAAAAAATCCCCAATATGTGCTGGCAGCTATTTAATAAACTGCCAACTAATATAAAAATGGCAAAAAATCACAGCAGTTTAATTCAAAACTTTTTAAATTATCATGTGGTAAATGTTGCTACTCCCTGGATGAACATTTAAACGAACAAAATTTCTCATCATAATATGTTTGTTTGAAAATTTTAATTTAGTAGGTACATGTGACTAAATTAAAATTGTATATATATTTTTTAAATAATGTTTGTAATGTTTTTTTTTCTATATGTTCTTGACATAACATCTCAGATGAGAGACTAAACTGTTACAAAATTAAATTCAACACTTCCACTTTTTGTTTCAATTTTAGTTCTCTATTTGACAGAAAGCTTCAATTGACAAAGCCTTGCAGCTTCTCAGAAATTTCGCTCTGGCTAATCTCTTAGTCAAAAAATCAGCCAATTGGTTTTCTAATAGCACATATTCAACAATTATTTCCTTTGTAGCTGTGCACTCTTTGATATAATGATATTTGACTCGAATATGCTTTGTCTGTAGGTGATGTCCTTCATTTTTCACTAATTGCATAACACTTTGATTATACACAAATGGTTTTGTCGGTTCAAGTGCCAAGCTCAGACAACAGAGATCTCAACCACACAGCTTCTTGCGATGAATTTGATGCAGCCACATACTCATCTGGTAGTTGATCGAGCAACACAATGTAGCTTTGAAACGCATGTGACTGGTCCTTTTGCTAATCCTAAGATTGATTTTCCTTCAGTTAAATCATCAGCAACATCTGCATCTGTAAGAGTCTCTAAATCAATGCTATATAATGTCTATGTTTTTAGTTCCTTGTAGATATCTCATGATACGTTTCACTGCAATCCAATGTTCATCCTTGGGATTGGATAGAAATCTACTTACTCGACTCACAGCAAACATTAGGTCAGGTCTTGATAGCCGCATACATTAAGCTGCCAACTGCTTCCCGATATGGCACATTACTTATTTTATTTCCGAATGTCGCCAATTCAAGCTTAGCTCCAGGATCCGTTGGAACTGCAGCTGGTTTACAGTTTTGCATCTTGAATTTCTCCAGTACTGGTGAAATAAATGCTGATTTGGTAATTTCTGTCTTTCTGAAACTATTCCTAGATTACGAACTTCCATTTTATCGTCATCAAATACAACCTTCATTTTTCTACTAGTCACAGCTCCCTCTGAAAAAAGATTCTCTCCAAGTTTAGGAACATACAAAGTGTTTTTAAATAGTCGCTGTTCTCATTTTCCATCAATTAATGCAAGAACCATGACTGTACCTGACACTTTTGCTTTAACAAATGAATTATATTCAATTTGAACTTTGATTTGCTAATGACCATCTTCTTTTAATGTCACAAACCAATCTTTATGAAAAGTCATGTGTGTTGTGAGGCTCCATTATCCGCTAACCAGATTTCTTCACAACCAGAGGCAGAAATATTTCCAGAGGCAGAATATTTTTATACTCTGCACAACAAGCCTGATTATTTGTGTTAAAAACTTATCTTTCTATATACACGACACTTAGATTTATAATGTCCAATTAAAATGAAAATATTCCAACTTCTTCTTATCATATAAATAAGCTTCCTGACTGTTGTTGGAACAATTTATTTTGCCTCATCTTACTCCCTACATTCAGAGCAGCAAATACTATTGCCAATTCATCTGATAAGACTGATAAGCGATTTTCTTCTTTTAATAATCGTAATGTTAAATTTTCATATGTTTGCTTAATTTCGTCATATGAGTACCAGGCTGTCAATGGTAAACTTATCGCAAACCTTGACCTCTTTTTCATTGACATTTCCTATTGCTGGTATCCCATTTTGTACCGGTACTGGACGTGGAGTTTCTCCTCTGATAATTTCAAGTAGACCTTCAGCACGAAAAATTATTTCCATCTTATACTTCCATAATTGAAAATTTGTTTCATTAAACTTCTGAACTTGAAAATGCCTCAACTTGTCCATCTTTTACTGCTCCTCACACACAAGAGGCACCTCAGTGTAACACGTTTTTTTAAATTAACTTTTTTCACTATTGCAATACTGGGCCCATAACCTGTTGTAAATTCCTTGAGAAATCCAGTAAATAAATGTTCTTTTAATATATATTTTATTTTCAATCAACAGGGTACAATATTATTTGACATATATAAATTTATTATTAAGTTCAGTTCTTCATTTATATCTCCGATGAGAAACTAAATAGATACACGAGTGCGAAACACGAGTTGTATTTCTAAGCGGAATAACGACGAGTTAGCCTGGATTTAGAGAAAACATGTCCACAGAGACAACTTAATATCACACACTAAACTTTGTATATTACGAGTTAGTTAAAAGCAAATATGTAATGTCATTAATATCCAATCTGTCATGTGCTTTTCACACAGTTAATGTTGAATTTCTATGTAGACAGATTTTTTGTATATGTATAAAATACTGTTTGGGTTGAATTCCATGACAAACAGGAAAATAATAGTAAAATATAATAATACTCTGTCAGAAACAAAATGTTGATATGGAAGTTATTCAAGGTTCTATACTGGGGCCTCCTCTTTTGATACTATACGTTAATGATTAATCAACATATCGATCGGTAAAGTTACGATGTTTGCCGAGGATGTGACAATAACAATCTCAGCAGAGACTCCTGAGAATCTGTAACTTTCTATGACACGTATGTGTGATGCAGTTGATGCGTGGTGTAATCACAATCGACTAATATTAAATGAAAAAATAAAAATTAAATTAAATAAATTTTCACATAAAAAAACCATTGCCGTCAAGTTTCGAAGTTAAAAATAACATTAAATTATTGGAAAGTATTAAATTCTTAGGAAATCACCTAGACAAAAATCTTGGTCGGAATATACATATTGATCATATCTGTTCCAAGTTAAACTCTGCTTTCTTTGATAGTTCAGATGTCTTGTTTATAGTCATATTTCAAATAATATTGTTACATCATTAAAATGTTCGGAGAATAAGAGAGAACTATGAAGTTAATACATTGTGTATTAACTTCATAGTTCTCTCTTATTCTCCGAACATTAAACCAATGGAAACTTGTAAAAATGTTTTTGAAATAACATTATTCGATTGGTCCCCTGTATATTTTTATTTAAATCTATTCTAAATGTCTTTAAATATGTAATACACGTTTTTGAGCCTCTGGGCGGTACTAATTTTTTTAATACTAAACGTGGGGAAAAACTACAAATTCCAAAACACAAAACTGCCACGTTTAAAAATTCAGCTGCTTATAGTCCGCATAGAGAGTGTCCTATTTTATTTCGAACCACCCCCTCTCAAATGGGTTTGTACAAAGTTTCGTGAAAAAATTCTTATTTTTCGATTTTTCTTGAGTGACACCAGTGTGTTCCATTTTGCTTAGAACGACTCCCATAAAAAGGTTTATGTTGTACTTCGTGAAAGTTTTTATTAAAATCAAAAATTCTTATTTTAGTGCACTTCCCAAAAATTTACCTCGACGGATGGAAAAACGACGGGATTTAAAAACTTCGTTTTAAGTTTCGAAAAATATTACCAAATTAGGTTTCCTCAATTTTATTTTATAACAATTCCCTCTTGAACTGAATTTAATGATTGCAATAATAGTATTGGTAAAAATTACCAGATGCCTCTACCTTTATAGGCTAATAAAATCTGAAAGGATCGTTGTAGTCTGTAATTCTGCCACTGAAACAAATTTACGATCTCATTGGTTAATAATTCTTAAGGAAAACAACCAGTAGTAATTTCTTAAAGGCATACCAAATTGCCAATAATTTTTGTTCCACTTCTCACATTTCACTTCGTACTTAACTGATGAGATGCTATATTAAATATTTCATTTAAATTCGATACCATTAACTCATAATAAAAATTAACGTACGCATAAAATGGTTATACCGTCGAACTTCGTTTAGTCCTTTCCCGATGCTTAATGTGGCCTGCAATAAAACGGATAATATATCGCCGCCATTACAGACATTGTTGTAAGTTTTACTGCCTGGTCAGGCTTTCAAATTTAAGCTGGAATTGACCTAGAAATTAATGGTATAAAATTTATATTACAATTAGCATTAAAATATCCGATGGTGGGTAGCACATTATTTTCTTATGCGTGGCTATATACTATACAGGGTGTTCATTGTTTGCTAGGCGTAACTTTCAGGATAAATTTCTCTTATCAAAATAAGACGCAAAGTTCATTTAAGTATGGAAATACACCGCTACTTTGATACAGGGCATTAAAAAAGTGTATTGGGTTTTTTTAAAAATAAATTTAAGCTGCGTTTATTCCTTTTGAGCGGCAACGTCCTACTGCTCTTCAGTGTTGATAAAAGTCGTGATTAAAAAAAATCGCTGATTTATTTAAAAAATCTTGATTTATTTTATTTTTTAAATAGAAACGTTTATTTGACTTCTTAAGTTTCCTTATTGTATTTTCTTAATAAATAATAACATATTTATGTTAAAACTGATAATTGGCTTAAAAACTGTTTCGACTTGGCTCCGCAAGTCCAGAAGTCACTTGCGAGCTTGTTCAAACCCGTCTAAACTTGCAAATCCCAGTTAACTATATAAGAAAATGAGAGAGTTTTCAACTTCTTATATTTAATATTTAGCACTGATGCGCGACGTAGACTAAAAATAAATGTCTAGTAGACGCAGGAAAGAAGATAGCGTTTGGCAACATTTCGTAAAAAACGTAATAAGGAAATACAGGAGCTTCTCAACAGGCTTAAAAATGACTGGGAAATTGCAAAAATCAGTCAAGTGAAGGTGAAAAAATGAATGATTGCCAAGCCAATACAAGCCAAAGTGAATATTTCCTACGAACATCAAGCTGTAATTTCAGTTGTAGTAGTTGCAGTAGCACTAGTTTAAGCTAGAATGTTGTCATCCCGCATAATTTTTTTATTTTAAATTATGAAAGTTCGTTAAAAAATATTACACTCGTATTTATTTATTTTTTCATATTACATCATTTGATGTAAGAAAAATAATAGTTTTTCCGCGCTGGTCGTGACGTAGTTTTATAATGAGAAGGCTCGGGGCCTTCCTTATGTAATTTGGGCACCAAATGATTATATTCCATTATATATGAATTATATTCCAGTCGGGATATGACATATGAGTTGTATAACAATTTAATTGTAGATATATCGTTACAAGTTATTTGATCAATGTGATAATTAAAAGTTAATTTTGAATAAAAAAATATCCTTGATATATTCTGGTCTGTTAAGCAATACATCGTCAATGTTATACGGAAAAATTAAAATGTCTTTTTTACAAGAATATGTTAGAACATTACATTTATTAATATTAAGTGGTATCTTATTTTCTTTATACCATAAATCAAACCTGCCAAGGCCTTCCTGTAAGGTGACGCAATCACTAGTAAAGTTTATTTTCACATTCCTCATCTGCGTACAGCAGATGAGGAATGTTCAAACAACTAACAGCACCATTAATAAAAATGTTGAAAGTAACGGTCCCAGGATCGATCCCCGAGGAACACCGGACAGAACTTAAAATTTGCTTGAGATAAAGCCTCTGTGACTAACGTATTGTAGTCGATTCGGCAAATATGATTTAAAAAGTCTTTTGCATTATGTGACAGACCGAATCTACCCAGTGCAATATATTGTGATTGAGCCTATCAAAGGCTTTGGAGAAATCAGTATAAACTACGTTTACCTGACCATGATCATCCAAAGCCTCCGATATATACTGTCTTATGCATATTAAATTCGTTGTCGAGCGACCCTCATAAATCCATGCTGGTTTATAATAATACAGTTTTTTACATGACTGCATAGAATATCGTGAGTGTAAAATTCAAGTACTTTGACAAAATTACAAATTATTGTTATAGAACGATAGTTCTCTATACCATTCAAACTTCCGTTTTTGAAGACAGGACATATATGCAATATTTTCCAAATTTCGGGTATTGTATTTGAAGATATAACTAACTATTTTTAAAGGTTCAACTAATAGCACAATCGCGAATTAGAAAAGCTGTTATCCGGTCCCACCGTCATGTTTGACTGCAGTCTTTTAATGCATTTCAAGTTATCATCATATGTGGGAGAGCTAATGTTTAGAGCACCGTTTATAATTTCATTCTGTAATACCTCATTAAGAATATCGGTGCTATCGACATCTGGCGTATATGCGACTTTAAAGAATTTTGCAAAGCCCTCTGCAACTGAGTTACCATTAGCTAACAACTCATCATTTAATTTCATAGTAGCTGGAACAGATTTATTATTACGCATATTAGACAAGTAAGACCAAAATTTCTTAGGTTCATTCTTAATATTTTCTTCAGTAGAAAATGTCAGTTTTAATTTCGATCTTAATTCATTAAAAGCTGTATAGATTGCGGGGTCATTATTAGATTTATTGTAAAGCTTCGATAGTTTTTGTTAAACCACGGAGGATATTTGCATCTTTTATTATTTGGTGATATCAAGGGTACACAACGATTTAACACACTGTGTAAAACTTCATAAAAATGCCAATCACCATATTCAGTACAGATCCGTCCAATCAATATTTAAAATTTCATCGTACAGTAAGACAAAGATGGCTTTTTTAAGTTATAACTTTTAACATCATTATACGCAAGAATATTTTGTGTATCGTAAGTAATCTAGTATTACTGATATACTCAATGGTGGATGATGCTCATCTTTTTGAACTAAATATGACAATGGTGCAGAAACAGAGCAAGTTATTGTGCTAAGAACCAGATCAAGCATACGATCTCTATTGCTAAGTAGCCGAAGAGTTCTCAATATTCAAACTAAATTTCGGTATATGGAAATCTCCTAACATAATTATTTCAGAACTATATGGATATTATAATGACATAATATCATCAAAAAATAAATTTAATTGTTCACAAGTAATTTTGGGAGGAATATATACTAATATAATACTACGGGAGCCCACCCTAAGTGCCCGTGCCCCCCCCCCCCCCGATTCCTTTAGGACACTGTTTTTCATAAAGATTAAAGCCTAAGGAACAATTTAAGATATGTCCTAAAAAAAAAAATTGGCTGCACTTTCAAAATGGCGTCCGTTAAAAAGAAGAAATTTGCAAATACCGTTTTTGTCATATAACACAAAAACTAAAAAAGATGGAGAAAAACTTTCTATACAAAAAATAAAGTGCATAAAATTTTCTACAATTTTGTTCCTATACAATATTTGCATTGGAGTTACCATTTTCCAGATAAATGATTCAGCTCTTAGGATAAAATATAAGATTCAGTATAAAACGTAACACTACGGAAGCCCACCCTAACTGTCCGTACACCCCCCCCCCCGATCCTTGGGGACAATGTTTTTCATAATGATTAAAGACTAAGGAACAATTTAAGACATGTCCTAAAAAAAAAGCTGGTTGTACTTTCAAAATGGCGTCCGTTTAAAAAAAAATGCAAATATTGTTTTTGTCATTTAACACAAAAACTAAAAAAGATGGAGAAAAACTTACTCCACAAAAAACAAAGTGCATGAAATTTTCTACAATTTTGTTCCTATACAATATTTGGATAGGAGTTACCGTTTTCCAGATACCACTGTTACCGTTTTCGAGATAAATGTCTGCAAATTATAATATTATTATTATTATTAATTTTTTTCAGTTTATTTTATTTAATTTTTATGTTAATAATATAAAGTTATATTATACGCCTTACAATAATTGTCACAGTTATTTCTTTTAAGTAATTTACCGATATATGAATTTCCATGTTTTCTTAATTTTGGACTCATTTATCTGGAAAATGGTAACTCCTATCAAAATATTGTATAGATACAAAATTGTAGAAAATTTTATGCACGTTGTTTTTTGTGAAGAAAATTTTTGTCCATCTTTTTTAGTTTTTGTGTTAAATGACAAAAACAACATTGGCAACATTTTTTTTTAACATATGGCCGCCATTTTGAAAGTACAGCCAGTTTTTTTTTTTAGAATATGTCTTAAATTGTTCCTTAGGCTTCAATCTTTATGAAAAACATTGTCCCCAAGGATCGAGCGGGGGGTGCACGTACAGCTAGGGAGGGCTCCCCGACTATAATGTAACAAAATTTAATACCCTTACCAACTTTTGCAATTAATAAGTCTATCATGGGTACTTAATTAAAATATTCATTGTTTTCAATTGAAATTTTGTTAACCACTTGTGAATTTTTGCATGCAAGAAGTACTTCATCCCTCCTGGATTGATTCATAGCAGTAAAATTACGATCTGAGCGAAAAACTGTTCAATTTTCATAAAAAAGTTCACCATCTAATACACCTGACGTCAACCAGGTTTCACTGCAAAGATATCATAAGTATTATCTAATAATAATGCATTGTTATCTAATTCTTGTGTTTTACAATTTGAACTTTGAACCCCTGGCATTTTGATATGTAAGTAACAAACTGTCGTGTTTGATTAGAAGAAGAAATTACAGGAGTAGTATTTTTAACCTCATTTATAACTCTTGAGAAATTATTGCTTACACAGACATTAATACTCGTAGCTACTGGTAATGGTCTCAAAATATCGTTATTAAATTCTTGTAACTTAACGTATGTATACTGGACGGCATTTATCCCAAGATGCATGATTTGACAGCGCAGCAATGAGAGACCTAGAATAATGCACGGCCCAAAGAACGCCTGTCAAGAGTGATCGAAAAACCTACAAAAACTTTTATTTAGTTTAACCCCGTAATCTACTACTATGCTACAATATTAATTTTGTCACTACGTGTACCAAATTTCGGTTTCATTCACTGATAAACAGCTAAAAGCCATTTAACTTGAGGGTTCGATATCCGGTATATTCATATTTCATTGTTAAGACGAGAATGCCTATTGTTAATACTTCCATTGTGTCAATTTTTATGGTGCTACAACTCGGAAATTAGCTGCTTTTGTATAATTTCTTGTTAATTAAAACTCGAGACAACTGGCGGGAAACATTTCGTTTAGAATACTTCGAATGACTTACTGTTTCTTTAGAATTTTAGTACTCGAGAAAATGGGAAATCCCTAAATGGAAGTGCGTTTCAGGGAAATGCGTATTGTTTATTAAATTACACTTAAAGAGTTTGCATTTCATTGAATTTATCAGTAATATCATAATACTGGAGTGAAATTAAAATTTGTAGGGAATTGTTTTACAGTAGCAATTTTCTTGCTGGAACTTATTGCAAACATTTCAAAGAGTGTAGCAAAAAGTTTTCGAATTATCTTTATCTATATTATCTTTGTCCCGCAAGACATTTATTTAAAAAAAAAGAATGTTGAAAATTGTATTTTTTCGTAATTTTTCTTAAATATATCTTGTTACATAGCTCATTACAAAGAGTGTAGCAAAAAGTGAGTATAGCAAAAAGTTTTCAAATTAATCTTTGTCCCACAAGACATTTATTTAAAAAAAAAAATGTTGAAAATTGTGTTTTTTCGCAGTTTTTCTTAAATACATCTTGTTATATAGCTCGTATCGCAATATTAAACAAATTTAAGAAAAATGGTTTAAAAATTACTACATGCTTCGTTTCCAAAATTTCGTTAAAATGTTTGCATCATTGTTTAAGTTATCATCAACTGTTTAAATGGGTGCTCTTTATTATTTTTAGTTATTGCAACTTAACAAATTAATCAAGAAGGTTCTAGTTTTCTGCGGAATTTTATTAGGAACAATCTCTTTTTTCTCTCATTGCGATATATAACCAGAGACATTCAAGGAAAACTGCGAAAAAAACGCAATTTTCAACATTCTCTTGTTTAAACAGATGACTTGCAGGACAAAGATTTATTCCAAACGTTTTTGATACACTTCTTGTAATGTTTCCGACAGAAAAATTGTAACTGTAAAACAATTCCTTATTATGTAATTTAGGCTTTTAGTTTTATTCCACTACAATTCAATTCAATTTAATTCAACAACAATTTATTAACAGTTATGCGCCTAGTCGGATCCCGACCCGGAGCCAGCCCTATAACCACGACGTGCAGCGTCATGGTGAGCGTGCGACTGGGTGGAGCGCGTCCGATACGGCTGGAACGGTGAGTAACTGGTGGTGGGTTAGCACTCCTGTCTTAAACTAGAATAATACTTAAAGCTAACAATTTGGCTTATAGAGTGGGAGCTAGGTGTTTAAAAATCAGTGAAATCATGTCATCGTTACAAGGCTCATTTTTTTTGTGTGTACACATTTTATGTTTAGAATGAATAAAATAAGATCGCCAGAAAGTGTGGGCCGTCAGGAGGCGCAGCTAGAAAGGTAATAATGATACAATACATCTGAAGCACGGTACGGAGTCAAGTTAGCCGAAAGTGTTAAATTCCTGTATATTTAAGAGCCTATGGTACTTTTGTTGACACTAAGAACTTTACGGGGAGGCTATTCTATTGTTGAAGGAGCTTATATTTACGTTTTAAAAACGAGCCAGAACTTGTAACGATGAGTTTAGAGTTCTGAGATGAAATATGCGAAAAAAAATCCAATTTTCTTAAAAAATCCTAAACATTTTCTTTCTGGCTAGCCTTACTGACGGGAGTTTCTTTCTGGGAATTTTTTTCTGTGTTCAAAACATTTAAATAAACATGGTCAACCTTAAAAAAGTTTGTAACGATCATGTTATATAACGTTTTTTTACCTCTTTCACCTTTCTGGTTGCGCCCCTGATGGCCCACACTTTCTGGCGATCTTATTTTATTCATTCTAAACTTAAAATGTGTACACACAAAAAAAATTGGCTTTGTAACGATGGTATAATTTCACTGATTTTTATATCTTGAACCCTGACCAACTCGACGGGCTGACATATGCCAGAAGTCTATTTTGTCGTTATTTAAGTTCGATAGAATTAATCAGCGCATAGAAAATGCTTGTAACGATGAGTGTCCGAAAAAGCCACTTAACTCCCGCACCATTAGGTATAGAAAACTTTAAAATACTTAAGATTACACTAGGTTTTAGTTCTGGTTACTGATACGGGGAAAACTCAACGAAAAAAATCCGTTCGAGCTAATGACATCCTTCGTCCTGGTGGTTATCCGGCCTCCAGAAATGTAGGGTGAAGGCGAGGTTATTGTTTAAAATATTCGGATTTCTATGAGGTTATCGGCCGAGGGAGATTTTGAAGAAGAAACAGAAAGAACAAAGGAACAAACAAACCAACAAAGAGAAAGAGACGAAAAAAGGGAATAGCAAAAGAGTTTAAGGTAGGTAAAAGATGGTGAAAAGCAAAAATTATGGTATAGGAAAGTGTGGCTAGGGAGGTCGCCTGGTATGGTTTTCAACCTGTTTCAGGTTGAAAAGTATGGCATGCTGTCTGATTCGTGTTATATCGCGGGTTAGCGGACTATCGCCCAGTTTGAATTGGTAGAATTTTTGTGATAATTCCTGGACAAAGTTCGCTAGTTCGTCGTGACAACGTGCGTAGAGATCTCTGAGGGAAGTGTAACAATCAGAGTTCGAAATGAGGCGAATAAGTGTTCTAAGACTCTAAGTTTCCGCAATGTCGTGGCCGAGATGCTGCACCACACCGGCACGGCGCCGCGTATGTGATAGCCGGCCTGATCACCATTCACAGTAGACTAGAACCACCTTTAAATGAAATATGCATGCACTCTCTCAATTCCTACGAGAAATGATAGCTATATCTGTCCTGAAACAATTCCCGGAAAATCTGAAATCATTCCCTTGGCCGTTTTCTAGAAAATTCAATTTTAATTATTTTTTTTTTTTGAAAATTGATTTTTTGCATTGATAAGGCAGTTAAAACGTCAATCAAGAAAGTAAAATTAAACATTCCAATACAAATTTAAACTTAAGGCAAGTTTGGGGAAATAACATACAAGAAACCTTCATGCTGGACAACTCCAGACGTTTTGATAATAATCGGGTTATATAGACCTTCCAAGAAGTCAATTTAGACAAAATCATTAGATCTATTCCTATGTTATTTTGAATGACAGCAATTTTTGTCTACCAATATATCCGTAACCAATGAATAACATTACTATTTGCATAACTAGATTTGCTAGGGAAATCCGAGCGCCTCTACTGGCCGTCTGAGTAGACTTTCTACTCGCTCAGTCAGATAACGTGAGTATGAGAACCATACCACCGCCAATGACGATAACCCACAGAAGAGACATGACGATAACCCAACCACCCACCCACTACCCTGCAGGTACCGGACGAAACGCCGTCCAGTACCCGTAGTCACCTAGCTCCGTGCAGACCGTAAGTGCTACCAAAGCAATTAGGTCTGCACTTCCTCGAGCTACATAGCTCATCCCTCACCCGATGATCTGGATGGCAGGATGTCAATTGACATTCTGTGTACCGGCAGTCAATCCCAGTCAAAAATACCCCAAAATTTCCGAACAGACAGATGACTACCCCGGGGGTGACAAGCTGGCGAAGAAAGATCATCAAGACAGAAGAGCGCCAGAAGATAAACTTAGCCAGCAAGGTCCATCAAGCCAGGACCGGGGGAGGTGGGCCGAAATCATCCACACCGCTCACATTTGTGAGTTGGGTTAATGTAAAGTAAGCTCGCCCACCCCGCACGAGGCCCGTCCAGGCCTACAGCGATGTACTAGGGTAAAGAGCAGTAGTCCTGCTCGACCTTAGATATCTGAGACCATCATTGCCAAAGAATATTGGCGTCGCTCGGTCAGTTACTCTTTAGAATTCACTAGGAAAACAATCCAAGAACCCATGAGTGAAAATTTTCTGTGACCATGATTAAAATCAAAGCAATCATGCAAAAACGCACGATGAAGATAGAGTCCGGGTATTCAGAGACTTCAAAAATGTAGTAGATTCTTATTTTTATCCATGCAAAAAAAAAAAAATTAAAAGTGAATTTTCTAGAAAACGGCCAAGGGAATGATTTCAGATTTTACGGGAATTGTTTCGGGACAGATAAAGCTACCATTTCCTGTAAAAATTGAGAGAGTGCATGCATATTTCATTTAAAGGTGGTTCTAGGCTACTGTGCATTGTATACAGTAATTTTTATTCATTCTGTTTAGTCCGCTACCCCCGTCCAGGAGCGGATACAGGCTCCTGGACATGGAGTAGACCTTGCGTATAGTTTCGTTTATGTGTATGTTAAACGTCAGTCGTTTGTCCAAGTTCACCCCAAATACTTCACGCACCTTTTAATTGGAATTTGGCGGTCCTTGGTCGAAATTGGTGTTAATCCACTACAAATGCATTGCAATTTATAGATAATTTCAGGGGAACACAAGTTGCACAAAAAAAAAAGAAAGAAAGATGGTAATGTGCTTTTGGTGGTCTGACTTGCAAGATAGAAAATTCGTCTAGTATTATTCATAATTAACCACGAATGTGAATGTATTTTATCACAAAATTTAGGAATTTCGGAACATTGGTCGTTGCAAATTAATTTGGTTGCTATGTCAAATTAACAACAGACAAAGTTTTCTTATTTTGTAAAGGTGTCGGGTTGTGGTATCTCTTCTATGGGTAATTCATATTCTAAAACCTAAATTCGCAGCAAATATGTAAAAGGTCAATCCATGTAGTCGACCATCATACAGAAGGACATTTTGTCAGTGGCTCTTGAACAATTTTAATGATGTATTTTGTCAAAGACAAAATATTTCTTTCTCTGTCTTTCTAAGATTTTCTGTCACATATTATTATTATTATACTCTTCGCAAAAACGAAGAGTATATTGTATTTGATCGGCACATTTCTAAATCAGTAAATATCGCTCGTAGAGAAAAAAATTTTATATCGTTATGTTAGTGAACGAATTCTGAACAACTTTCAAAATGTCCGTCTGTCCGTCCGTCACGTTTCTTGTAAGCACGATAACTCAAGAAAGAAAAATCCGATTGTATTGAAATTTGGAGAGTAACTTAGTGTTAGCTAGAGGAAGAACCCTATTGTTTTTCAACAAAATAGATTGGTAAATAAAAAAGTTATTGGTAATTTAAAATTTAAAAAAATATTTTTTACATTTTTTTATAATTTGTAATAGAAACCTTGCGAAATGTTATTTCCGATCACTATTTTTTTTAATACATTTTACTAATGTGTGTTTCCTAATAATCACAATAAACTTTCTAATGGTATATATTACACTCATTAACAATTTTAGTAATAAGAAATGGTGGTGTAGCGGCAAGAGTTTCGTCTCGCATTCGCATAACGCGCAGGCGGCCAATATGCTGCTGAAAGCGCACATGGCCCGTGCCACGGCGTATTTCGACAAGTGGAAAATTCGGATCAACGCCGAGAAGTCAGAGTCGATTCTCTTCACGCGCCGCTTCACGGAAAACCGGATTCTAACGCTACTTTCGATCGGGGGTAGAGAAATTCCAATTAAGCGGTGCGTGAAGTATTTGGGGGTGAACCTAGACAAAAGATTGACGTTTAATACACACATTAACGAAACGATACGCAAGGTCTACTTCATGTCCAGGAGTCTGTATCCGCTCCTGGCACGGGGTAGCGGACTCAACAGGACTAATAAAAAGTTGTTGTACACGATGGTAATGAGGCCGGCCATCACATACGCGGCGCCGGTGTGGTGCAGCATCCCGGCCACGACAATGCGGAAGTTGAGAGTATTAGAACACAAATTTATGCGCCTCATTTCAGACTCTGATAGGTACACCTCCCTCAGAGATCTCTATGCACGTTGTCACGACATAACCCCACTAGCGGACTACGTCCAAGAAACATCGCAAAAATTCTATCAGTTCAAACTGGACGGTAGTCCGCTAACCCGCAACATTACCCGAATCAGACAGCATAACGCAATACTTTTCGATATAAGACACACCCTACCATACCAGGCGTTGCCTATCTTCCGGCAACCTCCCTAGCCACACCTTCCCTCTACCATAACTTATGTCTACCCTACCCTTTATATTTCGCCAACTTTACATCTTTAACCTCTTTCCACCTTGTTATGTTTGTACAATTTTGTTCCTTTATCTTTTTTGTTCTTTTTGTCCTCTTTTTGTATTTCCAAATTCCCTCTAGGCCGATAACATCCTATAAATCTAAACTTATTTTTAAATCATATAATTTTTAACCTACTCTACCTTCCTCGACGGCGGTCAGACCACGAGGTCGTCATTTGTTCGAATGGGTTTTTTCGTTAACTCTGTTTTCCCGTATCAACAATCAAAATTTTCCAAAAGTGCGTTTGCCTAGTGAGTTTTTAGTTATTTATAGTGTATCTTAATTAGTTTTAGGCCCATGTGGGCACATGTTTTTTCATTTTTAATTAGTTCTGAAGTCTGCCTGCGGTAGACAGGAGTTTCTATTTCTAATTGAATTACCGTTAAGCCGAACCGGAGCCGCCCCGCCCAGCCCCACATTTACCACGACGCTGCACGCCGTGATTGTTGGGCTGGCTCCGGGCCGGGATCCGGCGAGGCGCATTTATGTTCGTTAAACACCTAATAAACTTGTTTTGTTGTTGTTGTCGTCTCGCAACCCAAGGGTCCCGGGTTCGATCCCTCACATCGTGATTTTTTTTTTTATATTTTTTTTTTCACAACAAAGTTGGTGTCACAAAATTTAGAATGTCCAAAAACTAACATTATTTACAAGAAAAATGCGAAGAGTATCCTATAGAATGTGTAACAATTATATAAAAAGCTCAGTAAATCGGCGAAGAGTATAATGCTTCCTCTAGTTACGTATTATTATTAACAATGTCCGTGGATCCACAGAATAATACAATGATCCAGTATATTACTAGAAATAACCTCTACGCCTGTGCTTTTACATCAAAGGAATAATTAGAGGATGTGTTTTGACAAATAATATGAATAAAAATAATATATTTTGCTGACGTTTTGGAAACCGAATCTGTTTCCTTTCTCAAAGATTTATTAGAAAATATTTTATATGCTGTGTATATCAAATATACAGCTTTAATAAAATGTTTATGTTTTATTCGATGTTCATAGATACCTAACTACTTGCACAGAGCTGTCGATATAATTGATAGTTTTATTTTAAACAATGTTTTTGTTAAGTTCTTATTTTACGTTGGTAACCAGGTTGTACAAACTTCTGTGCTACCTGTCCCTTTTGTTAAACCTATTGTCCAGTCTCCCGTTCTCCCAAGAGTGTTCGCAATTATCTTCGGTCTTTCAATTTCTCTTCTCTGTAGATGATTATGCATAACACTTAGACAAAACCTTATTCTCCGACGAAACATTGTTTCATCTTCGTAGTTATGTTAATTCTTTGACAATAAGATTTGTTAGCAATCTGAGCTTTATAATTCGAAATTGAAATTGTATTTTTTTCCAATGAACTCACCTTAAAGGCTTTCGATTGGATAAAATTACTGTTCGTCAGTACAAAACATTCTTATTATATAAGCAGTTTGTTCTACATCTATAAAATATTTACTGTTTTGCATATCACAAATAAAGAATTGCGTGATATATGAATTCATGTTAGAGGAAGCACAAATTGAAGGTTTTTTAAATGTAGGGCTACTATCCAAGGCAATTTATTTATCAAGTTCATGTTTCTCGTGGGATATCTACTACTCCTTTTGAGACTTACGGTCCCACTGATGCGAAGTATGAGTCAGGAATATCGTAGATAAATCATTGCGTTAAATTCCCTCGTAGCATAGTTTATAAGAATGTATCAAGTTGATATTCGAGTAAATAATTTTGGTAAATGCAGAAGTCGACATCCTACTTATATGATGCAACGTAAACGTGTAATATGATGATATACAGAGTGTCCCAAAATATGCAGTTGAGACGGGTATTTCATATAAACTTTTTAAAAATTAGCCCCTCTCAAAAGCGTGCATCGAAATCTTTATATTATTTTTAACAAACTGAACCTGGAAAGATAAAATATATGGATTGAGTATAAGAATGAGTTCTTACTAGTAAGAAGTTAAAATCCGTTAAGTTAATTTAATAGTAGCTAAACTAACCCCGTAAAGATTGGATTTGAAAATATACACTCAAAGAAATAGTATGGGTAAATTCAACTAAAAAAAATGGCTAACTAACAATACCGTTAATTTTGTTAAACTAAATTATATTGATGGTATTTTCAAACAAAAGGTGATTGTTATTATAATTAATAAAAAGTTGTCGTACAATAAAACAAACATTAACTTAAAAAATAGATGAATAAGACTATTATTTTTTTCATCTGACTATTATTTTGTTGAATTCTGTCAAATTAAACTAGATAATAGTATATTTTATTTTTAACTATTGTTGAATTGTAATTGTAAACCCAGTAGCAGTTCAGCTCTATTATAGTTGACAGATATAAACCAATATTATTGTAGAGTTAACCAGCAGTTCTGCTTACATAAACATAACATCGTTCTGCAATCCACTTTGATGAATTAAGACGTCGCGTCAGCGCTTTTGTTTGCAAATAGTATGGGTTAAATCAATCAATAAAAATTTGTCACACAACAAAATAAACATTAACTTAAAAAAGGTGCATAAGACTATAATTTATTCATCTTACTAATAATTTGTTGAATTTTGCCAAATCAAACTAGATAAATAGATAGATAATAAGTTCTACATAAAATTTGCTTGCTTACCACGTAGTCTGTCACAGAAACTATTCCTAGATGACACATACAAATCACTGACAATAATCAATCATGCATTATCTTATACTCTTATGAATTTATAGAAAATTAATAACATGATTGCAATGTTCAAATTCTCATCGGATCAGGGATCATCCATATACTTGGATGGATCTTATAAACGATGGTTTGGGTAGTCTGATGTCTCAATACTGAGATTTTGGCTAACCAAAAAAAAAACGTCATTATACAATATGAGTGTAGATCAACCTAAAAATTAGTTGGTGAACAAAAAACAAAGTCATACCATTTAATTGTAGACCAAATTGAAAATGAAGATCAAACTGAAAATGGTTAGTGAACATAAAAAAATGTCATTATACCATTTAATTTGTTGTTCTACAAGAAGATATGATTACCAAACTACTATTTGTTTACGAAAACAAATAAAGTTATGGTAGGACTAAAAAAAGGATTACTTACTTAACCAATTAAATTTCATATTCAAAATGACAATAAAAATTGTATGGTGACAAAGTTTGTTCGACTATTCTTTTCTGGTTGATTTAACTATGAAACTAGATAGGCGCGATTTCATATGCTCTTTTTGGTTGATTTCACATATCATTTTCTTTGAGTGTATTATTCTTTCGAGGCACACTTTAAAGCTTACTACAAGCAGACACGTTTCAAAAAATTTACGGCACAGATTCAAATCAATGGTCTCAATTTTTGTTAGAATAATCACATTTTCAAAAGTACATCCTCCGTCGAACGTTGACGTTAGTCTAGTTATTTTTTAAGCTGTCCACTCTTCATATTTTTCACTCAATATATATAAGGTTACCTCCTTCAAAATATCTTGTGAATTATTTTCATTTCCTTGAATCTACAATAATCTATGTTTTTGCATAGTGGCCGCTATACAGTGGTGTGCAAAGGAAATAATGTGGCAACCAGTCAATTGCATTTTTTTTTCGACAGTCAATTAGCGCTAAAGGCACTCGATTCCATGCAGGTCGATTCAAGACTAGTATGGGATTGTATAAACGCTCTTACAGACCTAGGAAGTCAGAACAAAGTGACCGTGGCATGGGTACCAGGGCACGAGGGACACAGAGGAAATGAGAAAGCTGATGAACTGGCCTGGGAAGGCGCATCTAAGGCTCTAGTAGGACCCGAACCCTTTTGCAGTGTGGCTAAGCCACGCATGGACCTACGGAAGACCGACTACATGCAGATTCTGTCAAGAGGAAGAGGAAACCTCAGTACATGTGCTAAGCCATTGCTATGGCCTAGTCAGACTGATGTTCCAACTACTTGGCGAAGAGAAACCAAGGGCAGATAACTATACCTTATCAAGGCTATGGAGTCTTGGTGCGGGAGCTAAGTGGCTTTTTCGGACACTCATCGTTACAAGCATTTTCTATGCGCTGATTAATTCTATCGAATTTAAATAACGACAAAATAGACTTCTGGCATATGTCAGCCCGTCGAGTTGGCCATGGTTCAAGATATAAAAATCAGTGAAATTATATCATCGTTACAAAGCCAATTTTTTTTGTGTGTAGATATTTTATGTTTAAAATGAATAAAATAAGATTGCCAGAAAGTGTGGGCCATCAGGGGCGCAACCAGAAAGGTCAAAGAGGTAAAAAACGGAGTTATATAACATCATCGTTACAAACTTTTTTTAAGGTTGAGCAAGTTTATTTAAATGTTTTGAACACAGAAAAAAATTCCCAGAAAGAAACTACCGTCAGTAAGGCTAGCCAGAAAGAAAATGTTTAGGATTTTTGAAGAAAATTGGATTTATTTTCGCATATTTCATCTTAGAACTCTAAACTCATCGTTACAAGTTCTGGCTCCTTTTTAAAACGTAAATATAAGCTCCTTCAGCAATAGAATAGCCTCCCCGTAAAGTTCTTAGTGTTAACAAAAGTACCATAGGCTCTTAAATATACAGAAATTTAACACTTTCGGTTAACTTGACTCCGTACCGTACCTCTGTGTTGTATCATTATTACCTTTCTGGCTGTGCCTCCTGACGGCCCACACTTTCTGGCGATCATATTTTATTCATTCTAAACATAAAATGTGTACACACAAAAAAAATGAGCCTTGTAACGATGACATGATTTCACTGATTTTTAAACTGTGTTCATGACGCTTCTGACAGGAGGTGCCCCGTCAGAAGTCGATTTTATGAATCGTTATCATCCATTAAACCATAAAAATATCTCAAAGTTCATAAAACGATGAGCTGCCGAAAAAGACATCTAGCTCCCGCTCTATCTGATACAAAAGACAAAGCTGGATAAGGAGCTCTAAGTAAAATTAGACAAGTAGTGCCACGATAGATCCACAGCGGTCGCGGTGGTCAAGGCCAGTCAGCCAGCTCCTTTTTCAAATATAATCTAATCTAATCTAGGTTTTTCTAATAATAATAATAATAATATGTATTAGGTACCCATAACAGTACAGGTCATTGCAACAAAATCATTTAGGACTAGTCAAAAAATAGTTTTGTGAGAGACCATCTCAGAACCAAAGATATATTAGATAATTGCCATCAGCAAATATCGTTAAAGTATTTTGATCATAAAATTCAGGCAAGACAATAATATATAGTAAAAACAGCAAGGACCCAAAACAGAGTCTTGAGATACCCCAATTTCAACATCGATTTCCTTAGATCTAATACTATTTAATTCGACTAGCTGTTTTCTCAAGTAATCCTGTCACCAATTTTCCCTCTTAACTAATATTTTTGGAGTTTCCCTATGAGCAAGGTATGATTTATTAAATTGAATGCGTGCTCAGATTTATAAAAAACACTTATGCAGTTATGCTTTTTTCCAATTCATCAAACACTGTGTTAATAAAGTTTATGATTTCTGTCTCAGTTGACCGTCCATTAATAAAACTATGTGATTGAGAAAACAATCAGTATGACAAGCTCAGATTTATTCAAATTTCTATATTGGCTACCTGGTGAGTACGCCGACCGACTTAATGTTAACGAACAGACTTTTTTGTAGGTAAAGTATGTGTGAAACAGAGTAAACAGAATACTTCTACGGTTACTGCCCCCTGGACAACTCGAATAAATTTCAGACACAAGATCAACATGTCTGGGACTAGCAACTTCAGGGATATGTCCGTTTAATTTGCAGTATAGCTGGCAGAGTTAGATAGTCGCTCGAAAATTTTACAGCAACAGATTAGTAATAAGCATTTGTCAGTTAACTGTTTTTTTAATTAAAATTTTACGATTTCTTTTGTTGGCTGGAATGTCCATACATATTTGCAACAAATTTGCGGTGCTGATTGAATGTAATGGTCTTATGTTTTCTTAGGAAAGTTCTAAAAAACCAATGTGTGACATCACTTACGCACATTTTCAGATATACACCCTCCGTCAGAATTAAACGAAGGATTATTTCTAACTTCATCACAATAATGGAAAATACGCTCTGAAGTATTGTCTATGCTATTTATACGGACACTGTAAACTGTAGGTTTGAGATGTCGCCATGGAAAAGAATCTATGAGGTTGAAATCTGACGATCTAGTAGGCTCACCCCGTCGGATTCATCTGTTTAGATATTACACTGACAAATAAGAAAATGCTCTGTACCAAATTAGATCATCATTCTTTAAAGCGCTAAAAATTACGAATAAAATCTTTTTCACGGTTTAAGAAAAAATGAGACAAACTCAAGCAATTTGGATATCAGATTAATTTTATCACGTCAAGATACATAGGATGGTCTCTTTTTTTTGTGGCTGTGCACAGCCATAGCTGCTCTATACCAGAAATTAAACCATTATTTTTCTATATATTTTGATGTGCTTGATGAACAAAATATAGATATATTCAACTATCTAGGACTACTATAATTACAATGAAAGAAACTACTTAATGATTACTGTTCTGAGATCTATGTATTTGTACGTAATAATCATAATTTTGTATCCTTCATTTTCCCATTTTGCCAAATTTAAAAATAAAAAAAATCTGAAAAATAAAAAATCAATATATCTATTCACTCTAATCAAAATATAATAGATATTTTTGTTTATTGATGCACGGACTTTTACTATTTCCCACTAAATGTGAAAAAAAACATATACAGATTGATCTTTTTGCAGAAGTAAGGCACATCTAATTAAAAAGGTCCTGGCCTGGAATTTTTAAGTATTAATAATGGCAATATATCAACTACTATGATAAGCACACAAATTGTATGTATACAACTTAAACAAATTCTGATAAATAGTAAAGAAGTCTTGGCTAAGAGAAATGATCGCTTTAAGCAGTTTATCACCCTGTATCTCAAGCGCAATCGACAAGTTTCTATTGCCGGTCATAAAACTCCCTGTATATCCTCATATGAAGGTGATGTTAATTTTAAAAAATCTGTTTTTCTCTCCGATTAAAGAACTTATATCTAGTTACATAATGGCTATCTTTTCTTCATATACCTTATTTCCTCCTAACATAGTCACATTATATGTCCATTAAAATGGATAGATGAACATCACATCCCATAGGCAACAGTGGCGGGTATGTATAGAAGGGAAAATATACATACAATATTGTACATATTTTATGTAATAATTGTTGGTTAACCTCTAGGAACATAACCTCGGATTTAAAAAATATTATTATTACAACTGTAAACTGAACGCCATCATATTACGACTATGACCTACTTACTTATGAAACGACAGATTTTCTTCTTTTCTAAACTGCCTTCTGCAAACGGCACAGCACTTCAACATGTAGCATTAAATTTTCACTAAACTGTGTAAATATGAATACAGAATATCACTTAGGTATTAAGCAAATCACAATTTAAAATAAAATTACTTTTTCATCACTTTTTGGTCGGAGAACACGAAAAACATTTATTGACATTAATGGCGGACACTTTCAAACTGAGATTATGATAATCAAACTGAATCGTGTAGAAAACTGCCGCGAATTGGCCGATGGGCCAATCAGAAACTTATGGGAAGAAGTGCCTTAGATTGTGAGTCTTTCAGCAACAAATAAATCAATGCCATTATGTATCTAGATATAAGTTCTTTAATCGGAGGTTTTTCTAGAATTAATGTGTCGGGAGTGGAAAGAAATTGCGAATGCATCTCAGTAGCTCTGACAACTCTGCAATTTTCATTAATTAAATTTTGTCATTAATAATCCTTTTATAACGTGTATAATATAGAAGAGCTGTGCTTCCATATGAATGTAAAGTATCAGTTGGCAGTTTGTATAATCCTCTTATTTCTGAGCCGTAAATTGAATACATTATATTTATGACATTATGACAAATGTATCAAATGCATAATCTGGCATGGGAATATAATACAAAAATCCTGATGGACATCGTTAAATATAAATTTTAATAAACCTAAAGTAACGTAGATATTGAAACACTACTTTGGTAATAAAATATTTGGTGTGTTTATATGGTTTGTAAATATTTCATTTCGTTGATAAGTAACGAGTATATCAGGGTAGTTTTTGCCATGATGTGTAATATTTCCCATTAACACTGAAAAAAGTGCTGAAGGTTCATTTGAAAACGTGTTAAATTTATTGTGCCTAATAGCAATGAAAATGTGGAGAACCCAAAATAAAGTCCCGAACATGCCTGCAGATCAATGTATTTACATTATGATGAGAATAAGCTGTGAAAGCAGACTGTCTCTAAATCTCAGTTACTAAATGCAAATATTCTCATTAACCAAAATATACGATAACATTACACATGTTACCTTTTTACAACACTAATCAACTTTATCAGAATTTATTGTTTAATTTCAGACAAATTGTTAATGAAAATATATTTTGTGCTATCAAATGCATAAAATTTCAAAGTTCAGGAACATATCCGCAGTTTTGAATTTATAAGCTTTAACGTCAGACTCTTTATCAGAGAATCCTAAAATCTCCATATTATTTCATATAAATTTCATAAATTGCAGTTATTACAGCCATATTGATTTCACTGTTTTGAATTCTTAATTTTTGAGATCAGATTCGGTATCAACTACTCCTATAATACCTACTAACTACAAATTTCAATACAAATCCGACGAAATTTCATGCGGCGCCTTCACCAAATATGACCTTTTCAACTAAAAAAATCTTGTTTCCAGTTTTTGTTCATCTTGTACTGTAATCCAGTCAGTAGGGACAAAAATGGCCTTTTATAATATACAAAATGTGGAGTAGTAATGTTCTTTTTATATGTTGTTTAAGGCACTGATGAAAAATAAAAGACTTCTGACCTGGGGGGTGGGGAGGCACGAGCCGCCATCTTGATTGAAAGGTGCAAAAATTTTGTTTTCAAAATAATTCGGCAACACTTGATCCCGCGAGAAATATGTTCTAGACAAAGTTGAAGAAGACAAAATTTCCTACATTTTTTGTATATACATTTTTTTTGTAAGTCTAATATGTAAGGAGATATAGCGGTGGAAAAATAAAATTTAACGAATTAAAAAAAGAAAAATCGTCCACTTCATATTTGTTGTAAATAAATTATCTATGAACAAATTACATTTTATTTCCATTTATATATGTTTTTTAAATGTTCATTTAATTTAATTTCAATATATTCTACTTTATCTTTCACATATAACATTGTATCATCCACAAACAATTTGAGATTACATTTCTTATAACAATTACAAATATCGTTAAAGTAAAATAAAGACAGTATAGGAGCATGTACTGACCCTTAATAGTACAGGATCCGTACTGAGATCGACCTTCACCGATCAGGTAACCGAATAAAATCTATTTTTTATGAAAAAAAATATGCTAACAAAAGTAACGGTGATGGGTTGCCTAACGAAATATGTTCAAGGCTATATTTAATTGAAAAGTTAATAATTTTTTTTTCCATACCTTTACCGATCTTCTAACCAAAAAAATTTAACACTAATCGAAAGTAAGAAACTTATAGAATATGTAAACATAGAGTTGCTTACATTTTTCCGTTCAAAGCTGTACGGTTGCCAGGTTTAAATAGGTGAATCGAAAGTGGTACCTTCACTGATTTGTACTACTGGTAACCAAATAAATTACATATCAAAATAAAGATAATTTGATTGCGAAACGATAAGTACAAATAAAATTTAAAAGGATATTAAAAAAAACAAAAAAAAGCCTTGAACATGTTCTGTTAAGCAACCCATCACCGTTACTTTTGTTAGCATATTTTTTTTCATAAAAAATAGATCGGTGAAGGTCGACCTTAGTACGTATCTTAGACTATAAGGTATTCCATGTTTTATAGCCAATTCTTCTGAATAACTATAATTAAATGTAATAATTTGTTTCCCATTTTCGAGGTATGATGTAAACCACTATAACACTATCTCGTCAATTTCATATTTTCTTAGTTTCATCACACGTATTATTGTAATAATATAAATAATATAAAATGTTATATTGTATTGAAGTTAAAAAAAAATAATTCAAATTGTGTTTTTTGTTAGTCCTAATTATTATGTATACGCGAAAATTTTCTTGACCGTGATGGATGTATTATCTAAAAGATATTACACTTAATGTATCCTGAAAAATTTTCAAAAATTTTAAAAAATCATTTTTTTTTGCTTTTAGTCGGTGAGTAGCCGGAGAGCCGGCCGTCGAATATCCTATGTATAAGATACATGAAAAACTTTTTGTGAGTGATTAGTACTACCACAGACCTAAAGGGAGCCACCTTTTATACGAGCTAATTTTGCCCGCGTCATGGATTTTTGACCTCACTTCCGGTTACGATTTTTAATGTTTTCTTAAGTCATCAATAGTCCCTCGGGGTAAAGCTTTTACCTTACCGGACCGCAAGACATGTACTCCCCCGTTTTCGAGGGCGCGGAACACGATGGTGACAATATTTTCCGACCCAATGTCCAACCGCTACCTATTTCCAATTTTCCGGTGCTACGCTTGCGATAGCTTGCCAGATCTGGTTTTTCTTGGTCAGATTGAATGAAATAAGTAAATATTGACCACAGGTGACCTAACCTACCCCGGGGGTTGAAACTACCCCTACCATCAATAACTAAATGCCACGAAAACAGCGAAAATCAGCTTGAAAATGGTGCATTCCCGTTTTTGAGGGCGAGAAATACGATGGTGATAATATTTCCTAACCTACCCTTTACCCACTACCCCTAAACCTAAATACCACCCCCTTTTCAAATTTTTCGGTGCTAGGCTTGCGAGGGCCTATCGTATCGTTTTTTTTGGTCAGTTGGAATAAAATAGTTAAATATTTACGACAAGTGACCTAACCCACCCCCGGGGGTTGAATCTACCCTCATCCCTAATAACTAAATGCCACGAAAACAATGAAAATCAGCTGGAAAGCAGTATACCCCCGTTTACGAAGGCGGGGAATACGATGGTGACAATATCTTTCGACCTAGAATCCAACTGTTACCCCTAAATCGATTTTTCGGTGCTACGCTTGCGAGGGCTTGTCGGATCGGGTTTTTTTTGGCCAATTTGAATAAAATAAATAAATATTGACCACAGGGGTGACAAAAAAAATTGAATTGTGATTTACTGTGTGTACAAGAACCAAAATCGCAAAAGGGGATGGGTTTTTTTCGATTTGGGGGTAGTGGGTGAAGGGTAGGTCGAAAAATATTGTCACAATCGTATTCCCCGCCTTCGAAAACGGGGATATACTGCTTTCCACCTGATTTTCGTTGTTTTCGTGGAATTTAGTTATTGGGGGTGAGGGTAGTTTCAACCCCCGGGGGTTGGTTAGGTCACCTGTGATAAATATTTAACTATTTTATTCTAACTGACCAAAAGAAAAAACGATACGAGAGGCCCTCGCAAGCCTAGCATCGGAAAATCGGAAAGGGAGTGGTATTACGGTTTAGGGGTAGTGGGTGAAGGATAAGTCGGAAAATATTATCACCATCGTATTCCTCGCCCTCGAAATCGGGGGTTTACCGTTTTACAGCTAATTTTCGTTGTTTTCGTAGCATTTAGTTATAGGGGGTGAGGGTAGTTTCAACCCCCGGGAGTGGGTTAGGTCACCTGTGGTCGATATTTACTTATTTTATTTAATCTGACCAAGAAAAACCAGATCTGGCAAGCCCTCGCAAGCGTAGCACCGGAAAATTAAAAAAAAAGGTTTTTTCGATTTAGGGGTAGCGGTTGGACGCTAGGTCGGAAAATATTGTCACCATCGTGTTCCCCACCCTCGAAAACGGGGGAGTACATGTCTTGCGATCCGGTGGGGTAAAAGTTTTACCCCAAGGGACTATTGATGACTTAAAAAACATTAAAAGTCGTAACCGGAAGTGAGGTCAAAAAGCCATGACGCGGGCAAAATTAGCTCGTATAAAAGGTGGCTCCCTTTAGGACTATGGTAGTACTAATCACTAATCACAAAAAGTTTTTCATGTATCTTATTCATAGGATATTCGACGGCCGGCTTTCCGTCTATAGCTGTACGTGCACCCCCCGCCCGATCCTTGGAGACAATGTTTTTCATAAAGATTGAAGCCTAAGGAATAATTTAAGACATATTCTAAAAAAAACTGGCTGTACTTTCAAAATGGCGGCCATATATTAAAAAAAACTGTTGCCAATGTTGTTTTTGTCATTTAACACAAAAATTAAAAAAGATGGGCAAAAACTTTCTTCACAAAAAACAACGTGCATAAAATTTTCTACAATTCTGTACCTATAGGATATTTTGGTAGGGTTACCATTTTCCAGATAAATGAGTCCAAAATTAAGAAAACATGGAAATTCATATATCGGTAAATCACTTAGAGGAAGTAAAGCGTATAATATAACTTTATATTATTAATATAAAAATTAAATAAAATAAACTGAAAAAAATTAATAATAATAATAATATTATAATTTGCGGTAACGGTAACAGTAGTATCTGGAAAACTCCTATCCAAATATTGTATAGGAACAAAATTGTAGAAAATTTTATGCACTTTGTTTTTTGTACAGAAAGTTTTTCTCCATCTTTTTTAGTTTTTGTGTTAAATGACCAAGAACAATATTTGCATTTTTTTTTTTAATGGACGCCATTTTGAAAGTACAGCCAGCTTTTTTTTTAGGACATGTCTTAAATTGTTCCTTAGGCTTTAATCTTTATGAAAAACATTGTCTCCAAGGATCGGGGGGGGGGGGGGTGCACGGACAGTTAGGGTGGGCTTCCGTAGTGTTACGTTTTGTATTGAATTTTATATTTTATTTTAAGAGAATAATCATTTATCTGGAAAATGGTAACTCCAATGCAAATGTTGTATAGGAACAAAATTGTAGAAAATTGTATATACTTTATTTTTTGTACAGAAAGTTTTTCTCCATCTTTTTTAGTTTTTGTGTTAAATGACAAAAACCATATCTGCAAATTTTGTTTTTTTTACGGACGCCATTTTGAAAGTGCAGCCAATTTTGTTTTTAGGACATGTCTTAAATTGTTCCTTAGGCTTTAATCTTTATGAAAAACATTGTCTCCAAGGATCGGGGGGGGGGGGGGGGGGGGTGCACGGACAGTTAGGGTGGGCTTCCGTAGTGTTACGTTTTGTATTGAATTTTATATTTTATTTTAAGAGATTAATCATTTATCTGGAAAATGGTAACTCCAATGCAAATGTTGTATAGGAACAAAATTGTAGAAAATTGTATATACTTTATTTTTTGTACAGAAAGTTTTTCTCCATCTTTTTTAGTTTTTGTGTTAAATGACAAAAACCATATCTGCAAATTTTGTTTTTTTTTACGGACGCCATTTTGAAAGTGCAGCCAATTTTTTTTTTTAGGACATGTCTTAAATTGTTCCTTAGGCTTTAATCTTTATGAAAAACTTTGTCCCTAAGGATCGGGGGGGGGGGGGGGTGCACGGACACTTTGGGTGGGCTACCGCGTAGACTTGGTTGAGTGCTTGACATTTTGACCATCTTGTCGTGGTCTTCTTCTGAAGCGGATTGCGGATCATTGCTCATGCGGAACATGACTTCGACGTTATTGGTAATTGTAGTCCGGTGTCATGATTATAGTTATCCGGATGTTTATTTATTTCAATAGCTTCTCTGTATCTTCTTGGCTAATCATTTTTGGTGTTGGCTAATTTCTTTGCTTTGTCAAATTTTATCAAATGGCCGGTTTCTTCTGAATGTTCGGCAACTGCCGATTTTGTATAATTTCCTTTCTTTGTATTGTTAATGTGTTCTCTGAGTATGGTGTTTATACGTCGTTTGGTCTCTCCGCAGCAACATGGAATGCTATATACTCCTGGTGTTTCTAATTCTTCTGGATTTTGGCATTTGGGAAAATGTTGTGCCACCTTCTGTTTCGCATTATATATTACTTTGACGTTCTTTTTCTCCAAAACTCTTCCGATTCTATACGCGCATCTTTGTATATACGGTAGGTAAGCTGTTGCCTTCTATTTCTTTTCGTCTTTTTCTTGTTCTGTTCTGGTTGTACCTTGTCTCTTTTTTGCGTTGTCTATGTCCTTCGGTTTATATCCATTTTTTATTTCCACATCCAGTAGAAGTATAGTAACGACAAAAATATTTTTTTAATTTTTATTGTTGAAATAGGCTAAGGTCATAAGACGTCGAGATTTTAAGTTTGAGCAAAAAAATTCTGTCTGCCTGTCGGTCTGTCTGTTTGTAACCTTTTTGTGGGAACGATTACTCTGAAACCGTTTAAGATATTGCCTTGAAATTTGGTACACGTATATATTTTAACGAGATCTGGAACAAAATTGCATTTCTGTAGTAATATTTTTAAGGTCCGATATTCTTCTTGCAGATGTTCTGTCCTGCAAATTTGCTTTGTTGCATGTACTAGTGCGTTAACGACGGCTTGTTTTTGTGCTGGGTGGTGGTGAGAATTAGCGTGTACGTATCTGTCGATGTGCGTCAATTTTCTGTATCTTGTGTCCTAATCCTCCATTGTCCTTCTTGAACACGAGGACGTCCAAAAATAGAGATTTGCTATATGTTTCTACTTCCATGGTGAATTTGATCTTATGATGTAGGTAGTACTTGAAGTTCTCCAATTCCTCACGGCCATGTTGCCATATAATGAAAGTGTCTTCCACATATCTAAACCAACATTTTGATATTAATTGGTAGTTGTCCAAGGCGTATATTTCGAATGCTTCCATAAATAAGTTAGCGAGTACTGGTGATAAAGGTGACATAACATCACTCTTCACAAATATACCAGTTGAGGAAGCGATAGAATTAGCTCGGGAAAAATTGCAGAACAACGGTTTGGACAGCACCTTAGCAGACCTGATGGAGCTTTGTGTCAACTAGACCTACTCCAACTTCAATGGAAGCCGGTATAAACAAAAAGATGGAGCAGAAATTGGTTCACCTTTATCACCAATACTCGCCAATTTATTTATGGAAGCATTCGAAATATACGCCTTGGACAACTACCAATTAAAACCAAAATGTTGGTTATTTCACCTACCTCAAAAAATCTCATCCCCTGACTCCTTTTTTTCGTGAAAAAATGAAGGAGTTACTTTTTTGTATATTGTCACCGCAAAAAAACGAGTATTTAAAAAAATTCACGAAAAGTTACAGTCCGATTTGAACCAGATTATGTGCTTTCGCGAGATCTTCAATTTTTGATTTAACTTTTTTTTCGACAAGTAAATAATGACGAAGTTATCGTGGAAAGACGCGTTTTTGCGAATTTTAAATGCGAATTCCTCCCCCACCCTGTGCGATTAAGCTAAACTAACTTGATAACATGATAAAAGAGAACGCGTGTAACCAAATTGCAAAAAAAATAAAATAAATAAAAGTTGGTTTCAAAACTCCTCTTCTTCTCGTCAGATCCGCTCCAGTAATAGTGGTTTGATTTCATGTGCTTAGTAAACCAATAGTGTCTCAGTGTACTATCTATAGAGATACAAATCGCTCTAGATCTACTAGTAAAAATGTTAGAAACGCAAACCGTCTTACTAAACTAAATGATAACAATTATCCCCAAGAAGTGGTTCGGACTCCACTATAAGCTGTAGGGCCTCGTGTCTCTTTACCTAACACAAAATCATTCTGGATTTTCAAGGAGTTACTTCGATGACTTGAGAAGCGGTTAAGAAAACAAAAAAAATATTAGTTATTCATAGAACTTGTACACATGTAGACGAAGCCGTCATCACTTAAAAACTTATTTTAAAAATCTTCAAAGTTGTGCATCATCGTTACATTTAACGATCATAATCATAAAGGCCATAAGGTCATGATTGTAACTCTTGTTTCTTATTATTTTGCCTCAGATAATTTTAAGGGCCACTTTACTTGCGCGGAGTTATGTTATTGAATTTAATAGAGAAAATATTATTTACCTTTAAAGTGCCATAATATATTTTCACAGCCCAAGGCAATTTGTAAATGTACAAAGCCTGGTTTTTCTTCATAATTTGAAATGTTAATTAGTGGGCGAGTTTTACTGTCGAGTAAGTGCTTTACGGTAATTAAATATTGAAAAAAACCGCTCTCTGAAGTTTTGCTTGGATTAGTGAGCGTAATATTCATTAATCTCCTTCGTTATAAAAATACGGTATTTTTCCGCTTAATCCGCCTGTTTCATCCGAATTACTTAGAAAAAAATACTACCTTGTTACATAGAAATAATCAGTTTCGTTGGGAAAGCAGACGTAGTCATTTCCATCCACTGAGCGAGGGATTGAACATTTTAATTATCAGTCTGAAAGCAACATGCGTCACATAAAAAGGGAATATAAATTATCTATTTATTTATTCTCAAACAAGTTACAAGAACCTTATTACATAAGAAAGAACATAATAGGTATATTACAGACAAGTAGTTACTTAATCTAATAAATTTATTCCTAACACTATTTACGAAAAACCGCTTCCACATCCAGATTCTCTATACAAGTCACTCACATCGAAAAAACTTTGTATGTAGGCTAGGCAACGAATGATTATAGAGGGAAATTTTAGGGATAGAAAATTTGACTTCGGAACTTTGGACTAGTCTGGAGATGAACATATCAAAAGTCCCCACTTCTTGGTGCTGAGCGGGGGGGGGCACTTTAAAGGTTCCATTTTTTGGTTTTTCGCTTTATCTGGGAAACTATGCATCCTAGCGGCTTGGGAAATTGCGGAAAACAATTTTTTCGCCTCACGTTTTTTGCTCTATTTGTTAAGATAACTCTTCAAATGTTATTCCCACGAAAAAGTCGTGAGAAAAGAAGTTGTAGAGCATTAAATTTTTAAATTTTTTTAACATGAGGCGAAAAAATTGTTTTCCGCAATTTCCGGGGCGGAATCTCGAGAACAGAACAACATACAAATGTAAGTAGTGATTCTTGTAGCAATTTTGTTTGCTTCAATTTTGTATAGAGTGGTCAAGCCTAGGAGTGGGGACTTTTGATATGTTCAGCTCCAGACTAGTCCAAACAAAGTTCCGAAGTCAAATTTTCTGTCCCTAACATTTCCCTCTACACCCTTTTTTGAGCATTCGTTGCTTGGATTAATGTGGAAATAATGGTTTATGGAATTTTTAGTAAAAAGTGCTCAACCTACAGTTGATATGGAATATCGCAAGACAAGCATTTCATGCTTAGGTGTTTTCATTTCAACTTTGGGTTGCTGAATTTTAGGCATTACTTACATAATACCGTTTTACTTTTGTCCTAATTTGTTAGTTTATTATTTACTCTACTTTGAATTATGTACTTTACTTTACTTTACTTACTTTAATTACTTGAATTACATTGAATTACATGTTTTCTTTAATATAAGAAATACAGAAAATAATTTCTATAATTATTATTTTGTATAATATCTTGTAACATTGAAGTCGGATAAAAAAAATAATATAATATTTGAAATCCATAAAACGATACCCCACATCGGTAGTAGGGTGGGGGAGGTGGTAGAGGATGGTAGAGGGGGTGGATGAAGTAAAAAAATATTTTAAGGTTTCTGGTTCTTGTACATAGACTAGGCCCATAGGAAATCCATATCTATAAAGTGCAAGAAGCATTTCATGTAACAATTGGGGAAACAACTTTTTAGGGTATTTCGACCCCGCTGAATACGAATCTGCCTGTTGCCAAAGCGAAATTTGGACCGGAAGTCCGGTATCCAAGATGGCGACCAAAACTCTGTTGCTCTATGTCTCCCTTGTCCGTTGGCTTAAAATAATGATCTAAACGTCTGCTTTCTCGGATGCCAAACACATTGCAATGCTCAGAATTTACTTACCTTAAGTTTGGAGTGCATGGGTTCCAAGATGGCGCCCAAGATGGCCGCCGAAACCATGTTGTGTTTACATGCGCTCCGTGCGTCTTGGAGTGTAAAATCTGTCAGATATATAGTTTTTAGTGGTTGAATGTGTACTACTGTGTGTGTGTTACGTGTTTTTAAGTAATATTTTACACGTTCCGAAATACAATTTGTAACAAAATTGTGTTACTGAAGGTAGGGGAGGGGCGTGTAATAGTGTGGAAGGGGGGGGGGGAATAGTGGACGAACCTTATAAGAATTTCAAATTTGGCGCTAAGAAGCTGTTTTATCATACTTTAACCTTTCATTTATGATATACAAGCAGCGTTAAGCCGGTAAGTGAATTTATTTATATAAATAGCATCATTTGAAAAATGCTTTACATGTGAATTGAAGTGTTAAGTTCGTGTCTTCGGAGTCCATAGTTACGATTACAAAAACAAATATATGTGCTGGAAGTCAATTAGGTATTAAACGAAGGTATTTGGAAATCATGCCCGACCGGTGGTGATGGATCCTCAGTCATATGGGTGGAGGCTTCACCAAGACCAGTACATTCCCCTCCTTATGACCCTTGAGCCCGTCCCCAAAGCCTGTACAGATATCCTAGCCTGTAATTGTTCATCCCAGTGCCTGAGTACAATGTGCACGTGCAAGAAGAATAAACTGACTTGCATCAAGTTATGACACCGCTCTCGACAATGTTTAAACTCTTTAAATTGTAGATTTCTTATCTTCCTTGCAACCTTGCCATAAGCTAAAAACACTTTAATTATTGTTTTATCTTCAATGCAATCTTGCAATAAACAATGTTTGAACGTTGAAATGGTCATTTTCTTATCTTCCTTGCTTACTTCCGAGCAACAAAATTTCGGCGGCCATCTTGGGCGCCATCTTGGAACCCATGCACTCCAAACTTAAGGTAAGTACATTTTGAGCATTGCAATGTGTTTGGCATCCGAGAAAACCCCTCAGCAGACGTTTTGATCATTATTTTAAGCTAACGGACAAGGGAGATATAGGGCAACAGAGCTTTGGTCGTCATCTTGGATACCGGACTTCCGGTCCAAATTTCCCTTTGGCAACAGGCAGATTCGTATTCAGTAGGGTCGAAATACCCTAAAAACTTTATTTTCCCAATTGTTACATGAAATGCTTATTGCATTGTTCTTTTTGAAAACTTTCCTAGTCTAACATACACTAAATCACAATTTTTTTTTCATCCCATTTAATAATAGGGTGGGGGTGGTAATGGGGGTGGCTAATGCCAAAAATTTTTTTGAGACCTTAGCTTCTCTTGTATATACTAAATACCAATTACATTTACGGCTATAAAAAATGCTACATTCCTGGTTGTTCTGTTTACCTTGAGATTTCTTTCAATTTTTGAACAACTTAATATATTATTAAAAATGTATAACAAGTAAGAACCATATACAAAACTCGCCTACTTTTTAAACTAACGATATTAAATTCTCTTTGCAAGTAAGTTGTTCTAATAATATTATAATCCTGATAAAGGTTGTATTTTTTTAAATATAAATATCTTTATAGGAATTTATTTTGTACCTTTTCTACAGAATATCTGTCAACTACGTACCGTGTGTGTAGTGACGGGCTAGGCATAGGGAATAAGAATTACAACATCGCGTGTGCCAGCTGGCTGAAATGAAATTACTGAGAGCTGGGATACTCCGCTGACGGACGAGTTTACTACGCTGTGTTGTCATATCTCTCGCGCTACGTTAATGTACATGCCTAATTGGCAGGTACACGCAGGGTATAAAGGATGCCATACTACAAACGCATATTCCAATTTTGGTCTCACTAGTGTATTATATAACAGTATTACGATCTGGTGTATTTAAAATGTCGTGTCTGTCTCATAATAAAACCTAAACTGCGTAACGAGTGTGAAATTACATTTTGAATATGATACTTATAGGAAATTTTAGTGTCATACTCTACACCTAAGTCTTTAACTTTATCTACTCTGGATATTGTTTCATTACCCATTATGTAATTATGAATGATTTTCACTTGTTTTCGCGTACAACTCATTACTGCACATTTAGATATATTAAATTGTAGTTTATTATGAACACTCCATTCGTATACGCTGTCAATGTCTTGTAAAAATACGCTATCCTCATCGTTATTTATTTTTTAATAGAATTTCATATCATCAGCGTATAGTAAACATTGCGATTTTTTATTGACTTGGGAGAACATTTATAAAAAGATCATCTAAAAAAGAAGAAATAACTAGGGTCCTAGGTCTGATCCCCGAGGTACGCCAGAGTTTGCATTTAATTTAAGAGAAATTTTGCCGTCATATTTGACCTTAAATCTTATATCTTGTAAGTATGATGCAAACATTTTTAAAGTATTTAAGCTGAAACCGAATCTATGTAATTTTCTCAAGATGACGTTATGGTTTACTTTGTCGAAAGCTTTTATAAAATCAGTGTAAATAACATCGATCTGTGATTTTTCTTCCATACTTTGAAACATATCGTTAGAGAAAATCAACAGATTGGTTAACGTTAATTTTTTTTTGTACAAATCCATGCTGTACATCAGAAATTTTACATTGAACATGACTCCACACTCTTGCATATATGATTTGTTCAAATATTTTGGCTAGTGTACACAGTACTGTATTGGTCTATAATTTATAATATGAGAGATGTTTCCAGACTTATTATGAGGTAGAAGAATATGCTCTAAAGAGCTGGTGGAATTTGAATAAAAACTGTTGAAAGACAGAGTTAATAATATAGAGTGTGTATTACCAAAATGAACATCTACTCGCTTAAGATCGCACAGCGATAAGAAATTAACGAATTTTACTTTCGCACCAAAAATTTAATACTTAATTTATGCTTCGTTACTATTTTTAAGGATTTTATAGTATTTTTCTTACATCGTTTAACCAATCATCATAAATCATTCATTATCCATGTAAATACATCTGCTAGGTGAGGTATTTTTGTAACTTTACTTTACTCAATATCTTCGAGTTTGCTTTATTAAACAATGCCAATGCCAATGCCAAAAAATTATTTGGTTTCTGTTTGGGTGTCTCTGGCCGATTGGTTCTCCATGACTCAAAAACGGCTCAATATATTTCGATAAGAGTTTGAATACATGTAGATATTTTCTCAACATAGAGAATAGGTTATACTATACTGGATGTGTTAGAAAAATAGGGAAAATTTGTGGGAAAATGAAAAAAGTGGTGGGAAAGCACGTACAATCAGGGAATACGTTGGAAACGTGATGGAAGGTAATGGAAAGATGAGAGAAGATAATGAGAAGTGGGATATGGTGGGAAAGTAAATAATGCTGAGAAAGTGGTGGGAATGCGGTGGGAATTAGGGGGATCTAACGGGGAGGTTTATATTTTCATTGCCTATACAAATTTCCGAGCGAATACATAGACCTGTGGTAGGACTAAGTCAGCGAAATGTAAGCAGATCCATCTACCAACATCTACTTGGAAAGAGCGGAACTATACTTTCTTTAAGTTAAATATATAATACTCTCAAATTTCAAAAATGTGTACATATTTAAAAAAGTCTTGTCTCAAATCTATATTACATTCGTTTCAAGAGAAAAGCATTTTTTACTTGAAATTGTGCAAAATTCTATATTTAGAGTATGGATCTCTCGACTCGAGTAGACTTATTTCAAGTTTAGTAGTTGCCGTTTTAAATTTTTTTTAATAAATATATTTAATGAAGCAAAGATTCTATTATTTATATAAAGCGTATGCAATGTTTATTCTAAGACTAATACATTTTTGCCTTGAAAATAGATACAGTAGTGGCATTGTAAAATATTGAGTCGATGCTAATGTAAGGTAGAAGAGAAGAGAAATGGACAAATAAGATGCTGAAAAGAAACAGACTTAACCTACGCTGTTGCCACTTTTCTCTTTAGCTACTTTTAGTCATCTAAATAATCCTTCCTCTTATACTGAATTTTCTTTGTGATACATTTGCGTCAACTCATTCTGTTTCTGTCATTTCTTCATAATTAGACAAAGAATATGTTTTGACGACATGGATGAACTATGGATAAAAAAAACGGCACGCCCATATTAACCTGCCTGTTTAATTTAGACAGCCGAGCGGGAGGTGCACACGTGTAGACTGTGGAAGGGGCTTCTTACCTATTGCTTGTTGGCAAAGCATGCAGATATTTGACATTGGAGAAGATCGGGGTAACGTAAATTATTTTACGCCATGTTAAAATACGCGGTATAAATCTAAATCAATGTAACAAATCATGATGTTTTTATAAACCACTCTTAATTAAGTTATTTTAGCAAGAAACCAATTACCAATAAAGACGTATTAATCAATTTACGGATTTCATCTGATTTCTCATTTTCTTATTTACCCCACTTTATCCCATCTCTGCAGTGGATTGGCCTAGGCATCTCCACCTAAAATGATTGTGTTTACTAGTTTAATCTTCACGCCATGTATATGGCTAAAACTGTGCAAAAATAAAATAGTATGTTTAGTTATTTGAGCATTAAAAAATGCATCAACTACTATCAACTACTCTCCAGCAAACTCCAATACGCGTAACATCATTCTTGACAAGAGTAGTACACCCCACCTTATCTTGAAATGTTCTAATCAATTCTTCAGATTTTTATCATAAACGTCTCAAGCCGTAGGAGGGACAATAAGAGGGGATAACTCGGAACTCTTAACATGCTGAAGTGCCTCTGGCACCAATGTTAATATATCCGTTTCTTTCACGTACATTATTTTGCTATTTATATTTCACTCTATCTTATTATAGAGATCGACCCAAGATTTCTATGCCACTAGTGTATATTTCTCAATGTAGAATATGAAAGTCTCTAATTGATTAGATCCTATTTAATTTAAATATATGATTTTCTTAAATTTCTAAACATTGCATATATTCAAAGAAAGAATTTTAGCCTCGTTTCAAATTAATATTATATTTGTTCCAAAGTATTAAAGTATTATAGTATTTTTTAGTTGAAATTATTTATTTATTTATTTATTTCTCAAACAGATTAATCTAATTACAAATATAGAAATAACTTACATTAAATATAATAATAACAATTACATTAATTATAATAATATTCTAGCTTCAAAGCTTAAACGTACAATAATAACATTTAAATATGTTTTAAAATTTAAATTTTGTGGGAGAAAGATCTATCAAGGATTGACATGAAAAATAACACATCTAATCAAGAGACGAGGAGATATAGTTCAATCTAAATTTAAAATAAAACTGTTAAGTAGCTGATTGAACTTTTTGGAGGGGAGAGCAAAATCTAACTCAGACAACATAAATGCATTATTTGTGACTTTTAAAATGGTAATCAGAGGCGATGAAATGTTTGTAGTAAGCGGAGGTATATAAAAAAACTGTACTAGTCTAGTTTGTTTAGTGGGTATTCTTATGTTTATGCGACTTAAAATACAACTGCAATTTAAGAAATTGTTAAGTATTTTGTAACAAACAATTATCATGCATTTTTTCCTTCTAGTTTCAAGACTTACAGTGCCGAATTCGTTCCGTAAAGCTGCTGTACGTATAAAGTTATAATCTGGATATGATCCATATTTCCTCAAGTACAGATATCTCAGCATTTTGTTTTGTACTTTTTCTATGATATAATTATACTTGAAGTAAAACGGGTGCCATATTACGGATGCGTATTCCAGAATTGGTCTCACTAAACTATTATACAATTTTGACATTGTGGTGATATTTTTAAATTTGCTGGACTGTCTTATTACAAAACCTAACACACGTAGTGCTTTTAATGATACATATGATATATGCTCGTTAAAACACAGTTTATCATCATAATAAACACCCAGATCCTTAATTTTTCTTATTATTGGTATACTTTGATCATCCATTGTGTAATCATACTTTACTTGATGGCGTTTACGCGTACATGACATAACGGCGCATTTAGAAATATTGAAATGCAGATTATTATCAATACTCCATTGAAAAATTTGGTTAATGTCTTGCTGCAATGCTTGGCAGTCATTTAAATTTTCTATTTTTTTATAAAGTTTCATATCGTCGGCAAATAACAAGCAATTGGAACTTTTTAATACTTTAGGAATGTCATTGATGAATATGAGGAACAACAGTGGTCCTAAGTTAGAGCCCTGTGGCACCCCAGAATTTGCAGTGAATTTTCCTGAGGTTTTACCAGCGAATTTGACGGAAAATGTACGATTTTGTAAATATGATGATAAAAATTTTAGAGTGTTAGAGGTCGCACCAAACCCACAAAGCTTCCCCAAAATGACGTCATGGTCCACCTGATCAAATGCTTTTTTAAAATCGGTGTAAATTATATCGACTTGATTTTTCTGGTCCAAGTGTTCCATAACTTCAGTTGAAAAAACCAATAGGTTTGTTACTGTTGATTTTTTTCTACGAATCCATGTTGTTCCTCACATATATTTGAACGCACATCATTCCATAATTTTGCATAGATTATATGTTCCAATAGTTTGGCCATTGCCGAAAGCACTGCTATAGGTCTATAATTTTCTCCTTGATATACGTTTCCGGACTTGTGGATTGGCGTTACACACACTTCTTTCCACAAGTCCGGAAACGTATTTGTTTTTAATGCTAAATTAAATATAAACAGTAGAGGCATTTCTAGCCACATTGCACATCCTTTAATTATATATGGCGGTATCTTATCAGGTCCTGCCGACCTCTTAGGTTTCAGCTTTTTTACAGCATCCCTATAATCATTCGACGTAATTCTACCTAAGTTTATTACATCGCAATCAGTTTTAGTATTAATATTTACATTATATGACGCCGGTACATCACTGTACACAGAATAGAAATATTGTGCAAAGCTTGTGGCTACATCTTGCGCCGCTACGTTTAGGCCATTAAACTCCATAGCATGTGGCGACTCGGAATTTTTCTTATTTTGTCTAGTATACGTCCAGAACGCTTTAACATTATTATCTATGTTTTGTTCAGTTTGTTCCAAAAATGTGTTATAAGCTGCGTGAGTAAGCGATTTTAACATTTTACGCTCTTGTATATACATATTATTATGAAAATCCGATATGTGCCTACGTTTTCTGTATTTATTTTTATTTTTAAGTGACTTTTTCATATCTGCACTAAACCATATGGGAAATTTTCTGAGTTTAACATTTTTTTATAGGCACAGTTTCATCTATAATGGAATAAAAGATGCTGTAAAATAGCCCGAGCGCCTCATTAACGTTATCTGTCCTGTACAAATGGGACCAATCAGCATCCCGCACTAACAAGGATAGTTTAAAAAAATCACAGTTTTTAAAATCATAATAACTACTCCCAGACTCCAAATTGTTACTTAACGAATCAGCAACATTAATATCAATTGCTAGTGCAGGATGATGCTGGTCCTCCTTTAGCAGTGCCTCATCTGCTCTGGTTACCCCACAGTTATTTTTATTTCCTTTATTAATTAAGACAAGATCTAAAGTTCTTCTGTTTATATTTAAAACATCATTGCAGAGTTCTAAAGATAGAAAATTTATGAAATCCAAAAATTCAGTATGTTTCAAGTCTAAATTAAAAAAAAACAAATAAACAAATAAAATAAACATACGCCAATAATCGTATGTATCATTGTTTATATTTGGAAGATTAAAATCACCTAGTATATATATATTTTTGTTGTCACGACAAAATTCCTCAATGGATTGATAAAACTCGGCATATTGATCGATTTTACTTGAGGGGGGGAAATACACTACGATTAGTGTGATAATACATTTTTTAAATTTAATTTTGACGTATAAAGCATCATAGTATATTCCCTTTCCCATCCATTTTATTATTTTATACTCTTTACTTACTGCAATAAATACACCTCCACCACGTGACATACCAGTTTGCAATTCATCTCTATCACGTCTTAAGAGGACGTATCTATTAATATTAATAACTTCAGAATCATAAATGTTCTGATTTAGCCATGTTTCTGTACCACAAATAATGTTATATTGCTCTCCCTCAATATTTATGTAAAGGTCTTTAAGTTTGGATCTAACTCCCCTAAAATTTTGATAATATATTGATATATTTGACATAATTTATTGGAAAAGAAAACAAAAACACAACAAAAAACCACTTGCTAACCTATTTATTTCTTTGTATGTACGCTTTTATTACTAGAAGATGAGTTGGATCTTAAATACTTTTTGTTCTCTGTAGGCGATGTAGACTTTATTTTGCCCTTATCCGCCTCCGTATTATTAAAGTTTTCTATCCTAAGAGGGGGTAATTTTTTAATAGTTTCCTTTTGCTTGCGAACTGGTGTCACTCGATTTTCAAGAATCTGGGAATCTTTACTTGATGAAGCAGAACTTTTTTGGACGTCGTCCTCAATGAATACCGCAGAGATGATTTGGTTGGGAATAGGTGTGGGTGGTGCACTGTTAGATTTAGGTTGTATTATTTCACTATGTAGATTTTCTATATTTTCCTCACCAACAATGTTCATTTCCCTAAGTTGATCCAAATTGTAAATATCGTCATTTATCTGCAGTGTTTTCCCCTTTATTTTGGCAAATAAGTTTTGCGATCTTGCTAATTTTAAATGCTGCCTTAATATTTGCTCATTCTGTCTATCAGTGTAACAGAGATCGTTTGCAATGAATATCTTCGAACCTCTGAATTTGCTTACGTTGTTGAAGACAGCACGTTTTTTTAAAAATGATATAAATTCTACTTTAATGGGAGGGATACTTTTTCCACTTTTTAATACAAAAACGTTATTAAGATCAGACTGCTATATCAATGCCCAGTAACTTTTTTAAGTTTTCTCTTACAAAAGATATTAGATTTATGTCTTTAGGAATTTCAAGACCAAAAATAATAATGTTATTTTTCCGTAATTGCCGTTCTAAACTCAGTTGATGTGATTCAAGTTTTTCGCACTTTTTATCCAATGTATTTAATTTATCCGCTTTATCAGCTTCAAGGTTTTTTCTTTTTGGGGCAAAAAGTCTGTATACGTTTATCAAGAGTCTTATCACTTTAACACAATGTTTTGTCTAAATCTCTTCTTTTGAGCAAATAATGCATTCAAATTCCCGATCATCGATCACCCTTGGTACATGGCGAGATTTATGAAATCACGACATGCAACAAAAGCGGTGCTTTGCTAACTTGCTAACTATGCCCATGTCAGAGAATGCTTCTTCGATTGCAATGGACATTGGCCGCTAGATGGAGCCTACCGCTTTTTTTGCAGTCCGTGGTTTCATAAATCTCGCCATGTACCAAGAGTGATCAATGGTCTCGTTCCAGTCATTCCGGGCCCATCTTGCACTGATGAGAGCCAACAGATCGAAACTGCAGTCTGCAAGTGATGTTGAGTGGTTGACACGAGAACTCTTTTGAGTAGGAATAAGTCTTTCGGCTGGTGTTTGTTGCAATCGAAACTTTAGCGTTTTGTGGCAATACATAGTTATTGCACTTAAAGCGGTCAGCCATTAGTCCGGAGAATAGCTGTTGGTTGCAGTCAGGTTTTTTATTCCTTATATATTTAACGAAATGTATAGAGGAGTTCGATAAAATATTACATTAGTAAATTTGAAAATACAGTTGAGTTTACTTGACAATACGTGCAATGCCGCTGTGGTAAAATAGTGAAAGTAGTCAATTCCTCAGGACTAAATAAATGATCAATTCATTAATCAACTCGTGAAATAATGAAAAACACCTTAGTCAAAATAAAAAATCTCACCGCCTATGGCCTTAGAATTTAACACTTAATTTACCTTCCACCTAATCCTTATCGCTTCCATCGGCTTTCGTCTATCCTGCAATAATTTTTTATACCTCACAGGAAACAGACCGTGAGGGCCTAATGAAGCATTTCCCTTTGAGATATCACTTGTGTATTAATTAGCACAGCATTAAATGTCCCTCGAACGTTATATAAAGGACGTGTTAATTAAATCGAGATTGTTGTATGGTTTGTATTAAAGTAGTCGTGAAAATGGTCGGTGTTTTCCCAGATTACATCCGAAAACATTATACATAAACGTTTTGTGGTACATAAAACAACACAGCGTGAAGTAAATTTTGTTTTGATGGTTAATTGCGTAGATCATCCATTAACGGAGCTGCAAAGGGTATAATTTACAATATATTTGTAACATCTGCATTAGCAAATTTACCAATTTTCTTAGTTTTGATCACTTTTTATTCTATAGCTTCCCAGTTCCTTCCGACACATGCAGTTGCCTAAATATTTATTATATAGAGGAATTTTTATGGTAATATCTTCAAAAACTTGAAAAACGAATATGTATATTTTTTAATAAGTTCGTGAAAGTGTATATAGTCTGGGGTCCAACAGTACGAAATCGCTCTAAATTCCAAGTAACCTGTTCCGACATGACGTACATTTTTCAACTTCAGATTTGCAAAAAGGGTTATATAGGACACCAGAAATGAATTGTCGGATTCTTATCAGCTCTTGCATAACTTCTTAAATGATAAGAAAAGAGACGAAATGATAATTCCTAAAAAAATTGTTTTTAATACATAACACGTCCTGTAAAAGAAACTATGAGTGCTATCCATCTAATTTTTTTATAGTATACACTAAAGATTTAAGCGATTGGATGAGGCTCGATGGCACTGTTTAAATATGTTTAGTTTTTTGGGAAAAAAATATGAAATCTGTAAGTATAAAATATCGTAGTAAAAATTTCAACATACGAGCAAGTACTTCAATTTTAAATTTTTTGTGTATAAACTATGCTAACAAACATACCCAATATATTGAAAATGTTTTTAAGACAAGAACTAAGTTGATATTGCATATAGTATTCGAGTTGTGAATTTTTAAAATGGGTGCATGATGCGGCGCATGTAATAAAGGCGACAGCTCTCCTAAAATTCATAAAGCGCATGAAAACAGTTTACAGTGGAATTAGCTGGTATGTTTATGTTTACTAGGCGTATGTACTTATGTATATAGTGTGAAGTTATTTGTCCTAACATTTTAACATTATAAAAACTATTTGTGTTTGATTGTTTAAATCGATTAATTATTGTTTGCGGTTCATATTTATTATTTACTAGCTATGCCCGCGGTTACGTTCGCGTGGAATTTTGAAATTGACTAAGAAGCTTCTTCATAAACGACGTTTGAGGTAGAATCACCATTCTGGAATATTTCAGAAAACTCACAAATTTTCTGGAATATTCCAGAGTACTCTCGAATTTTCTGGAATATTACAGAAGTTTAATCTTAAAAGTTTATGCCGTGCAAATACGCTTATTGTAGAGATCAAGCTGTATCTCCTGTTCTACTAGACCGATTTTCATAAAACTTGGCTTAGTCTAGGCCGATTTTGATGAAATAAGAACTAAATGTTACTCCAAGCTTAGATGAACATCATTGGTTCAGTAGTTTCTGCGTGATGCGCGTTCAAACAGACAAGCAGACAAACAGAGAAAAATTTCAAAATCTGTCTTAATGCATTCCATTACTCATCTTACATCCCCCACATCAGTTTTTTGCAAATATTTTCAATGTAAATACACGTCAACTTTACAAATGTATTATATGTATACGTTTGAAAATTATTAAAAGGTAAAATAATTTAATAAAAGTGATTTACGCTCCCTCCCACCGACGGAAGACGCTTTTCACCAACATGTTGCAAATATTACTTTTTTTTAAACAGTGTTGTGAACTGTCATTCAAATCACCTCTTGCACAAAATTTTGGATGCAGAATTGGAAATCAGGAGCTGGTATCGATAATGTCGACAAAAAAAAGTTTATCTGAACTTAAATTAAAAAGTGTAACTGTAAAATAAAATGCGACACAAAATGTTCTTGTGAGTGGTATTCAGTTGCGTACTCGTGTGCTGCTTTTCCTGAAAATTGTTTTAAGGGAAAAAGCAATATGCATCATTTTATAATGATAGTGATTCTGACTAAAATGTCAATAGTTATACACAAAAATTACATAATATACAACATTAATGTTTTATTTAAAATATCTCCCTTTTCTGCTTTCTATTAAATATGCTAAATACCTAAAATAATATTTCTCACTAATGTTTTATTTCTTAAACAATATAAAAACGAGTAGAAGTTGTATTCGGGCATGGCCAATTGCGAATACCTATTTGATTAACATTTTGCTCGAACACACAATTCACTTTGTATTGATTATTATTTTTTTAAATGAGTGGCTGCAATCGGCAACGCCCGACTACTACTTTCATTCGTTTTGTTGTATTATTAACATAAAGTAATTCAAATTTGCAATTATATTGAACAATATAGTGCTTTTTACTGTTACACTGTACCAATTATCGTATAGACTATTTTTATTTTAATGCTGCATAATTACACGCCTCATAAAAAAATCGACAGGATATTTTTAAAAAAAACTTTTTCAATATATGGACTATATTTGGTAAGCAATTGTATATAAGAATTTCATAAATTTAACATAGTTGTCCGCATATCGAAATTTTTTAGAACGTAAATATCAACATTTTGATTTTAATTATTTTTTTCCAAAAAAAATATTCTTTTCAAAAATACCAATAGCTTAGCTAGAATCACGTATATCTTCTGAGTATACATACCAAAAATCAGATCGGTAGGTTACATAGTTTTTGTTTTAACGGAGAATAACCATTGTAGAACATAATTTTGTAATTATCAATCCGCCATCTTTTTTGCGATTTCTGAAGTTGCGCAAGAGCAAAAATTAATCCGACAAGTGTTTTCTAGTACCTCAAATAATGCTCTCTTCATTACTTATATCAACATTTGTACGTCATGTCGGAACAGGTCATCTTGATTTTGGAGTGCTTGGACCCCGGACTAATAGAATAATCTCCTGAAAAGTTTACATTCCGCTCGGATGCAGCATATAAAAAAAGTGAAAATAAAATTTTCTTTCATCCATGTTGAAATTAAGTCAGGGTAGGAAAAAATAAAAAATACAGGTGAATAGACCAGGTATTTCTGAACAAAAAATGTCCTAATAAAATTTATCGCTAAAGCCACGGTATTCCTGCAAAAAAATAGTGAAGTAACTTTGTGACTCTGCGCGGCCAAGCGCACGGTTAAATGCATACTATGGAACCCCTAAAAATTCTTAGCAGTTCTAACTAGTAAAAAGAAGCTTTTTTTTCTCTTTCTGATTACACATTTTTAACATTTTTCTTAGTGAATAGGAGGATAAATAGTGAGTATGGAGGGAAAATATAAAATTATGAACGCATACACAGACACAGACACCACACATAGCTGCTGGATCAAAGCAGATCTGCCGCGCTGTCACTCGCATGAATTTTTATCTGCCTTTACTGTATTGTATTTATTACAGGTGCACCTATCCACATTTCAACTACATCCGATGGATTCCTTATACATTTGTTAATGTATTGGAAAAGTTCCAGAATTTATATTCAAAACTATAGGCGTCTGAATTTAAGATGCCAGCGCCAAAGTGGAGAACTCGTGAACTAATTATAAGCTTTTTGTTTGTTTATATGGCGAATACTTATATTAATTTTGTTCTGTTTATTGTTATTTTTGGCGTTCAAAATAATATTAATAATATATGACCTAAAGGTTTGCAAGATTTTGTTGTAAGTGATTTGCAAGATGTTAATGGCATTATTCAGCAAAATTCATATTTTTTAGGTTATCTAGTTTTTCCCTTGAACAGTACAGTTTCTTCGACATAAACGGTGTCTGGCTAGTTAAATATTAATAAACTTAAATATTTCTCTAAATTTATATACAGTTGTAGTTTAAATAACTTTTTTTTTTTTCAGGAAACATGAGTGACATTTAGGTTAAGCATATTGCAATGTATGGAACATTTTTGAAGCACTAAAAATGTAAAAATTCTAAGTGTGTGGATGAAGGAGAATGTTTTAAATGCAGGACATATTATTTTGTGTGGTACAACCCATATTCATCACAAAACTTAATAAATGTGTATGCTCTATGTTCACAAACAAGTGTCTCAGATTCAAATACCCATGAAATTAGTGGTACATTGAATATAAGTGAAAAGATATTTATTATAATTCTTTAAGTAAAATAAATGAAACAGTATTTTGTAAAATATGAAACAGAAATAGTGCATGGTGCAATAGTATATATTACTTTTAAATATACTGGAATTACATATATTTACTTATTTCAAAAATTTCATTTACAATGTGTGATTGTCTAGGACATTATTATTGCTACTCGGGCCACGGTTATTTGCACCAGCTTTTTCCCTCTCAATGCCTGGTTAAAGGTGTCTACATCAAAGAGTCTACATCATTTGAACATTGTCGTGCCAACTCAACTTTCACGAGTTGTCCCTGCAATCTACAAAGGATACCGACTAGGTTGGCTCCAGGCAATTGTAGCCCCCTTTAAACGCTATCATATTTTAAATAACTTAGCATCTCAGTTTATCATTTACTTATTGTTGATATCATCGTACACTAAAGAGACAATGACAGAAAAGTCCATAATTAGTTTGACTATAGACCACCAGGTGGCGTACTCCTTATTTTCAGACGCCTATAGAGAGTTATAAGGATAAGATCGTGAAAATCGCTAGTTCTGGTCATGATGGGATTGATCATATTTTCCAAAAAATGCATACAAGTAAACGAATTTGTGTTTGAACATTCGAAAAATATACATTTTTTCCGAAATAGTGACATTTTATTTTTGCCAATGGGTCAAGTTCTCGGCAAGTTACAGCCTCCAATATACATATTTATCAAAAAAATCATCAAGCAAGGAAATTAAAATGATTTGAGATGTATTTTTTTTTAATCTACGTTACTACAACTTAATAAACCATAATAGTCATGAAGTGTACATACTTTTTAACAGTTCTCAATGAAGAAAGAATTTTTTTGAAGAGCTCTTATTTTGTTCTATATCTTTTATTGCGACGATTGAGTTCGGGGGTGATAATATAAGTATATTTTTCCCATCCATCTTTTGCTTGTATTATTTAAAACAGAAAAGCATCGGAAAGCTACAATTTCCATCTTTTAAATGAACCAACATTCATATACATTGAACAAATTCTGATTTAGTGACATGTAATTCAGTGCGTCGCGCGTCGGTGTCACAGTCATGCGTATTCAAGCGCGCGCACGCATGGATCTCGCACCGAGTAATAACGTTATTTGACTATTTTTTTCCGAGAATACCGTGAGTTTAGCAATACATTTTGTTAGGATATTTTTTGTTCATAAACACGTGGTCTATCCATCTTGACTTAATTTCAAAATTTTGGAAAAAAATAGACGAAAAATTTTTTTTTTATATTCTGCATCCGAGCGAAATGTAAACTTTTCAGGATATTATTCTATACACATTAAAAAAAAAGAATTGTTCATTTTGCAAGTTTTTGGAGGTAAATACCTTCAACAACTCAAGTTCACTGCTCAAGAAACTTAATGACTTCTATGTATCTAATATAAACGACATCTTGTAACTTATAGTTATTAAGGTATCAAGGGTGTTATAAGGATAATAACGCACCGATGTCGGCAGTGCACAATCCCAAGGGCCTCTGGTCCGAGGGAATGTACGTCGACCGAGGACGTCATTATCCTATAACACCCGTGGTGCCTTCAACGTTTAATGTCCTGCAAGTCTGTTATTTAATTCGAATTTTTTTTTTTGACATTTACGATTTATTACTTTGACATCTATTATGTTCAGAACGATTTGATTTAAAAGAGAGTAAAAATCAAAATTGTTTGTAAACGCCGCCGTTGCATAGCAACGCATTTTGTTTGTCAATAACGCTATCATAATTTGCTTGTTTTGAGTTGTATTATAATTTTATAATGCCCTAGGGCGTTATAGATATTCATAACGCCCTAGGGCGTTATTTTTCATTTAATGTATCTCAAAATAGGGTGGTTATTGTAAAGTAACAGACTTGTAGGACATTATGGTAATTATCAGTCTCTACTGGTCGATCTGAGAGGAACAAAAATACAACATTTTATGTTATTGACAAAAACAAAATTAAAAACAATTATATGTGAGCTAGCTAATAATAGTAGTCCGAATGAAATTGATATGGCTCTTTATAAGGATTATTTCAACATCCTATGTGATCGATTAATTCATATTATTATCGGCTCCTTAGAATGTGGTATTGTATGACGATAATTTTGTTTAAAAAAAATATCTAAAACTATATTATGGGCATTGGTGGAAGAACAAAATCTGGATTTATCCAGAACTCTGAGCAGTTTAGCCCTTTATTATACTCTTCACAAAAACGAAGAATATATTGTATTTGATCGGCACATTTCTAAATCAGTAAATATACTGGTCGATCTGAGAGGAACAAAAATACAACATTTTATGTTATTGACAAAAACAAAATTAAAAACAATTATATGTGAGCTAGCTAATAATAGTAGTCCGAATGAAATTGATATGGCTCTTTATAAGGATTATTTCAACATCCTATGTGATCGATTAATTCATATTATTATCGGCTCCTTAGAATGTGGTATTGTGTGACAATAATTTTGTTTAAAAAAAATATCTAAAACTATATTATGGGCATTGGTGGAAGAACAGAATCTGGATTTATCCAGAACTCTGAACAATTTAGCCCTTTATTATACTCTTCGCAAAAACGAAGAATATATTGTATTTGATCGGCACATTTCTAAATCAGTAAATATCGCTCGTAGAGAAAAAAATTTCATATCATTATGTTAGTGAACGAATTCTGAACAACTTTCAAAACGTCCGTCCGTCCGTCTGTCTGTCCAACCGTCACGTTTCTGTAAGCACGATAACTTAAGAAAGAAAAGTCCGATTGTATTGTGGAAAGTAAGTTAGCGTTAGCTAGAGGAAGAACCCTATTGCTTTTGAAAAAAATTAATCAGTAAGTAAGAAAAACTATTAACCATTTAAATTAAAAAAAAAAAAATTCCATAATTTCTGTCACTTGTACTTAAATAGAAATCTTGCGTAATGTTATTCTCTATATATTTTTTTGTTTATACATTTTACTAATATATATATATATAATATATATTTCATAATAATATATCTAATCCACTGAAATATAATTCTTGAATGATATATTACAGACATTCAGTTTTTCTGGTAATGTGTGATGGCCCAACGGCTAAAGCTTTTGCCTCATAATCCAAAGGTCTTGTGTTCGAATCCATGGTGATTGTTTTTTTTTCATATATTTTGGTACCACAAAATTCAGAATGTCCAAAAACTAACATTATTTACAAGAAAAATGCGAACAGTATCCTATAGAATATGTAACAATTATATAGAAAGTTCAGTAAATCGGCGCGAAGAGTATAATGCTTCCACTAGTTTTCATTGTATACAGTGATTCCCAACAGTTGCCCGCGGACCCTAGGAATTCGCGGACGATGTCTTGGGGGTCCGCGAAATGTCACTGAGATATTCAATTGTTTTGTTTTGTATTGTACTTGTATTAAACTTGTGTTAACATAAAATATCATTTTCATATATATGAACAGTTTCCACCTTTAAGTAAATTAGTTTAGTAAGTAATTTATGGTAGATTCTACATAATCTTCATTTTAAGAATTTAAGCTTTTAAGAGGTCCTTGTCAGTATAGCGACCGATGAGGGGGACCTTGAAAAAATCTTGTTGGGAACCCCTGGATAATTCATATAAGATTTGTTTGATTTTTGTCGGTTTATTCTATGAAATATTTCTATACAGGATCCGTTTCTCTTCTATCAAACATTTTTAATTGGCATCACTTTTACGATTTTTTATAAAAAGTAAAATACTTGTGGTGCCCCACCTCTTAGGTACAGCTATTTGTATTAGAGTATTGTGTGTTGTATAAATTTTGGGACAGTGATGCGAATTTGACGTCTTGAGTAGAGAGCCTAAATCAAGTAGGTGAAGACGAGGACTGTCAGAAAAGGGACGCGGAGCTTGAAAGGAGGTTTTGGCGGATAGAAGAGTGGCGGTTTACGAACAGTCTGCATCAAATCAGAGGTAAACAAAAACTGTTGTTGTGTTAAATGTGAAGAAGTTAATACAAATTTGTTAAATACTGACCTTTTTTTTGTTTCTTTTGACGCAAGCGCGTAACCACTTTTAAATTTCCCTGAGATACTAATTAAGAGCATCTCATACTCAGGGAAAGACACGGAATGGTGGTAGTTATGGCGCCAGTTGGGCCACCCCCCTCCCACCTTTGTCACGGTTCTCAACCGATAGGTTTGTACTTTTACAGCTTTTTACAGATCTGTTTGTTCCTGTCACCCCCTCATTAGTACAGACCTGTTAAAAGCTATTCCAGTAAAAGTACAGACGTGTAAAAAAATTGTAGCAGTAAAAATACAGACTGTGAAAGCTGTACCAGTAAAAACCTGTAAAAAGCTTTATTAGCGAAAGTAAACTTGTTTATCTTATATAATATTTCTAATCATATACGTACATAAAAGTATCTACATTGGCTAAATAATAAATTCTTGTTGTTATTGTGATGTGTTGTAACCCCTTAAATTAATTCAGATGTATTTGCACCTACTCGAGAAAGAACCTACCAGTAGTAGTTCTAGAGTGATGACATCTGGAATTATCTAGAGAATGGTGGCGTCATCACAGAACAATCGAGATCTGTTATTTTTAGGTATAAAAGACCGCATTCTCGGCGGGTAGTTCAGAAAGTATAGAAGTAGTTTTGAAGTTTGATTGACAAGATTAATGAAGACCCCGAAACTTCAACCTCCTTGGGATGGACCGTATACTGTTATTACCCGAATTAATGATGTCGTTTATCGAATTCAACGAAGCAAAAAGTCCAAGGTGAAGATCGTACATTTGGATAGACTGGCAAAATACGCCGATGATTCCAAATTGCCTGACTGGGATGTTCAGGCTTAAGGAGGGGGCAGTGTGATGTGTTGCAACCCCTTAAATGAATTCAGATGTATTTGCACCTACTCGAGAAAGAACCTACCAGTAGTAGTTCTAGAGTGATGACATCTGGAATTATCTAGAGAATGGTGGCATCATCACAGAACAATCGAGATCTGTCATTTTTAGGTATAAAAGACCGCATTCTCGGCGGGTAGTTCAAAAAGTATAGAAGTAGTTTTGAAGTTTGATTGACAAGTGAGGTTAAGAGTACAAAGTGAAAACAAAGTGATAAACATTGTTATTTTTAGTCAGTAAAGTGCATTTAAATTAATAATAGTATTGTGAAGTATGCAGAAAATTGTTTAATAAAGTGTGTTAGTGGACAATCTCTTGTTATAATTTTTGGAACCCGCGAAATTTGCGAGGGTGGTTTCCTAGGGGTGGAAACACGTTACATTATTGTTATACCGTGCGTGTAATTGCCCATTAGGCATGTACATTCACGTAGCGCGAGAGATATGACAACACAGCGCAGTAAACTCGTCCGTCAGCGGAGTATCTCAGCTCTCAGTAATTTCATTTCAGCCAGCTGGCACACGCGATGTTGTAATTCTTACTCCCTATGCCTAGCCCGCCACTACACACATGGTATATCAAGGCTGAAGAGTGTTACCTACTTTTAAAAAATATTAGAGAAAGAGTGTACCTACAATTTAAAAATTTCATTATAGAACAAAATTATTTAGTAGATATCGGTTTGAATATAAAGAATGTTAGAGAATGTTTTAATTGTGAAAGTGCGTTACAGTATATTACAAATAATGAGTGGAAGAAAAATCCCTGCCTAAGAAACTACCACTTCCACATCCAAACTTTCTCTGAGCATGGCTAATGCCAAATAAAAAAGCGGTTAGGTCTTTGGTTCTTGTGCACATACTAAATCACAATTTTATTTTTTTACCCTCTTTAATAATGAGGTGGGGGTGGTAGTGGGAGTAGCTAATTCCAAAAAAAAAGGTTTATTTTATTTTTTATTTTTATTAGCTTTGGTTCTTATATACACACTAAATCACAATTTTACTTTTTTGCCCCCTTTAATAATGGGAAGGGGCTGATGCCAAAAAAAATTAGAGGCTTTCGATTCTTGTACACACACTAGTAGTGCTATTTTTGCTAGTCAATCAGGCTGGGATGGCATATAAAACAAATGTTTTTTAAGGAAGGGTGTAACAACATAAACACCGTATTTAAATGGAAGAGCTAAGTGGATAAAGGTGATAGGTGACATTTTTGAAATTTTTGAGATTTCTACACAGACAACTATTTTAACTTATAATCTATCATTTCAATAAGTTTTTGGGATAATAAACCTTTCCTAAATGCGTTTTAATGTTTGATAAAGGTGTTATGTACATATGGTTTTTATATAATTTAATGGATAAAGGTGTCATGATCACATACCACCTTTATCCATTACTGTGCGATATTAAATTGTTTTAATCCAAAACACTGCTTTTAAAGTTATGTTATATCGACAGTAATGTGACAAGTTGTGTTAAGTGTTTCTTACTATTATAGTGAAAATGGCCAGTCGTAGTAAACTGATATTACAAATGGCAATGAATAAACGATTTCATGAATCATGTAAGATGTTTATAAATTGGCTGATATTTGGAAATAGTGCTTATAGTGTTTTAATCCATATATTCATTTCGTTCAATTTCGAAGTTGTATGAGATGGTACAAGAGTCGAGATGGTACTTGAGTATCTAAATGCTGTAAACACATTTATACCTTTTGGCAATTCAGCAGAAATCATTCACATAGTGGCAATTTCTTCCCAGTCAAGTTTTAATAATGTTTTAAAAACAAAACATTATCAATATAAAATGCAATAATAAAATACGAATTTACCAAAGTATTCTAGCAAAGTAGTCTGTAAATCAGAAATACTGGAAAGTGACGATTTTCGGTGTTGATTTTTGTACAAACATTTTTATGCTGACAAGTAGAAGAGGGCTGGACCGTAGAAATTTTTATGACAAGAGCAAAACTGATATCTGGTATGGCTTCTGCCCACTCAATATTTTGAAGGAGCATTATTAAGGTACCAAGGGTATTATAAGGATAATAACGCACCGAGGTCGGCAGTGTACAATACCGAGGGCCTCTGGCCCGAGGGAATGTACGTCGACTGAGGGCGCATTATCCTATAACACCCGTGGTGCCTTCAACGTTTAATGTCCTGCAAGTCTGTTATTTAATTCGAATTATTTTTTTTTGACATGTACGATTTATTAATTTGACATCTATTATGTTCAGAACGATTTGATTTAAAAGAGAGTAAAAATCAAAATTGTTTGTAAACGCCGCCGATGCATAGCAACGCATTTTGTTTGTCAATAAAGCTATCATAATTTGCTTGTTTTGGGTTGTATTATAATTTTATAATGCCCTAGGGCGTTATAGATATTCATAACGCCCTAGGGCGTTATTTTTCATTTAATGTATCTCAAAATAGGGTGGTTATTGTAAAATAACAGACTTGTAGGACATTAAATTGTTTAAGGCAAATCTGGCGAATTCCGAAATTCTTGCGGAAAAAATAATAAGTATGATAATTACGCCAATCAAGTCAACAGTCATTTGGGTTTGTAAGGTTATCGATTAAGAATTACAGGGTTCGCTATGCTTACATCTATTGGGTTAAAAAAAATTAAAAAAAAAGTAAAATAAATAATACTAAAGAATACGGAGAAAATTGCAAACTAGCTTTCGAACAACAAAAGCGTGACGGAGCAAAAGTTACAGTAGATAGAACGATTTGCTTTCTTACTTTAGATCTTCAGCAAACCATGCCGCTGCCAAAATTAAGTACATCGAAAGCATTTTACCTTCGTCAAATGTGGTTTTACAACCTTGGCATACATACATTGAGGAATACTGAAAAAAAAAACGTTCTTTTTCACATGAACTGAAGATATGGCCAGCCGTGAAAGCCTAGAAATTTCTAATTGCTTACATACCTTTTCACAAATTTACAATGAATATTTCCAAGAAAAGATCGATCCCATTATAATATGGCCCGACTCCTGTGGTGGACAAAATAGAAACTTCAATATCATTACACTTTACCAGTTGTTGATTTTAAAGAGAGAATTTAAAGTTATCGACCATAAATTTTCGGAGGTGGGAGATTCATATTTAGATTCAGACAGAGACTTTGGCAGAGTCGAGAAAATTTTAAGGAAACATCAAAACATCTACGTTCCGGACCAGTATCGAGAAATTTTAAGAACTCCCAAAGACGCCGTTGTCATAGATATGAAGAATCATTTCAAGGATATTGATGGAATTGCCTTAAAACTCAATTTGTACAACAGGAAGAAAAACTTGAACAATGAAAAGGTTTATTTTCACGACGGTATAAAATGGCACCTATGGGTGCTACTATTACATCACTAGATGAAATGACTCCATTTTACAAAGTCGATATTTTAAAGAAAAGGAATATGCATAAGATAAATTCCGACTGTATTGCTCTAACGGTGTTTAATGAAAACAAGGGCAGCCTAAGTGTAGGAAAACTGGCCAATCTTAAAGAACAATTACCATTCATAAATGAATGGTAAGGCCGTATTATCACAACATACTTGGAAATGACCAAACTGTGGCTCAAAACCGTAGAACTGTCCGACTACCTAAAAATTGTACAATGTTTTAATAATAATAAATTATGTTTAATTTCTTAACACTTTTATTCACTAATTCCTTATTCATTTCAGAGAAACTTATGAACGGATAAAGGTGTTATGTACATTAATTTTTTAAAATTTTCGAAAATAATGACAACTGACAACTTTAGTTATTTGTCTCTGAAAAGTACATCAAATGTCTATATCATCGCAAAATGCAAGCTATATAGTCGTTATAACAAAAAAGTTCTCGCCTAAAAACTTTCGAGTTAAATTACTCAATAACGTGTTTTTGTGACATAACACCTTTATCCACTTAGATCTTCAATTGAAATATAGCATTGTCTTTAATTTTACATTTAATGTTTTCGAGGGCTTTATTCGTTTGAAGTGATAAATGAAGTGACTAATCCTCCACCCTTCAGGTGCGTCACTGTCGCCATAATAAATTATCCAGCAGAATTGCATTAGGGCGCATCGTGGCGTGATTGTCAATGCGATGTGGCGTGGGGTAACTAGCGGAAAATCCCTCCGAGCTGTACCAATATTTAGCTGCGGCTACACTCACCCTGATTTAATTGAGTAGTCGTGTTTGATGAATTCTATTATGAGTGACACGTGAAGATTATCGTCACTGTTATTATCTGCGGATTTTATACCGGTTAGTGCTTTATACAAAAATTTTGAATAAAATTAAACTCGCATAATATTGTTCGAGCCACTGATACACATACTAAGTAGTGTAGTAGAATTGATTTCTTTCAACGATAATACACCACTTGAAATTTTATTGTTGATTCTTATGTATTATGACCTCCTGATTACGAAAAAATGTTGGCGCCCAAAAATTCCTTGTGCGTCAAAAGTTATATGCACTTTTTGACCCGCTTTCACAGATTTTCAATTTATTTGCTTAATATATCTTGTACTAGTAATCGGATAGGAAGATATAGGCCTATAGGCCTATCCGATGTGTATTGGCCAATCCGCCATCTTGAAAAAAAATAGAAAACACCAAGAATAGCCGAAAGAAACAAAATTGAATATCTGTTCCGTAAGAAGGAGTAATTTCACCAAAGTTGGCAAAATTAAAACTCATTTATGGTCAAATATAGAATGCACCTATTCCGGACACCGAATGTCAAATAGAACGGTCAAAGATGGCGCACAGTGGGAAATTTTTCAATTTTTTTAGACAAAAATCCGTCTACAATGCAATTATTAATGGATTTGAAAAAAATTTTTTTTTAAATTGTTAGGTATCACCCGATGTTTGAGTACTGCCCAAATTTTAAAAACGTTCAACATAACCTCAATAAACCCTATAAATATATGAAATTCGTGTGTTTTACTTCAGTAAAAATGCGAATTTCTGTTTTTTAAAAGTTTTACTCAGAAAATATCCTTTACTACATGTTTCTTGGGTCGCTGATTAAGAAAAGTGGGGTCTCGTTAACCAGAAATTGATATAACACCCTTTAAATACCGAAAAACACCCTTAACAGGGATTTTTTCGAAATATTCTTATTAAAAATGTAAAATAGTCTAGTAAAGTGTATTTTTTATATGATAAATATAAAACCATAGTTATTCAAATAATAATTCAGTAAACATTTACCCTAACGGTTAATCAGAGGGGTTGAAACAACTCCCATTTCGACAAAAGATACAAAAAATATAGTTACAATCGTTATTTTTTAGTTTTTTTTTCAAAATAGGGTAAGAGAGTACATTGTGACTATGAGAGTGTATCTCAACCCCCTTTAAGAGTGAAAACCACCCTTAAATGGCTGTAGAATTTGAAAATAGGTTTCGAAATTTTTTGAAATTTTAGAATCACGTCTTCGGTATTTTCACTAAAATCAGTCTCCGAACTTTGTTTGATAAATAAAAATTATTTTAAAGGTTAAATTAATCATTTCTTATATACTTTGACAATGTGAATAAACAACAATTCAATGTGAGTAGAAACAAATTCCAAGTTCTTCAACGTTTTTAAGAAGCTCGTAAGTTAGAAATCGCATTTTTTCCATTTGAAAGGAAAAAAAATATTTAAAATGAAATGAAAATTTTTCATCCATTCTATGCAATGTAAAACAACAATCCAATTTTTAGTAAACATATTTTAAGCATCCTAAAGTTCAAAAACAATTGGATGCTTAAAAACAGCTTAAAATCAGCATATTTTTTTCAAACAAATTAAATTTTAGACATTTCAAAAAAAATCTTTTAAAGTAAAGTCATTAGTAAACAAAATAATTAAAAATAAGTAAATTTATTTCATTAAACTCTATAGCATTAACAATATAAAATATGGATTCAATTATTATTTACAATTATGATATTTAACAACTGCAGATTCGATTCTTTACCGCAGGTTTTTATTCTAATATATAAAAATCTCGTGTGACAGTGTTTGTTATCGAACTTCTTCGAAACGGCTTGACCGATTTTTATGAAATTTTTGGTGTATATTTGGTAGGTCTGAGAATAGGTCGTAGGCTATTTTTTATACCCCTAGGTGATAAGGGTGGCCCTATCCAGAAATTTTTTTTTATTTTTTGGACAAAAATTTATAATTTATATGGCAAAACAACGTTTGCCGGATCAGCTAGTTTTACTATAAAATTTAAATATTATGATTGTAATATATGAAATAATTGACAATTATTATCAAAGCTTTAGCATTTAATAAGGTGCTTGATTGTATTTTTTTCCGTAATTTTTTACTACTAAGTATACAATTGATAAACAAATTTAAAAAAAAATTGATTAACATCTATTTTAATGTCCAATTTTTTTCATTATTAAATTATCTTAAGACTATCTTAAAATTTGTTTTTGGATACTTGTTTTACATTTAGTAGAATGTATGAAAAATTTAGACTTTATTTTAAAAGATTTTTTTTTGAAATGTCTAAAATTTAATTTGTTTGAAAAAAATAGCTGATTTTAAGCTGCTTTTAAGCACCCAATTGTTTTTGAACTTCAGGATGCTTAAAATATGTTTACTAAAAATTGGATTGTTGTTTTACATTGCATAGTATGGATGAAAAATTTTCATTTCATTTTAAATTTTTTTTTCCTTTCAAATGGAAAAAATGCGATTTCTAACTTATGAGCTTCTTAAAAACGTTGAAGAACTTGGAATTTGTTTCTACTCACATTGAATTGTTGTTTATTCACATTGTCAAAGTATATAAGAAATGATTAATTTAACCTTTAAAATAATTTTTATTTATCAAACAAGGTTCGGAGACTGATTTTAGTGAAGATATCGAAGAAGACGTGATTCTAAAATTTCAAAAAATTTCGAAACTTATTTTCAAATTCTACAGCCATTTAAGGGTGGTTTTCACCCTTAAAGGGGGTTGAGATACACTCTCATAGTCACAATGTACTCTCTTACTATTTTGAAGCAAAAACTTTTTAGTTTAACCATTGTAACTATATTTTTTGTCGAAATATGGGTTGTTTCAACCCTTATGGTAAATGTTTACTGAATTATTATTTGAATAACTAAGGTTTTATATTTATCATATAAAAAATACACTTTACTAGACTATTTTACATTTTTAATAAGAATATTTCGAAAAAAACCCTATCGGTATTTTAAGGGTTATATCAATTTCTGGTTAATCAGCGACCCAAAAAACGTGTAATAAAGGATATTTGCTGAGTAGAACTTTTAAAAAACAGAAATTCGCATTTTTACTTAAGTAAAAGACACGAATTTCATATATTTATAGGATTTTTTGAGGTTATGTTGAACGTTTTTAAAATTTGGGCAGTGCTCAAACATCGGGTGATACCTAACAATTATTTAAAAAAAAAATTTCAAATATATTAATAATTGCATTGTAGACGGATTTTTGTCTCAAAAAATTGAAAAATTTCCCACTGTGTGGCGGACCAAATAAAATTTTTAATTCTTCGTCAATTACTATCAAGGAGGCATTATACGTCACTTTTTTTTTTCGATTGTACGTTATTTTATTTACTTTTAGAGGATAGAGTTCATTTTTTTTAATTTTCAAAAAAAAAGTGTTTCTTTACAGTCATTAAGTCATTTTTACAATTTTCAAAAATGTATTTTCTTTGACTGTCCTTTTTTTCACCCAATTTCCATCGAATCAAAATGAAATATAATATATTAGTTTCATTATCATCATATGCCATAATTTCACTGCATTCGTCATAGATAGCCGATTCATCAAAGGTCGAAGAAGCATTGGCACAATTATTTCCTTTACAATAGACACAGAATAGAACATTACATATTCAGTTTTATACATCTACACTGATTATTTTTACAGCCTTTCTTACATTTACAAGAACGATCAGTTAGTAAATTTTTAGGAAAAGCATTCCTTTCACTCATAACATTAGGCATTAAGCCATTCTGTGAACATATATACCGGTTGTCAGATTACTTCAATTCATTAGTAAAATGAATTCCTCTTTTTTGTTTCAGATTTGGGTCGACAGCCATGCTGCCAGTGATTATGGAAATAACCTTATTTTAATAACTTAATTATATGAAGAACAACAGAAAATACGGATCACTTACTTTTCGTCTTGATCCAAAAAACAATAAATCATTCAAAAAGATGCTGTATTTTAGAAATAGCCTCCTCACTTAGATGCACAGGAATAAAATTAGGTCACCATATCTCATAGATATGTTGATGTTCAAAGACGATTTCCAATTTACGACTATTCGGATGGAATTGTGAATAAAAATTTTATGCGAAATCACAACTCATTCTCACACGCTGTATGCAAATATATATCTATTGATATTACGTTTAATTTATTTTCATAAAAATATGGAATTATAGGCCACTCTGACATATTACATTTACAATTCACGCAATCCTCAAGAGATGTTAATCAAAATTTTCAAAAAGGTTAATAATTAGAAGTATTAGAGATTTTTTGATTTCATACAGCTTTATTAACAATCTTTCAGTTTTATTATAATGCCTAGTCATAGTTAATCGTAATGTATGTATATATTTCTCGTTTGTTACTTAACTTTTATGTTTATCTACTTTTTATAACGAAGTATACCTATTGGTATATTATAGAAGCGTTATATATAATTAATTTATATATTATTTTTTTACATTTATATATTTTCTTGTATGTTTCTCATGAATTTTTGTACAAACTGACATACCTTATCCATTGTACAACAATTGTAATTGTACCATTGTGGCATTTAAAGGTGAATAAATTGAATTGAATTGAATTGAAATTACTATAACGAGCGTTGAAGAAAAAAATGTCTCGAACAAAATTGTACCGTCTTCAAAAAAAAAAGGTAGCTAAGAAAATGAAAGAAAATATTACCGTCGCCTAGTTAATTCAGCTTTATTACCTAATACTACAGGAAAATTAGCCAAGAAAAGGAGGAAACCTGGACAAAATTTGTAAAAATCTGAAGTTTTACTCAGACGTTCTTTGAGGTGTCCCAAACCCAAGTCCACAAATCCAAAAATCACAAAAATCCCAACATGGCTACCCAAGATATTCAAGGTCAAAGTTTTTTGCAGATATCTCGTGCCAAAAAAATCGGACAGCAATAAAGCTAACATGAAAGTTGTAGACAACTCAATTATCTACAAGATTGGTATTTTGCATTTTTTTCCCAAAACCTTTTCGAGATACTCAAGGTCAAAGTTAAAAAAAACGGTATTTTGCAAATACCTCGCTTGCTATGGATCGGACGTACATGAAGTAATATTATTATTATCGACAATATTCTCCGAAACGAGGTGGCGGAGAAAGGAATAATAGACAATCAGGGGCGGCTTCAGGGGCGGCTTAAGGGCCGGACAACCCGGGTGACTGCCCGGGGCGCCAAACTGAGGGCAAAAATTGTTTAATTTTTTTCTAATGCACCATTTTTATTACTTTTCATTGGAAAGTAATATCAAATTATATCAGTATCTATATCAGCTAAAATGGTAATAATGCCGATTAGTTGAATAACATTAAAACCTCCTAAATAATTCTAAAATATAACACAACCGTTTTTGTTTAGCTATGAGATGCCTCATTACAATAAAAAAAATTTAAAAATGTAAACTGGACAATCTTACTGCTGAAACCGATGATTTCGAATACTCAGACATTGTAACAACGAATGATAATGAAATTAGCAATGCCGATGCTGAGGATTCTGATTCTTATGATAGTAATGATTATAATGTTAGCGATGATGATAGTATACAAAATGAGTTGAAGCTCAATGAAGTTGAGTATGAGTCGGAGTAGGATTAATGTAATAAGAGTAGGAATAATGAATATGTGGTAGGATTAATGCATATAGAGTAGAATTCGTGGATTAGGCCTACATACGCAGGGGAAATCATGTAAAAAAAACGCGCCATGCATTCTACCTCGTGGGTGGGTGGTGTGGAAACGATGCAATTTAAAAAATATTTTTTAGAAACGGTAAATTTACCAACCTTGCAGATATTCAAGTTCTCTACTGCTTGTATGTAGACTTCGTCGCGGTTCAATGGATAGGGAGCGAGATATTCGCGGAAAACCGTTTTTTTTTTCATTTCGACCTTGAACATCTCGAAAAGGGCCAGATTTTGGGGAAAAAATGCAAAATACCAATCTTGTAGATAGCTGAATTCTCTACAACTTTTATGTTAAATTTATTGCTCTCCGATTTTTTTGTCGCAAGATATTCGCGAAAAAACACGTTTTTGAAACTTTGACCTTAAATATCTCGAAAAGGGGGGAAAAATAAAAAAAAAACTTGTAGATAATTTAATTCTCTACAACTGTCACATTGACCTCATGGGCATCCGATGCAAAAAACTTTGACCTTCAATATTTTGGGTAGCCGTGTTGAGATTTTTGTAATTTTTGTGGATTTGGGTCTGGGCAAAAATTCAGATTTTTACTAATTTGGCCCAAGTCAAATGCTATTTATCTGAACTATATTATATCGCTGTTGAAGTCAGTTATGCATATGTTTGAATTCGTTGTTTTTACACCGATCGTCAACTTCGCCGATTTTTAAAATTTTCCCAAAAAAAAAAAACGATTTTTGGGTAATTTTTCATCAATAAATAAGTCAAAAAAATTTGCTATATCTTCATGTCTTTTCAATTTTCTTTTTCATTAAAAATTAACTGAGATACACACTAGGGGTGGGTGTCGAAAAAACACTTTTTTTAATTTTTCTATCGCCATACCCCAGAAAAGTTGCCTATCGGCTAGCTAAGCGAAATAAAAAAAAAATCAAATAAAATATCATCCGTTGTTTTGAAAAATGGCAACATTTTTACACTTTTCGTCAATTTTTTATAATGACTAAACTCACTACTATCGAAACGCTATACATCCTAATGTGAAGTTTAGGGCGTGAGGAATTCGAAAAAAATTTAAAACCAATTTCAAAATATTTATTGTTCGCGCAAAAAGCTCAAAAACACAATTTTGTGGATTTGTACGTAGCAACTAACATATGAATCACGTTCGCGGATGTGTACGTTTGCCGCATTGGTGCGCTTTAATTGTATTCAAAATGTTACATGTAAATATTGTAAAATATCACATTTTACAGATTTCTAAATAAATTTTAGTTTTAGAACGAAACATTTGTTATAAAAACATATAAAATAGAAAACAGTGAATATATAAAAACAAAGAAGAAGAGCATTTTTTTGTGGGTGTGTCAAATTGAAGTTTAGTACATATTATAAACATATTCACATACGGATTTGGTCGGTTGCCGCATTTAAGTATGCCTCCATCCTCGCGTAATTAACCGGTTCCCGCAGTGAAAGGGTTAGTAAACAAACGGTGATATATTTATCATTTCTAATTTTGTTATTGAAAAGAGTGCACCTTTAAGTCAGATTTTTTTGAAAATTCTGGCGTAACAGATCTTGATACAAGTGTCGTCAGCGCCACACACTTTTTTAGATGCTTCGGTCACAAGTTTAACATACCATTCTACAGCCTGGGTGTGACGAGGCAAGCTTTGGAAATCCGGTTGCAGCGGTGTGCCAGTCTGTATTAAATTCGGATTCCTCAAGTTGACAGAAGATAGCTGAGGATTAATTATACTTACGTGATATATCTGCTTCCATAAAGTCATCTACAATTTTAGAAGATTTAGCAGCTCATGGTCCTGGTCCGCTGATAGCAGCAAACAGAGTTCTCAGATTGTACGTGTGCTTAGAAAAATCTACTGATGAAATTAGGCAGTTGATACATTTTATTTTGAAATGTTACATGCTTCTCTAGTTCAAAATTAAAAGCAGCAAAATTTTCACAGACGGTTCAAAGGTAGTTTTTGAAGCCAACAGAACATCACGGTATCTAATAAAATTAAAAATGATAAATATATTCGCCGTTTGTTTACTAAAGATGAAAAAGTAAAATTAGCAGAAATTACGAAATATTGGCATTTGTACTAAAAATTGTGTTTTTTGAGCTTTCTGCGAGAACCATATATATTTTGAAATTACAAGTTTTAATTTTTTTTCATGTCCCAAACTTCACATTAGGACTTATATAGCGTTTCAATAGTAGTGAGTTTAGTCATTATAAAAGATTGGTAAAAAAACAGCAAAATGTCGCCATTTTTCAAAACTTTGAGTACGATGCGTAAACGGATGGTATTTGTTAACCATATTGTAGAAATTAACCAGTTTCTTACAAAAATAATACTCCCAACGAATTTATCAAACATGATAACTCTATGTTTTGTATAAAATTGCTCTGAATTTCCTGTACTCAATAAGGATGCAGTTTTAGATTAGCGTAGATTTAGAATAGTTTTTCTCTGTTTTAAACACCTACCAACAGTGATCTGCAATTGTGTATTTCACAAATTTTTCGCCATAATTTCTCTCGGGTATTTATAGTATCCTTGTATTCTAAATTCTTACAGTTGCCCCGAAAGTAAAAATCCAAAGGATTCAGATCCGGACTACGAGGTGGCCAAAGAAATTCACTTCCTCGACAGATCCAGTGATATGCATATTTAAATGATTACGTACTTCTACCTAATAATGTGTTGATATAAATTCGCTATTTTCTTTTCGAAAAATAAAAAATGAAACGACCCTCTTATAATAGAGACTTGATGTCTAATGTATGCAACAGGATTAAACCCTGTACCATACATAACGTATAAGAGCGTGTAATCTACTAATGGCTTCGCTACATAATAATATAATCCAATAAGGAAAGTTTTAGAAATAACCGCCTCATAAGTTCTCTCTACAATTTAATTTTCACAGTCAATTAAAGGAATCAAACTTGAGTTCTTTATTAAACGTCAACAGTCCCGCACCGCTTTTTGTGCCAAGTGATTTGTGGTCACACCATTAACACAGAACTTCCTCTCCATTATTTACCTTTCATTAATTTATTACAACTTACGAAAATATATCTTGCAAAAAAAACGAAAAAGTTTTATATTGTGTACATTATATTTCGTCATTTGTTTGGTTTGCAAAGCGGTGATTTTTTTGAGGCCTTAATTAATTATGTAATTCCATTCCATTGTGAGGTGAACGCTTTTGTTAACAAGGATAAATGATCCAATTCTAAAAAAAAATATAGTCATTGTTTACCTACAAACAATATCGTTTCCATGTAAATTCACTTGCGTCGAACGTTTTATGTACGAAACAATAAAATTAAGCAAAGCGGAATATTTGTAAATGTCAATCGGAAAATCTAGTAGTTATAATGAAGAGCAGTTTAACATAAAGATTCTGGATATGAAGACGGCCAAATTCTGATTAAAAAATTCTAAAGAGCTTCAAGGCTGTGAGACAGTTCAATAATTATTTAACACTGTTTTCGCGATTATCTTTCTCGCTCTTGGCGTCTATTGGAGTAGTTTAAAAAAACTGCTGCCCAAGGAATCACTACTACTTCCACATCTAGATTTTCTATCCAAATCTCTCACAACGAAACAATTTTGTATGTGGAAATAATTGCTTCTGGCACTTTAATAATATAATATTTGAAATCGTCTACCCCAAAAACCTATACAACGACATCCCACATCGGTACTGGGGTGGGGGTGGTAATAGGGAGTGGTAGTGGGGGTGAATGAAGTAAAAAAATATTTTGAAGTTTTTGGTTCTTGTACATACACTAAATCACAATTTTTTTCATCCCCTTAAATAATGGGTGGTAATGGGGGTGGCTAATGCCAAAAGATCTTTTGGAGATCTTAGCTTCTCTTGTACATACTAAATGCCAATTTTATGGAGTCTGATCTGCTTGATTTACCTACCTTCGACGGAATAAGGTGAAAATATAATCTTAAACGGTTCCAGAGTAATCGTGCGCACAAAAAAGTTACAGAGAGACAGAAATTTTTTTTCGCCCAAACTTAAAGTCTGGACGTTTCATGACATTCTAAGCCTATTTCAACAATAAAAATTTTCAAATTTTTTTTGTCGTTTATACTTCCACTGGATGTGGAAGTAATAACCACTGCCTAAGGAATCACTATTTCCACATCTAGATTTCCTATCCAAGTCCCTTACAATAAAAAAAAAATGTTGATACTATATTTACACTCCTAGAAATATGTTTCATAGAACTTTAATATTATAATATTTGAATTCGTCTACCCAAAAAATTCATTCCCGCTTTTAGGTTAAATTTATCACCAAAAATACATTGTTCCACCACACCACACCATGTCGCCGTTTTTTTTAATGTTTCAGTAGGTGTTTGCAGTATAATATTATGTCTATATGAGAGCCGTCTCTGGCGCAGAGATAAATCTCCTGAACCTTGGTTATGGTCAGATCTGATTAATTTTTTATACTTATTTAGTAAGTCATTGATCGATTTTTACCTTTATATAAATTGAAAAATTTACATTCAAAATATATATGCTAATATTTGATAAAAATCTATCATTGAACTCTTCTTTCAATTTAACATCTCGTGAGGTCCTATGGGTTGAATCAGTAACTGATTTTTAAGGGACATCGTATAGTTCCTCACATCTGTTTCATATAGGGTTGCCAGGCCTAAAATTCGTCTTTACTTATACATTTGACAGGACATTTGGTACAAAAAGCCGAAGAGCATTCGTTAGCCATAAAAGAAAATAACTAAAACACAAGATCAGTCCTTTAACATTTTTATTAAACTTGATTTAAAAATAAACATTTGTTACATAGGAACAGAAAAAGTAATCGCAAAACAATTAAATGTATCTATAGAAAATGAACTGAAAATGAAAAAAAAAGACGAAAAAAATCACGTTTTAAAGCCTTAGGCAAAAATCCAAACAAAAGACGGACAGGCCGGACATGTTAATTTCTAGCCGGAAAAAAACTGTAAAAAGCCAAACATGTCCGGCTAAAGACGGACGCCTGGCATTTCTTAAAATTTTCTGATTTTACCTTCAAATTAGTACAAATTTCCTGGTTTCCTTGAAGAAAATAAAATTCCCTGACTTTTCCCGGTTTTCCAGAAAAGTGGCCACCCTGTTCTTAAGCTTAGACAGAAATAACCTATCTTGAAAATAATACTGTTCTTGCGATATATAACTTTAACCCCTGACCACAAAAGTTAAACAATTCTCTCCTGTAACTTGCTTCGTTGAAAACGGTTTGTTCAATTCTCTTGGAAGTGCGAAGTTTAAATAGAATAAGGAGCGTTTTTTTATATGCTTAGAACGATCCCCGGACTCGAACTAAATTGTTTCGAATATATACATACAAACAGAAACAGTTAACATAAATTATGAGTGGGGAAAGGAAAATTGGGTTACCTTTAAGCCTTATACAGGGTGATTCGTGAGGAGAGGCTCCTACTTACCATATGTTAACGGCTAAAACGGCCCCGTTTTCGAAATACAGGGTGTTTTATATTTTTTGGAAAAATATTCTTTCGCCAAATATTGAACGAAATCCAATGTAATTTTTCATTTTGGTTACAACAGTCATTCGCCATCAAATGTCTGGAATCTCAATAAAATATCAGGGCCGGACCCAGAATAAAATTATTTTTAAATTATTCCTAGGAAATACCATTCTGCATACTGTTTATAAAATTTTTGATATTGAAATATTGATTTACACCTAGAAAGATACAAAATCTGATAAAAACATATTTGGCACCATTCCATTATTTAAATAAAAAAATTAAATTTTTTTTGTTTTAAATGAGAAATTGGGAGAAAAAAGTCACTCTAGGTATTAGTAACACATTTTCTCTATTTGCACTGCTTTTTATTCGTATCACATATACCTTGTAAAATAATAAAAATATTTTGAAATGAATCAGTAATTAATAAACTTGACAAAATAACAAATAATAAAAATCAACAATTTAACTGCAACATAAGAAATCAGTCAAATTTACTAAATCCAATTAAATTTTTTGAATCACAGTCTATTTTCAAAGTGACCACCGCCAAATTCAATACATCTTCTTGATCGATTTGTCATTGGATTTATACTTTTTCTAACATCTCTGAATTGTGTTTAACTTCATTGCAAAAGTACTCAATTCTTGCAATCAGCTGCTCTCTGGTATTTATTCCTTCTTTGTATACTTCAGTTTTTAAATAGCACCACAAAGAAGAGTCAAGGGCTATGAGATTTGGTAATCTTGGAGGCCGTGCTCCACCACACCTGCAGTTTTAGAAGAAAATAAGGAGCTACAGGAAAAAGCTGCGATAATAGATGGCATGGGCTTCTTCACACCTACCACAAATCTAGCACAGTGAAGATATGCCGTGACCTTGGTTTAAGCTTCAGCAAATGGATCGGGCAAAAATTCAGCAATTACAGTGAGGTCCATGTTGTTTTCGACTATTACAAAAAAAACTCGTTGAAGAAAGCCATGAAAGTGATTCGGCAAAAAGGCTCAGATCCAATCCAGTACAAAATCGGACCAGAAATGAAAATTGGAAGTATAGCAATGAATAAAGTCTTGTCCCACGATAAGACGAAGGATGAACTGAGTTCCTTTCCGGTCAGATTCTTCAATTTGGCGTGACTAATAACAAAAGATTTGTAATCAGTTGGAGGGACAAAGCAGCTTCATCACATGGCGATGACGTATCCAGTCTTTCAAGTACGCAGGAGGAGGCGGAGACAAAGATCATATTACGTGCAGTATATTTAGCACACAAAGGAATTTAAACTACTCATGTATTCTCCCCCGATACTGATATCCTAATTTTGGCACTAAGGCGATATCCCCAACGTTCGAAAGAGTTTGCATTTTTCCTTGGCCATTACATGAAATGGTTTGTTCAGCTAGGTTCAATTTACAGAGCACTTGGACCTCTGAAAGCCTCTACACTTCCTGGATTACACGCACTTTCAGGAGCAGATGTAACAGGATCATTTGCCGGCAAAGGTAAATTAAAGTGGTGGAAAACTTTTAATTCTGCAAGTGATAAGCTGTTAGAAGCTTTGGCTACATTGGGGACTACACTGTCTCTCACAGAAGATGTCAGGGCTAACTTAGAAGCGTTCATTTGTCAGCTTTATGTCCCCAAAACAACACTGACCAACCTACGAGCTGTGAGATGGTTGTTGTTCACCCAGAACCACCAAGATAAGAACCTTCCTCCAACAAGATCTGCACTGGATCCCTTTGCTAAGGGCCCACCTTCAGTGTTTTGAGTGGAATCAGGGCCTCATTTAGCATCCCAATAACCCACCACCCTCAGATTTTGAAAGGAAGAAAGTGGGGAGCACATACGAGCCAGTTGCTTATAGCAAACCTTGTGCTCCAGAGATTATCTTGGAACTTTGTCGCTGCTCATGCTCCCAAAGGCGTTGCTCTCCTCCATGTACGTATCAGTCGAATGGACTCCGGTGTACCGAAATGTGTAAGTGCGAAGGTAATCTCGACCGATGTGATAATATGGGAGAGTGCGAGCAAGGCGATGATGAAGATTTGGGGCTAAGTGAGATTTGCATTGAAAGTGACGATGATTTTAATTAAAAATGTCATTGTAGAAGTTAAAAGTATTGCTTGTCTGTACTTTGTCTGTATAAATCTGTAACTACTGTATTTCTATAAGTTTCTTCATTAAACGTTATTTTTTTTTCCATTTTCTGGCCTTGAATAGGTTCCATCAGCCAGCTACACAAATGGGGGAAAGGGAAGGAAGTAAAAAGGAAAACGTTAAAATTATATAGGTACTTTTTCTTTCAATTTCCTATGCCTACCTATACTGTAAAACATAGGGGAGATGAGGGTATTTGTTAATTTATTTATATTTGTAATGTTTTAGGTAATGGTTTAATGTTTTAGTTATAATTATTGTTTCCAGTGGCCCGAGAAATAGTGTCAAATATGTTAATATGCACTGGCAAATCTCTCATCATTAGATATATTAATTTTTATTATTGGAAACTATGAAATGAAACTTTTTGAAAGAACGGTTAGTTCTACATAAAAAATTGTAATAACCTTTTCTCTGTATAATTTATTTACCAATATTTTTCGTATAAAACTTTTTTCCGTAATCCCAATGGTTACTCAGATAAATGGGAAAAAGTGTTTGCGACGGCGGCCATTTTATTTTTCGCGCGCAGCACTCAAACGCACCATTTTTGAGAGAGCCAACATCGAAACTATGTTTCTCCAAGGTCAAACAAAGAGATTGGGACCACTACCACACTTGCATCATCAAAGATCCCACGGATGTACATTTGACAGGGGACTATTAGCCGATTTTGTTGAAATTTGGCAGTGTCATTTATGGTAGAAAGGGACTAATTTATCCCTGAGTAGATTAAAAATATTAAAATATTAAATTTTTTTTAGTTAGCATTAATTTTTATAACAATTTACAAGACTAGAATAGACTAATGATATGGAAAAAAATAACAGATACACTCTAGTTCTTGATAATTGGTAGTTTCAATTTCTTATTATCTTTTCCCAGGTAAATGCAAAAAAGTGTTTTTTTTTTTCTCGAAAACGAAGCAGGATACCAAAAGAATTCAAGAGACAAAAAAAGTTGTATTTTTAGGTGCTTAATGTGAAAAAGTTTTAAGAAGTCAGTGGCGCACATTTTTTGTCAAAAATAGGTGAAGGTGCCACCCCCCCCCCCCCCCCCGAGATGCCACTAGACTTAATATTTTTAATCTACTTGGGGATAAATTGGTCTCTTTCTACCATAAATAACACTACCAAATTTCAACAAAATCGGCTAAAGTGTTATTAAGATTTTTACGAAAAAACGATTTTTTTAAAAAAGTTTGACACTGTATCTTGAAAACGAAGCATTACCGGACATATGTTTCGTCTCAGAATCACTCAATGAATCGCCCCTTGAAGTTTGGCCACATACTTAAATAACACCCTGCATATTTTCTTCTAAACAATGTCCGTGAAATTTACAAAATAATAGAATTATCCAGTATTTTATTGGAAAATATCCTCTACGCCTGTGACTTTCACGTCAAAGAAACAGTTAAGGTGTTTTTTTGACAACTAACAAAACAAAAACGTAATAAAATTATATAAAAAAAAACATTTTTAAGAAAAAGGTTTTATTTGAAAATACTACTAAAAAGTAAAAATAATTTTTTTAAAATTCATACACCTGGAAACTAAAAGCTTTCGGGGTGGTCATATAGCGCTATTGGATAGTTACTTTGCTCAATTGACCGCCCCCAAAGCTTTTGGTTTCCAGGTGTATGAATTTTAAAAAAAATATTTTTACTTTTTAGTAGTTTTTTCAAATAAAAGCTTTTTCTTAAAAATATTTTTTTTATATAATTTTATTTTTTACTTTTTAGTCTACTTATTTCACAAACAGACAGACAAAACCACCGCCATCCACCTCTTCCCTCTCCCGTCCTCTCACCTCTCTAACACTACTTCCCACCCCTTTCCAACCTCTTCCCACCCCTTTCCCATCTCTTCCCACCTTTTCCCACCCTATTCCCACCTCTTCCCACCCCTTCCCACCTCTTCCCCACTTCTTCCCACCCCTTCCCCACCTCGTCTCACCCTATTCCCACCTCTTCCCAAGTGAGTACTAGTCACTGTCATAAATAGAAACGTTGAATACGTGACATATTGTGAGTTCAGAATTTACCGAAATAATCGGTAATTGTCGTCATGTGCTTTCTGTCCTGTTAACCGGTTAACCGGCTAACCGGTATTGCAATCCCTAGTTGATATATATCTAGTTGGTAGCTTTATTGTAAATAATGTTCAGTTTGTTAAGTTCTTCTGTTAACATCGGCAGCTAGGTTGTGCAAACATCTAGGGAACAATTCGACACAAATGTATCCTTATTAAATAATATTAGGTATAGCTGATTCTTTAATTTTACTTTTCTTGCTATCTGCCTCTTGTTAAAATTTTTGCCGAGTCTCAGTTTACTTTATGTCCGTTCTCCCAAACGTGGAGATATGTTGACGATATCTTCGCAATTTGGCCCATGGAGTCGATTTGTTCGACATTTGTTTAGAAAATATAAATAATAAGGAACCGTCTATCAGAGACGAACCCAGCTATTTTTTTTGGGGGGGAAGCTACAACTAATTTGCCAACTGCCCATTTTTTTTACTACTTATATTTCCTTATGCTTTTTTTTATTTCAGACTTAATCTATAAGTAGCCTAGCGATACAAATATTATGCAAAAGAAGTTTAACTAAACTACATGATGTAGGCGCTAGACCTAAGTTGACCCCGCGCTCTCCTTCGTCTAAAAGCTAAGCTAAGCTAAGACTGTAGACCGATAATAGGGTCGACATGGCTGGGTCCCTGCCGCTGGATCGTGTGTAGACCCCTCAATCCAGCGATATAAAAAAGTTCGCAAAAAAACGTAAAGGGTACCGACCTGTATCAATTTCGGTCTATTTACATAAAAGGCCATAAAAGTGTTCGGCTTCTTTATTATCATCACAAAAAAAATGGTCACATATTTCCGAACAAAAATGTAGGCCACTCCCACTGAATATAATTGGTTTAAATTTTCTCTACCGGAATTATGATAGGTTGGTGGTCAACGTGGACTAGCGTTGTCAAATCGGACCGGCAGGCGGTACACTAACTAGAAGCGGTCGGCATCCTTTATGCTTTTTCGCGAGCATTTTTGTATCGATGAAATATTTGTGGAATACACTATACAATACGATTACGCGCAAGTCGGGGCGCAAGCTCGTGAACGTCCGCGCTAGTACGGCTACCGGCCACTTCCCACTTCACATTGTGATACGCAATAGGTAGCATTAAGGGGTCTACACACGATCCAGCGGCAGGGAGCCAGCCTTGTCGGCATGCTTTGAACTCATTCGTAAAAGTTAACTGGTCCGCTGGAATTCCAATTATCTTCAAAGCGTACCAACAATGTCGGGTCCCAGCAGCTGGATCGTCTTTAATAGTCCCAGATTCTGATTCAGTGTCCTCTAAGAATTTAATATTTTAACAATTTCTGACCGACAACAATTTGTTATTATTATTATCTCTCGTTGAGAGGTTGGTAACTGATATCTGTGATACTCAGTATAAACCAACAACAAACGACTTTATAGCTAGGACAAAGCATTGTATTGATAAAGGCAAAAAAGAGTAATATTCCAATATTTCTAATGTAAGACAGTCTTTGAGAATTGTATGCTCTAGCCGTGCCGTCTACTGGGTCGAACGTCGAATTTCCGCGAGTTGACGAGTTTATTTTGTTGGCCCGTCGCGTAGGCCCGTCGGCGTTGTGCGTTGTCCGTCGACTATTTTGTGGCTCTCACATCAGTCACATCTAGTCATAAATAATATCAATTAAAATTATTTATAAAAAAATGGTCATAGTGACAGTGTCATTTAATTTTTATCAACTCATTATTCGTTTTTTTGCAATTATACCCAATAAAGATTTTTTTTTACATTTTTGGTGATTTTCCCAACTCAATCAACATTGGGGGGGGGAGCGTACCCCCCCATAACCCCCCGTGGGTTCGTCTCTGCCGTCTATTAAATTTATATTAGAAGAAGAAAGTAGAAATAAACTACCATTTTCAGATGTTTTAATTAAAAGAGTAAATAATACAGTTGAAACAAGCGTTTATAGAAAACCAACACACACCAACAGATATTTGAATTTTAACTCAAATCAGTCGAAGGATGTTAAAAAGGGTGTAATAAAATGTTTATATGATATGGCCAAAATAATTTCTTCTAATAATGAAATATTAGACAATGAGAAACGCTTTATAAAGGAGGTTCTTATAAACAGTTAATACCCTGAAGCTTTTGTTGATAGAACTTTCACATCTATAGAAGATAATAATCAGGTACGACAAAAACCTGAACAACGTTACACAACGTGAATTCCTTATGTATACGGATTATCTGAAAAGCTACGCCGTGTAGGCAGTAAATTTGATATTAGGACGATATTTCAAACGGACAATACGTTGAGATCTATTTTAACAAAAACAAAACCGCTAAATCGTGAGCGAAATTTAAAAAACTGCATTTATAGTATTCCGTGTGAGTGTAATAAACATTATGTGGGTGAGTCATCCGGACCATTTAGTGTTAGATTGGGTGAGCATAAGGAATACGTTAGGAAGAATGAGATTCAGAAATCAAATTTGCCAACATGCTTGGAAGAATGGACATAGGATAAACTGGGACTCGGCAAAAATTTTAACAAAAGAGACAGATAGCAAGAAAAGTAGAATTAAAGAATCAGTTATAATGTTATTGAATGAGGATAAGTGCGTGTCGAATTGTTCAGCAAAAGCAAAATGAGTTTTATTTATTTATTTATTGTATTGTAAGTTCAGGCATAAGGTACAATTCATTATTACATGCTTACAATTATAATTACAATTTGCATAACTTACAATTACGGTTACGTGGCGTCTAAGTCACAAGGACTTGTTTTGCGCTTTAAATGTGATTACCTTTATTTAACCCTATTTAGCTATAAACTATAAACTAAAAACTATTTCTATTCTTATGTAACTAGTAATGTTAATAACAGTACAACTGCTTAAATTTTGTTGTTTGTACTAATTGCAAGTAAGGATTTTATTGCTGTATGGATAATAGTTTAACAATTTCTGTATTGTTTCAATGATTCAATGTTTGAGAACTGCACTAAGTATATCCATATTATCTATTATATAATTCTTTACGGTTTTATTAAATTTTTTAATATTATCATATTTTCTAAGAGCCGTGGGTAATAAGTTATATAGTTTAGGACCATAAAAATTCACAAACTTTTGACAAACATTTTTTTTGTATTTTGGCACTTTCAATAATTCCTTGCTTTGTGATCGTGTCTGATGGTATGTATTTATGTTATTTGCTGAGGGTGCTTTTGATTTTTTATGTGTGAATATTATTGCTGCTAATATATAAAGACCTTTTATATTCTAGATTTTATTTTGTTTGTATAATTGTTCTGTACTATATAGTCTATCTTTCTTTAATATGACTTTTAATAAATAATTTTGCGAACTTTGAATAATTGTGTAGGCATTACTGTATGTCCCGCCCCAACAACTTACTGAATATCTTAAGATGGACTCAGCTAGAGAGTTATATACAACCAATAGGGTTTGTCTGGTTAATATATCACGTAGCATATAGAATTTTGGTATTATCCGCCTAATTCGTTTGGTTATATGTTCCGAATGTTTATGCCACTTTAGATGATCATCCACAATTACTCCTAGATATTTTATATCTCTAACTCTTTCTATACATGTATTTTCGTATTTTATATTAGTTATATTAGGTGTATCAGCAGCTGTGGGGGCAAATGTTAGAAATTTTGTCTTCTCTTTATTCAGTGTTAAATAATTACTATTGAGCCATTCCGATACTTTCTGTAGTGTGTGTCTTGATTTTTCCAGTGTGTCTTCCCAATTATCTCCTTCACATATCAGAACAGTATCATCCGCATAGGATAGTACTTGTCCTTTTATGTCGATGTTGCATAGATCGTTAATATATATTAAGAACAAAATGGGGCCTAATACGGTGCCTTGGGGAATGCCAATGCGTACTATTTTGTTGTCACTCATGCAATTATTAATTTTTACGCGTTGCTTTCTTTCTGCGAGGTAGTTCTTGAAAAGCGTCAGTACATTTCCTCTAATGCCTATTTTCTCATATTTTTCTATTAATTCATCATGTGGGACAGTTAATTTTATATTCTTGTTTTGTTATTTGTCAAAAAAACGCCCTCTAACTACTCCTTTGACGTAAAAGTCACAGGCGTAGATGTTATTTCCCAATAAAATACTGGATACTTGTATTATTTTGTAGATTTCACGGCCATTGTTTAGAACAAAATATATGTGGCACAGTACCCCAATAAGAAACACAAAGAAATACGCATTAACTGCGATAGATAGTTGCATCAAAAAGCGACAGCATACAATTTATATTATGTATGTATGATTTCAATAAGAAAAAAGCATTTGTCACATTGCACGAATTAATACGGATTTTTCTTCGGAGATTTAACGGCTTCCAATTTCTTTTTGTATATAAAAGGATGGCGGTCACCTTCCAGATATTTTCCTTCACACTTAACGTCACCAAATCTCCCAGCCAGCCCTTGTCTAAATAATGTTATACCTAATTATTAATTATTTTATTTAATATCCTTCAACAAAAATAATTTCCGAAACAAAATAGATTATACTTTATGCTAGTCTTTGAATAAATCGTTCATCATTTCTTTGATACCTTAATTTTAAGCAACTTGAAAGCAAACTGACAGATTTATAATATCGTAAATATTTAACATGTTATACCAATTTATATTCGTATCAAAAAGTGGATATTAAATTGGTTTTACTATTAATTAAAATACTTCTAGAAAAAAATTCATCATCGCGGATTTAGCCACAGAGGTGGGGTAATTTTATCATTTTATCTTTGCATATTTTAAAACACTAAAACGCCTTATTCCTTAGGTACCATTTTGAGTGCCTCTGCGGCTTATGATATCTCGAGGGTGTAGGCATATAGAACAGATCATTGTGCAAAAATTATTCACTATTGAATTATGTTTCCGCAATTTACACTTCATATCTACAGAATATGTGGTATATTATTGATCTTCATTTATAAATATGGACCTCGAAATAAGAAATACAAAATAAAATTACTTATGCATGCATGTAAATTAAAACAGAAAAAATTCGAATACGAACAACTTATTATTAAATTAAAAAAAGAACAAATAAGTAGGGAGATTCTTGATGCAAACAACAAACAGAAAACTATATTATAATATTGTTAATAAAAATAATGTGTTCCTCATTTGCAATTTTCTCGAAAACTGCTAATTCTAGAAAAAAAAGTTTCAAATAAAAAAGTTACGTCCACCTTTTATCTTCGTTACTTCTCAATACACTTGGTATCTATTTCGAAAGATAAAAAAGTTTTCCGCATGTTACATTTGAGAATGCAAATTTTCGACATAGCCTTAGAAAAAAAATAATGCTTTCTACACTTACTAAAATTTGACCTACATATTAACACATTATGTTTTTTTTCGTTTTCGAGTCAGAGCGAGTTAAGCGGAAAAATCAATGTTTTATATATCCAATACACACCTAAAACTAGAGAAATACGCCGCGAAAACTCGTGACGGTGTTAAATAATTATTTATAATAAGTTTAATATTTGATGGATGGATAAAATATTAAGATAGAAAAAAAGATTTATATATCTGAATATTAAGCTCCGAAGTCCCTATCCCTTTTCCTTAACCCTTTATTCCCGCAAACGCATTATGCCCCCTCCCTCCCTTCCTATTGCTTGGATTGCGATAATTTTTGTTTTAAATTAAAGATAAAAAAAAAATTACTTACCTGTAAAAAAATTTCTCTTCTGAGTACTTTCCTTCGTACTCAAAAGCGCATTTAAAAAAAATGCAAAAGGTTTTTCCCCTCCCACAAGTTTGTTTATTTGAAAACAATAAAAAAAATTATTCAGTCAAATATTAGACGTAATAACGAACAAATTCCATTTTGGTTTTTGAAAATCGCACGACAGGGAAAAAAGTTCGAATAATTTTCCTTTCCCTACCTCCCTCCCCTCCCTTAATTGGCCCACCACCCAAATCCTCTTGCTCCATCAATTCTTATCTATTTCACCTACCTCAAAAAAATCTCATCCCCCTAACTTCTCTTTTTCGTAAAAAATTAAGGAATTACTTTTTTGTGTATTAGTGTTAGGGCAACAAAAAAAAAGTATTTTCAAAAAAAAATTTCACGAAAAGTTACCGTCTGATTTGAAAAAAATTACCAGTTTATGCGCTTCCGTGAGATCTTCAATTTTTAATTTTACTTTTTTTTCGTCAGGTCAATAATAACAAAGTTATGGTGGAAAAAACGTGTTTTTGCGAATTTTAAATGCGAATTCCTCCGCCGTGTGATTAAGCTGAACTAAGTTGATAACATGATAAAAGAGAACGCGTGTAACCGAATTGCCAAAAAAAAAATTTAAAAAAAGTTGGTTTCATTTCAAAACCAGATTCGCTCCGCTATACGGTGTATTTTTTTATGACCAATAAAACTATTATTATTATTATTAAATGTAATTGTTTGAGCATTTTCATACTAAACATATATTGGAACATAATAATAAAGTTTTATTTTTAGCTGATTATAATTTTAATAAATAATCCAATTACTTTTACTTGATGTACATAAAAAAAAGAAAAATAAAGGTTGTAATTTGTCATACTATAATTAACGTAAAGCTAATTTAGTTGTGGTCTATAAAAATTTAACACATTAGCATTTTCTGTTTGATAAAAAAAATATATGCAACTCTTCATTCAATATATTTAAAACTGACTGGAGTTATAACCCTTGATATAATATATATAATAGTGTTAAAAGTAATAAATATATACATAAAGCATGGTGTCATTACAAAAGTTTCAACGATCCTCTTGCACTTAAGGAGCTAAATTATTAATAAATTTGATCAAGAATTAGGTTAACGTTGAATATATAAAATATTGTGGCTGTGCATTGGAAATTAAAATCATAGTCCAATGAAATTAGGTTTATACCTCGGAACCCAGCCATAATGAATGGATTTGAATGATTTCTTTTGTTGCATTTCTAATGCCATAAACTAAAAAGTTTACCCATTGAAAATTACCGCAATTTCGAAAGCCCGTACATTAAAAAAAAATTAAAATTTTTAGAAATCGCAATGAAAAATACAATTATCGGAATTTTTTAATATTTCTTGTATGATTGTTATAGTTTTCGAGGTTGTTTATAAAAAATTTGTAAAAAAATGAAACTTTTTAAAATTAATTTGAAGATGGCAGAAGCTCCAAAAAGCGAAATAAATGTTAAATAATACAAATACATCAATTTTTGGTAGAAAATAATTTATTAACAACTTATGCTAAATAATAATTGTTATACATTTTAATGACAAATAATTATACATTTTTATTACAATGTTAATCATGTAAACTAATTGTCTCCAGCGTTTTTGTTTTCGATGTAATTCATTAATATCATTGGTGAAGCATTTAAGCAGCTAATTTCACATAGTAAACATTCTATAGAACAATTTAAGCCACTTTTTCTACATTCACAAGCAGAGCCACACCCAGTTTGTACAAAAAATCATTTTCAATAAATTTCCAGAAGCTGGTGGTTGGTTCATTGTAACTGGTACTAGTGAATTATCTTTTTATTTTTTGATGAAAATATGCCTTTAAAAATTCGCCAAGAAAAGTTCCTTGCAAACAGCAGTAACAAAAGCAGATTCATTGAAATATTAAGGAAGAAACTGGCTGATAACAATATTCTCTCGTGTCAAACAGAAGGTGATGCTGATACATTAATCATACAAACGTTGTTGTTGCTGAAGATATTGATGTATTAGTTTTATTAACAGCTTTAACACCTCCTCATAGAGAAATGTATTTTCTCAAATCAGCAAAATGCACGGTATCCGCAAAAATTTATTCTAATAAAAGCCTTGAACAAATATTACCATGTGTAAGAAGCATATTTTGTTTTTACAAGCATTAACTGGATGTGATACAACTTCAGCGGTTTACAAAAAAGGGTAAAAATAAACTTGCTAAATTATTCGAAACTCGTACAGATTTACAAGATGCTGGCTGTTATCTTTACTGGTGAAAATGCTAACGTCACTAATATTTTGCAATCGGGTATTTTATGCACTTTAGCATTATATGGTGCTTCTAAAAATCAAGAAAATATAAATAATTTTCGATACCAATCGTTTCTTAAAGCTACAAGTAAAAATACTTGTGTCAAAATTTATAATAATTATTATTTAGCATAAGTTGCTAATAAATTATTTTCTCTAAATAATCGATGTATTTGTATTATTTAACGTTTCTTTCATTTATTTCGCTTTTTGAAGCTTCTGCCATTTTCAAATTAATTTTAAAAAGTTTCATGTTTTTACAATTTTTTTATAAACAACCTCGAAAACTATAACAATCATTATTTTCTTAACAGAAATATTAAAAAATTCCGATAATTGTATTTTTATTTGAGATTTCTAAAAATTTTAATCTTTTTCTTTTTTTAATTTACAGATTTTCGAAATTGCGGTAATTTTCAATAGATAAACTTTTTAGTTTATGGCATTAGAAATCCAACCAAAAAAAAATCATTCAAATCCATTCGTTATAGCTGGGTTCCGTTATTTTACTTCCACATCCAGTGGAAGTATAGTAACGACAAACAAATTTTTAAAAATTTTTATTGTTCAAATAGGCTTAGAATGTCACCAAACGTCGAGATTTTAAGTTTGAGCGAAAAAAAAATTTATGTCTGTCGGTCTGTCTGTAACTTTTTTTGTGCGCACGTTTACTCTGGAACCGTTTGAGATATTGACTTGAAATTTGGTACACATATGTACTTTAACGGGATCTAGAACTAGATTATATTTTCATCTTGTTCCGTCGAAGGGTTGGGGGGTAAATTGGGGTAAATTTAGAGAAAAAAGGTAAATCAAGGAGTTAAGAGGAGATAAAATTGGTATTTAGTATATACAAGAGAAGCTAAGGTCTCAAAAAAAATTTTGGCATTAGCCACCCCCATTATCACCCCCCACCCCATTATTAAAGGGGATGAAAAAAAATTGTGATTTAGAGTGTGTACAAGAACCAGAAACTTCAAAATGTTTTTTTACTTCATCCACCCCCACTACCACCCCCTATCACCACCCCCACCTCACTATCGATGTGGGGTATCGTTTTATGGGTTTTTGGGGTAGAGGATTTCAAATATTATATTATTAAAGTTCCATAAACAATTATTTCCACATACAAAATTTTTTCGTTGTGAGTGACTTGGATAGAAAATCTGGATGTGGAAGTAGTGATTCCTTGGGCAGCGGTTTTTCATTTATAATGACTAATTGCACTGGACTATATCAAAGCCAACGTTTCATTTTACATATTAGTGGGAAACTTATGTGGTTCGGACGTAAATAAGTTGATTTTATTTTGGGGTTAAATTCACACTGCTAGCATTTTTCGTTTAGAAAAAATCGAGGGTGGGACGTATTCAAATTGACACACCATATGTAAACTAAAGCTAGATGACATCAGGTTTTTATATACTGAAAATCTACACCATTAAAATTGCTAAATATACTAATAAAAAACAAATTACATTTTGATGGCTCTGTCACTCGCCAGTAATTGAACTTCGTTCCGCCGTATAGTTTACTTACCACGGTTATGTAAGCAAACAGTTTGTGTACAAATAATGTGGATTTTTGTTTGCTTTCACTAACGAAAACTATGCTTTTAGTATTCATAATGGCAGGACTGAACATAATGGTGCGAGGAATAACACCTGAAAGAATAGTCGACCCATTTGCATTATGTCTGACTGATTTACATTATTTCCATTCGGCGTAGATAAATGGTTTATATAGTACAGACGATTCAGATATAAATCTTTTACTTATAACACGGAGTGACACAAGGAATCCAGATATATTAACATGAAAATTATCGGACGTTAAATATAACTGGCAATTCCCAAACTATTGGAACATATAATTTATGCAAAATTATGGAATGATGTGCGTTCAAACATATGTGAGGAACAACACGGATTTGTAGAAAAAAAATCAACAGTAACAAACCTATTGGTTTTTTCAACTGAAGTTATGGAACGCTTGGACCAAAAAAATCAAGTCGATATAATTTACACCGATTTTAAAAAAGCATTTGATCAGGTGGACCATCACGTCATTTTGGGGAAGCTTTGTGGGTTTGGTGCGACCTCTAACACTCTAAAATTTTTCTCATCATATCTACAAAATCGTACATTTTGACACAAGACGTCACCAAAGCACACTTTTCAATAAATACATTTTTTTCTTTTCAAACTGGGTTTGTTTTCAAAGAATTTTTGAGATCTATGCGGCAGTTTTCTCGAAAACGGTTGGAATTATCGAATTCTATCAAGTGTACCTTTTTTACGTAGAAATGAAATAGAAATAGAAATATTTTTTTCTCTTTTCTCTTTTATTTTTTACGAAACGTAGTGGCACTTTTGACTAGAAAATCTCAAGCAGGAGTGATTTCTACATAAAAAAGAACGCTTGATTGAACTTGATAATTTCAACCGTTTTCGCCAAATAATAATTTAATACCAAGAATCACAAGCATAAAATGAAATAGATAATATTTATACAAACTATAAATTTTGATATTATATTTGCACTCTACTATGTGGAAATAATTGTTTATGCAACTTTAATAATATACTATTTGAAATTTTCTACCCCAAAAATCTATAAAACGATATGCCACATCGGTAGTGGGGGTGGGGGTGAATGAAGTAAAAAATGTTTTGAGGCCTTTGGTTCTTGTACACACACTAACTCACAATTTTATTTTTTGCACCCCCTTTAATAGTGGGGTGGAGGGTGGTAATGGTGGCTAATGCCAAAAATCTATTGAGACCTTAGCTTTTCTTATATATACTAAGTACCAATTTAGTGGACTCTTACTTGCTCGATTTACCTATTCACCCCCCAACATCTAGTTCCAGATCTCGTTGAAGTACATACGTGTACCTACCAAATTTCAAGTCAATATCTTAAACGGTTCCAGAGTAATCGTGCGCAAAATAAAGGTTACAGATAGACCGACAGACAGAATTTTTTTTTTTTGCTCAAACTTAAAATCTCGACGTTTTATGACATTCTAAGCCGATTTGAACAATAACAACTTTCAAAAATTTTTTTTGCGTTACTATACTCCCACTGGATGTGGAAGTAATAGGGTTCTTCCTCTAGCTAACACTAACGTACTGTCCAATTTTCAAGATAATCATGTTTTATAGTAACGTGAAGGACAGCAGTGATATTATTCGTCGTTTTCCATAATGCATGTTTTTTAACAGTATGGTGTAATTTTTTGAAACTTCGTATACCTACTTAGGTACCTTATAATTTCTTATTTTCTTATAATATAACAATTTTAGGTTCAGTTGCAGATGTTATATATTTTGTATAATTTGCTAATATTGCACAAAACTTTGGACAGTAGCTAATGTTAGCTATAGGAAGAACAGAATATCTTTAACAAAATCGATCAGTAAATAAAAAAGTTATTAATTCTATTTTTATAAAATGTTTTTTCTAATTTTTATGATTTGTAATTAAAGAGAAGAGTTGCGAAATGATATTTTGTGTCATTAATTGTTTATACATTTCAAAAATATATATTTCCGAGTATATTTCATAATAATACAATATCTAACCGTTGAAATATGATTTTGAAGTAATATTACATTAACAATCTTCACAGTAACGCATGATGGTCTGCAGTGGCGCAGCCAGAAAATTCATCTGGGGGGGGGGGCCAATAGAACCGACCTCAGAGGATGAGGAAAATTTTTCAGAAAATGATTGAAAACGGATGTGAATGTAGATTCCTCTATTAGATAATATTGGCATTAATTACAAAATATTTATTTCAAGGGATAATTTAGATACTGCTTTGTACTGCTTCTTTATTTTTTGGCTCATGGGAGACGGCTTGGGGGGCGGGGGCGGGCCCCATGGCTCCCCCCCTGGCTGCGCCCATGATGGTCTGGTGACTAAACTTTTGACTTGAAATCCAAGGGTTGCAAGTTCGAGACACAAACCGATTGAATGTTGAATGTTTTTTTATGCTTTTTTTTTTAATTATCCTGGCGAGTGGTCACCAATTTGACCAAATTTAAAATGTTCAAAAGCTAACATTATTTACAAGAAAACTACGAAGAGTATTCTACAGAATGGGCAACAATTATATAAAAAGTTTTAAAAAACGGTGAAGGGTATACTATTTCCTATATTTTTCTTTGTATTATTTAGAACTTAATATACAGATATTAAAATATTGGTGGAATAAGTAAATGCAAGTTTTACTCATTAATTATAGTCTAAAAATTGGATTTAAAATGTTTGATCAATGTCAAAGAAGCGAAATATGGAAAATGATAAGAAAATTTACACATGAAACTAGATCAAGCATAGAGTTTTAGTTCAGCATTCTGCATAATATGGGAACTGGTTTTTAAATGATGAGGCGATAGGACGGATAACAACATTTACTTTCCGGAACACGTCTCATGGGAGGTTAATACTATTTTTACGTAAATAAAACTTCTTTCCATCGTACTCCCAGGCAATGTTTTCAAATGAGATTTTCTGTTTCAATTGCTGTTTGTGTTTTCTGTTAACATATTTAAACTTTAAATGTACGATGTTCCTTACTATTGTGAAACTTCATAATATCACACGCGAATTATTTAAACTGTTTATACCTAGATAATTTAGAAATGATGCACGTATCATGCAAATATATCATTAAGGCCAGGTATTTTCATCTACAGATAGTTATATTTAATTTGCAAAATACGGAGATAAGCAAATAGTGATATCCACCGGATATGTATTAGACCAGACGGAATAGCTTTTTTGTGTGAAATGTTTATCCGCATTTTTTTAAGCATAGTTTGAGATATCCAAAAACATATGCCGACTATCCTCACGCGTGATAGGTGGGGGAACACACTTTAAAATTCAAAAAACGTCCATTTTTTGCCATTTTTCACTTTATTTGCTATATAACTCGTAAATGAAGCATTGTTCGAAAATATATCAAGAAATAAAAAAGTTGAAAAAATTGATTCTGAACATTTTATTATTCTTGATATTTTCCCAGAAAATGCTTCGTTTAAGAGCTATAGACATAAGAACAATGCTACTTTTTATCTTTCGATTTTTTTTAAAGTGAATATAATAAATATTAATACCAAATATATCATCGGTATAATGTCAATTATGTTTGAATGTCCAATTTACAATTGAAATAAAATATTTACAGAATTATATATAATTTACATGTTAAACAGAAAAAAATAATAAAACTTTTCAGGTATTGAGGTATTAAAATGATGGGAAAAAAATCGGCAGCTACTGGAAGCGGCTGGAACCTTCCCACACGGTGGATCTTTATAAGGTATGTTTGAATATTACATCGGAAATCACAGCACTGAGCAAACATAAATTACACGTGACATTGGAGCCCATTTATTTCATGAACAAATATCGAACGAACTGAAGTGGACTACAAGCAATCTGTTAAAACATAACCTCTTATGTTTGTTTATCTTGCACGTTAATCAATTGCCGGACATTATAAGGGTATTAACAGATAACGTTTCGAAGATTTTGTAGAATATTGGATAGCGAAAAAAAAATAACAAGCTAAAAACGTACTCTTCGCCAATTTACTAAGCTTTTTATATATAATTGTTACACATTCTATAGGATACTCTTCGCAGTTTTCTTGTAAATAATGTTAGTTTTTGGATATCCTAAATTTTGTGATACCATCTTTATTGTGAACAAAATTGTATGAAAAAAGAAATGAAAAAAAAAAATCCAACCTGTGGGATTCGAACACGGGACCTTTGGATTGCAACGCAAAGCTTTAGCCGCTGCGCCACCATGTATTGCTAGAAAAATTGATTGTCTGTGGTATATATCTTTCACCATTCATACATATTTCACTTCTATGAAATATATATTAGTAAACTTCATAAACAAAAAAAAAATATTATGGAAATAATATCTCGCAAGATTTCCATTTTAGTACAAGCGACAAAAATTAAGAGAATTCGTTCACTAACACCATGATATGAAAATTTTTTCTGTACGAGCGATATTTACGATTTTAGAAATATGCAGATCAAATACAATATTACTCTTCATTTTTGCGAAGTGTATAATAACACAGAATTTAGCCCAAAAGTCAAGCTTCGTCCGAGGCCTTTATTTTGTAATATTCGATCGTTTCAGATTTAGCTCGATTAGCTCGATTTGCAATAAATGAACGGTTGTGACGCGTCCCATCAATCAGACGTAATATCCGAACACGGCTATAAACAATTATTACCTTAAAGAAAACCAACTAAAATAAGTTTTGACATTGTCAAAAATATTTGGGTAGGTAACCTTTACGAATGTTGATTTTTAGGTTATGAAATATATTTCACAGGGACATGCCCTGCATCATGTTTAAGTTTTTCAAGTTTATTCTCATTTTTAATGTTTGTATACGCATTTTTAGCTTGGAGCCACAGTGGCTCCAAGCAAATATTTAAAAATTCACTTTAATAAAAATAGACTGCTAATTACAGGTTAGATTTCCAACCTACAAAAAGAGTTCTATTTTATTAGGACAAAGTATTTAAAACTTCATAAACATTACACTGTACTAGATTTTAGTTGAAAGTACGGGAACCAGGCAGAAATGTTAATATTCTTAAATCTTAAAAAATATATAAATTTTGAGGTTAGCTGTGACGTCACGTGGATAAATGTACCATAACCTATGAATCAACATTCACAAAGGTTACCAACCCAAATGTTTTTGACAGATGGCAAAATACATTTTCCCCTAACAATAATATCAATAATATTATTTGGATGCTGTCATGACGTGTGCACATATAACGAATTCTTTTTAATTTTTTTCACGGAAACCAAATCGAAAGGATTGCACCTCAATATTGTAATTTGTTAAATTGTAAATTACAAAATTTCAGTTCATTGTATTTCAGTTAGTAATTAAAATATTTTCACAAACTCCAAAATCTATTGTTGTATTTTTATGAAAAGTCAAATGCATATGACAAAAAAAAATAAAAATAAACAGGAGTCCCTAGACCCAGGGGAGGCTAACGCAAACTGCTTTTTCAAAATTTTTTAGGGGTCATAGAGAAGTGCTTCTCTAGATGTTATTTACCATATTTCCTATGGGTCCCATGCGCCACAGATGAAAAAAAAAATTGAAATTTCACCAGCCGCCACTTGATCATCCGAATATATTCCAAACTGAACAAAAATTTTAAGTTCAACAGAAGTTATTGTTTACACACATGCAGACAGACACACATACAGACAGACAGGGAATTTTTCATTTAATATTTGTTATCAAAGATTTCTGTAGAAATGTTTTTTCTACGATAAAATTATTAAAATATTTAACTGGTTATAATATACCTTTATGCGATTAAATCAAATAGGTGCAATAATTGTATTCTGGATTTGAGCTGATTACAAATAAATAATTTGATTTTTGAGTCTAGCACTATGACTAAAATAAATGTGTGTAACCGGCATTTAATTTGAGGCCATTAGCCAACTTTTTCCAGGAGAAAAAATTTCTAACAAACCATTTAATGACAAAGTTTTCCACATGTCACAAACTTTTTGAACCGCGACCCGTAGGTAGTTAGATAAATGTGAATTACTAACCATGCCGCATCTGAAACTGAAAAGCGAAAAGTATAATTCCATCAAAGATAAGTTGGTTTTTTATTCACAACGAAATTAGAATTGGATACTGTCTCAGCTGATGTGGAACATCTCTCAACACCTCTGATATCCCGTCAAAATCCCGAACAGGATCAATTGATTTACATGCTAATATATCATTCTAATATTGAAATATTATGACAGGAATGGTTTGAAATGGTTTGGGAATTGTTATTAATGGATATACAGATACGAAAAAGACATTAATATGTTTGTCAGATGATTCGAGCATCATCAGTATAAAAGTTCAACAGAAACTTTTACAGCGGTATAGTGGAGATCCCAGGCGGCTAAAAAGCTCTTAAAAATAACTTATGTTGAGAAGTCGATGACACAAAATAAAAACTACAGTGATCATAACAACTCTATAACAATAACAAGCTAAAAACGTACTCGTCGTCAATTTACTGAGCTTTTTATATAATTGTTACACATTCTATAGCATACTCTTTGCAGTTTTATTGTAAATAATGTTAATTTTTGGACATTCTAAATTTTGTGATACCAACTTTGTTGTGAAAAAAATATATGAAAAAAAAATTGAAAAAAAAAAACATCCAACCTGCCTGGGATTCGAACAAACGATCTTTGAATTGTAAGGCAAAACATTAGCCACTCATCACACATGACTACAAAAATTGAATGTCTGTAGTATTTATGTTTCGATAATCATATTTCAACGCATTAGATATATTATCATGAAATATATATTAGTAAACTGTATAAACAAAAAATATATGTATTATGGAGATAACGTTAAAAATTATTATTTTGGGTATTCAGAAGATAAATTTCAAAGAAAAACGTTCGTTTCCTTCATATACGATTGGTGCAAGTCTGATCAAAATAGAAGATCAACAAGAGTTCCCCCTACGAAACGACTTGTCGACTTCTTTCTGCATATCTAACATTCAGCATGAAAAACAATAAAACAACCACTCTTTCTACCCAAAATAATAATTTTTAACAATGATGTAAGCAGAAATAATAGGTAGGTATTTATTTTTTAAATATAGAGATAACTTTTCGCAAAATTTCTATTTAAGTACAAGGGACAAAAATTAAGAAAACATTTATTTTTAAATTAAATGATTAATAACTTTCTTATTTACTGATTGATTTTCTTAAAAAAAAATGCGTTTCTTCCTCTAGCTAACACTAACTTACTTTCCAAGTTTCAATACAATCGGACTTTTCTTTCTTAAGTCATCGTGCTTACAAAAAACGTAACGGACGGACGGACAGACAGACAGAAGGACATTTTGAAAGTTGTTCAAAATTCGTTCACTGACACAATGATATAATTTTTTTTTCTCTACGAGCGATATTTATGTTTTTAGAAATGTGCCGATCAAATGCAATATGCTCCTCGTTTTTGCGAAGAGTATAATAATACAAAATCAGGACGAGAAAAACAGTGTTATGATCAATAAATAATTAGGATTATCGCACCATCAAGTAGACGGGAACATAATCAATTTGTTGGTATAAACTGCATAATTATATACTATATATTTTTTAAATTGTCGAAAATTCAATCCATATCTCGGTTTAAATATTACAAAAATTCAACAGAAATCTCTGATTTCTTTTGTCTTCACACCGCCTTTTCTTTCAAATAAATTTGTAAATCGAAAAATGTTAATCTCCAAAAAACTTGCGCATATGGTTTTAGAAGCTGTTAATTTATTAATTATATTTTGTACTCCGCGTAAGCATCTCGCATCTCATTTATGTCCATAGCTGCGTCTTATTTTTCTGTGTATTAATTTTCTGTTTTTCTTAAAAGCGTCTGTCCCGTTTATTGTATTTTTAATAGAAAACTGCGATTTTTGATTATATACAAGTTACATTTTCGAATTTTGCTTCACATTCTTTTTAGAGAATATCACTTAGGTATTATGCAAATCACAACTTACACATAATACCTAAATAATATTCTCTAATCATGATAAAAGCAAAGTGAAATAATATTGATTGTAAAAAAACATTCTTTTTATTACCCATACCGAGTGGCCACGAGTCAATGCACGCCCCCATATTTTTGGTTGTTTTTAAATTTAAAAATTTCGCTTTTGGTAAACATAAATTAGGCAAAAGTGTGCTACTTTTAGACTAACAGGGCCGAAAATCATTTTTTGCATGCTTAATTGGATCTAACCTATAAATTAATTTGGCGAATTTTAATGACGAAAGATTGGAAAATCACGAACATGACTAATTTGGGCCAAGAGACTGTGATGATTACTAAAAACTGAAATAAAACTAAAATTGCTGAATGTATGGGGAATAAAAGCGAGATAAATCGTTCCTGTGTGCTACCGTTAGAAATCTCTTCCTGTTCTTGATTTATGGATAAGGTATTGAAAGTCGGCATATTTTTTGATAAATTTGTTCCTTTTTTGATCGATTGTAAAAAACGAGGTAAAAAATAAACAAACGCCAGCAATATACGTTTTATACCATTTGATTAATCTAACTACTTTCTATCAGGACCAAAGCTGCTTTGATATATCTTTATTCCACGAACAGGATACACTTAAAATAATTTAATAGCATGTAAAGTAAATATAGGTAAAATAACTGAAACATATCTTACCATATTCTTTGATTGCTTTTAATTCAGATGAATATAATTCATTACATACAACAGATACGTAAATCTGCGATTTCAAAGTAGTACATCGAAAATACAAACATTTTTAGCAGGGACTTGTCGTACACATAACAAGAAGTATAGCTAAAAATGTTGAAATAAATCTATGTCACGGTCGACTTCCTTTTAAGCAAGAGTGCTGAAAATTGTGTGTTTTCGCAGTTTCACTTAATATTTCTGGTTGTCTAACTCGTATTTCAATGAAGAAAAAATCATATTATCCATGGGATTGTAAAGAAAACTAGATTTGTTCGAACATTTTTGGTCGATTTCTTATGATGCAAAAATAAATACTGCTGATTTCTAAAATAAATGACAGTTATCGTTTAGCGGTTGTTGCGCCGAATAGGCTCATTTAACATTTTTTTATTATTACATATTCTGAAAGAGCTTGGTGAGTATAGTAAGTATGCCAAAAATTATAATTTTCTGACGTCGCCTTCATGTATAAAAAAATTATTAAAGTCGGCGCGCTTAAAAACGCTCGGGATAACCATGTAGTCGAGTTGTGACGTCAGATGGCTGAACTGCCCAGTGAACACGGCTGTGAATGCAAGTTAGTAGAGTAAAATCTGGAAGTAAAGTCGCTTAGTTTTCGAGAAAAAAAAAACCGGCGTAGAACCAAACCAGACTTAGTGGGATTCTTTAGTAAGATAATCGTGTACACGAAATCATTTTTTACATTTTTTGGTGGTTGAGAACTTTTTTATTTCGGAAAAACTCAAAAAAATAGATTTTTAACGAAATATGTATTTTAACGTCTCCACCGCATATCTCTGAAAATATTTGTGCTATCAACCTATTTTTTTTTTTTAGATTAAAGTAGACCCAATAGCGCTTCGAACAACGTCCCACGTGAACCCGATTTATTTTTTTTTTCAAGTTGGAAAAATAATAGGAAACTCAAACTTGTTATTTTCAGTAGCGTAATATTAGACAATCGAGAAAAAAATTTATTTATGAAAATTTGTATATACATGCTGCGTACAAATTGAAGCCAATAGTTGAAAAAAGTTTTTAAGATAAAAATTTTTCATGTCCCGTTCATAGCATTGAGTCAGCGATTTTTTTTAACGGGCGAAAGTAATATTCTTGCTCGCTCGGCTGTAGCAAGCCTGCCGACTGCAACGATCTGATGGTCCCGGTCGGGGTGTATGTCGTAGTTTAACTTATATCAATAGATACAAAACCAGTAGTGATCAAAAGCATCTACGGGATCAATATTATTGTTCAATATTTCATATATTGTACAGTAGTATTGATCATATATTGCTAATATTAAGAAATTGTACAATAAATATAAAATAGTCTCCTTTTAATAATAAAAAGACAGGTAGGTAGATATAAATACCTAATCTGTAAATATCAATCAGTGTTACTAACTACCCACCTAATTAGTAAGTTTATTAGACATTTTTAAATGAATGAAAGTAAAAACCTATGCATAAAATGAGTTTTATTGTTGAAATAAATTTTCTTTTTGGATAGATAAATATGTAGTATGTAGTTTATGTAGGTCCTACATTAATATCATTCTAATTCGTTCATATCTGCCTCGAAATCTTTAATAATGTTGTTACAGGAACGACATTTGCAACATTTTAGGCCTTCCTTAAAACAAACACATTTTCGATTGTCACAATTTTTATCCGAACAATGAATACTTAATGATTTTCGACAACCGCCACTTCTACGCGACTAATCTGACCAACACTGCATTCGAGGTGTATTAATTGCGTCCCAATGTCGCATTTAGCGCTGATAAAAAAAATCGCTGTTGCCACATGGTACACTTTAAGAAAAAATATATTGTTTCAAAAACTTTTGTGATTATTAGGCTTTATTTTCTTCGCTGCATATATCTAGATATTTTCAAAGATAAAAAAGTTTATCGATTGGTGAAGATTTCAATACATAAAATATATATTTTTAGTTTATCTGATTTTTAGAGAAATGAAAGTGCGAATTGTGCCCAAACCGTTTATATTGGTAAAAGCGCTACAGTGTGTGCTTTAATTTGACACAAAACAAAGTTCGGTACCTTTAATAGTTTTAAAAATATGGCGGTGGAAACAAAAAAAAAAAATTTATTTAAAAATACGTTTTTTTCACTTTTTATTGATTTAAAAAGTTCGAGACCACAAAAAAATGTCGTAGAATATGATTTCATATGCACGGTGGTATACTCAAAGGAACCTAACATGTTTGACCTGGTTTTACGCCAAAAAAAAAACGACACGATAGACTTACGAAATCGCTGCTCTAATATAGGTATCGGCGCGCGCCAAGTGACGTCACTCTACGGACTGTTGGCCGGCCGAGCGTGTTTCTATTCAAATGCGAATATCTCTGTGGCTATTGATTCAATTGAGCTGAAATTTTTTTCTGAGGCTATTGGTTTATTATACTTTAAAATGAGGAAGAAAAAGTAGGAAACTGCCATATCACTAAATGACCCTATTGTTTTGAAAAATTAGAAATGCTTTATTCTACAGCAATAGTACTTATCAGTAAATATGCAATGAGTTTAATTAACGTCTATTTTAGTTTGTTGACTTTTTTTAACATGAAATCGATACGTTGGAACAGGGTGAAAGCGATGCTTTGTATTCCGTGTAGAACCATGAGGATGTCAATTATTAGAGTTCTAATTTTACAAATTATAGTACTAAAATACTAAAACTATCAAATAGATAACACAACAGGAGTCATCTTTTGTATTAAGTATCCTCAATTTTCAACCATCTACCAAAATTATGTAAAACCGCAGCATACTATAAACACCCGGCGCATTCGCCATTTCCTCGCAATTTAGAATACCGGGTGGCTCAGTCCATAGGGACACTCTTGTAACTTTTGAATGGGCTGATAGATCTTTTTCAGATTTGGTGTAGTGATGTGGAATGAAATTTCCAATTTTGTGATCTAAAAATCCAAAATGATCGACTTACGGTTTCGATGCAATTGACTGGAAATCAAATTTTTAAATGGACAACCTGAATATTTTTGCATATTTCGATCCTGCATATGATCTGACCCTCAAATATCATTTTAATTTTCAAAAAACATGGATTTTTTAATCTATTTTAAAAAATCGATTATCAAAGCATTTCAAAGCATACAAAAATATTTACCTTGCACTCTATAAACATTCTATGAATATTCTGGCGAGCGTTACATATCGTGCACGCACGGCTCGTTGCTGGAGACAGTACATTGAGACGCAAATAATTTGGCTTGTTTTTCATTGTTCTTAAGTCAGTAAGTATTGTCTGATAACAATTAAAACAAGTTTTGTTTTCTTCCAAAATATCTAGAGGTCTACCTGCAGCTTCTCGTCTTAATTCTGCTATTTCTTGTTTATCAATATCATCTTCTCCATCTATTCGAAATATTTGTAGAACATTGTAATTTCTGTTACAAACATAACAGTTTGCTCTATTTGCAAACGCCAACAAAAAAAAAAATTGATTGTAATATAAAGTATATGTTACGTTACAATCATTTTTTTTTTGTTACAATATAAACTTTTATAACTTTCTTCTCGATTATTCTTAGACCTTGGATAATAAATTATTTGTTTTGCTTTCAGTTACATGCATGTACCTAAGTACAAGTTCGACGTAATTGACTATTTCAGTTTACTGTAACAATATATAGTAGTAGGAGTGATAAATAAAACATAATAAAAAGGAAATATATAATATAATAATAATGAAGAAATGACTCACATATAATTATAAGACAAATTACATAACAATATATGAAAAATAAAGTTCTTATAGAAATTACAATGGACCATATAGTCCAATCTATAGATACATTATAGACGAGAGGTTAACTGCTGAAAGAAATTGTGTACGTCTTATTACATAGGTACCTCAAATAGTTTATAGCACCTCAATCTTCATTGTTTAATTTATATGGGGTCTTTATCACAAAATTTACAGCGGTTAACTCCTTGACCATAGCCATGTTTACTGCTAAAAATCTAAAAGGAAATGCTTCTTGTCACTAAGTAGTGAACATGTTTTTCTCTAGACTAGCAACACATTCACAGTATGTACTAAGGAACCGTCTGAATCTGCAATAGTCCAAGGAGTCAATAGGAGGAATGCATAGGTTTAGTAAAATATTTCGCCGCCAGGCGGTTACCGATCGGCTTTGGGTACACTATTCACTGTGTTCTGTGCTTTGTAGTTTTGATGTGTTGAAATAAGTTTGTTTATTTGAAACCTACGGAAAATGGATAGTTTAGGTGAACTAAAAGAAAAGCTTGGCATTTTTAAAGAAGTAGTAAACAAAGATGCACAGAAAATGAGGTTATGTTGCAGTACCCAAACGCGACTCTGACGCCGCCTACATGCATTCGGTCTATTGCTTTTGTTCACGATGCTACGAGTTCATAAGCTGAAAAATGAATTTGTACGTTAGCAATTATTTATAAAGCAACATTTAATTAGGCAAGTATATATGAAAAGAATGGTTGATCACTGATAACAATTCTTACCTTTGCAACAAACTTTTATTCTGTAAATTGCATAGTACTTCTTACTGCATAGTAGTACTTCTTTCACCTAACCACAAACAGCTTCAAGACTTTTGAATGCTTTGAACTCATCCTTCTGTCTATGTACTTCTCTCAAAAACCAAGTAATTCGTAGTACGTATGTATAATATTTTGAAGTACATTAATATTCATATTAAAGCATTTTTTTCTCAAAATATAAGGATTTAATTCGATGGCAGCACTATACCTAACCTCTACAGCATGAGACAATTCTGCAAAATACGAACTAACCGTCTTCCTGACAAACAAAATTGAGGATATAAAAGTATTAAGAATAGTTTCAGATGTTAAATAATCCAACATTAAGCTTTTAAATGACACAAACACAGCAAAATTCACTTTAAAGAAAAACTTTCTGATTCAATGACAGGGTATTTTAAATAATTACTGCAAGAGAAGTGAACTTACTGCCGAAACTTAACAGAATACACATTTTGTTGTAAAAAAAACCCTGTTGAAACAAATTACATTATCAATTTTATATAACTGTCCTGTTCGAATTATTTTTCCATTGAACATTAGTTTTTACTTAACTGCTCTCGCAAAGGAGAATAATATTTTTCAATGTTATGTGTCTATGTCTCTTTCTTTATTCCCTTGAAGAACATAAACTACTGGATGGATTTTGAAGAATTCGTTATCGTGCCGTGCAATATGTTTATACAATAAATCCAATGTGGTGTCCGTAAAATACCATCATGTCAAAATTAAAAAAAAAAAAAACGGTTTATGCTATGAGGATGGTATCACATTAACGAGCTTTATTATGAGAGGACTGCACGGCTGTCCCAAGGCAAAACACTGTATAGCCAGTTTCATCAAAAATCATATTTTTACATTTTTGGATATACAGTACCAACATCTACCAATCCGTAATTGAGGAAAACTAAAATTCCTATGAGTTTGTAAAGAAAATCCATGTGTAAACACTGTATATCCACTAAGCGAATCAAGTTACTAATTTAAAACACTGTACATCCACTTTCTCAAATATAAACACTGCATGTGTCGGATATACCGTGTTTCAACTTGGTTTTGGGATATACAGTGTTTGAATTTTGGCTAAATTTACCTGTTAACGATGCCGAACCAGATCTCATCCACCAGCAACTAAATCGGAAATCGGAGACCCTAACAAATGAGTAACAATACAACTTTGTTACCTCTTTACTAAGAACCATATAAATAAATTAGCTATTTTTCGATATGCATGTGTTTTGCTTAAAACTTTTCCAATTTTCAATCGATATTTCCCAAATCTAAACACTGAATGTGTTTAAAACCTAATTCAAATACAATTGAAGACCTAAGTGGATAAAGGTGTTATGTCACACTTTTAAAGTTTTGAATAAATTAAACAAAACGGTTTTGAGTTGGAACTTATTTATTTTGCCTTCGATTCAAATGAATAATACCTCATAAAATAGATAATTTGGGGTTATGTTCCTTTGTTTACACTAATATTAAAGAACAATATCAAGCTGTTATGAAACTAGATTTTTCTGTCCAAAACTGTGTACAGCCACTAAAATTGTTGTATGACATGGCGCCTTTATAATTAAAAAGTTTCTATAAAATATTACAAATTTAGAATTCACCGTTTATTGGGTGTTAAATCTATATTAGGGGTGTTCAAAAATTGCATAAAGTAATTTTTTTTTAAATGCGACATAACACCTTTATCCACTTAGGTCTTGAATTAATATCGACTTATAATATATAGTCGCATTAGGTGTTCTATATACGTATTCACCCTGTATTAACATTTCTTTCAAATATAATACGACAAAATGTAATTGTTTGTTTTTGTGCTCTGGTGAACAATTTGTTAAATGGTTTATACAGTGTTTTGACTTGGGACAGCCGTGCAGACCTTTCATCAATAAATATTATGGACGATTACGCATATTCATTCATTTCCATGGCCGGCATTTTTATGTGGAAGTTAATACACACATGGTAAAATTTTTCGCTTTAAATCTCGAGAACTAGTCACTAGTCGTAGTAAGATTTTGAATTTTTGGTACTCTATTAACGTATACACAACAAACACAATTTGAAAGAATTACGGAAATTAACCGACGAAATTCTGAATTACAGGACGATTTCAAAAAGAAAAGTTTTTCGGCATTTTTCTTGTGTTTTATATTTTGTATCACCCTGCGGAACACCCTAAAATTACATATTTGGGATCAGCTGTCAATGGACAATCAATATATACTAAAATATACAGAGCGTTATTAGAATGAGACGTGTTTCCATATTTTTGACTCGCCCTGTGCAAAATATACAAATTGGGAATTTCAGTAATTATGAAACAGTACATTTCATTTCAATAATATTTTTCTCAAAATTTTGTTGTTTCAGCATAAAGACATCGATTTTAAAAATTCACTTCTTGTTATTGGTGGCTCACCCTGTATATAAGCGCATATTTTTATCACAACATATTATCTGACGTTACAGGGATGATATTCGCGAAAAAAAATTAATCGAATCCTTCAATTGCCATGAATATACTTTATAAAAATAGCCACTTTTTAACTTTAACACCCTGTATCTCAAAAACTAGTCATAGGATTAGATTGGGCCCATGTTACTTTTAGTCGGGAGATCGAGATCTATAACATACTAAAATTTCAGAAAATTCAACCAAGAACCATTTTAGCACAAAGAGAAGGTAGACATGATGCATATAATTTATTTCGTAATTTAAAGACCTAATTAAATAACAGGTTGTCCCATAGAAATTACATTTAAAAAAAAGTAGCTTTCGTTGAAAAACCAATATTGCTGAACTTAATGAAGAATAAATCGTGTTTAAAATTAGTATCTGAAGACATAATATTTGAAAGGTGCTTGAAAGCAAATTTTTAACAATTTTAGCAAACTCGCGGCCGTTTATCATTAAAACTAAAAATAAAAAAATCAAAATAATGTTTGAGGGTCATTATATGTATTTTGGCCAGCACCGCCCAAATATGCAAAAATGTACCATTTAAAAATTTGATTTTCATGTCAATTACATCAAAACCGGAAGTCATTTCATATCACTAAACCTGAGAAAAATTCATTAGCCAATTCAAAAGTTACAAAAGTGTCCCTATCGGTTGAACCACCCGGTATACGGAGTTCAATGTAGTTTCAACACTGTTTGAATAATTTTACGAGTCTTTCATTTAGTAAACATACTGCAATATTAAAATGTAATTGTTCTAAGTAGTAGTAGTTATTCTAAAAAATGTATCATTTAATTTAAAAAAAAACATCAAAGGGCTGCAACAAAATACCGCTTTTAAAAACAACTACTGTTTTGAATTAATAAACAAATTTCCGTCATAAGCTCTTCGGAAATATTTGAAAAGGAGCCATTCGGCCCAATTCAATATTTCACACAACTTTATCTTCCTCCACAATATGTAATCTCGTATGATGAGACCAAATAATATATAGTAGATAATGGCAATATAGCCAGGTGAAAAGTAAAAAATAATTATGTCTAGCAACTGACAATTAATTACACCCAGAATTGATTAACAAATTACAATTTCTAAAGGGAAGTAATTAGAATTATTCAGAAATGTCTTCAACAAGGCCACCACTGTGTCTTTATTATTCTAACAAATACTCTCTCCCTAATTGATATTTCCAAGTAACACGATATCGTCGATTATGCCAGTCGTACTTAAGTTGTCAATTCCTAAACATTCACTGTACTAAAATTATTTTCTTTGTGGAATACAATTCCATAATTGACAATAGGAAACCAAACAATATTCCGCTCAATATTCAATAACATTAGTTTCTCAAGCGAATATGAAATTAATGATAATGGGTTATATAATGAAGTATCCAAGGAAAGAAAATCGATTTTTATTGTTATTAGTTTTTGGTGTACGTACTTAATAAAGAACTAATTCTAGATTATAAAATTGACGATGTATTGCTTAATAAAGTTGATTATCAAGATCTTGGGATATTGTTTTATTCATAATTGTCATTTATTAATTACGTAAATTTGACGACTACGTAATCTTTTAAAGCATTAGAATTTGTTTCACGTTACATGCAAAATTTTAACATCATTTACATACGTAAATTACTACATTATTGTTTAGTGCTATCAAAGTACAGTGTGGACCAAATTAGATGGAATTTGACGTTTTCTCTAAAATTGCGGCAGATAGACACAAACAATATAGGTGTCCTGAGCTCGATTTTCGAGAAACAAACAATGGCGTACACCGCGATCGTCTATCTTTTTCGACTACCGAGATACAATTTGTACTTCTATTATATGGAACCCAATTTATACTATAAAAATTTCTGCTGATAAAACACATCGTATTTTTAAAAGCTTAAGCATTTAAAAACCTTTCGTAAGTATCAATATAACCGAAGAGAACATTTTAGCAATTTTTAACTTGGACAAGAGTTATTCATTTTATAATATTTCTATAGAGTATTTCATGACCGAGCAATAGGGTCATTTAGTGATATGGCAGTTTCCTACTTTTTCTTCCTCATTTTAAAGTATAACAAACCAATAGCCTCAGAAAAAAATTTCAGATCAATTGAATCAATAGCCACAGAGATATTCGCATTTGAATAGAAACACGCTCGCCCGGCCAACAGTCCGTAGAGTGACGTCAGTTGGCGTGCGCCGATACCTATATTAGAGCAGCGATTTCGTAAGTCTATCATGACGTTTTTTTTTTGGCGTAGAACCAGGTCAAACATGTTAGGTTCCTTTGAGTATGTCACCGGGCATATGAAATCATATTTTACATTTTTTTGTGGTCTCGAACTTTTTAAATCAATAAAAAGTGAAAAAAATGTATTTTTAAATAAAATTGTTTTTTTTGTTTCCACCGCCATGCCATATCTTTAAAACTATTTAAGGTACCGAAATTTGTTTTGTGTCAAATTAAAGCACACACTGTAGCGCTTTTACCAATATAAACGGTTTGAGCACAATTCGCACTTTCATTTCGCTAAAAATCAGATAAACTAAAAATATATATTTTATGTATTGAAATCTTCACCAATTGATAAACTGTTTTATTTTTGAAAATACTTACATACATGCAGCGAAGAAAATAAAGCCTAATAATCACAAAAGTTTTTGAAACAACATATTTTTTCCTAAAATGTACCGTGTGGCAACAGCGATTTTTTTTATCAGCGCTAAATGTGACATTGGGACGCAATTAAAACTATTAAAGGTACCGAAATTTGTTTTGTGTCAAATTAAAGCACACACTGTAGCGCTTTTACCAATATAAACGGTTTGAGCACAATTCGCACTTTCATTTCGCTAAAAATCAGATAAACTAAAAATATATATTTTATGTATTGAAATCTTCACCAATTGATAAACTGTTTTATTTTTGAAAATATTTACATACATGCAGCGAAGAAAATAAAGCCTAATAATCACAAAAGTTTTTGAAACAACATATTTTTTCCTAAAATGTACCGTGTGGCAACAGCGATTTTTTTTATCAGCGCTAAATGCGACATTGGGACGCAATTAATACACCTCGCATGCAGGGTTGATGGTCAGATTAGTCGCGTAGAAGTGGCGGTTGTCGAAAATCATTAAGTATTCATTGTTCGGATAAAAATTGTGACAATCGAAAATGTGCTTGTTTTAAGGAAGACCTAAAATGTTGCAACGAGTGCAAATGTCGTTCCTGTAACAACATTATTAAAGATTTCGAGGCAGATATGAACGAATTAGAATGCTATCAATGTAGGGCCTACATAAACTACATACTACATATTTATCTATCCAAATAGAAAATTTATTTCAACAATAAAACTCATTTTATGCGTACGTTTTTACTTTAATTCATTTAAAAATGTCTAACAAACTTAGTAATTAGGTGGGTAGTTAGTAACACTGATTGATATTTATAGATTAGGTATTTATATCTACCTACCTGCCTTTTTATTATTAAAAGGAGACTATTTTATATTTATTGTACAATTTCTTAATATTAACAACATATGATCAATACTACTGTACAATATATGAAATATTGAACAATAATATTGATCCCCAGATGCTTTTGATCACTAGTGGTTTTGTATCTATTGATATAAGTTAAACTACTACATACACCCCGACCGGGACCGTCAGATCGTTGCAGTCGGCAGGCTTGCTGCAGCCGAGCGCGCAAGAATATGACTTTGGCCAGTTAAAAAAAATCGCTGACTCAATACTATGAACGGGACATAAAAAGTTTTATTCTAAAAACTTTTTCAACTATTGGCTGCTTCAATTTGTACGCAGCATGTATATACAAATTTTCATAAATAATTTTTTTTCTCGATTGTCTAAAATTACGCTACTGAAAATACCAAGTTTAAGTTTCCTATTATTTTCCCAACTTAAAAAAAAATAAATCGGGTTCACGTGGGACGTTGTTCGAAGCGCTATTGTGTCTACTTTAATCTAAAAAAAAAAAAAAAAAAATATCTTGCTAGCACAAATATTTTCAGAGATATAGCGGTGGAGACGTTAAAAAACATATTTCATCAAAAATCTGTTTTTTTGAGTTTTTCCGAAATAAAAAAGTTCTCGACCACCAAAAAATGTAAAAATGATTTCGTGTACACGATTATCTTACTAAAGAATCCCACTAAGTCTGGTTTGGTTCTACGCCGGTTTTATTTTTCTCGAAAACTAAGCGACTTTACTCTACTAACTTGCATTCACAGCCGTGTTCACTGGGCGGTTCAGCCATCTGACGTCACAACTCGACTACATGGTTATCCCGAGCGTTTTTAAGCGCGCCGACTTTAATATTTTTTTTATACATGAAGGTGGCGTCAGTAAATTCTAATTTTTGGCATACTTACTATACTCACCAAGCTCTTTCAGAATATGTAATAATAAAAAAATGTTAAATGAGCCTATTAAATATTTGTTGATTTCATATTTTGCCTCTCTCTCCATTTTCGTTAATTTATTGATTGAGCAATAAAAACATGTCCAAAATGTTAAATACATTTATTTGTAATTTTTATACACATTTTTGCTAAAAACTACAGTGTGATATTTTTTATAGTGAAATAGAAAAAATATTTCCCAGGTCGTATCTGCATTAACAAATTCGTCGGTTTGGCTTTGTACGAAGCTGACCTAGATTTTTAGTAGTGATGAATTTTATTTCATTATATTCAATTGCTAGAAAAATAGAGGAACTCGAAGTTTTGGGCAAAATCCACAAAACATCCTGTATCTCGTTAACGAAAAACTAGCGGGTATGTTCGTGAATAGTTATAAGTTGTATTGATGCCCCCTCTTTATATCCATCTTGAGCTATGTGCGCTCAGTCGTGGAATACCCTGTATACAAAATTAATCACATCGTTAAATCTGTAGATATAACAGTATAGTACCTAGAGGCAAAAAATGTGTTTTTAGGAATATAGGAATAGGACAATTTTTTATAACTAGGTATTGTAGTAAAATACATCATTTTCAGTTTCTATATCGTCCCGACATTTGCTCTTAGCCGTAAGGACTACACTTAAATAGTTAATAGATTAGTAGATGGTGACAGAAAATCAGAACTGATAGCCTACCGTCTGCAAGTAATTTAGTCAGTATTATCTATACAATAAAGCTTAATTTTTGGTACTTACAAGGTTTGCCCGCATGCACCGGATGTAGGAAACGATTTCCGGTTTGCATAAAAAAACAATGTTTTCAACTGATACACTACCGTCTGCAAAGTTCATAATTCGAAATGAAAGGAATAAAAATATGTCGAAAGCGCTTTTGCAGATAGTTCTGTCATGCACCAAAACTCCAAAATGTATCAAATTTTAGTAAAAAAAAATGATAATTTACCGTCTTCAAACAGTACAAAATGATGATTCTGGTTCATGAAGACGAGTAGGGGAAAGGTTCAGACGTTTACGATATGCACGTCACCATATCGTGCGCATGTCAACTTGTAATTTTTTTTACAACTTTGAACAATTGTTTACCGTCTGCAGCTAAAAATAAAACATGATTTAAAAATAGAGCTTCGATAAAGAATTATTTGCAGATAGATTAAATGTGTACAAAGCACTTGCCGCTTAACGTATTTGTGTAAAAAAATGGGGGTAACTTTTACCAATTATTTACTGTCTGCAACTTGGTAAAAAGAAAGATTATTTATTCAAATATGCAATTCTTTAGTTTGCAGACAATGCGCACATGCACGAGAGTCACAATAAAGTGTCAAAAATATTGAGCAGCGCATCTTTGCCTAAGCATCAAGCTTAAAAGTTGAGGAGTATGGCTGGTGCAAATCGGAGGACTGTTTGATAGAGATGAAATGCCACAAACCATCAAAGAAATTTTTGTAGCTGATAACGACAACGGTACGAAAATACCGTAGTTTTCTTGTTAATTCCAATGAATTTCAAATGCTGATTAATTTTTAAAATTACAGTCCCAATTACCAGTAACAGTGTGGTCGAGGAGGATAACGAACAAATAATGCTCACCGACAACAATGCTGATAATGATTCAGATGAAGAAAACTTGTTTTTAGAACATATCAGTGACAGCGAGGAAGATATATATCATTTCACTGAGGATTATCGAAAAACGTTCCAGGAGTCAGTGGTTGAGAATGATGATGTTGAAGAAGAAACAGACGGCGAACAGAATTTTTTATAAATAATAATTATTATTATTATGATAATATGTATAAGATTTTTGTTACACCTTTAATAAAATAATATTTTTTCAATTGAATTTAACTACGACGCGAATTATCGATCAACTTTATCGAATACCAGCACTAATTCTGGTCCGTGTGCATCTGCATGTTGTCTGCCCAACCGAAAAAAATATACTTGCATAAGTTAGCTTACACAATTTTGTGTTGCAGAAGGTAAAGAGTTGTTTTTGGTGCATATCGCACACGAAGAGATATCAAACGGAATTCGCCGAGTTTTGACTCTATTGTGGCTCTCGTGCATGTGGGCGTTATCTGCAAATTGAATAATTGCTTATTTAACTCAGTAACCTTTCTTTGTACCAAGTTGCAGACGGTATAGACAGTTGTTTTTGGTACATATCTGTGGTTTTAGTGCATGTGCGCATTGTCTGCAAATTAAATAATTGCGTAATCGAATCAATAACCTTTCTTTGTACAAAGTTGCAGATAGTTAATAATCGGTCAAAGTTACCCCCATTTTCTTACAAGTTTATAGAATTCAATGGACAACCGTGCATATTGGATTCGTCTGAAAACATTGTTTACAATAGTTTTGCAACCTAAATTTTCTATTAAAACTATAATTAAAAGTTGATATGCGCACAATATGGTGATGTGCATATCGTAAACGTCTGCACCTTTCCCCTACACGTCTTCATGAACCAGAATCATCATTTTGTATTGTTTGCAGACGGTAAATCTTTTTTTTTTTACTAAAATTTGATACATTTTGGAGTACCCTGTATAAGGTTTGGTGCATGACAGAACTGTCTGCAAAAGCACTTCCGACATATTTTTATTCCTTTAATTTCGAATTATGAACTTTGCAGACGGTAGTGTATCAGTTGAAAACATTGTTTTTTTATGCAAACCGGAAATCGTTTCCTACATCCCGTGCATGCGGGCAAACCTTGAAAGTACCAAAAATTGAGCTTTATTGTATACATAATACTGACTAAATTATTTGCAGATGGTAAGCTATCAGTTTTGATTTTCTGTCACCATCTACTAGTCTATAATATTGATATCAACGTTCAAGTAAATAAAAACATCTATAGATAGTTAATATTTGGAAAACTATTGCTAATTTGTTTCTGTAATGTAGGAGTCTCATGATTTTGATATCACTGTTACGATTCTGAAATCAAAATTAGAAAATTCAAAACGGCGCCTCCTATATGGCGGATGATTTTTTTTTTCTAAAGCAACAGTTTTAAACGGCAAAAAAATTAAGCATCTAGACGATGCTGATGCTGACTTTTGCTTCTTAATATTCGTAGCCTAAATATATACAAAGCTAATGCACTCTTTCTCGAGTGTTCAAATTTTAAAAACCTATACTTTTTGTGTATTACGGAAACGTGGTCTCATAGTGATCAAGACAAAAAATGGAACTCGGCAGATAATCGTCACATAGAAGGTTATTCACTCATCACCTGTCACTCCAGAAATGTTGGTGAGGGTGGAGGCGTTGCAATATTTGCAAAAAACTTTTTAAACTGTAAACGAATCAACACTGATAAGTACTGTGTTGACAATCATATTGAAATTTGTGCATTAAGTTGTAAACTTAATAATTATGATATGGTAATTTTGACTTGTTATCGTCCTCCAACTGGAAATTCACAAATATTTTTTAACAATCTTAGTGATATTTTATCCGATCTGTACAAACCTGATGTATATTTTATGTTATGTGGTGATTTTAGCTATGATTATTTAAGCTTATCTGTAAACTTTCAAAAGTTACGTAATTTAGTTATGGGCTTTGGTTTATTACATGTAGGGGGCTGGCCTACCAGAGTAACTGAGCATAGCATCTCTTCTTTAGATCATATATTTGTCAATTTTATTAATAAAGGTGTAACCTATTCATGCGAAAATGATTTGTCTGATCATTCCACTATATTGTACGATTTCCCTCTTGATAGTATTGACAAGCATAAGAAAATTTATTATTGGAAAAGAAGCTTTACTGACTTTGCACTGTCTAACTTTAGTAATGCTCTCTCTCGTGAAAATTGGGATGATTTATATAATTTTGTGGATTTAGGCCTTTGCCTATTTCATAAATATATTTTCATATCACTTTAATAATTATTTCCCACTGCACAAGAAATATACAGAAATAACACATAGAAGAAACAATATATGGATTGATAATGAGGTTAGGGCTTCGAGCAACAGTTTAAAAGACTTTTATCAATTATCCTGCCTGTTTCCTGAACTGAAGCCTAAATATAATAAGGCTAAAATGGAACATAAATATCTAGTGTCTAATACAAAGAAACAGTATTATCAGACCAAAATCCACAACGCTGACAATCCAAATAAAATATGTTGGGCAAGTAGTTTCTGAACTAAGTAACAAAAATAGAACCATAAACAATACAACTATTAAAAATGAGGATGGAGAGTTGTTAGAAGATCCATATACCGTAAGCAATTTTTTCAATAATCATTTTCTTCAGGCGCCTTTATCGTTAATACAAAAAATTGATATAAATAAAGGAAATAGTGAAAGCTCTATTGAATTCTCCAAGCTAGCCAATAAATTTTTATTGTGTCCATATATTGAGTCTGATCTCCTAGAACTATTGATAAATAAACTTAAGAATACTAGATCCAGTGGTGTAGATCAATACCCTAACTTTCTGTTAAAAAAGATTCTACCTTTTATTATAAAACCATTGACTTTTTTGATAAATCTTTCCTTTTGTTGTGGTTCTTTTCCAAACAGTCTTAAAATAGGAAAAGTAAATCCAATATTAAAAAGGGGCGATCCTCTAAATGTTAATTACAGACCCATCACAGAGATCTCGGGATTCTCCAAAATGTTTGAGTATGCTTACCTTAGTAGACTTAATTCTTACTTAGAGGAATTGATCATAATTTGCTTATATCCAAACTAAATAAATACGGTATCGAAGGTACAGCTTTAAAGTGGATAAACTGTTACTTGAATAACCGGTCTCAATTTGTTCATTTAACTTACATTACTGACAGCTACAAAAGCTTTTCGCAGTCTGAAACCAAGAATGTTCAAATAGGAGTACCTCGGGGCTCCGTTATAGGACCTATTTTCATTCTCTATATTAACGATGTAGAAAATTCAGTACCAAATGCGAATATAACCTTATATGCCGATGACACATCTGTTCTTATATCTTGTAAGGATGATATTAAACTGGAGGATTCATGTAATGCAACATTTGATAATTTAAATACATGGTTCTCTAACAACTCTTTATATTTTAACAGTGAGAAAACTAACTATTTGCGTTTCCACAACTGGCAAAGGACGTGCAGTAATCCCAATCTTATGTTAAATAACTCATATATATCACCTGCCCCTACAAGTGTTAAATTTTTAGGGGTATATTATGACGATATTTTGAGTTGGAAATATCATAGTGAAAATTTTGTTGCTAAGCTGCGTAGTCAAAACTATTTGTTCATCAACCTAAGAACTGTACTAAACAGAGATCAGTTAATAAAAATATATTATGCAAACGCAGATTGTTTACTGAGATACGGCATCTTCCTCTGGGGCTGGTCCACTCATGCCACCAAGGTATTCACGGCTCAAAAACAAATTATAAGAACCATTGCTTATGTCAATAGCAGACATTCTTGCAGATCGTTGTTTTGTGAACTAGGAATTTTAACTGTATCGTCTATTTTAATATTTGAATTGTGCATTTATGTATTTAAGCATCAAGAGAAATTTCCTAGAAACTGTGATATCCATAATTCGAATACTAGAGAAAGAGATAACTTTCATATACCTTTCGCTAGATATAACACATCATGCAAATCACCTGATGTGCTCGGATTAGTAATGTTCAATAAGTTACCTGCTCGTATTAAATCTGCCACGTTTCCGATCTTTTAGAGCCCAGCTTCAAGAATTTTTAATAAAAGAAAGCTACTATCGTGTGGAAGATTTTCTGCACTGATAGCCAGATAGTTTGTGTAGTTCAACCAAAATGTTTTTATTATTTTGCCTTTATTGTTATGTCTCTACTGTAATAATATCTATGTAATAATTTTACCATAGTTTGTAAGTGATTTTGTGACGATTCCTATGCATTGTAATATGTCTAAAGGAAAATAAAGCATTACATTACATTACATTCTCAGTTTATAACCTTTATTTTTGATCTACATATTTTTTCCCCTAAAACTAATATTTATTGAGATACTTGCACTTTAAGCGTCTTTGTTATGCTATATGTCAGCGAAAGCGAGTATTTGAAAATAATATTTTTCAATTACTGACTACTTACAATAGCAAAATTGCAACGTTTTTATCAAGAAAAATGTGAAGAAGCACATTGTTTCTGTCATAATTTCTTTGTTTGTTTTGCTATAGAAACAGTTAAAAAAATTATTAGAAAGCTTAATTACAAATCTTGGTTGTTATTCCTTGATGTAAGTGGCACAGTTTCTGAGATATTTAACATTTAAACTGAATACTTCGTTTTATATACGTTCGGACTTCCAGATTCCTGAAGAAATTAGAAAAAAAAAACAAAATTCATCCTCAGTTTGGTAACTTTTTTACTTATTTCTAGTATTTTTTCTCTTAACAATTCGAGTTATTTGACGAAAACCATTTTGAAATAGCTCTTTTTTTAAAATAAAATAGCAATTTTTAAGATTATCAATTTATATGAAAAATTGCATAGAGGCGTTTCTTATCAAAATTAGATTCTTTTTCAACTCCAATATTATATAATTTTTTTTTTTCTTTCATACATCTTTGATACATTTACTATTACATTGTCAAAAAAAAAGTTAAAACCTCTAGTTGCTGTACTAGAACGAATTTATATTGTGGGAATTACCATCGCCATTATTTATAACCTATTCCATCTCGTAAGTGAGCTTCGGTAGTGAAATCGATTTCTTATAGCAGCTGTAAGCCATTGTAATGCTGTAATGCTGTAAGCTGTGATGGCTATAAGCCGTTGAAAATGAAAGAAACAAAATACTAATTCAATTTATTATGCAACTCAATTACTATTTTCAATTGAATTTTACATCCCGAGCTCTGGCATATTATTTTGTACAGGTATCTATTCTATTTTTTATACGCTTGCAATTTTAAATTCATTGTTTGGATACTGGAAACTGAAAAACATTGCGTGTTGCCGTTATTACTGTAGAATAATTCACGACTACGATGACCCGCTCATAATAAAGTTCAGTGCAGTTATTTCGATGAAGTCTATTTCAGGTTTATGAAGAAGGCAGTCACGTTGTGATCGATGAACTGCAATGCTTTCGTCTTTAATGCACGAGAGGCACATATTTTTTGCACAGTGTGTCTCGACGAAAAATATCCCACGTTAAATATCTGCTCAGAAACTCGGTCAGGAAAAGTAATCACAAACACGTCAACAACGGTAACATATCGGACGTCAATTATAACAAAGTCCTTGAAAATATCTTACTTAACAAACATGTAAAAAAAGTTACTTACAAAAATCGTGCAAATTTTAACGAGCTAATAATAATAATTTTATTCATCCAAATAATCCAGGCAACGAATGCTCAAAAAAAGGTGTAGAGGGAAATGTTAGGGACAGAAAATTTGAGTTCGGAACTTTGTTTAGACTAGTTTGGAGATGAACATATCAAAAGTCCCCACTCCTAGGTGGTGAGCGGGGGGGCACTTTAAAGGTCCCATTTTTTGGTTTTTCGCTTATATCTCGGAAACTATGCGTCGTATGGAAAAAGGTAATCTATGCAAAACATAATTAAAGTTCCTACAAGAATATCTATATTCATTTTCTTCCTATGTGTTATGGTTTACGAGATATTCGCCAGCCAAAATAGATAATTAAAAAAAGAAGTATTAGGTACCTCGAATATTTCCATCAAAGCGGTTTACCGTGGTCTGCTAATAAATCACAGTCACAAAACAATCTTTTCCTGAAATCGATCGGGAATGTCTACATTTTCTGCGCGATTTTAGAGCGAAAAATGCACAATTCCAGTATTTCAGTTCGTTGCTAGGAAACTATCAGAAAACAGACCGGAAAAGATCCATTGCCAAGCAACGATCAACAAAGCCGTACGGGAATGTTACTTCCCGGCCTAGGCCGGGAAGTAACATTCCCGTACGGTTTTATATATATATTTTAATATGTTAATATTTTTGATTTTTATACGTTTAAAATAGTATTGATTGTGATTTCAGAAAAAATTTTTTTTAAATGTTTAGATTTTTGATTTTTATACGTTTAAAATAGTATTGATTGTGATTTCAGAAAAAATAGTATGTGTACTTCGGTGTGAAAGCACATTCCCAGACTTCGATGCTTGTTGGCCTCGGCTAGCGCCTCGGCCAACAATTGCATCGTCGTCCGGGAATGTATCGCTTTCACACCTAGATACACAATATACTATTATTTTACAACACTCGACGTATTTACTAACGTAATATTTTGTCGAAATCTATGCATTTCCTTAAATATACCGTATGTCTCACTTAAAATGAAGACGCCCTTATAACTTTTTAATTACTTCCACATCCAGTCGGTCTGTCTGTCTGTAACTTTTTTTGTGCGCACGTTTACTAGTCGAAACAAAGTTCCGAAGTCAAATTTTCTGTCCCTAAAATTTCCCTCTATAATCATTCGTGGCCTGGTCCAAAAGGATCATGTACATGATATAGGAGATATTATCTGAAATATCAAGTACAATTTAATAATACAACAATGTTAATGTTACAAAATACAAACCAGAATATAACAAATACAACTAGGATGAACAATATAAAATTATGTTTTAAAGCACATAAAATAAAAATGACAAATAATGTGTATAATAAATTAAAATTAAATAAAACAATATATCAATGGTAATCAACAGATGTTGATACAAATTCATCGGTGCTATAAAAACATCAATTGACCATTTATATATTTTTTAAACTTATCAAAAGTTACATTTTTCAAATTAGTAGGCAATTTATTGTATAATTTGATGCAGTTATAATTTGCTGAATGTTTGTATGTTGTTGTATTATGACGAGGAATATTCACCAATTCACCTACAACTTTCATTACACCCCATATTAAAAATTAGCCTTAAAAGTGTCTTTTGGGATACAAAAATTCTATTAAAACCTCTAGCAGATCCCCCAGTTAATTATATTCACAGAAATATGTGAGTAAGCCATGGCATAATATATGCTTAGAAGTCCTGGAACAATTAGGATATCTTTCATTTGTTAAATGGCATATTACGATAATTTTTTTGCAAACACCGTCCACGTGAGTATCCCACAAACCTTGGGAATAGGTAGTTCAAGGGATTCCAAAAAAAAATGTCATATGACATTTTTTGTTCGGAAGCACTTAGGCTATCTATTCCCAAAGTTGGAAGAAAATTCCACCGAAATGATTTTTCCAATGCTAATGGTGCGGAGTCCTTTAACGCCAATACCAGATTTCCATTTGTGGTGTGGGGTGTCTTTTACCTCAACTTTTATAGGAACGAATCTGATGAATTTTTGGATGACCTGCCTGGAAAATCGGCGTCACTTTGCAAATTAATTATCGACAGGATGAAACCTTCCTGGATTTGAGAGTATTACTTGAGTGAAATTGTACCTCAACATTAGATAGGTACAAATGGATTTATTTTAGTTCTCCTCATTCTCCAGGCATAAGCTCAATGAATTTGTTCCTATGTGAGTATTATAAATATAAAGTGCTGCCTTCAACACCGCAAATCCTTGAATGTGAGTGAAAGTCGCAGTGTTTATACTTTAATTGTTTTGACTGGATTTTTTAAAATATATTTTTCACCTCATATTTAGCTGAAACCTTTACTGTTGTTACGCTTAAATTCAGTGTTAAAAATATTTCTTATTTTAATAACTGGATCATAAATAAAACTTATACCCTATAAAAAAATTTCGACCCAAATAAATAAAAATGTTTCCCTACATAAAACATCTATTCTATTAAACTTTACTTACTAACTAACCTCATCCAGTAAGCATAATAGGGAATGGCAGAAATGCCAATATGTGTTGTAGGCTATTAGCATTCACGCTGAAGCCAGCCACAATTTTAAACTTCCCTAGAAGTTGTGCTAATACTGTATTTAGCAAGAGGAAACTTCGCGATCCAAACTAACAGCACACAAGATCGGGGTGGGGAGCATTGAATAATGACCACGTTTCCGTTTCCAGTATTTCAGCCTCCCATTACACTTTGATGTGAAGCAAACTTAACTAATCGCTGTTTAAAACAGTGATTACAAGTCTGAGTGGCATCCAAATAAGAAATATCCATTAATATTTGTACATACTAATGTAATGTTTAGCACTCTCTCTCTCTTTTAGTATATTCATTTACTTAGTGTAAAATTATGCAAATTGAACCACACAGTTCTCCTTTCGTTTAATGATATTATAGTAGTAATCACCTTTATTAGAAAAATACATATATTTTACAAGTTAGTGATTCGTGTGGCTATATATTCCTATCAAGATACTAAAAACTGTAAGGTATTATATAGCAAGACCTTTAGCACATAGAGTTAATCATTCTATTGAGCTTGGAGAATTTCCTAACGACTTAAAGATCACTATAGTATAGTACTAATCTTTAAGATACTTGATTCCACTGTTGTAGAAAATTATCGTCTAATTACTGTTCTGGCTATATTATGTAAAGAAACCGAAAAAATAATTTTTAACAAAATAATATCTTCTTAAGTAAATCTAACATAAAGACAAAAAGTTAAAATATAGTTTATCCTGGTATACAGTGTGGCCACCCTCATATTTTGCTCATCTGATATCCGAATATTTTGAAATCGTGGTGAATACATACCTATAAAGTGAGGCCTTAGACGTGACCACATTTGATTTTAATAAGAGGCGCCCGATTCTAGGATGGAAAAAACGGGTCGATTTTCAAAAAATATATATTTTTTAGAAAAAAGATATTCTTAATCAGCACCTTTAGAAATACCCGAGGGGGCAACCGCTGGCGAAATTTTGTACACTTAATACCTATTCTAGAAAAATACCCTTTATTTCCCCTTTAATTCCTTGTAATTCCCATAATTCCTCAAATACCTTTATTTCCTCCTAATACCTTAATATTTTGTAGATTATCTCGGGAACGGTGCATTTTTTGATAAAAATACCTATATACAAAATTGTTCCTTATAAAATTCTCTATCAAAAATGTCTCTACACTTTTTTCCTAAAATTAATAGTACCGTGGGAAATAAGGCGCACACATAAGGATTGGTTCCGGTCAACACAATAAATTGTAATCTTTACTATAATCTACTTTAAAGTTCAATACTTAACGCTAAAGCAGTAGCTACTAAAGTCCGCCTAAAATTATAATAAATTCCTCTCACCCCTATAAAATAACGCGGCTCGGTTTTGACCCCTAAAAACACCCAAAAAACACCCCCAAAACCAAAAAAAGTGGTCTGTCCGGCTGACCATACCAGTGTATCCTTATGTACTTTAACCCACTGAATCCGAATCCGATGTCAGAATTGTCAGATTGATTCGTAACCCCAGAAAAGCACCACCTCCCCCAAGAAATGGTCTGCAGCCAATTTGAACATTCTAACTTCAGATTCGGTTTTAGCGGGTCCAAATATATAAGGATACACTGGTATGGTTCGCCGGACAGACCACTTTTTCATTTTGGGGGTGTTTTTTTGGGGGGGTTAGGTGTGAAAAATGTGCCAATCTAACAATTCTGACTTCCAATTCGGATTCAGCAGGTCAAAATACATGAGGATACACTGGTATAATCCGCCGGATAGACCACTTTCTTTTTAACGAGTCAATCTGACAATTCTGACTTCAGATTGGGTTTCAGCGGATCTAAATACATAGGCCAATCAATAGAGAAAATTAATTAACAATAATTCTAACATTTTTGAAACTTTGTCGTGTGATGAAGTACCAATCGAAACGAAACTATAAAATTTTGCAACTCGATTCAAGGTCGGCAAGATTGTTAAAATCGCGAAAATTTAAATTAAGCAATATCTCGCCGAAAAATCATGTAACATCGCTGCAAATTTGATAGAATTTGTATTACAAAATTCAAAATATGAAGTTAAATTTGCAGCAACTTATGACTTAGGCACACTAGTTAATTATCATTAATTAACATTTTTTCATCTAATTTTGCAAAAAAAATATTAACATGCCTGCAAAACTACAGTGTACTTGCTAAAATCGCCTTACATGACAATGTAAATTTGCAACTCTATCCGATGACGGCACGGTGCATTTTTTATAATTTACGACTAAACCAATTGTTATTTACCTAAAAAGGATTCGAAAAAATAGTAACACGTTTAGATGTGGATTGCAAATGTCCGCATTCGTAACTAAAACATGCTCTTCGTTTTGCAGCAACCTCCGACGTCGGCACCTTGATAAATTTTGCAATAAAAAGTTAGTTACCAAATTTTTATTATCAAAATAAAATTAACATCGCTGCAAATTTTACATCGAACTCTGTAGACGTTGTAGAAGGTTCATTACAATTTGCAACTCTGCATGTGAGTGGCATATTGTAAACATTTTTTTATTCGTACATACCTACCATTTTTCTAACGCTATAAAGATCTCGATAAAGATTCTTCAATAAAGACTTAAGTAAGCCATGAAAACAAAAGTTACTGCAAGCGTCAATTTAATTTTGAACGAAAATAAGTAATTGAGTTGAAAATTCATGTGTATGTTAACACAAAATCACGATCGAGAAACGTCAAACGAAAAATTCCAAAAATGTCAATTTTGATTCGTTCGTATCGAGCCGAATTTTCGAATTTCGGCACGCAATTTACGATGCGGATCAACTACAAGTCTTCCCCTTTTTCTTTTTTTTTTTTTTTTTTTTGTGGCACTGTGGAGCTAGTAAGTCTTCCTCTTTCCGTCGCGACATAGTACGGCCGTCGCGGTATCGTATTTTTTAAAATATGAGTATATTTAGATGTCATATTTTCGACCAAAATTTCCCCTCTGATGGCGCATCTGTGAAAACGGTTTTCGCCCATAACTCGGAATCCGTGAGAGACAGCTCAAAAATAAAAACTCCCAGAGGAAAGCCACATAATGTGGGGAACGTTTTGCCGCCTTCGAAATCTCACTGTGACTCGGTTTGGGCCCGGCGGTCCTTTTAAGATGGCGGTGCAATCCACTTTTTTTTATTAAAACGTCCGTAACTTCTAAACGGTGGCTCCTACGGCAAAAAACTGCGACCTATCGAAATTGTAGAGAACTAGATTATCTAAAAGTTTTTTTTTAAGTCTTGAGCTGCTCCAAAAATGACCAAGATACGGGCGGCCAAAGTGGAGACTTTTTTTGAAATCCGTAAAAAATCTCGATTTTTTCTCTTTAAACCTCCATAACTCTTAAACGGTGGCTCCTAGGCCAAAAAACTTTGCCCTAATTGTAGAGAATTTAATAAGCCACAAACTCTCTTTTTGATTTTTTGCCCTACGACAAAAAATAAGGACGCTAGGAGCGATACAAGTGAAAATTTACATTTTCCAAGGAAACGTGTTTTTTCTTATCTTTTGCGAATATCTAGACAAATGTTGGTTCTAGCAAAAAAAATGGTAGAAAAATTATAAAATGATGATGAATTTATTTCGTTGAAAATTTCCTGTAGGATTAATGGTTTCGCTGATATATACGTTTAAAGACAAAATTTCGATTTCGCCCAAATGCCAAAATTATATTTGCAAGATTTGATACTGATTTTTAAAATGCAGGAGATAATCATTTTGTACCCTAGAAGCAAGTGTGATGTACAGTGTGATATTTCTTAAAGTGGCAGAGGCCTCCAGTGATTTCGCTTATAACTCGATTTGAAATTTGAAATGTAGGTGGAGATATTGCAGACGGACGGAATACGAGTGAATTAATAATACAACTACGTCACATGACGTCACAAAAATGAAAAATTCTTACAATCCATTAACGGATAGAGATTCTAACTTCATATTTGGCACGTGTGGTTAGTAGTAGTATTTAAAAAAAACGAAATCCGAGTGAATGGAAAATACAGTTACGTCACAAAAATGAAAGATTCTTACAACGCACCAACGGATAGAGATTCTGACTTCATATTTGACACATAGGTGTCACTATTGAAGAAAAACAAAATTCGAGTGAATGAAAAATAAACCTACGTCCCGATGACGTCACAAAAACGTAAAATTCTTATAACGGGCGAACTGGTAATGATATCCAAAAAAAATATGTGTACAAGACGAGTCGCGAAAAAATTTTCATCTTGATTTTCAAAAAATGTCATATTTTCAGAATATGTCAAAATTTCAAAAAAAAATTTTCGTAATTTTCACAAAAATGTCAAATTTTCGGAAAACCACTATTTTAAGAAAAATATCAAATATTCATAAAAATGTAGTTTTACAGAACTTCAAATTTTCAAAAATGTCAAATTTAATAAAAAATCAAAAATTTAGAAAAATATACTAGTTCAGAAGTTCAATGCCGTGTTAATTCTCAATAAGGCTCGTAAAAATATGAGTAAGGACTCATTGGATTCAGAGTGACGTCTAGAAAAATGTGCAAAAGTTTCAAACCCGCACATAAACAATTACAAAAGTTATAAACAAATGAGAATTGAAAAAATAACGAGTTTATTTTTTGCCAATAACTTTGAAAACTATTAATATTTAAGAAATTTTAAAGAAAAGTTCTTAAAGAGGAAGAAATTTCCAATAAAAAAGTCCCGACTCCCGAAACTCTAACTCTATTATTAATAATTTTAATTTAATGTTGAAAATAGAGCTCCGCGCAGGGAATACTTAGCCGGAATTAGCCGTAATAAGTAAAAATAATTTTTTTTATGTTATTAAACATTAATTTAAAAATTTTTAAAAAATATGGTATTATTTAGACACTTAAAGAAACAATATCCCGCTGGAAAAAAAATTTTTCATCTATTTTTCATAAAATGAGCCTATTGTTAATTAACATTTTTTTTTAGATTTTGCGTTTATATAGCAAGTCGGATAATTGATAAACAAAAGCCACTAAAATTATTTCGCTCCGTGGAACCTAATGTCAACTATACTTTATGGGATAATGACATTGCGATGTTCTTTAATTGTTATAGCCTATAGTCTTTTTCACGTCATTTTTACGTCATGCTGAAGGTGAAATTGACGTAATTAATGCCGAAAAAACGACGTCATAATGACGGCACCTTGCTGCCTGGGAAGTTGTATTATTAATTCAATCGTATTCCGTCCGTCTACAATATCTCCACCTTGTTTCAAATTTCAAATCGATATCTCCAACCGTTTCCGAGTTATAAGCGAAATCACTGGAGGACTCTGCCACTTTAAGAAATATCGCACTGTACATCACACTTGCTTCTAGGGTACAAAATGATTATCTCTACATTTTAAAAATGAGCATCAAATCTTGCAAATATAATTTTGGCATTTGGGCGAAATCGAAATTTTGTCTTTATATATCAGCGAAACCGTTATCATTATATAATTATTTTTCTAATTTTACTAGAACCAACATCTAGATATTCGCAAAAGATGAGAAAAAAACACGTTTCTTTGGAAAATGTAAATTTTCACTTTTATCGCTCCTAGCATCCTTATTTTTTTGTCGTAGGTCAAAAAATCAAAAAGAGAGTTTGTGGCCTATTAAATACTTTACAATTCGTTAGGGCAAAGTTTTTTGGCCGAGCCACCGTTTAAGAGTTATGGAGGTTTAAAGAGAAAAATTCGAGATTTTTTACGGATTTCAAAAAAAGTCTCCACTTTGGCCGCCCGTATCTTTGTAATTTTTGGAGCAGCTCAAGACTTAAAAAAAGATTTTTAGATAATTTAGTTCTCTACAATTTCGTTCGGTCATAGTTTTTTGCCGTAGGAGCCACCGTTTAGAAGTTACGGACGTTTTAATAAAAAAAAGTGCATTGCACCACCATCTTAAAAGGACCGCCGGGCCCAAACCGAGTCACAGTGAAATTTCTAAGGCGGCAAAACGTTCCCCACATTATGTGGTTTTCCTTTGGGAGTTTTTATTTTTGAGCTGGATTCCGAGTTACGGGCGAAAAACCGTTTTCACAGATGCGCCCTCAGAAGGGAAATTTTGGTCGAAAACACGACATCTTAATATATTCATATTTTAAAAAATACGATACCGCGACGGCCGTACTATGTCGCGACGGAAAGAGGAAGACTTGTAGTTGATCCGCATCGTAAATTGCGTGCCGAAATTCGAAAATTCGGCTCGATACGAACGAATCAAAATTGACATTTTTGGAATTTTTCGTTTGACGTTTCTCGATCGTGATTTTGTGTTAACATACACATGAATTTTTAACTCAATAACTTATTTTCGTTCAAAATTAAATTGACGCTTGCAGTAACTTTTGTTTTCATGGCTTACTTAATTCTTTATTGAAGATTCTTTACCGAGATCTTTATAGGCTTAGAAAAATGGTAGGTATGTAAGAATAAAAAAATGTTTACAACAATATGCCACTCACATGAAAAGCAAATTGTAATGAACCCTCTACAACTTCTACAGAGTTCGATGTAAAATTTGCAGCGATGTTAATTTTATCTTGATAGTAAAAATTTGGTAACTAACTTTTTATTGCAAAATTTATCAAGGTGCCGACGTCGGAGGTTGCTGCAAAACGAAGAGCATGTTTTAATTACGAATGCGGACATTTGCAATCCACATCTAAACGTGTTACTAGTGTGCCTAAGTCATAAGTTGCTGCAAATTTAACTTCATATTTTGAATATTGTAATACAAATTCTATCAAATTTGCAGCGATGTTACATTATTTTTCGTCGAGATATTGCTTAATTTAAATTTTCGCGATTTTAACAATCTTGCCGACCTTGAATCGAGTTGCAAAATTTTATAGTTTCGTTTCGATTGGTACTTCATCACACGACAAAGTTTCAAAAATGTTAGAATTAATGTTAAATTTTATGATTTTCAACTCTCTATTGACTGGCTTAACATAAGAATACACTGATACGGTCTGCCGGACAGATCATTTTTTTAATACATACTGGTTCGCCGGACAGACCACTTTTTGTGGGGCTGAGTTTTTATCTGTAAAATGGATTCTCAAATAAAAAAAGTATTATTCACTTTATGCTCAGAATAATGTATTGTACTGGTAGAATTGATTTTACAACAAAATTAAAAAATTTAAAAAGTCAAACCCTTGTAACGTTATCAACCGGGGCATCATCGAGTCTCTTCTGACATCTTGCGGTAGATTATTGAGAAAGGGATGAATTTCATTTTGCAACAAATTTGAATTCGCTTTTCCATTCAATCTCGGAATCAAAAAAGGCCTAATAAAATCTGGTCATTGCATAATCCACAACAAACGTAAACTTTTGATACTGTCCCCCACTGGTGGTAAATGTTGCCTCACCAGTGAATATGACGATTTTTAGAAAATTTATATTGTTTAAAAGGTCACCCTGCGCCCAAAAAACAGAAGTCCAATCTTCTGTCTATATCACCATCTTCTAGGGTATGTAAATATTTTGGCTTCAATTCTCTTTTTCTATGTTTTTGAAGCAACGCCTAATCATGTTCTTACTAATATTTAGATTTAATGCTACTTGCCTTTTTTCTAAAATATTGTAAAATGCTTTCTTCGTTTTCAATTTGCCGATTTTGTAAATTATAACTCTTTGATCTTAACTTACCTACATTTTCTGTATTGTTAAAACTATTACGGATGGTTGCTATCACTTTAAGGCGAATGGGAGGCTGACGGTCAGGATTCCGTAAATTAAATTCAACAGCAGCTTGTCTAAATGATCTGGCGATGGCATTATCTCCGACTAAACAAGTCAACTCCACGCCGAACCGTATTTGTTACAAAAAAATGACATTTCACTTATTATGTAACATTAAACAAGCATTTACATAAATTTTTAACTGATTAACTTATTTACGTTCAATAATAAATTGACACTTGCAATCACTTTTGTTTTCATGGCTTACTTAGGTCTTTATTGAAGATTATTTGTTAGAAAAGTGGTAGGTATGTACGAATTAGAATTTTTGCATTATTAAATAAATAATTATTTTGTTGTAAAATCAATTCGAACTAGTGCAAGAACAAAAAAATGAAGAATAATTTTTCTTTTTTTTTTTTTCATTTGAGAATCCGTTTTACAGATAAAAATTATATTTAGTTGAAAAACATGTTTTTTGACGGTCAATATCTCAAACACATTTGAACTCACTGCGATGTATCCCTGTACAGAGAGATTTCTAAATAGTTTTTTTAAAAAATCGCTAATATATTTTTTTGAAAATCTACACCCTTTTTCCATCCTAGAATCAGACGCCTCTGACTAAAATGTGGTCACGTCTAAAGACTCATTTTATAGGTTTACATTCACCACCAAAATTTCAAAATATTCCGATATTGGATGAGCGAGATGTAAGGGTGGCTTCATGAAAAGTGGGACACACTGTTTATACAGAAACTGTCGGAAGCCTATGCATACACACAAATGCATTAAAAATATGAATTCAGCGGGTATACATTTTTCAACATTTTTCGACTATATCGAATAGAAGCTATATGCTATAGGCTTAAGAGGTACATTTATTTTTTACCATTTATTATTTTTATTTATTTGCTTTTATCATGATTAGAGAATATTATTTAGGTATTATGCAAATCACAACTTACACACTTTTTTATTTATTATGAAAATACCTACTTTCTGTATATTGTTGCCCTAATCTGGGCACGCTAATATACTAGTTAGGTAAATACTTTAAAACACTCATTATTGGAGAACCAATCAAAACAACTACTCTTCTAGCTAATACTGACGAAGTATTGAATTACATGATAGAATTCTTAGCATTTTAAAGAAAAAAATATATTGAATAACTTAAATCATTCATTTACATTTAGTCATTCACACCTTTTTTATTTAATATGAAATTATCTACTTTCTGTATATTGGTACCTTAATCGGGTCACGCTTAATATACTACTTAGGAAAACACTTTAAAACACTCATTATTGGAAAACCAATCAAAACAACTACTCTTCTAGCTAATACTGACGAAGTATTGGATTACATGATAGGATTCCTGTCATTTTAAGGCAAAAAAGTATATTGAAGATACTGAAATTATTTATTGAAATTCAGTCATTCACAAGAATTATTGAACCTTACATTCTATTTCAACTCTAGAAAAGTTGTACCAGTTTTTTCGAACTCGTTAGTTCTCATCAGTAGAGTATAGAAACATTCATTCATTATTTACAAGCCTATTCTTGATTTATTTTTTACCATTTATTATTTTTATTTATTTGCTTTTATCATGATTAGAGAATATTAATTAGGTATTATGCAAATCACAACTTACACACTTTTTTATTTATTATGAAAATACCTACTTTCTGTATATTGTTGCCCTAATCTGGGCACGCTAATATGATAAAAGTAAATAAATAAAAATAATAAATGGTAAAAAATAAATCAAGAATAGGCTTGTAAATAATGAATGAATGTTTCTATACTCTACTGATGAGAACTAACGAGTTCGATAAAACTTGTACAACTTTTCTAGAGTTGAAATAGAATGTAAGGTTCAATAATTCTTGTGAATGACTGAAATTCAATAAATAATTTCAGTATCTTCAATATATTTTTTTGCCTTAAAATGCCAGGAATCCTATCATGTAATCCAATACTTCGTATTAGCTAGAAGAGTAGTTGGTTTGATTGGTTTTCCAATAATGAGTGTTTTAAAGTGTTTTCCTAAGTAGTATATTAGCGTGACCCGATTAAGGTACCAATATACAGAAAGTAGATAATTTCATATTAAATAAAAAAGGTGTAAATGACTAAATGTAAATGAATGATTTAAGTAATTTCAATATATTTTTTTCTTTAAAATGCTAAGAATCCTATCATGTAATTCAATACTTCGTCAGTATTAAGTAGAAGAGTAGTTGTTTTGATTGGTTCTCCAATAATGAGTGTAAAAAGTGTGTAAGTTGTGATTTGCATAATACCTAGATAATATTCTCTAATCAGGTACATTTATATCATGGACAATATTTATATCTCAAGTATAGGAAAATATCAGTCAGAATTGGATAAATTTGAAACCCAATTTGGTGTTCCGCAAAGATCTGTGCTGGATCTTCTCATATTTTTATTAGTTTTCAAGATTTACCAATATATATGTTATATAATATTACACGCTATCTTATTGCGACTTAGCCATAATAAACCTTCACAGGTATATCGTATTTCACGATAACAGCTTCTCTTATTAATTGCTTATCTTCAAGATATCATATTACACCTTTGTTTCTCATAACTTGTGCAGACTGCAGAACTGCAATTCCTTTGTTATATATTTTGCTTACTCAGGTTCTGTATGTTATAAATATGACTAAACACGCTTTGTTGAGGCAGTTATTAAACTCACTTAGAATGAAACACTTCTAATTATTATTATATTCCTTCTCCAAGAGCCAACGTTGGCTCCATTAAATAAATAAATCCTTTTTAAAAAGTCACTCATGTAAACCGTGATCTAACATTGGCGCAGTCGGTAGGATCCGTAAACATCATCAGAACAAGAAGCCTAACTGGTAGTGAAGCGCAAAAGAACAAGGACAACATCTGCAGAAGGTGCCTAACTAGTGCGTGTATATCTGCAAGAACAAGGAGACCTTCCTCACTGGTGGTGGCGGATCCCAATCCCTTGACGGACGAAGAACCTACTCATGGAGATGAAATTAATGTAAGTCATTTTTAAGAATCATCTCGTTATTTTATTTTTCATTTTTACAATTATTATTTCTCACAATTATTTACGTGTATTATACCGCTAATACACTCGGCAAACAAAGCCAATTCTGTTATCAAACAAATCCTTTACAAGCTACAACGCAACAATTCTAATTTTAAGTTATATATTTTCGTATTCACGAAACGACTGTGTATTATACAGTTAATACACAATTCATTTACGACGTAACAAAACAAGCTAATTTTAATTTAATTTCCGTATCATACTGCTGATACGTAACCAATTTTAGTTCAAAAATCTCTAAATAAAAAAGCAAAATGCCTGATAGAGCTCAACCAGAGACTGTTCAACCAGTGCCACCGGCACCAGCCGAACAACAACAACAACAACCACAACAAATTGAGCCTTACAAGCTCTCTGAAATTTTTTCACTAATACCAGAATTCGATGGCAACGCCATAAATTTACAGACATTCCTAAACTCGTGTTCCTGTGCACAAAGTATGGCAATTCATGACCAAAAAATTCTATTAACCATGCACATCAAAAATAAATTAAAAGGCAGAGCAGCCGAACTTATAAATTCACGCAACCCTAGCACATGGCCAGAAATAAAGGCACTACTAGAAACTCACTTCGGAGACTCCCGAGATTTAACGTCCCTAATTCAGGACCTACAACGAATTCACCAATTACCTAGTGAATCCGCCTTAACATTTGTTTCGCGTTTACAAACGCACAATGCGAAAATGCACGCTGCAGTGCAAAAACAAAATTTAACTTCGGAGCAAAGAACCGCGCAAACAAACCTGATTGAAACTATGACATTAAATAATTTGTTAACGGGTCTAGAACCAAATCTAGGCAGAATAATACGTGCCAGTAACCCTCCTTCTATAATGAACGCGATTATTAGAATTCGTAGAGAGCTACAACTCTCTTATTTTGAACAGCAAAAATTCCCAAAAAATAGTCCAGTCAAAAATCCAGTAATTCAACAAAAGCGACCACAAGGTCCCAATTTGCAACAAAAGTTTTGTTCCTTCTGTAAACGGAATGGACATGTAATAAGCGAATGCCGCACAAGGCAACAGTCTCAAAACTTCCAGAGACCAAGTTTCCAAGGAAACCCAAACTCACAAAATTTTTCTCATCAAAACTTCGCACAACCGAGTAATAATCAATTTAGTCAGAGGACATTCCCTCAAAATAATCAGCCAAATCAATCACAGCAAAACAGACCCTCAGCCATAAGGCCGAACCCTAATTTTATGCAACAGCGACCATCAGCTATCCAACCTAACCCAAATTTTAATCGCTTTAACCAGCAAAAAGCTCATCATTTGAATTACGAACCCTATGACAATTATAATCAATGTAACTATAATCAATATAATGACTACTCACCCGATTATCAAAACGTAAGTGATAGTTATGAAAATTACGATTCAGGCAACGCTCAAAACTTTTCAGATAATTATACGGCTAATTCTCAATATTATGAGCTGTACGAGAATTATACTGCTAATTCTCAAACACTACAGGAGGATTATACTGCTAATCCTCTGGATTTTCGCTTAGATCCGGAGTACCCCACGGATACTCCAACACAACAAATAGACCAATTCGACCAAATATCAAACCAAATACAAACAATGAATCTCAACGACAGTTTCGATCCAATGCTGAACTTCCCAGAACAGACGTTCATGTAAATACGCTTTCTCACACCCTATTAACCGTAAATTCAAAAAATCTTTATTACATCAAAGACGCAACCGGCAAATTTAAAATTTTGATTGACACAGGTGCAGGAATTTCAATTTTTAAACCTAAAACAGCTGAAAATTATAGACGTAGATCCCCTGAAAATGTAATTATACAGGGTATTACTGATCAAAAAATTTATATCAACGAATCTGTTCTCATCCCCTTTTCAGATGAGTCACACAAGGTTTATATCTATAACCTAGATATAGATTTTGATGGACTACTAGGCGCAGACTTTTTAGAACATTACGAATGCCGAGTAGATTTCAAAAATAAACAACTAGTCACAAATTTTAAAACCGTACCACTATTTAAAGTCACGGAAGAAACTACAGTAAATTTACCTGTACAACCAACTGGTAACTCTAACATCAAAAACCAAAATCCAAATTTAGGCAACATCAAAAATTTAATTTCTATCGAACCTCGCATGGAAAAAATCTGTAAATTAAAATGTAATCTGCAAAATACCGAGGCTATACTGTTAGCCCAAGAAATTGAAAAAGTACGCCTACCAAATGCTCTCGTAAAAATCGACAGCAACGGAGAATTTTTAACTTCGATCGTGAACGCTAACGCAATACCGAAAACTATAAATTTCTCTAACCTTAAACTAGAACCAGTACAAAAATTCAAATCAATTTTTAATTTAAATACTCAAAATTCCGACAAACATCCACAGACAGACAGATCCTTCGAAATTAGGAACGAATTGCGCTTGGATCATCTAAACGAAGAAGAGGCCGAAATAGTAACGCAGCTTTGTTTAGACTTTCAAGATATATTCTATTTGGAAGGAGACAATTTAACTTTTACTAACGAAATTAAGCATTCTATTGACACCGAAAATTCCCGACCGATATTCACTAAATCGTATCGATATCCTCAAGTCCATAAAGAAGAAGTTAAGTCCCAAGTATCGAAAATGTTAAGTCAAGGTATTATTCAACCCTCAATCTCACCTTGGTCCTCTCCTGTCTGGGTAGTTCCCAAAAAACTGGACGCTTCTGGTAAACAGAAATGGCGCGTCGTAGTCGACTACCGCAAACTCAACGAGGTTACAATTGGTGACAAATATCCTCTGCCCAACATTTCCGATCTTTTAGACCAACTTGGCAAATGCCAATATTTCACAACCTTAGACTTGGCTTCTGGTTTCCACCAAATTGAAATTAATCCCGCAGATATTCAAAAAACTGCTTTCACAGTTGAGAACGGTCATTATGAATTCGTGCGAATGCCATTTGGACTCAAAAACGCTCCATCAACTTTTCAAAGAGTTATGGATAACATCCTGTTAGGTATTCAAAATGAACGATGTCTCGTCTACATGGACGATATCATTATTTACTCTCCTACAATTCACGAACACATTTCTCGTCTAACTGAAGTCTTTAAACGCCTTCAAAAAGCCAACCTCAAAATTCAACCAGACAAATGCGAGTTTCTCCGCAAGGAAGTCGCTTATTTAGGACATCTCATTACAAAAGACGGCGTAAAACCGAACCCTTCGAAAGTTGACGCTATTTTAAATTTTCCTCAACCGAAAAATCCAAAAGAAATTAAGTCATTTCTAGGCTTAGCCGGATATTACAGGCGCTTTATCCCAAATTTTTCCAAGATAACCAAGCCTTTAACAAAACTACTACAAAAAGACGTACCATTTCTCTTCAACAATGATTGTATAAATTCCTTTCAAAATTTGAAACAAACATTAACGACAACTCCGATATTAATCTACCCCAACTTTGATGAACCTTTCGTTCTAACCACTGATGCGAGCGCATTTGCCGTCGGCTCGGTGCTGAGCCAGGGGCCCATTGGCAAAGATTTACCCATTGCCTATGCTTCTAGAACCTTGTGCAGTGCAGAAACTAAATATTCAACGATTGAACGCGAGCTTTTATCCATAGTATGGAGTGTAAAGCACTTTAGACCATACCTGTACGGTAGAAAGTTCAAACTTGTCACCGACCACAGACCACTCACCTGGCTATTCTCTATAAAAGATCCAGGAAGTAGACTTGCCCGTTGGCGACTCAAATTAGAAGAGTACGATTACGAAATAATTTATAAACCCGGCAAAATCAATAAGAACGCGGATGCACTTTCCAGAATCAAAATTAATCATTTTTCTGAATGTTCCAAATTCTATTCAAAGGTTCTAGCCGCGAACGACAAAGAGTCAGACGACGACGAAAACCCAGACGACAATAACGAGATCACTGACGAACAAATTTCCCAAGAATTCGAAACTTTCGCCAACTTATATAAGACAACATCTTTAATTGACTATTCGAAAATCAAAGCCTCGAACAAACAACTTTTGTATCGAGAACACAAAGATATTATAACTTTCTTCCAACAAAATAACCTACAAGACCTCCATCATAAAATTATCGAAGACATATTCGAAGAAAACCCCGAATTTCATAACGATAAAATCAATATTGTATCGAGCAAAACAGTCAGACATAGGAGATATTTTATCATCCCTCTACCTTTTGATATCGAATCTGTAATTGAACATCTATTTTCGGTATTATTTAAAAATCAAGACGTCCTAGATCTCTCTAAGACATACTTTGTCGAAAATAACTTAGACCTCCCCATTCTTGAAATCCTATCATTCATTTTTGCGGAAAAAGACTTAAAAGTAGTAATTTGTCAAGATATCGTCAGAACTGCCGACGAAGATGAAATTCCAATTATATTGGAGCAAAATCATTTTGGTAAAAATAATCTACACCGCGGAATAAATGAAACGATTCGAAGAATTAGAGAAAAATACACTTGGCAAGGTCTAACTAAAGACGTTGAAAATTTTATAAAAAATTGCGAAACTTGCCAAAAGACTAAAGTATGCCGGAAAAACCTTAATAACCCTCTGGTAGTCACAGAAACCCCAAGAACACCATTCGAAAGAATCAATATCGATTTATTTGAATTCCCAACTCGAAATTACGCTTTAACTATTCGAGACGAGTTAACTAAGTTTACACAAGCCTATGCAGTCCCGGACAAATCCGCAAAATCCGTCGTAAATACCTTGTTGTTATACTTTCAACATTACGGTACCCCGCTAAGAATCCATTGCGATTACGGTGGCGAATTTGACAACCGTTTGCTCAAAGATCTCTGCACCCTCTACGACATAAAATTAACTTATTCAAGCGTAGGACATCCCCAATCGAACGGATCCATAGAAAGATTTCATGCTACTTTAGCCGAAATGATAAGAATCCACAAAACTGAAAACCCAAACGAACATCCTTTCACGATTTTACCATATGCAGTAATATGCTATAACAATTCGGTAAATAAAACACACGGTTTTACCCCATATGAACTTATCTTTGGTCATACATCTAACAGACCACCCGAAACTTTGTACAACCAAAAAGAATTAATAACTAAATACGTTAGAGATTTAAACAATAGAATATCCCACTACTATAAAATAGCCCGTAGTCGAACACAATCTCAAAAAGAGAAAGCAAAAGTTCGCTTCGACAGAAATATTCCCCAAAAACGACCTGAATACAAAATAGGTGACTTAGTTTATGTAAAAGAATCACAAATTAAGAACAAACTACAAAACAAATTTAACGGTCCCTTTAAAATAAAAGAAATTTTTCAAAATTCTGCTACCCTATTAAATCTCGAAACAAAACAAGAGACTAAAGTAAATTTTGATAGAATGAAACCATATACTGAAAATTAAATTTATTTTCAGGTTTCTCCTGCTGTTCGGATCAGCACTCTGTCAGTACAAAATTACCCCGATCAATAACACTGTTGGTGTATACTATCACCAAGACACGGACATCGTGGTGACAAATGACAAATGGACTCTGCTAGTGCATAAAAATATTTCATCCCTTAAACTAGCTTTTGACAAAAATCAAAATAATTTAGACAGAATCTTGAACACCCTCGATGGTGCTGACCAAAAATCAATCCTGTTTAGAAGCGAAGTTAAAACAGAGTTTAACCTTTTAATGCAAATAGCTAGTTCGATAAAAACGAAATTTGACGAAGTCTTTTCAGACACAAAGAGATATAAACGCGGAATACTTAACGGTTTTGGAACAATATTCAAATCAATCACCGGAAACTTAGACGCCGAAGATGGCGAGTACTACACTAACTGTATAAATAAATTAAATAATGACGAACATCAATTAGAAAACTTAATCAAAAATCAAATCTCAGTTACAACTTCTGTTATCAAAAATTTCAACTCAACTATACAAAAATTGCAAATTGATGAGGAAACATTTAACAAAGATATCAAAGAAATCGAGCACACAATTCAAACCATGACTCAAACGATCCAAGCTGCCGAAATAAAACTAAAATTTCTATACATTTCCGAACAACTAATGGCCAACTATTTGTATATCGAAGACAATCTAAACGATATTTTAAATTCAATAACATTTGCCAGATTAGGAATTATTCATTCATCAATCATAACACCTGATCACTTAGTAACGGCGTTACAAGAGATTTCACAGAGTTTGCGAAGGAACAATTTACCTCTTCCAATTAAACTATCAGCAGTTGCTCAATATCTGGATATTATTGAACTAAAAGCTTTTCAACTAGATTCTAACCTAATATTTGTTTTAACAATACCTCTTATTGAACCTCAAAATTATAACACCTTTCGCCTATATCCCATACCTATACTTGATAACAGAACTGGTCTACATCACTTTTTATCTATTTCACAAAAGTTTATCGCGAGAGACGATGATTCTTTAATGTACATACCTATACAAAATTTGAAAGAATGCAAACCACTCTATTTTGGAACCAAACTATGTTCGAACCTGTTTGCATATCCTATCGACCAAAATGCCATTTGTGAGGCTAGAATATTAAAACCATTGCCGAAACTCCCAGAAAATTGTCAAACTTCCTTCATCATTAGTCAAGGATACAACGTCCAAGAACTTGAAGACAACACATGGCTAGTAATTAATTCCGAACCACTTCACATTACTATCAACTGTCCGAAGAGAGAATCCATAACAGAGCTAATTAATAAAAATTCCATCATAAAACTACAACCAGGATGTTACGCCTATGCAGGCATTACTCGAATACAAGCCAGTGCTAAAGACTTTTCCGAAATTAAGGACAATTCACATCCAATCCAAATTCCTTTTGAATGCTGCAATCACATGCCCGACAAAATCGAAATCCCAAAATTAAAACCGCTTAAATTAAACAGTCTCGACGTAGAAGATTTAGATATTGCTAAAAACAAACTAGAGCAATATTCCAAAGACCTAGACGACCTCATAAACGAACCTTTTGTGACCAAACATGTATCTTGGTTCACATACTTCATAATCACTCTCATCATTCTATTAGTTCTACTTTACATAACTTGTAAATGCAGAAGAAGAAGATGTGGAGCATTGCGAATCCAACCCTCAACGGATAACCCTCCTTCACCTCCTTCAGAGCGAAGCAGAGTATTTACCAAATTTCCTAGACTGATCCCTCCAAGAAAGCGACCCGGTATTAGACCTCAAGAAGAAGAGGACATCGAGTTAACATAGACTTTCATGTGGAGTTTTACCCTTGTCTATTAATTTAGACTATTGTATTTTATCCTTATTACATTATGTAATGTTTTATTATCGCTTACCAATTTTAACTTTTACATTATTTTATTATTTTGCTTTGTATTCATTCAACATTGTTTCAATTTATTTTTGCATTATATTCATTTAACGTTTTAACAATTTTCAAAAGTTGCTGCATAACATCAACTTTTTTATTAAGGGGGAAGTTGTTATATAATATTACACGCTATCTTATTGCGACTTAGCCATAATAAACCTTCACAGGTATATCGTATTTCACGATAACAGCTTCTCTTATTAATTGCTTATCTTCAAGATATCATATTACACCTTTGTTTCTCATAACTTGTGCAGACTGCAGAACTGCAATTCCTTTGTTATATATTTTGCTTACTCAGGTTCTGTATGTTATAAATATGACTAAACACGCTTTGTTGAGGCAGTTATTAAACTCACTTAGAATGAAACACTTCTAATTATTATTATATTCCTTCTCCAAGAGCCAACGTTGGCTCCATTAAATAAATAAATCCTTTTTAAAAAGTCACTCATGTAAACCGTGATCTAACATATATTTCTGAAAATTGTATTATAATGTATGTAGATTATTTCAGACTATACAACTCTAGGATTTGATGCAGATAATTCAGCTAATCCAATTTAACACTTCCGAATCAATTTACCAAACTACTGTTTGAAAAAGAAGGCTGTGGAAAAAGGTACATGGGATTTGGGGTTTTCTTTAAAACTATGGCAGATAGATAAAAACCAATATAGGTGTCCTGAGCTCGATTTTCGAGAAATAAACAATGGCCCAAATCGCGATCGTCTATCTTTTTCGACTACCGAGCTACAGAGCGTTTTTGGAAAATTGGCAATTATCTCAATTACCAAGTGTCGAATCGAAAATTGAGTAACACATTCTTAAGGCACTTTTTTAAGTAGAATTCGTTGCTGATAAGAAGAAAATTATGCATGCCTCAGTTTTCGAGATAGAAAATACAATCTAGTTCCAGATCTCGTTATAATGCATATGTGTACCAAATTTCAAGTCACTACCATAAACTGTTCCAGAGTAATCGTGCGCACAAACAGATCGACACAACGACAAACCAACAGACAGGACGAAAGACATATTTTTTTTGCTCAAACTTAAAATTCCGACGTTTCACAAGCCTATTTGAACAAAAAAAATCAATTTTTCTAACTTGGAATGGTAAGTAAGTAAAATTGTAATCCTTTTTATTTTTTTCTGGGTCGAATGCCAAAATTGAGTTTGGTAATGTAAACAATCTTATTTCAACATATATTATTGTTTCCCCTCATATTCCAACGTTGCCAAAATTCAAAATATCACGAATTACATAGAGAATATATTTTCTCCAAATTAATAACATTAATAACTTAAATACCTACTTTGACAAAATTCTTGTTGATTTAAATGCCCTTTCAGATATATCCGCCTTGTTTTACATACTGACAACGCTGCACGCAATGCTGTTAGAATGGGATTTTTCATTGACAACTCAACAAACCATTATATAATACTGGATCAATTTTTATTATATTTCCATGACATACCCTGATATTACAAGCGCAAGTTGTTAACCTACTAAGAGTGCATAGTGCATGTTTAAAGTTTCTTGAACCTTCCAGTTAATTAGTACTTGATATAAACTTTTGCCTATCTTGATAACAACGTAGCCATTAACTTTTATACCTACTTCGTACCTATGTACAGCCCTAAGGCAGTAAATTCTAGAGGAATTCACATTATCAAGAATAATGTTCCCGGTGTAATGTAGATTTATGTACATAGGCTTTTAAAAAGTCTATCAGCTATTTATATCAGGGAAATTTGTCGAGAAAATTAGGAAAAAGTCTTTTGTGTATTTTGTCGGTATTGACTAAATTGATTTATTTTTACTTTGATAAATAAACTGTAGGGATACGTCGAATAAAATAGACAGTTTAATATATCTTGTAACCAGGAACGACGCCCCAAAGATAAGACAGGCACACACACAAAAAAAGTCAAAACCCAGAGGGTAGACCTCCCCACCCCCATGTGTTTTGGGACGCAGACAGGGGTGGACGGGACAGGGGAGCAAACGGGAAAATGCCCGTCGGGCCGCTGGCTCTGGGGCCGCACAGTGGGACAAATAGCTCATTTTGGACAAACGATAATTCCCAAGCCTGGAATTAATGAAACTTAATTTTTTTTTTAACTATTCGTTATAAAATTGCCTTTAATTCTATCGAGCCCGAATTTTGAAATTTCAAAATTAAAGATGGCTAATCCAATATCGCGGACATAAATTTTGAAAGTAAATTAAAATTTTATCAAAAGATTGTTTAAAATTATAAAAAATTGTTACTTGAGGTTTTTTTTGGTTTCTAATCTCATTTCTGATCCCCGAATTTTGCGATTCAAAAAACCAAGATAGCGGATCCAATATGGCGGCCATAATATTTTTTTAAATGAAATGTACATGCACAAACTGTTAAAAATTGTCACTTAGGTCTTTTAAGAGTTTCTGATCGAAAATCTGAAATCTGAATTACGTAATATCGTAATCCAAAAAGGCGAATCCAATATGGCGGCCATAATATTTTTTTAATTGACATGTAAATGCGCAAATTGTTAAAAATTGTTACTTAAGGGTTTTAGAGATTGCTGATCATGAATCTGAAGTCCAAATTACATAATATCGAAATCCAAGATGGCGAATCCAATATGGTGTCCGTAAGTTAAAAAAGAATGACAAATCAAGAAGGAAACTGTTAAAATTTGTTTTTCGGGGGTTTCGCAGTTTGCTAATCTCGTTTCGGATATTAAAATTTCGATATTTTGCAAACCAGAGAATTAAATTCAATATGGCTGCCATACATTTTTTAAAAATTATGATGTACATGCGAAAATAGTTAAAAATTGTTACTTGCAGGTTTTTGCGATTGCTGACTACGCATTCGTAATTCTGAATTCTAAGATGGCAGATTCGAATATGCCATCTTATAAAACAATGAGATAACCAATAAAAAATGTTGACATCTTTAAACCTAATTTTTAATAATTTGCTTATGTACATTTCTTTTAAAAATATATTATGGCCGCTATATTGGATCCGCCATATTGAATCCGCCATCTTGGATTACGATATTACATAATTTAGACTTCATATTCATGGTCAGAAACCCTTAAAAGCCCTAAGTAACAATTTTTATCATTTTGCGCATGTACATCTCATTTAAAAAAATATATATGGCCGCCATATTGGATTCGACATCTTGGATTTCGATATTTCGTAATTTGGACTTCAGATTCATGATCAGCAATCTCTAAAACCCCTTAGTAACAATTTTTAACAATTTGTGCATTTACATGTCAATTAAAAAAATATTATGGTCGCCATATTGGATTCGCCATTTTGGATTACGATGTTACATAATTTAGATTTCAGATTCTCGATCAGAAACCCTTAAAAGTCCTAAGTAACAATTTTTAACAGTTTGTGCATGTACATTTCATTTAAAAAAATATTATGGCCGCCATATTGGATCCGCTATCTTGGTTTTTTGAATCGCAAAATTCGGGGATCAGAAATGAGATTAGAAACCAAAAAAATCCCCCAAGTAACAATTTTTTATAATTTCAAACAATCTTTTGATAAAATTTTAATTTACTTTCAAAATTTATGTTCGCGATATTGGATTAGCCATCTTTAATTTTGAAATTTCAAAATTCAGGCTCGATAGAATTAAAGGCAATTTTATAACGAATAGTTTAAAAAAAAATTTAAGTTTCATTAATTCCAGGCTTGGGAATTATCGTTTGTCCAAAAAATGAGCTATTTGCTCCACTGTGGGCCGGGAGGGCCGGTCCGAGGTAAATAGGCATTTGTTCCGGCGGATAAAAGAACGGCACGACGGGCAAAAAAATTGAAACGGCAGCTGTTTTCCCTCCTTAGTCCTTACTTAGAAGAAGTCACAGATGTGATCTTCAGGCTGCTATCTTAAAAACTCGGCCACTGACATAAATGTCAGATATCATTTATAAAAAAGTAATTACTTCTACATCCAGTGGAAGTAGTGTAACGACAAAAAAATTTTTAAAAATTTTTATTGTTCAAATAGGCTTAAAATGTCATGAAACGTCGAGATTTTAAGTCTGAGCGAAAAAAAATTTCTGTCTGTCGGTCTGTCTGCAACTTTTTTTTTGCGCACGTTTACTCTGGAACCGTTTAAGATATTGACTTGAAATTTGGTACACGTATGTACCTCAACGAGATCTGGAACTTGATTATATTTTCATGTTGTTCCGACGAAGGGTTGGGGGATAAATTGGGGTATATTTGTTTTAAATGGGTAAATCAAGCAGGTAAGAGCCCATAAAGTTGGTATTTAGTATATACAAGAGAAGCTAAAGTCTCAAAAAAATTTTTGGCATTAGCCACCCCAATTACTACCCCCACTCCCCTTATTAAAGGGGATGAAAAAAAAATGTGATTTAGTGTATGTACAAGAACCAGAAACCTCAAAATATTTTTTTACTTCATCCACATTCACTACCCACTACCAAGCCCCTATCACCACCCCCACCCCACTACCGATGTGGGTTATCGTTTCATAGGTTTTTGGGGTAGAGGATTTCAAATATTATAATATTAAAGTTCCATAAACAATTATTTCCACATACAAAGTTTTTTCGTTGTGAGTGACTTGGATAGAGAATCTGGATGTGGAAGTAGTGATTCCTTGGGCAGCGGTTTTTTGAATGTTCGTCCCAAATTCTGCAAGTTTGCTTAAGAAAGTTCTTCTTTCTTTTTCTTTTGTCCTCTGAAACTTTAGAATTATTTTTGGTTTGTTTTTTTTTAATATACATACTTTTCATGTGTTTAGAACAAGTGGAATTTCAACCCCTCCTGGGGGTTGTAAGGGGATGACCGGGTGGTTAAAATCGTTTTTTATCGTTATATTCGGTTTCAGCGCACCAAAAAACATAAAAATAAACATACATTGTGACATGTTTAGAACAAGTGGAATTTCAAACCCTCCTGGGGCTTATAGGAGGTGCTAGTAGGTGACTGTGTCATTCAAATCAGTTTTAAACTTAAAAATATACGTACTTTTCAAATTTTTAGAACAAGTGGAATTCCAATCCCCTAGGAGGATTGTAAGGGGATGCTAGGGGAAAGCTGAATAATAAAAAAAAAAATTTATTGTCATTATCGGTTTCAGCGTCCCAAAATACATAGGGGCAGGGGGGGGGGGGGGTCTACCCACTGGATTTCAACTTTTTTCATACCCGTTTTCAATCGACTTCTTACAAGAAGCTATTGTAGTAATATTTCTATAGCCAATACGGTCACCCAATCTCAGTCCACTTGAACATCATCATATGATTATTTTATTGACAGCGCGTCTAACAGAATGAATAAGTCCATTGGACATTGCGGTGAGCGTAATTTTTACTAAACAACTTTTTAAATTCATGTCTCAAAGATGAAATATTCACATTCAGTCACTTAAAAATGTCACACTTGGGAAAAATTTGGTTAAAATGCCGTTCCTTCTTTTATTCAAACCAGTATATGTTAACGATCAAGGTTCTCCCACAACCTAAATAAATGAATGTTTAAAAAGCATGCTCTAAATCGCCTACCAGCACAACAAATCTTATTTATTTATAATTAATTAATTCTAAACCACTCTCTCATTATTAAATAATAAATTTGGTCGAAGGGTTTTCCTGTTCAGAGAAGAATAGCTTCTTATTTATTTACCAGCTGAATTACTAATTTAAATTATTAATGTACTACGGATTATATCGACTTCTGAAAATTATATTTCTAATTCCTGTAGCACTTCGTCGTTCAAAATTATAGTCTATCGTGATAATTTTGTAGAAAATTGACCGAAATCTAAATGAAAGTTATTGTGGTAATAAAATTTACCGTGGAAATGTAAAGATGAATATTATAGAGAAGTAGTAGCTGATACGTAAAACGGGTTAAATCCCATTTATATTTATATTAGAACATTTATTACTTCACAAAACTTTGCTTTTATATTTACCTGGCTAGCTCCCCAGTTAAAACTTACAATTGGCATAGTTTTGAAATAAAATTCAGCATTAAAAATATAACAAATATATTACATAAAGTCGGTAAAGCAAAGAGATATACAGGGTGCGGGAATAGAAAGTGCCGACGACATTAATATTCTACAAACAATTTATACAAAATGAATGGTACACAGAGAGGCGGACTGAGATAGAAAAGGTAAAAATACGGTAATCCACAAAAAATAGGGCTTGGGAAAAGACCACAATTCATCAAAACTACAAGGTATACTTTAACAACAAAAGATAATTAGTTGACCAACGTAATATTGTCACAAACATTTAAGTTAGATGTACACAACTAGATTTTAGCAAAAATACGTCATAAGACTTGTCCCATTTTTTTTGCGCACGAGAGTACTACATCAGGGAAAGTATGTACTTACTTTTATCTACAATTGCATATTGAATATACAGGATGTGCCAATAAAAACTCCTTGGTGAAATATTTCGAAAACTACTAGAGATATTTGAGTTCTGTAAAAGCCCATTGCTAGAATACATAAATCGCTGTAGTTTTAAATAGAAATAGTTTTTTAATATGCTAAGGGATAGATGGCGCTGCAGTACAAATTATTTTTCGGATGACAGGAACTTAGAAACATTATCTATGTTAAAGAGAATTTAATTTCAAGTAGATTTCGTGATTCGAAAAATATTTGAAAATCCAACCGTTTTCGAGAAATTTGAGTTTAAAATATTTAATTTTTGAAAAACTAAAATCGCCGTAACTTTCCTACACTAACTTTTATACGATAGTTTGTTTCAAACTTTCTTCATAGAAAGATAATGTGAATAATTTGGCAATAAAACTTTTTTACAACCTCCGATTCAACCGGAAATTACGTTTATTACAATTTTAAAGCGCCCGCCCTAGGGTGGCCCATCTCTATAGGGGGTGAATTTTTTTTGAGTATTTTTTAAGTCTCACCCCACGAAAATATACTATTATACTAGGAATAATTTATGTCAAAGTTTCAGATAATTCGGTGAACGGTAACCCGTGCCACATTCGGGTAGAAATTTGTAGATAAGATTTTATTACGGTAACCCGTGCCGCATTCAGGTAGAAATTTGTAGATAAGATTTTATTACGGTAATACACTTAAATTTTACTTAAAATACAAATATCTACCTCTTTTCTCATAATGTTTTATTGGTGTAACTATTTCCTAGTTTGGAAATATAATGCACCTACGGTAGGTTTTTATGTCAGTTTGCAATTTTGTTTTACAGTGGTGACATTATAAGTTCTAGCATACGTTCCTTTTTGAAAAATCATTTAACGATGGCTGATGTTAGATCCTTACGAAAGGATACTTTCATTTACTTAGTTGGACACTATTCGTCACAAATCATTGGCAATAAATTGCCGTCTAATAGACAAGTATTACAAGTGCTCTTTTATAACATTCGTGAAGTGAAGCTAAGTGTACAGGAAAGTGCTAAATTAACAATAAAAGAGGTGTCAGTTTTTTGGGATAAAGCTCGCATTCCGACACGTCAGGATTTTAATTGTGTTAAACAACTAGATAAACTTTATGCAGAGTGGAGGAACTTACAAAAATCGGCTAAAAGGGCCAGTGCGGGAGTAAAGAAAAAAATTTCGTTGAAAAATTGGACGATCTTTTTGACATTTCTCATGCAAATGCATTGGAGTTGATGAAAATAGATGAAGATAAGCAGTTTTTAATTAACCAAAGAAAAAAGGGACGTTCTGGATTTATGCATGGTATTGATTACCAACTTGTTTCTCAAGAAAAATCAGCTGAGGAGAAATTACAGAAATTATCCGAACGAATGCAACGAAGTCAACAAGAAAAAGCTAGATTAGAGGAAACAGTCACCTGTCCATCATCAAGTAGTAATTCAGCCGACTCCAACGAAAATGAAGATGAAATAATCGAAGCCCAAGAAGAGTTGTTACGAGACCAGCCTGGCCCATCACAGCCAAAAAAGAGGAGATTGTATGGAACATGTAACATCATCACACCAGAAATAGCCGCTGCATTTGATGCTTGCAAAATAAGCGACAGATATGGAGTCCATATTTTGACGGCAGTAGCAGAAGCACTAGGACATGACACTACATCTTTGTCCATCAGCAGAACCACACTTCAGCGCTCTAGACAACGCATCCGCGAAAAAAGAGCTGAAATATTAAAAACTGCCTTCGGTAATTCTGAATTGCCGGCCCCAGTCATCCATTGGGATGGAAAACTTTTACCTTCTCTCACTGGAATGGGAAATATCGATAGACTTGCTATCTTAGTTACTAGTGGAGATATTGAACAACTACTTGGAGTACCAGCTTTGCCCAATTCAACTGGAAGAGAACAGACTGAAGCAGTTTATGATGTGCTTTGTGAATGGAATTTGGACGAAAAGGTAATAGCTTTGTGTTGTGATACAACAGCATCAAATATGGGTTATATAAATGGGGCAGCCACACTATTGCAACAAAAATCAGAAAGAGATATTCTATATTTTCCTTGTAGACATCATATTTTTGAAGTGGTTTTGAGAAGTGTGTTTGACACAAAAATGCCTTCCTCATCTGGTCCAAATGTGCCACTATTTAAACGTTTTAGGGAATTTTGGCCTAAAATAGATCAAAATAAACTAAAAACTTGATTTCAGGTATCAAAAATTAAACACATTTTACAACCAGTTAAAGCCGAAATTGTAAAGTTTCTAAATGCAGCTTTAACTTTGCAACAGCCTCGTGATGATTATAAAGAATTTTTAATGCTTTCTAAACTTTTTGTTGAAGAAGAGCCCACTCACACGACATTCTATCAACCAGGGGCATTTCATCATGCACGTTGGATGGCCAAAGCCATTTATTGTCTAAAAATATTTTTTTTCTAAGATCAGTTCCAACTAACTAAAAAAGAAAAATAGGTATTGAAGATATATGTCTCTTTATTGTAAAGGTTTATGTAAAGGCCTGGTTTACAGCGTCATTTGCTAGTAAAGCACCGCTTCATGACTTAGACTTTTGTAAAGAACTCATTAATTATCAAAATATTGACAAAGAAATATCTCAAGCCGCAAGTAGGAAAATAGTGAACCATTTGTGGTACCTTAATTCAGTAAATGTTGGCTTATCTTTCTTTGATGACGATATTTCAGTTACCACTAAAAGAGAAATGGTTAAAGCTTTGAATAGGAAAGCACCAAATCAAGAGGGTATTAAACGACTTATGATTAGTAACATTACTGACGTTGAAAACAAGGAAATTCAGGACTTCATATGCGAGAACACTAAACAGTTTTTTCAAAAATTAGGTTTGTCTATGGAATTTTTGGAAAATGATCCAACAACATGGAGGGAAAATGAAAGTTATACCCGATGTTTCAATATTGTAAACAAAATTAAAGTTGTAAATGATGCCGCTGAGAGAGGAATCAAACTTATTACTGACTATAATGACATTTTAACAAAAAATGAAGACCAAAAACAGTTTTTACTCCAAGTTGTAAATGATTATAAATCACAGTTTCCAAATGTAAAAAAAGAAACCCTGTCGCATGCTTTGGCCTAGTGCAAAAAATATTGTTTTTATTACTATATGTCTTGTAGATTTAGGATAATATTTGGTACTATGTATGAAAAAAAACGTTTCATAATAAAATACACAAAGATAAAACGAGAGTTTTATTTCAAAAACTTCTAGTCTAGTTTTCTTAGACTACGAATTTACAGTAGTATGACACATGTCATAGTCACAACAGATAATGTCTTTGATATTTGTATGACTCGATTAGTCATTCTAAAGATAAATGTTGCTGATTAAAAAAAAAAACAATGCATCAACCAAAGAATGTAAATAATTCCATTTACTTTTATTATTGCATAATAATGCATTCTGCGGCACCCCTTGCCTTCAATTTGCCTCAATAATATTTTGAGGGGAGTGTTTTTTCTTCAAATGGAACCATTTGCAGGGGTGAGAAATACAAAATTTCGATTTCGAAAAAGATGGGCCACCCTAGCCAGCCCCTGTATTTTATTAAACAATATTGAATAAAAATATGTTCCATGCATTTTTTTCAGTGCAACCGTAGTAGCAATAAAGAAAATATTAACATGGACAAAAAAAGAAAACGTTATTTACACTTCTTACAAAATGATTTACCTGTGCTACTGAATAATTTACCAGTTTAATTAGATACTATGTTTTTTCACCAAGATGGCGCTAGCCCACATAATAGCAATATTGTGGTAAATTATTTAAACCAAACATATCCAGGAAGATGGATTGGTACAAATGGGGTACTCAAGTGCCCAGCTAGATCTCCTGATATTACTCCCATTAGATTTCTATTTGTGGGGTTATCTGAAAAGTGAGGTTTATAAAGAACCAATCATGGACGTGGCTGGCCTCTATAATACAATTTATGCAAGTGCTGGAGCCATCAACAGGAATACACTACTTGAAGTTTGAAAAGATTCTCCATACGTACAAACGAAAATGGCAATAATTTCGAACACCTTCTTCCATAACTTATTACTTGTTAGTTATTTTTTGTTTTTATTAAATAAAATAAAAAGAAGTTTTTTATTTCATTGTTATTCCCTTTATTGCTAAGTTACTACTATGGTTACACTGAAAAAAAAAGCATGGAATACATTTTTATTCAATATTGTTTAATAAAATACAGGCGCGGGGGCTTTAAAATTGTAATAACTGTAATTTCCGGTTTAACCAGAAGTTGTAAAAAAAGTTTTATTGCCAAATTATTCACATTATCTTTCTATGAAGAGAGTTTGAAACGAACCACCGTATAAAATTTAACGTAAGAAAGTTGCGGTGATTTTAGTTTTTCAAAAATTAAATATTTTAAACTCAAATTTCTCAAAAACGGTTGGATTTTCGAATTTTTTTTGTATCACGAAATCTACTTGAAATTAAATTCTCTTTAACAAAGAAACATTTCTAAGTTCCTGTCATCCAAAAAATAATTTGTACCGCAGCGTCATCTATCCCTTAACATATTAAAAAACTATTTCTATATAAAACTATAGCTATTTATGTGTTCTAGCAATGGACTTTTACAGAACTCAAATATTTCTAGTTGTTTCCGAAATATTTCACCTGGGAGTTTTTATTGGCACACACTGTATATGTGTCAAATTTATTGTATTTAAATATAATTTAGGTAGTTTTGAAATGTCAAAAAATGTGAAAACCCGTTTTTTGTATTTAATCACCACTAAAATGGTTAAATACAAAAACGGGTGTCTCTATTTTATAACATCAATTTATACTTAAAAACAATTTTGAGTCATTCATGTTCACTAAAAATCACGTGCGCCCTGTAAATTTATAATAAAAATTGTCAGGAATTCGCGTAAAATCACGTTGTAAAGTTATGGCCTCCATGTAACTATGCCAACAAACTCAGAAATTCGTGTAAAATCAGATTGTATAATTACGGCCTTCATGTGCAACTACCCCGAAGAATTATAAGAGAATACGTTAAATCACATCACATTGCGCATGTATTTTTACATACAGTGGTGTAATTTTACATCCAGTCTGTGAAATTCTAGTCATTAGCACTGGTCACAGAACTACATGAAGAAGCACGTAAAATTACACTAAGTACTTTTTCTTTTATATAGCGACTCTTTGTAATTTCTCATTTCACCGCAAACGATTCATCCGTCCCTTCCTGATAAACAGGTCGAGAGAGAAAGTTTTGGGCAACCTTTAAGGGATATTCTAATTTAGCGTTGTTGAAACTTTACAAAGGCATACCTTCAAATTGAAAGTTAAACCCCGATAAATCGGTTTTTGGTTTCCAAAACAATTAAGTCTGAAAAAGGATAATGCCGTGGAAAAGTTTTTAAATTAGGGTATTCACAATATTAATTCTGTTGTCTGTCTTTTAAATTCGACTTTTATGGATTTGTTTTCACTTGAAAGCGAATCACTTTTATCGCGCACTTCATTTCTCCATAAACGATAATGACTTTCTGTTATTTTACCAATATTAATGAGCATAAATAGAGAAACGTGGAGGTTTTACACATTGTTGAAGATTAAAGTGGGCCAAATTTTGTTAAATATTTTAGAATTCTTAGGGGACCATGGACTTCGTTAGTCATATGCATATACAGAGTGTCCCGAAACAGAGAACACCGTTTTTTTAATTATATTAGTGTAGTATCTTTCAATAAAACTTGCATTTATAATAGTGTATTATACAACGAAGGCTATTGTTATTGAGGATTGAGATTACAACTCGAGCGAGCGCAGCGAGCGGGTGTTGTAACCATCCCAGGTAATAATAGCCATTATAGTGAGTTGTATATTATTCTTTACATACGACTAACCTGTATATAAATAAATTAATATGTTAGATTTGAGACATTTAATATCTGGCAATCTTACTTTATGTAAAAAATAAACTGAGGTGTGTCCTTTATAAATTTATTAATTTCTTCTGGTGTCAAAGTTTTGGCCTTTTTCGCTTCACATCCCTCAGATTATCTTTTCAGAAAAGAACGTAGTTTTCCATACTTCTCCAAATCTATGTCGTGTTTTACTTTCAAAACTGTTTTTAGCGTGGAATAAAATGGCCATAATGAAGAAGATTTGTATCTGTCAGCTAACTCAGCAAAATAGGCTAATAATACATGTTCAGAAAGCGATTTAATTTTTTTCTGAATGCGACAGTCCATGAAACTTTGGAACGCTTTATCATAAAAACTTTTTGATTTCTGTGGTAGTAAATAAGATGCTGTTGCTTCTGCTCTTTCAGTTATTTCTGGTGGAGTACAGGGGATGATAGTACCTTCTGAATTACTTTGAACTAAATATAAAAAAGGCTAAAATGACATATTTTGACCATTTTATAAATAATGCAACTAATAAATCTCAAGCAACATGGCAGGTCATCAATAAAAATGTAAATAACAAAAAACAAAGCAAATTACCGCATGAAATTATATATAATGATCAAGTCTACAAGAAACCAATGGACATTGCAAATGGATTTAACAACTTTTTCATAGACTCTGTTTACGAACTAACTTCAAATACACCGGTAAATACAAATAATTTTGAAAGTAAAATATCCTATATTGAAAATACCTTTTATCTCTCGGCCATATCTATTGAAGAAGTTTTCAAAATAATGTTAACAGTCTGTACAAAAAAATCATCGGAACCAGATGAGATTCCATGTTGCCTTTTGAATGATATTGCCTAATTTATAATTTACCCTCTTACTCACTTGATAAACATATCATTTGAAAGTGGATGTTTCCCAGAACAGTTGAAAACAGCATTAGTAGTTCCAGTATATAAGAAAAACAACTCCAACGATATTACAAACTACAGACCTATCGCCCTCCTTTCAGTATTTTTTAAGATATTTGAAAAAGCATTTCAAATAAAGCTACTACATTTTTTAGAGGAAAATAATATATTGACTGCAAGACAATACGGATTTTGCAAAAACAGCTCTACGCAAAATTCAGTACTTTCCTTTTATGGTAAAATCTTGGAAAATTTTAATAATAACGTGAAACAAGCTGGTATATTTTTTGACTTCTCACGGGCGTTTGATACTATAAATCACGCCCTATTATTAAAAAAATTCGAATTATATGGTATTCGCAATGGAGCATTATCATGGGTTAAGTCATATCTAACAGGAAGGTCACAAAATGTAAAAATAATGGAAGAGGGCAAAAAATATATCTCGAACAGCTTAAATATTAACACCGGAGTTCCGCAGGGGAGTGTACTAGGCCCATTATTATTTTTGATTTTTATCAATGATATAATAAAAAATATCGACAACACTTTTTTAACACTCTTTGCTGATGATACGTCTTCTATTATTTCTGCCAATAACATTGAGAATCTTAGCAAAAATGCTACAAATTGCGTTAAACAAATGGCCGAGTGGTGTCAAAAAAATGGCCTAGTCCTCAACACTCAAAAAACAAATCTTTTATTATTTTCCCCTATTAGAGTGAGCAATAATATCAGTTTAATGGTTAAAACAGAATCAACATCATCAGAATGAACATGTAAAATTTTTAGGTATAGAAATGGACCAAAATTGTTCCTGGAATTTTCATGTTAAAAGTCTAACCAGCAAACTTGCTACAAAAAATTATGCCATCCTGCAGCTAAGAGGTGTACTAAATATAGAGACAGTTAAATCTTTTTACTATGGGCAAATAAATTTGATGCTCTCTTATGGTATTCTATGCTGGGGTAACTGCTCTGGGATAGAGAAAGTGTTTTTATTACAGAAGAGAAAAATACACTACGCGTGCCGCTAATGACATATGTTCCACCGAGTAGGTTGGCTCAGGTGGACCATATACAACTTCTATTAAGCTTTACAATCACCTACCTCAGAGTCTGAAGGATTTAAGCAGCTTCAAACAGTTTAGAAACCATGTTTTATACTTTTTATCAAGTTATTAATTTTTGTATTGACTACATATATTTTTAAACTGTGTATTTATACATATTCTCGTATTATTTTAATGTGTCAGGTGTTACGTTGTACTGTGTGTACTATTTGACAATGCCAAAACTGTTATTGCAGTCTAATTGGAAATAAAATATATTATTATTATTATTATTACTTTCCATTCTTTCAGACACAAAACTAACACAATCAAACACAATTCCACAAAATCCGTTTTTACTTTGATTGTTTATGGCGTATGTTTATTTTATTTTTTTGTTTTCATAATTATACCTGTCTCTATGCCATTTTTAATGTGCACAGATAGACTGATTGATGCTGTTATGTATAGCAAAATATATTTTATTTAATTTCATAAAGATGTACTATTATAAATAGTGTATAAAAACACTGATATATAAAAAGGGCACTTTTTGTAACTACGGTTGGTCCGGCCGCCTCGTATCACGGGTTCAACAGTGTGTATTAGTTCTGATGTACAATAAAGTCACAACTAAGTTTATTCCGATTTTTAATTACCCAAATTGGTAATACCCAAATAGAACAGATGCGTAATTGGTACACGAGGGGTATAATTACCAGAATTCCCTCATCATATTTCCCTGTGGAATTAATTGATGGCATTATACAGGGTGATACAGGAGATATGTAACACACCGTAGCATGCTTATTTAAAAATACATTATTTTTAAATTTGGTGGACTTATATAATGCGTGATTGTTCTTTTTTATTACAAACACGAAATTTTTTCCACTTCCGGTTTCACCGGAAGTGACATCTACTTCGTTATTTTAAATGGCACCTTGTATATATTTTTTTCCTATCTGATTCTACTTAAATTTCTCTTTTCAACTATGTATAGCAAGACGGCATTCGTTTTTAAAATGGCTACTAAAAACCACTTTATTGCATTAAGTCAAGTTGGCTATGGTATGAAATGTGGCGGTAATTAATGCTTAATGTGCTGCGATATCAAAACAACCATGGTATACAATTTTGTGTTTCATATTTGTGTTGTTCTAATCAGTAGCCGAAGAGATTTTGTAGAATTTTTATATTAAAGAAAAATCTCTAGACTAAATCCCCGAAATCAAAAACTAAGATAGAAACACTAATTACTTCCACATCCAGTATAGTAACGACAAAAAAATTTTAAAAGTTTTTATTGTTCAAATAGGCTTAAAATGTCATGAAAAGTCGAGATTTTAAGTTTGAGAGAAAAAAAATTCTGTCTGTCTGTCGGTCTGTAACTTTTTTTTGTGCGCACGTTTACTCTGGAACCGTTTAAGATATTGACTTGAAATTTGGTTCACGTATGTACTTTAGCGAGATCTGGAACTAGATTATATTTTCATGTTGTTCCGACGAAGGGTTGGGGGTAAATTGGGATAAATTTGACGTAAATGGGTAAATCAAGCAGATATAAGTCCATAAAATTAGTATTTAATATATACAAGAGAAGCTAAGGTCTCAAAAAAAATTTTGGCATTGGCCACCCCCATTACCACCCCCACCTCCTTATTAAAGGGGATGAAAACAAATTGTGATTTAGTGTATGTACAAGAACCAGAAACCTCAAAATACTTTTTAACTTCATCCACCCCCACTACCACCCCCCTGTCACCAGCCCCGATGTGGGGTATCGTTTTATATGTTTTTTTCGTTGTGAGTGACTTGGATAGAGAATCTGGATGTGGAAGTAGTGATTCCTTGGGCAGCGGTTTTTTAAATTTGACCCATTTGTAAACTATTTATTCATCTTTCACTTTTACCCAATATAGTTCATTGTTATACCTGATCTTGCTTACTTTTAAAAAAAATGTTTTCGAAGAATCTCAAAATGTTGGCCATTATTTTCCCGGCAGAGTCGAATTCTTGTAACAGTACCTCTAAGCACATTTTCTAACTGCAATTCAGTAATCTCATTTATTGCTAACCTAACTCTCATTGCCAAGTCTTCCCTCTTTTACAGAGGAGTTGTATAAACTATTTCCTTAAAATGGCCCCGTATGAAAAAATCAAGTGACGTAAGATCCGGTGACCTCGGGGGCTATCTAATTGATAAAAGTGAAATTTGAATAAATATTTTACAAATGGATAAAATTTAAAATTAGTGTTCCTATTTTGGTTTTTATGATTTCGGGGATTTAGTCTAGTGATTTTTCTTTAATATAAAAATTGTACAAAGTCTCTTCGGCTACTGATTAGAACAAAACAAATATGAAACACAAAATTGTGTACCAGAATTCTTATGATATCGCAGGACACTAAGCATTAATTACCTCTACATTTCATACCATAGCCAACTTGACTTAATGCAATAAAATGGTTTTCAATAGCCATTTTAAACACGAATGCCATCCTGCTATATAAAATGAAAAAGAGAAATTTAAGGAGAATCAGATAGGAAAAGAATATATACATGGTGCCATTTAAAATAACAAAGTAGATGTCACTTCCGGTGAAACCGGAAGGGAAAAAATTTCTTGTTTGTACTACAGACAGGATGATCACACATGTTACATATCTCCTATGTCACCCGGTATATAAAAAAAATCACCCATTTAATATTCATATTATTTGTTAGTCGAATATAAAAATAATTTCCAGCATTTGGAATAACAAACACCTAGATCATCAAATAGAATGTCCATCAAGTATATTAGTATTCCTCAAAAGACTGCGACAATTGTCAGTTGCTGAATTTTGCTGCTGCTAAATTTTCCAAAACAGATATAGCCGTTAGATAACTATTTATAGTATATAAGAGATACAGGATCGACCTTAATTAAGTTCATTTATTTTAATCATACTTCCTTTATGAAGAATTATATACGAGCCTAACGTATAAACACTGGGCAAAGTAGAAGTCGGAGAGTGGATTATACAGAAATTGGCGAAGAAGAGAAATGATGAGATCGGAAATAAGCTTTATTTTATTAATTTGCTATGGTTTAGTGGTCAAGCTTTGTTGATTTTTGGGGCGTTTAAACTACGGAGATGCTGATCACTGTAGTAATTGAGGTTTTTTATGAAAAGTTTACATGTAATCATACACGCTCTGGCTTATATTGAGGGATTGTCGTCAGGCATACCACCCGGAAAAGTTGTGAGATTTATAATATTCCGGTAGTAGATTCTTGTAAATAGCAAGTTGCTACCGCCTTATACAATGTTTCCTAAATTGAGGCTGCACGCATTGCTATCTCCATTATTATAAAAGATAGAAAATCGGTAAACGGAGAATATTTCGGAGAATTTTTTGGACATTTCAGTGATGTTTGTAGATTTGATCTTGTATAACGCCCTGTCTACATAGGGGTTATTTAAATGAAAAAAATACCTTATTGACAATAAAATGATTTATTAACCATTTACTAGCAAAGTCTGTAGAGCATTGAGAACAAATAAAACAGGGCGTAAGTGAATAAATTCGTGCTAACGATTAATAAAAGTGACAAACAAATAATCTAACAAAGGTATGCACAAATAGACAGACATAACGGTACAAAATATAAAAGAAAAACTAACACAATCAAACACAATTCCACAAAATCCGTTTTTACTTTGATTGTTTATGGCGTATGTTTATTTTATTTTTTTGTTTTCATAATTATACCTGTCTCTATGCCATTTTTAATGTGCACAGATAGACTGATTGATGCTGTTATGTATAGCAAAATATATTTTATTTAATTTCATAAAGATGTACTATTATAAATAGTGTATAAAAACACTGATATATAAAAAGGGCACAAGGTATGCACAAATAGACAGACATAACGGTACAAAATATAAAAGAAAGCGTAATAAAGGGAGATTGGCCAATTCCGCAAATCAGGGCCGCGTCTAACGGGGGGCCATTTCGTGCCCCGCACGAAGACGCACTAGGCCATGGGGCGCCAAAAAGCCAATTTTCTTTCCTCGCTCATCAAAAAAATTTTGGGACGAAAAATACCCTCCCCAAGCTCAAGGTCCAGATTCGCCCTTGTTTCGACTAAGCGGTCCCCACCAAAAAAAGAGCGCCAAAAATGCTCTCGCACGAAGGCGTCTCATGACCTAGAAGCGGCACTGCCGCAATAATACTATAAACAGTAATAAATAAATAATTTTTCATTCACTTTAGCAAAATAGAATTCAGGACAAATAGTTTACGAATGAATAATTAAATATTTATTTAATCTAAACTCAAAAATACTGTCAGAAAACTTAACTACAAGGAACAAAATGTAGTGTTTATAAACCACAATTATTTACATAATTTCTTAAAGATAAGCGAATATGAATTGTAAAAGATTAAAAAGTAGCACTCGCGAAATCAAATCTATCTGTTGTTTACGCGAAGAATAGAGAGATGAAAGGTTAAATTTTTATAAAGTTAGAGTGACGTAAATGTAACAAAAAAATGCACTAGCACTAGCGATCTAAATGTTGAAGTGCCAACGAAAATACTGCACCAGTCTGCCTCAAATTGATGAAACGTAGGTAATTAAATGGACATAAAAACGTTTATTCTACTTACATAAGTGCTGGAACTTACAAGGGACACTATAAACATACTGCAATACTATTTTTAGTTGATTAGCAGAGTATGTAGTTTCGAAGCGCAGTTTTTACTACTTTTCAGTTGAAGTTACATGTACACATAACTATTTCTTTATAATTTAAATATCGTAAAGCAAACATAACCATTTGTCTAATTCATAAAAAGCCTGAATGTATGTACGAGACAAAAGAGATAATTAATTTATTAGAATGGTTTATAGTATATTACGTAATGAGTGTTGTAAGAAGCATATTACGCACGATTGAAAAGTTACGCACGATGCCGCGTAGCGGCGAGTGCGTATTTCCATGAGTGCGTAATTGGTTTACGACTCGAATTATGTACTATACTTTACCTATGATCATATTTATTTACTTATTTATTTAGTAAAATCTGAATTTAGTTTACTTTACTGTGATTTGTTTACATTGCGTTTTGTTTACAATGTGTAAAGCTCAACTTACATAGATGGCAGGTAGTGTGTTTTTTACTATTTACAGTAGTGATCGTAGGTAAAAAAATCAAACCATTGAAAACGCTGGATCTTTTACTTTCTTTACTAAAATTCAGATAAAAGACGCTTTCCCCACATTGAAGTCATCTTTTATATCATCCCTACTCGCGCAGACAAATGGGCGCCAAATGTGTGCCACGGGTTTAATTAGTGCATTCTCATTGGAGGAAGCTCTCGATATTGGAATGTATTTACGGCGTAAAACTAGAGTCTAGAAGGCCGCTTGGTGAAACAAGTTTAAGAATCCGATAGTAGCGGCGGTAATTCATTTTTTTAGTGGATAACAGAATAGGTAATTTATGCACGGAAATATAAAATAATGTAATTTAAAGGATTTTTATCGGACTTTATGACTACAGAGAAAATTGACCGTTACACTTGACTATGAGTTTGATGACGTAGAGTAGCGAAGTAATTTTAGCACTGGTAGATCCTAAAAGGTATTTTCACTCTCAGACTAGCAGTTGCAAAAAGACTCTCCATAATTTGGAAACTCGTCCGCTTTTCATCGATTTAACGAAACCTTAGGATGGATTTCTCCTATGAAACTTATGGGAAATTATATGATAAGATGAAAATTGACAAAGCACGAAATACCAAAGATATCGCAGAACACATCAATACCGATAATTTTGAAACGATAAACATATTAGTTACTTCATAATTAGGGCAAGTCCAGTGATTGATTGTCAAAAAGCAGATACAAAAAGGTTTTTGAGATATTAAAAGGCACACCTGTCATTAGATATGAAGTGGACGGCATGTAAAGATCAGGAGGCTCTACAAATTAGATGCTGAAGAGTGACTCATGCAGAAATAAAGACAATATTCCGCTACAAGAAGTTGTCAGTACTGTATCCCTGAAAGAGATTCTAGTCATTGACGATGGTTTTTTATTGCTGAAGAACTTTCTTTAATACCACTTGATGTCAATCTAGTATCTAATTCATAAGCTTTCCCGAAAGATAAATTCCAGCGCGATCGACATGCTGTCGAGTGTAATCGAACCTCTTTGTTATTTCTCCTCCAAAATGAATTCTTGAATGGACACCGATGAATAGAAATTTTTTTTCGAAATAATCAGAAAATCATAATCCAATAAAAGGTATTCCACGGGGTGTTTGCTACATCGATAGGAAGTTTTAAAGGCCTGATAAAGGTGGTCATTTAGAACTTATATGACCTGTATACCATTGTACAAAGTGTCACAGATTTTGAGATAACGACATTTTTAGATATTGTGGCTAATCCAGACCTGACACCTTTAACTTTCACGTCTGAATGAATGAAATAACTTGTTTATGAAGTTGAAATAACTGACCTCAATCACCTCATCAGGAAAACTAATGAAGCAGGTTCAAGAATTAAGGAAGATATGAAATTAGGTATCTCCACCATTGAAGTGAGAAGAGCACGAGGATACACTAGAAATGGTGGTTTGCATTTTGAATATCAAAAGTAATAAATTGTTCTTAATTGTGTCTTTGTTTCATTAATTTTAAACATCATAGTAGACATCATAGTAGACATATAGCAAATTTTATACAGAAAACCTTATTTTCGCCGAATTCTACGTTTTAGTGACAAATTTCTAATTTCCCTGGCACTGAAAAATATTTTATTCGAAAAACTTTTGCTACACGCATTTAGGCATTAATAAAGAGTCAAAAAAAATTTCAAATGTCAATTTAAAAAATGTTAAAAATCGATAAATCGGCCCTTTCTTTCATTTTCAAGGCCCTTGTGGGCCAGCTAGATATTCACCGATTTGGCTAAAACTCTACCCGAATTAGTTTTAGATACATAGTAATAAGTTAGTAAGTGGGCCATCTGTAAATTCAAATTTTCGTGTCTTTCAGCCCACCCTACTGTACATACACTAAATCACAATTTTTTAATAAGAATTTGGGGGGTGGCTAATGCCAAAAATTTTTTTGAGACCTTAGCTTCTCTTGTATATACTAAATACCAATTTCATGGACTCTTACCTGCTTGATTTACCCATTTACCTCAAATTTACCCCAATTTACCCCCAACCCTTCAACGGAACAAGATGAAAATATAATCTAGTTCTAGATCTCGTTAAAGTACATATGTGTACCAAATTTCAAGTCAATATCTTAAACGGTTCCAGAGTAAACGTGCGCACAAAAAAAGTTACAGACAGACAGACAGACCGACAGACAGACCGACAGACAGACAAAAAAATATTTTTTCGCTCAAACTTAAAATCTCGACGTTTCATGACATTTTAAGCCTATTTGGACAATACAAATTTTTAAAAATTTTTTTGTCGTTTCTATACTTCCACTGGACGTGGAAGTAAAATGGTCAACGACCCTATTTTCTTTAAGCACATCTCGAACTTTTTTGCATCTCAAAATCTATGATACTTTGTATACTGGTATATATGATCATATAGGTTCTAATTGGCCCACCCTTTCTATGACTTACTTAAAACTTTCTATCAATATACAGAACACCATGTATATTAAATAACTAGTAATTTAAATTCTTGAATTAAAACGAAAGAGTAAGGACAGTAAGGAGATGGACAAAACAATTTTTGTGCAATTATAAAGAAAAAAAACATGAAAATGCACTTTTAAATATTTTAAGTACCCATTATTTAATTTCCTCAAAATAGAAAGTATAAGCAAACATAATTTAATAATAATTTAAGTGCATGAAGGACTACCTACCACTCAGGCAATGTATTTTCTTAAAAGTGATATTTACTGACACGATAAATTATTCAAATGTATCGATATATACGTATCGAAATAACCTACTTTGATATAACTAGTTAAAAAGTCTGGAAGTTTAATCATGAATTTGTAAATTGTTAAACTTGGTTCGACTAAATATTTTCATAGGCTAATAATAACTAAAGTAATACGTACTCTGCAACTAATTAAAAGTTAAAGATAAACCCACGATAATTTGAATATATGAGTATGATATTAGCTTGATTTGCAACTTCCAACATTCCATATAAATGGAAAAATCAAGTTTTATGCACGTCACCTGGTGTCCGAATATAAAAGCTAAAAATGTTTAAAACCTCGCAACCATGTCCCATAATCATAGCATATAAAGAAAACCACATCCACATCGGTTGCAATATTAAAGACAAACCACCAGACCATTTTATTCGTTACGTATTGTTCTCCGACGAGTCGTCTTTTACAAACCACGGGAAAATCCGCACTGGCTTCGTCCAGTTGAATATCAGCGTCTTTGGACTGTGGTGTGGAATAATTGGCAACAAACTCATAGGCCACCACATTATTGAAGGCAACTTGAATGATCAAATGTACCGAGGCATTTTAGAAAATGAACTGCCAACATTACTTGATGACTTGAGCTTAGAAATGTAACAGAACATGTGGCTGTCCAGTACACTATTCGGTGGTTGTGTAGAAGAACGCACTACCGGGCGTCAAAATGACGCGACACCAATTTATTTCTCAGGGGGCGCCAGTCCCGTATTACCCCGTTCTTCTACCTCCCAGGCGGGTTTGAGATAAGATGCACTTCGATAGCCGAGTAATGGACCAAAGCTGCACTACCACAGATCGGAAATGACGCTCTCTCTGGACCTGAATTCCCTCGTTAGGGTCTTAATTTCCTGAAATTTTGCATAAAAAAATCCCAACCGAAGAATTTCTCTGCGGAGGGATTAATTTTTGTACGAGGAAACCACGTTTCGGTCCGTTAATGATGGAATCTATTTCTCAAAAAACGCATAAAAAAATCCCTCTCAAACCTCCGTAAAGCAACCAGAAGGTCGAACGTTAATGTGAATTAACTCGACACATCCGGCTTTCTATACGAAAGTTCCAGGGATTATAGACCGTCAACAGGCCTCAAGATCAATTAAGAAACAATAGTTCAAAGAATCAGTTTATTTAACAAACTTGGTTTTACAAAATTCTCAAGATAAGAATCGTGCCTTCCCCAATCAAGGTAATGACTTTCAGACCATACAAGCGAGAGCGCTCACGCTAACGATCGATTAGGTAGAAAAGATTCATACATACCTTCTCAGAATCAAAATGCGAGCATTTTTAGAGTCGTCTCAGACTCTGGGTAAATAAATAATTATGGCTGACTAAAATAACTTAAAAAAGTTTTACTCATTGAATTTAGGTTCGCTAGAGACTACTTAGCTTTAAAGTTTTTGTATCGTGAAGAGCCACGTACTCGAACACATTCAGAGGACTTATTACTGCATAAGTTGAATGGCGTTCGATCAGTCCACGACTTACTAGCCCTAATCACAGTCGTTCAATATTATCGACTTGGCAGCGATCCACCTTCGAGCGGCTTTTAGGCAAAATTGAATTTTTGGATTTTTATGCACAAGGCGTTTTCCTCTATAACTTTGTCATTTGAAAAGCCCCGTTATTGGCTTTTCTACCATTGCTTTGTCTGGACCACTCAACGCGCTCGACCAAATTGCGAGCCACTGAGTCAATCCAAACTCTTTCCATGCGAGAAACCGGCCTTGTACATGTGCATTGATTTTTATCAATTTTTGCTTATCGGCACTACGCCGGCTTTGTCAAAATCTTCTATTTTGCCTTTTGGATGCAGTGCATCGCTAAAATTTTATGCTCATACTTTAGAATTGGGCTTTCAATGACCGTACCTCAAAGGTCAATGTCTTTGGTGGAGGAATAAAAAATAAAGAACAATTCAAAGTATATTTTCGTGGTACTTTTTAAACTGACTTTGTGGTACTTTTGAAAAATCTATTTTAAGACCAATTTCGGCGTACTTTTGAAAAATCAATTTTCAAGCCAAATTTCAAGGTACTTTTGAAAAACCGCTGCCCAAGGAATCACTACTTCCACATCCAGATTCTCTATCCAAGACACTCACAACGAAAAAACTTTGTATGTGAAAATAATTGTTTATGGAACTTTAATAATATAATATTTGAAATCCTCTACCCCAAAAACCCATTAAACGATACCACACATCGGTAGTGGGGTGGGGGTGGTGATAGGGGGGTGGTAGTGGGGGATGGATGAATTAAAAAAATATTTTGAGGTTTCTGGTTCCTGTACATACACTAAATCACATTTTTTTTTTCATCCCCTTTAATAAGGAGGTGGGGGTGGTAATGGGGGTGGCTAATGCCAAAAATTTTTTTGAGATCTTAGCTTCTCTTGTATATACTAAATACCAATTTCATGGACTCTTACCTGCTTGATTTACCCATTTACCCCAAATTTACCCCAATTTACCCCTCAACCCTTCGACGGAACAAGATGAAAATATAATCTAGTTCTAGATCTCGTTAAAGTACATATGTGTACCAAATTTCAAGTCAATATCTTAAACGGTTCCAGAGTAAACGTGCGCACAAAAAAAAGTTACAGACAGACAGACCGACAGACAGACAGAAATTTTTTTTTCGCTCAAACTTAAAATCTCGACGTTTCATGACATTTTAAGCCTATTTGGACAATAAAAAATTTTTAAAAATTTTTTGTCGTTACTATACTTCCACTGGACGTGGTAGTAAAACTAGTCTGCGGGTGAAATTTTGGCGTACTTTTGAAAAATCGATTTTCAAGCCAAATTTCAAGGTACTTTTGAAAAGCTAATCTGCGGGTGAAATTTTGGCGTACTTTTGAAAAATCGATTTTCAAGCCAAATTTCAAGGTACTTTTGAAAAGCTAATCTGCGGGTGAAATTTTGGCGTACTTTTGAAAAATCGATTTTCAAGCCAAATTTCAAGGTAGTTTTGAAAAATTAATCTGCGGGTGAAATTTTGGCGTACTTTTGAAAAATCGATCTTCAAGCCAAATTTCAACGCAGTTTTGAAAAATTAGTCTGCAAGTGAAATTTTGGCGTACTTTCGATAAATCGATTCTTGAGCCAAATTTTGACGCCCTTTCAAAAATATTATTTTTCAAAGTCCAATTTGTGGTACCTTTGAAAAAGTATATTATTCATAAATCTTTGTCATTATATACTTCTACTCTCATATTCTGAACCAAAAACATTTCTCCTAAGTGAAAATTCGGTGTTTCTTTGAATTTTCACCTGGTCATTTCCAACGCCTTATAGAACCCAAAACGGTCCTTATGGACTGATCTGCGCCTCTGCAGACTCCCAAAAATGTCTTCAAATGAAATTTTTGCCTAAGTCGAATTTTGATTCTGTCTTCAACTTAGGACGATTTTGGAGAGTTCTACAACAGTTGCACGTGAAGTACTTGATCGTGATTTCAATGGTCGCTGGACCGGTAGAGCTGGTCAGGTAAATTGGCCAGCTAGATCACTAGATCTTACTTTGACAGATTTCTTTTTGTGGGGCTATCTCAAAGACAAAGTTCAAGTGTCAACCAACACGTGGGAGAATGATTGAGCGAATCGGAAATGCTTGTACCGAAATTCAAGCAGACACACTTCTCAGTTGTGTACAGTCATTTCAAATGCGGATTAATTAGTGCATTGAAGTGCCATTTTGAGCACTTACTTTAATTGAAAGACGATGAAGCGAAGCAACTGATATAAATCAAGCACTACGTATTTTTAGCCGTAGAATCCGAATCTGAATTAAAAAATAGGAGTTCCTGTTTAAGATTTCTGAGTTACCCGCCGCCCGACCTACAAGGATGGGGGGTGACTAATTTTAGCACTAATGTATTTCCTCCGCGGAATGATTAAATTTGATTATGGACATTTTTTTTCGTAGAGTGCTTATTGTTTGAGATAATTGAAAGTTTCAGGTTAAAAAAATCACCTGGTATTTGAAGTGTTGTAAAAACTTATTTGGAAAACGGGATTTAAAAAAATTTTAATTCTATCATGGCTTGTTTCCCAGTTGCAACTTTTGATTTTCTTACAAACGCCGTCTTAAATGTTACTTGTTTAGACACTTTACATGCAATTTTGTGAGAGGGTGCTCTTAGATCTTTACGTTCTATACTTAAAAAGTTTCATAAAGAGTAGCATAAACTTATTACGAATATCGTTACTATAAGCGGCACGAAGATATGAAAAATATGTAAATTAACTTTTAAGTACCGACGTAGGAAATAAGACTATAAAATGTAATTAACTGGATACACGGTATTTACGTTAAACGGAACCACGAAAGTAAAACAACCGCAACCGATTTGCTAAAAGGATAAATAAAATCAATTGAACGGTTGCCAACGAAAATGTTAACTGGAAATACTGCAACATGCTAAATGTTATATTTGATGGATGTGAAAAGTTATAAACATTTTGGTCATGCCAACTGTATTAAACAAATATTATAAATTCATGACATACATCGCCAGTTGAACAAACATTTTTAAATTATTTGAATATTGAGTCGATACACTCAGATAAATCGTTTTAGTATGTTTGGCACAATTGTAAAATTTTAGTGTAAAACGCTATACAGTGTTATACGTTCAATTGTGGATAATTTTTGTATATATTATTTGCCCACTGTAAATATTTCGTTACAATGATTTTGTTGTAATAATTTGGGAGAGTTCAATCCAATTTATCAAGGCGACATGTTGACAACCGTACAATTACAGCAAATGCTACGAACTCGCCCGATTTCGACATTATGTCTGCTTTATTTTCTACGAACGATAGACTTTATGCTACAAAATTGCTTAATTTAACCTGGAGTACGTGAATCTTTAATCATATCCGCACTTTGTACAGCTACATTAAAAATTATTTTTTAGTTGTTGAAGCGCCTTACGGGTAAATCAGCACGTTCTTCCTATTACCTAGCGCGGCAACGCAGAGCACCGCCGCTAGATGACGTAGTGCTACTACCTACTACCTACATTCATTTTATTATTATTTAGTTCAGCACTTGCCTAACATATTTCTGTAAGTCGGTTCATTGTTCAGTATAATTTTTATTTAATGTGGTTTAATGTGATGAGTTCAACAATAATTTATATTTTAAGTATTTGTTCGTGTGGTTATAGTTGCTTTAAGTGCAATTTAACAAAAAAAGTACGTTATGGTGTTAGAATTTAATATACCTAAAATGGTATAGTGTTGCATTTTGGTATGGATATAAACAATACCAATCAATCTATAATTTGTTTATGTAACCAGCACATAGTGTCTCTGGCAGTTTTTAGCAGTTTCTGTAAGTACAAAAACATTTATATTTTCCCGTTGTGCTTATAAGCAATTTGCCGTATTGAAGGGCTATATCCCTTGCTTCCCCTGGATATTATAGCTCTGGATGCTATACTTGGCATAATTCAACATGTGTCGTGTGTTTTTGGTTAATCCCACAGCGTCGTGGAATGTTGTGGTAACTCCCGTGTCCATCCCGTTGTTTGACAGACAAACAAATTGTTTTCGCCAGTGTTTTATCTTTGTTGTTAAACACAGGCAAATTTGCAAATTTTGTAATATACTCTTCAAGTAATATGCTACAATGCATATCATTTTATTTCATTTGTTATTACATTTACTTAAGTTTAAAGATTGATTCTTTTGAGTTAAAATTACATGTTGCTTAGTAGTAATATTTTATTTAATCTTTTCGTAGTGTAATGTTACGTTGACCAACTAATGAACTAATTATCTTTTGTTGTTAAAGTATACCTTGTAGTTTTGATGTATTGTGGCCTTTTGCCAAGCCTTATTGCCTTATTTTTATGGATTACCGATTACCTTTTTTATGTCAGTCCATCTCTCTATGTACCATTTATATTGTATAAATTGTTTGTAGAATATTATGATCCTCAGCACATTTTTATTTGCCCTGTATATCTCTTTGCTCTACCCATTTTTTATATTAAATATATATGTTATATTGTTAAATTTGAGTTTTATTCCAAAACCATGCCAATTATAAGTTTTAATTTGGGAGCTAACCTGGTAAAAACAGTACAGAAGTTTTGATAAAGTAATACATTTTTTAATATAAATATAAATGGTATTTAACCCGTTTTAGAGTAAAATTTTTTTACCCAATATTATTAATTATATTAGCATGATCAGACTTAAATCAACAGCCATAATACTACGAAAGGTACGCTCTCACGCAGAAATTCTCTTCTCGTGTCACCACCGTAGCGTCACTTGCTGGTACAACTAGTGCAGTGGCCATTTTTTTTAAAGAAAGAAATGTCACCTTAACCAATGTATTCAAAATCTTTTTCTTCAATGAAATAAAAAATTATGACTCATATGGTTGGTCGATACGAAAAATAGACAAGAATATGAAAAAATTGTAAAATCATTAAAACAATTATTTTTTCGTATTTTGACTGGTAATATGCTATTTTACTAAATTCAAAATCGTTTAATAAAGTGGCACTTTACCACGTGAAAATGTCACTTTAATATCTATATATAAAAGTGACATTTTCATGTGGTAATGTCAGTGTTAATAAAAACAGTTTGACTTTGACAGGAAATATTTCATATACCTTCTCGTATTTTTCCTTGGATTTTAAAAGAAGTAAACTCGAAGATGCTTCTCGAGCGGTATTTAAAATGTTCCCACAAAGACGGGGTTTGATTTTTTTAGTTCGTTGTTGGTATCTTTTTGACATACTAAAAGTCTAGAAAAATCTAAGTGTGCAAAATGCGTTTTTTTTTGGAAGCCATCTTGAAAAAGATTATGATAATGGTTTCAAAAAATAAAAACAAATAACAAAATGGTGGCCGAAAAACTGAAAGCTTATGCAGTGTTGAAAATCATATTTTTATTAATCAAAATGCGTTTTGTAATACAAATGCATATGTATTTCATCAATCTTACATCTTACATAAGAGAAAAGCTAAACCTAATAGTCTTCTTCAGTTTCTTTTAAGTCATTTTCTTTCAGTGCACTCTTTGTGCAATCTCTACCAGAACAGGTATAACATATCACAGTACATTCGACATCATAACACCGTACATCTACCACTACCACTCATTTGTATGCGTTTTGCAGGTGCAGCGGATCATATTTAGTAATAACTCTGGTGCAGGGCTCATTACACATGGGCTGTAGTTGATCTCCTACTTTGTTCCAACCCCAGTCTTCAGGATTGGCAATATTGGTGTCTATGGTTTTTCAACAAAGACATTGTAAATGTGCGCGGAGATGATGAACAGGAGCATCTTCTGTAGGTGGCAATCTTGCAATATTAAATTCACTTATGGCAGTTGTGATTTTTTTCAAGTAGAGATTATATCAGAGTAGGTTCAGAATGTCTGTCTTTGGATTTCCACCGTACAATGATACCAATGCTTTGGAGCTAATATTTGTGAGTTCCTTTCTGTTTACATTTTCTGATCCAAACAGAGTAGCGCAAATGCTAAATTCATCACATTTCCAAAAATGTCGATATGCTGCCGATTTACTTTTAGCAAATAAGGAGCTTGTAGTATTAGTCCACAGTACATCGCCCTTTTTCTTTAATGATTAGTAACAGGATGAATTTTCGTGAGTAGCTTCGTTTTGACGAGACGCCCAACTTTTCTCTCTGCGCAAATTTTCGGTAGTGGTAGCTAATAGCAAAAATTATTTTGTCTATTTCACACGAATTAGACAATTTGACAACCTGTCAAATTATTTTGGCAGTATGTTGTTGTGGACAAACACGGGGCTTATTATAATTAACTCGCGCAAACGTAACCAAAGCAATCGAAAAACAAACTCTTTAACAAACGTTTAACGAATGAAAAATATATTGCCAAAATAATTTGACAGGTTGTCGAATTGTCTAATTCGTGCGAAATAGAAAAAATAATTTTTGCTATTAGCTACCACTACAGAGAATTTTCGCAGAGAGAAAAGTTGGGCGTCTCGTCAAAACGAAGCTACTCGCGAAAATTCAGCCTGTTACTAATCATTAAAAAAAGGGCGATGTACTGTGGACTATATCGCATCTAGTTAAAGCATGTGAATAGTGAATAATTTTGCATCTCTTTTCGCCAAGCACATGTTGGATCAATTTAATATCACGTTTTTTATCAGTGAACGTAGATGACTGCAAACAAATTATTATGGCAAATCAAAAGTACAAGCATATCGGTGTCATCAGCAGCAACTGTTTTTCTTCTGCCAAGGTCAGTGCTGTTCTTACAATAACAGGGTCAGCATCATCTGTAGCATGAATCACAGTGTGGCCATTCGCTTCCAAGTATTTCTCAAGCATCGTTATAAACCACTGTTTATTTCCATTATTAGAAAGAAAGGACCCTTTCCCAATAAGAAGTGGAGAGCTCTCAGAAAATTTCACTGTTACTGATGGTTTTTTTGTGCAAATCTGATGCTCTTCATCCTTTGTACTGGAGATGGCATAGCCATCAAATACAATTGCCACAACTTTATATTGCTTAGCAATATTACTGCTATATAGTTGTAACACATCTGAAAATTTTCCAGCTTTTGACCATGGCAATTTGTGTAGTAGTGCACCAACATACGATGTTTCCGCAGGTAACATGTAATTTAAACTAGTTGCTATGTCATCTAGAGTTTTTGCCAATGATGATTTGTCACTTTTTCTCAATAACTGAGTTTCTGGATCAAATAGAGACGGAGGAAGTATAGATAATTCATAATTGACGTTTTTTTTTATCTATTTATTTAACGTCGGCCTATTTCCGCTACCAGAGCCTATCACCGACGTCAGGAGACGAGCTACCCCAACCTGGAAATTTTGCCGAACCTCTTCTCGTAAGAAAAGTAGGGATCTTTTACTTGCCTTCTTTACATCCCCTCCGAAGGATGGTATATCCACTACGTAATCCTCGTCTTGAAATTACATAGCTTCCGCGTATACACTGATATACAAGCCGCTAGAAGGTGGGACGAGATCGCTGTGTTTCCCAAGTACTAACCGCGCTGCACGTTGCTTCACTTGGAGTATCGAGGATACATACACAGTGAAGACCAAAGCTGGGCGAGTACACAGATACTTTACTCGTATTTTGTACTCGAGTACTAAAAGTACTCTTTTTTAATTATTCGTAAGTACTTTTTGGTTTAGAGGACTTAATACTCGTATTTGCAGCACATTAAAAATTACTCGTACAAAGTATTCGTCAAAAATTGTTACTTTTCACGAGTACTCAACCCCCCTCTATTTCTCTGGTACAGTAGTCTCAGAGATTTAGTTTACTTTAGTGTGCAGTCATTAGTTTACCACTCAAGGCTCCGGCACTAACTAGTCAATTGTCATCTGTCGTCAGCTCAGCAGTGTATATTATATATATTTGATATTATACAGGGTCTCTCACTTTTTATTAGCATGCCTTCATTAGTTAATTTTGAGAATAAAAGTTTCCATAATAATCGATCCTAAGATGCTTCGTTTCTGTGACACAGGGCATTGTATTTGTAAATACATTTTTATTATTATTTTTTAAAATAACTGCTCGCAAAAAAATTCGTGATATTGCTGCTAATGACTTCTTTGAGAGCAAATAATTCAATACCGAAAACCATTGATTGCCTATTATTGCCAATTGAGAAGATACAAAGATGGAGAGATATTTCCTATTCATGAAACTTAAGAAAAAATTATCGCCGAATTGAAATTTTGCAAATATTTTCAAAAAATATTAAACAACATTCAATTTCATTTGAAAATGCCCTCTTGTCAGAAATCGATAGGACGCATCGTTTTCAAGAAAAAGCGACAATACTGATTAGAAGCCAAATCATGATTTTACATTGTCTTATTTATTATTTTATTTTATTTACTTTCGGGATAACATTGAATGCCATTTCATATTTTTTGAAAATGTGTGGAAAATTTCAATTCGGCGATCATTTTTTATTATTAAAATAAATCATAAATTCCCCTCTATTTTCGCCACCAGAAATAATATAATAGATAGGTGATGATTTTCAGTATTGAATTATTTGCTACGAAATACTAAGTCATTCGCAGCAATATCACAATTTTTTTATAAGCGATTATTTACAAAAATGATAATAAGGCGCAACGTTTGAAGAGAGTTTTATTTCAAAATGAGGTCTTCTATGAAGTTCTGCTAATAAAAAGTGAGATGTCCTATGCCTATGTTATAAATAATGTTTTTATTTTCTGTGAACCATAATGCCTAATGGTTATTACGTTAAATTTGTTTTATTAAATAAAATGTTTTATTTTATTTTAAACTTGACTGAGTGTCTTTTTATCTGTTCTTATATATAGTTAAAAAGTTCTATCTAAAGACTATGAAGAGAAAATATTAACTTATTTTAATGGTTATGGGTACTCGTACTCGTTACTCTAATTTATGATGGTTTTGCGAGTATTACCCGTAGTTATACTTTCTTATTAATAAAATACTTGCGAGTATTGTACTCATAAGTAAAATGAATCGGGTACTCGTACTCGAATTTTTGCAAGTACTTTTTTTTGGTACTCGGCACAGCTCTGGTGAAGACGCATCTACGCTCGCCCCATAATTGAAGTTCTCCTTTAATTTTTGCAGATCAGGATATACAGACAAACATGGCAGCATTCTCTGGATACGGAGTTCTGTATCAATATGTTGAATAGTTCCGTCAACGACAATACCTTTTCTTAATATCTTCATTGTGACAGGTGGATCCTTTTTAACTATGCTAACAGAGTTGGAAGCTTTTCCAGTCAGTTTGGATTGGATTCGAGGTCCAATTAACTTAGCTTCATCTCTGTGTTGACTGTCTACTAGCCCACTGAAAATATTATGTAGCTGAACGCATTGTGAATCAAATGGATTGTGATCTTCCAAAAATTGAAGTAATGTAAGAAAATCCTTCTTATCTCTAGATTTTCTAGCATCGGATATTTGTTTCCTAGACTTTTAGTGTGTCAATATCATAATCTTTTTCAGCATGAAATATTCTGTAATTTGATACTGCACAGGATTTTTTATGATTTTTTAAAAAATTTTGAAGATGGCGGCCAAAAAAACACATTTTCCATACTCAGATTTTTCTAGACTTTTAGTATGTCAAAAAGATACCAACAACGAACTAAAAAATGCAATGTCTTTGTGGGAATTAGTTCCACCCAAAAACCTATATCTATTATACTATTATTTTAACGTGTATAATCACCTCCCAAAGTTTTTTTTTTGCATTTTCCAAGCGCCCTGTATTTCAATGCTTTCAAACAATAACAAACCTGTATATTTTATCCGATATATATACTTTATATTTAATACATCGTTTTAAAAAACTGTATTGCTTTCACAGAAAGGTCCAGTGTGATTTTCTAAAACGATATTAGATCGTAATAAAATCAGGCACAAACGCACCGTGATTTTACGTGACATCTCGACTCGGCCGTAAATAAACTCCAGAGTCTGTACCTCGCTTATTATTTTCACTCTAGATTATAGAGTTAACTGGTGTATTTCCTAAATGAAATGAAATATCGCTTGCGAAAAACATGAATTAGTCGCACAATTAATTTCTGTATTCTTCTGCAATTTTGAGGTCGTAAATTTCCCAATAAAAAGGGTTGTCAAAAATAATTCGGTTTAAATTTATGGCGCAACTATTAATTGTATTTCCTGCGATAATACAATCGTAAAATATTTAATTAAATGCAAACTTTATGAAGGGAATATTTCAGTTGTGACCAACATAAACCTAATTAATTTTTCCTGTTTTATGTTGGATATTTTATTATTTGGTGGATTTATGAACTCAATCGAAAGATACAATGGATTTGTCACTAACATGGATTGGAAGTTATCCAAAATTAAATGAACGTCATAGATTGTGCCGTTTAATACAGGTTGTCTCTAAACTTTGCAGCCTACTTTCGAAAAATGACATGAGCAGTTTCAATATGAAGAATTTTGCTTACGATGATTCAAAAATAAACCTTAGCAAAGCAAAGGCAATAATGCTGGGAATGAACGAGTCAGAAAAATACTACACTCAATCACTTCAATATAAAACTTATTGAGTCGCTTCTTTGTATATTCCGTGATTAGATCAAGAATTTAGGTTTAGGAGTGAATAAAAATATAAATTTTTGTGAACATGTAAAACATGTAAAACAGCATTTACAGCATTAATAGTACAGTAGTACCTAGAGGTAAAAAATATGCAAAACTTCGGAATAATGTCATATTGAACGGATTTCGTTCATTTTTGGCATTTCGGAGTTATTTAAGTTTACATTTGGCATCCAAGTGTTCATAAGATAATTATTTAGAGTGAGAGTTAAATATCTCAGAAACTGTGACACCTACGTCAAGGATGCTAATAGGAAGAATAATAGGTTATTAATTAAGCTTTCAACTGCTTTTTTATTTGTTTCTGTAGCATAAAAAGCAAAGAAGTTATGACCGAAGCAATGTGCGTCTACACATTTTTTTAATAACAACGTCGCCATTTTGTTGCTGTAATTAGCCAGTAATTAAAAAAAAGGAATTTCAGACACTGTTCCTCATTAATATATAGCATGACGTAGATGCTCAATTTTTTTGGTTTGTATACAGACGAAAAATGCAGTTTAAATGTTAACTATCTCAGAAATTGTGTTAACTATCTCTAAGAAATGGAATTAAAGATAATTAATTCCGCTTTCAAATTATTTTTTACTCGTTCCTGTAGCATAAGAAATAAAGAAGTTATGACGGAAAAATATGCGTATTTATATTTTTTATATATAAAAAGGTCGCCATTTTGTTACTCTAATTAGCCAGTAATTTAAAAAAACTATCTCAAATACAGTTTTTCGTTAACTTTACCTAGATGGTCAGATTTTTTGCTCATTTAAAGCACTTGCTTTACAAAAAAATGCATTTTAAACTTTAAAGGCAATTTCGAAACACTTGGATACCAAATATAAACTTAAATATCTCCGAAATTATTCATCCTACATCAATAAACAAAAAATATAATTAATTCCCAGTTTGTACTTTCTGTAATTGGTCTGTAACATTTTTTCGATAAGTAATACTTTTCGAGATACTTGCCGAAAGCCGCTTGGAAATACCTTTTTTTTTAAGCTAAAATCGCAATTTTGAAATCGTTATAACTTAAAAACTATCAATTTATGTGAAAAATTGCATAGAACCTTTTCTTCTTAAAATTTGATTCTACTTCAGCTCCAATAAATATATATTTTTTTTAAGTGCCACCCCCTGAGAGGGGGTGACATCCACCCTCTATAAATTAGCAAGCCTTCGCACAATATAGAAACTTTTCTGTGAAGGATTTACTACTATACTGCCAAAAATGAACGAAATCGACATTATTCCGAAGTTAAAACCTCTAGTTACTGTACTATAATGTCTTTGTGCAAATTCAAATATGATATGAATCAACAAACAAATCTGTTAATAGCTGAAAGGGTCCGCCACTTAAAACTCCCCAGACTCGTAACTTCCTTATTTTTTTAGCTAAGACCATGTTCGCACATCAAATTGTAGGTATTTTTAAGGCCTTTAAATATGCATTCAAAGTGATTTAAAAAAAAATGTTGAAAGAATTATTACAAAAAAAAAATTATTTCCTTGAATATATTTTACCCTCACCCTGTACATGAACTGTGTTAATGTTTTCTTATAAAGGTTTTAATTAGCTTCAATTTATGGCAATACCGGAACTGTGCGATGGCCAGCTAGATCACCAGATTTAAATCCGCTGGATTTCTTTTTATGGAGTTACCTTAAGGGATTTGTGTATAAGACCCAACCTCAGAACATTGAAGATTTAAAAAATAGAATAAGAAATGGATGTAATTCTATTCGACGGAATACTTTATTACGTACAGTGAATCGTGAAAAGATTTAACTAATGCATTCACGTTAATGGGCAAAATTTTGAACAATATTCGTAAAAAACTTAATTTTCATTGCAAAATCAACATTGTTTTATTTTTAGTATTCTTGTTTACATAATTAAGAAATATTTTGTTTGTTTTTTTAAAATAATTTTGCACAATATTTTTTTAATTTTTAATGAAATTAAGTCTACTACTAGCCTATAATTTTTTAAAATGTGTTTTTATTAAAACATTCATGGCTAACTTAAAAAATGTAAAATATTACTAATAACAAAGATATGGTTGATTTATTCAATCTGAAATAAATAGTACAGAACAACTTAAAAGTCGAAATAATAAAATAAAATAATTAAAAGTAAGGAGAAGCACATAAAAATGAATCATGATTATAAAAATTTGTATGTAAATATCTGTATCTGTATCAATGGGTTCATCAAGGGATATCACAAAAGAGAAAAAAAAATTGTTTCCTTTTATTTGTTGTTACTGTTTTGTTACTTTAAATATTGTTTATGATATGCCTTTTACAAATAAAGCTTAAAATTATTATTTACATTCTTTTCAAATTTATTTTAAGAGAATTCAATTTGGAGTCGAAAAGAGAGTTTTTAATTTTTTTCTCTAAAACGAAAGAGAATATCGAATATGACGTGATAACATAAATTGAAGCTAATTAAAACCTTTATAAGAAAATCTTAACACAGTTCATGTACAGGGTGAGGGAAAAAATATTCAAGGAAATTAATTTTTTTTTCGTAATAATAAGGTTTTCAAAATTTTTTTTAAAAATCACTCTGTATGCATATTTAAAGGTCTTAAAAATATCTACAATTTGATGTGCCGAACATGGTCGTAGTTTTAATAATAAGGAAGTTACGAGTCTGGAGAGTTTTAAGTGGCGGACCCTGTATATCCTAAAATAGATTATTGTAGTCCTGTCCATTAGTACCATCTCATTGGCCTTAATAGGCAAAGAAAATAATACACAACGATTGCATCTGATTTGTTTGTTGTGTCATGTTTAGTGAACAATATTAGCTGCGTATCTAGGAAGGTTTTTAGTTGAAATCAATACAAACTGATTAAATCCAAGTGACTTGATTATCTGTGTAACTCCCTGTAAATACATGTTTTGTTATTGTCTCTACTTGTAATGACAACTAAGCAACAAGGCTTATGTCTGAGGAGTTTTATAATTCTCGAATAGAGTTTACCCATTTTTTTTTCTTATATGTACCATTTTTGTAGTTAGTAATATATATGCTACGAAAAATTAACTTACATTGACTGATGCGAGTACTAAACTGCCTTACCTGAAACAATGAAAAAAATGTTAGATAATTCAATATTCGTTATATTATTTCTGTGTAAAATTGCGAATAAGTTTAAACGTGTAAGCGTATGTGAGTGCGCGCAAAACAGTGTGTTAAGTGTATGCGTGTAGCTTACGATATTCGCTAACAATCTGAATTATAAATTGGCGCTGACTTCGTCTGTTGTTAATCTGTTGTTATTCATCTATTAATTTAATACCTCCTTCAGCTGTATCGTTTACAACTTTTAATAACTTCAAAGCAAGTTTTGTACTGCTGATTAGTCTCCCAGGTTTGAGTATCGTCATTAAGAAATTCGATACAGAGGTTAAATCGTTCAAAAAATTTCTTTGTGTCCGAGGAAATAAAATTACACGTTTCCTTACTTTGTGTCTCATCAATACCACTAAATTTGAATCGATTATTGCCTTCTTCAAATAATCCTTAACCACGTCCTTCTTAGCATCTATTGAAATATCATCATCAAAGAAAGATAGAGCAGAAGCTCCAGGAGTTAAATACCACAAATGGTTTTGAGTTTTTGAAATTGCACATTGAGATATAGCAGGATCAATACTTTTATAGTTCATATAACTTTTTATAAATTGAAGGTCATGATATGGAGCTTTATGTGGAGAAGGAGGTATAAACCAGGCCTCAACGTATATTTTAATAATAAAAATACATATTTTAATAATGCTTTTTGCTTCTTTTGCTGTTAATTTAAATTAATCTCTAAATAAAAATATCTTTAAGCAGTATATTGCTTTTGCCATCCAGCGTTTTGCCTAGAAGTAACAGTCAGAATTAAACATTTTTTATAGTCATCGCGAGGTCGTTTCGTCTTTAAAGCGTTCTCTAGAAAATCAAGATCATAATTTTGTAATATTTGATTGATATTTTCATCCTCCATTGAAGATTTAAATTTGGTATGATCAATTTTAGGCCAAACCTGTTTAAAATGTTTAAATAATGCCACTAGAAGAAGGCATTTTCGCATCAAAAACACTCTTTAAAATAATTTCATAAGAGAAGAAACTCCCGAAAAAACAACGAATTCTAGACCAAAACGGCCGACATTAGAAACTGACAGAAACAGAAAAACTTCAAAATAATCAGTTCATTTCGCTATATTCACCAAAATAAAATATTGTCATACTGTCTTAATTGTATGTTATTATATTTTTCTAATTGTATTATTCAGCTATGAAGAAAATTAAAATAGGTCACGTTAATATAAGGTCATTATTGCCCAAATTTAATGATTTTCAGGAAATTTTACCCAACTATGAACTTTTCTGTGTATCCGAAACATGGCTTTATAATGTGCCTTCTGAGTCAGTAACTGCAGAAGGATATTCATTTATAAGGAAGGATAGAGAAGGAAGAGGTGGGGGCGTCGGTTTTACATTCAAAATTCTTTGAAATATACAGTTATAGAAACTTCCAATGAAATTGAGCAGATATTAATTTCGATAAATGTAAACAACTCCAAATATTTTTTTTGTGTAGTGTATCGTCCTCCACATCAGAATATAAATTTTTTTATTGACAAAATAGAAAATACTATTAGCTCATGTATGGCAATATCTAATAATATATTTGTCTTAGGGGACATAAACATTGATTTGCTCAAAAATGACAATCCAAGCACAATTATATATAACAACTTCTTAGATACACTAGGCTTGACTCAGATTATTGATCAACCAACCAGAATTACTTTTACATCTAGCACCCTCATAGATCACATTATTGTTTTGAATAAGGAGCTAGTCTCAGATATGGGGGTGCTGGATGTAGGTTTTTCAGATCATGACTTAATAGAATGCTCGATATCACTAAAGGTAAATAAAGCTAAGCAAATTTTACACACATATAGAAATTACAGTAGATTCGATAAGGAAAAATTCCTTTCGGATCTACGGGCGTCTCCTCTAGATCGTATTGTTTATATGCAGAGTATTGATGGTAAGTTAGCCATATTAAACGATACTATATCAAACCTACTTAATCAGCATTGATTTAAAACAGCTAGAATTTCGAAACCTCCAGCACCTTGGCTTACTGAAAATATAAGGTACATAATGACTTTGAGAGATAAAGCGAAAACTAAATATAAAAGAACAAAAGCAGACAAGGATTGGAATTATTATAAAACTCTAAGGAATTATCTTAATTTAGTCATACATAATGAAAAAAAGGCTCATTATCAACACAAATTTAGTACAAGCGATATAACTAAATATTAACTCATATTATAAACAATATTTTCCCGATAAATGGAAGCAACCCTTCCAAAAATTAGTGATCCCTCCGAACTCAAACACCTAAGACCGATCAGTATACTACTGACATTGTCGAAATTATTTGAAAAAATCTTGAATACACAATTAAGAGAATTTATTACTGTTAATAATATTTTATCAGATATCCAATCAGGTTTCAGGTCAGGATATAGCTGTACCACTGCTATGTTGCAGGTGACTGATGATATTCTGGAGTCAAGTGATAAAGGATTAATGACAGCCTTGGTTTTGTTAGACTTCTCGAAAGCCTTTGACACCTTGAACCACAATGTTCTTTTTGCCATTCTACACTATATAGGTTTCGGGATAGATGCCATTAATTTAATAAAAAGTTACCTTACAGATCGATCGCAGAGAGTAAAGCTTGGCGGAGTTACATCAAAACCATTGCCCGTTGCCGTTGGTGTACCGCAAGGCTCAATATTGGGCCCCTTGCTGTTTACCTTATATACAAGTGTCTTTATTCACTATATAAAATATTGTAAAGCACACATGTATGCGGACGACCTTCAGTTAATTTATAGCTTTTCTGCTTCTCAGATCCACGAGGCAGTACACAAAATTAATTCCGATCTTAGTACCATAGCTGACTTAACTAGTCAACATCATTTGCATATAAATCCCTTAAAATCTGTGGTGTTGCTGTTTGGTAGTAAAACTAAATGTAGTATGATTGAGAATCAACTACAAATTAAAATTGGTGACTTTCCTATTCCGTTAGTCAAAAGTGCTAGAAATTTAGGTCTAACTATGGATGCAACATTTAGATACCGTGAACATATTTCTAAGTGTCTACAGCAAGCCTATTTAAAGCTAAAATTGTTATATCCCCATCGCTCATACCTAAACAAAAAATTAAAAATTCTTTTATGTGAGACCCTAGTATTGTCAAATTTTAATTATTGCTCTCAAGTTTTCTCGCCGTGCATTGATTCTATCACTTTGCAGAAAATTCAGAAGGTACAAAACTCATGCTTGAGATACATTTTTGGCATCCGAAAGTTCCAACATATATCACATAAATTAAAGGACTGTAACTGGCTTAACATGACTAATAGATTTTCTCTCCATTTGACTTGCCTATTTAACAAAGTCATTAAATCCAAACAACCTTCCTATCTTTATAAAAAAATAATATTTCGAGGCGACGCTCACAATTTAAATATAAAGAATAAACATCTGATCACACCTCCAAAGTACAGGTCTTCTCTTTTTAAAAGGAGCTTCACTTATAATATTTTTAGAATCTATAACAATCTCCCTCCACATTTGCAAATTGAAAAAAATGATTCCTCCTTCAAGTTGGAACTACGCAAGATTTTGTTAAATACACAGATATACAACTAAAGTATTAAATTGTTAGCCATAATGGCCTTAAGAGGAGACAAAGCTCTGTCATAAGCCCTTGTCACATTGCAAAATGACCGCAAGTATTCTAAAGTAACTTTTTCTCTTTTTTTTTCTTTTTTGTTGTTTTGCAATGCCTTATTATTGTATATTTTTTTTTTCAGTAATTTAAATAATGTTTTTATAATTATATTGTTTAAATTGAACTCATATTGTTAAAATAGGTAATTTATATTGTTTATTTTGTAATTTATGTTTACGGGTTAAGTGTAAGCCGGTGGGCTTACTGAACTGAACTTCGCCCATTCTGCGAATACAAATATTGTATTTGTTTTGAATGAAGACATATTATTATTATTATTATTATTATTATTATTATTATAAATGTGATGTTACAAGGCAAATATAGCAAATTTATTTCTAACATTTGTTCTAATAAAATACTTGCACCATTTAAGTGACCCAAGTTCGAAGCAGTTGTATCGCAACATAAAGCCTTCACTTTATCACATAGGTTCCAGTGTAATAGTGCTTCATAAACTTTAGTTGCTTGCTCTCTTCCTGGTTATTAAATTGGTATTCCTAGTATATGTGGACTGCGTCTCTGTCACTCACTTTACATTCGTGTTCCCACTAATCATGTCTTTTTTTATTCTTAGGTACTTCGGAGTCTAATTCTTCGTAGGAGGAGCTTGCATGCAAGTTGCTACTTGATGACTCAAAGTTGTCTAATTCGGCTATATTTTCAAAAATGTTGGCGCTTTTCTCCATTAGTTTAGTTTCTTCTGTTTTCGTTCTTCCACTTTTTTTCCTGTTCAGTTAGTTTCCTATCGATACCATACATGAAACCTGGTCTTCCCTTTGTCCTTTGACTGAGTAAAAATTATTTGTCTTCCTCTATTTTTATTATTTCAAAGACGTTCGCATGAGCAATGTCAAATAAATCATCTAATTTATCTGCAATTTTTTTTATTTCTGTGCAATTTTGCTTGCCTTATAAGACTTTTTCTGCAGAGCTCTTAATTATTCTTATAGGCTTTCTACTTCTTTAACGAAAAGTTGCACATCACGTGTTGGGATACGCGCTTTGTGGCAAAAAACAATTACTTCTTTTATTACTAGTTTTTCACTTTCACGCAAATTCAATTTCACTTCTCGCGGGTTCAAAAAAAGTACACCCAATACTCATTTATTAAAAGGAAGCTTGCTTCCAATAATCTGTGGTGAATAACTACCTACGAGGTACAATAAACTGTTTTTTCTTAAACTTCAAGGAGATGACATGGTTGAACAAAATTTACAGACCAAAATCACTAAAAATATAACACACAACTCTCAATATTACTTCACCTAAGTAAAACCGAAAACTAAAAATATCTCTTAGGGGGCATGTGTAGGCGGATTAACGATATCTCCTGTAAGTGGAATTTACATGTAATAAAATATAGTTTAAATGAGTACCTAATAAAAATAATTATAAGAAAGATATGTCTTTTAGTAACAAATTTACCCACAAAAAATTCGCACCACTTCTCTTTATTCTAGGAAGACCAAATTTTGTGAAATTTTTTTTCTTAGTAAACGAAACAATTTCAAGGGGCGACAATAAGAATTCCAAAAAAAAAATTTTTCCTACATAAAGATGGGCCACCCTATATGTGTTTGTATTTCTTTGTATACATAAGCACATTCATTCAAACTTAGTTATAGACTTTTACTCAGTAGTATGAAAGCTACATAATGTCGGAATTCAGTAAATCCACTGAAACCATTTTCCATAAGCACAGTGTAGGGTCTTTTATGTCAAGGAGGTATGACATAAAGGCTACAATTCCTGATCTTAAATGTTAAAATCTGTTAATAAATGAAGAAAGGGACCTAATGAAGCTAAAATAGAACAAAACTTGCACGCGATTTTGTATATTTTAGCGCTTAATGAAACTTGGCTCTGAAAACTTTGAATTCTTAATAGTTATTTTAATTGCGGACAAGCTCAAACAAAATGAGTCGCAGCAAGCTGGACTTAAAGATAAAATCCTCGTTTAAAATTAAAATATCCTATTAATTTCCAACTTTATGATGTTCATTGTTTCATGTTATACATAGTATCCCAGAGAAAACTTTGATCTGAAATGATTTTTTAACGACTATGGGGTACCACACTATTGCAAACATTCTTATTTTTGATTTGCCGAGAAAAAGTCATTCTTTATAGAAAGTTTTGCTTGTCTTACGAAGTCATAAACAGTTATCCAAGTTAGGATAAATTATACAGGGTATTCTAAAAATTAGAAAATATAAAATCGACTTTACGCAAACTACCTCTTTATATTTTTATTGAAAATTTTGTTTAACAAAGTTTTTTCAATTATAGGTCGGTACCAACTGTCACCTCAACAAACTGCAACTTTATACCAGTATAGGTATATTAAACATTGACTTTAAACGTAATTTTCTTATTAACTCACTTAAAGTAGGTAGTATTACACCAACGAATGCTACTATAATTCAGAAACGTCTATAATAGACATATTTTGGTGCTTCTAAACTAATCGGCAGAATTCACCAAAGAAGTTAAGTTTCAAAACTAATTAATAAACACTTAAATGTCTCAAATTTCAGCCATAATTTAAAGACCTTCAGACCTGCAGCCTGTGTGGAAAGTGTCTACATAAGATTCATTTGTGGTTTTATATTCGCGCTTAAACAAACTATTTTCTGGAGTTTTAACCAAAGCAACTAGTAGTCATCTATTTAAACAACATATTTTACAAAAAAACTGCACTTTTTGCAGAAGTCACCAAACTTGCCGTGCATCATGTCCGGACCAATTGTCAACGTTTAAGAAGGGGAGCCACCTGAAACCTATTCCCCTAACAAAATGCCGGTGATGTTTTCCAAAATGGCCTTCATAAAATTTAAATCATTTTAATATAATAAACTTAGACGTCTAGTTATATATTTCTAGGGATGCTGAATTTTAAAATTTATTATTATTTTATTTTAATTTATTTTCAAGGAGTGTATCAAGGCAATGTTGCCGTGGTTTTTTCTACTAGACCATGTTCACTATACAAGATGGCTGACCGTCCATGTAAAAAAGCTTCCATTTCGTTCATTATCAGTGCATGCCGAGTTTAAGACAGGAAAGAGTATGAGCGAGTAGCAATGTAAAAGTGCCCCGCACCTACCGAACTAAAATGGCTTCCATAGGATGTCTCGTATACTTACTGTCTTGTGTACAAAGTTTTAAGCTCGTGGACTCTGCATGGGGTGAAAAAAAAAAAAAAATTACCCCTAAATGTTTTATTTTTTTTCTCACCTCCTATTTGACGGATCGCTTTGTAATTTGGCACAAATAATATTAGTGTCGGGATAGTTTATTTTAAAAAATATTACTCTTCTACAATGATTTTATGCATTAAAAAAAATTAATATATTTTTTCAATGGCCTGAAGGGTGACTACCCTGTTCGACACTGTTTCCATATTTTGATATAATATGTATTTAAACTATAACTATAACATATAACAGTTACAGTTTTGTTAATGCGGTGGAACAGGATGAAAATAAATAAAAATTATCTTAACTTGCAATATTATGAGTATATTATTTAATATTTAAATAGGTAATCATATAATTCATTCATGTTTAGTTATTTCACTTCAGATAAGACATCGCAAAGAAAAAGAAGAACAAGAAAAGCGACGTCAAGAAGAAAAAGAAGAGCAAGAAAGAAGACGTCAAGAGGAAGAAAGGCGGCGTCAAGAAGAAAGGCACGAATTAAAGGAAATAATGGAAGACCTGGAAATAAGGCGTCAAGAGGAGAAAAAAGAACAAGAAAGACAACGCCAAGAAGAAAAAGAGGAACAAGAAAGACGGCAGGAAGAACTGAGGAAAATCCTGAGCGATCAAATGAAAATCCAACAAGGCGCTATGAATTCAATCACTAACAAAATCAAAGAAGAGATAAACAAGGTCGAAGATAAAGTAGGTGTGGCCAAGACAGAAGTCAGTCAAGTCAAAGGGGAAGTAAACGACATCAAAGAAAAGATGAGTGCGGTCGAAGGAGAAGTGGAGCGCCTTAAACGACAATTGAGAGAGAAAGGAGGCCAGCTGGTAGCATCATCAGGTCCTCGTTTAAAACCTTCCGCATTTGACGGCCAAAGCTCATGGACAACGTACAAGAGACAAATTTTGAGGCGGCTGCAAGTGCGAATAACTGGGATAACGACGAAACGGCTATGGCATTAGTTCTGGCGCTAAGGGGCCAAGCCTCAGAGTTACTTCAGACTATCCCGGTGGAGAAACAAAGGGACTTCAAAGTCTTGGAAGCTGCATTAGTCTTGAGATATGGCGACCAACACCTTGTCCAAGTATAGGCTCAGCTAAAATCAAGGACGCAAAAGGTTGGGGAAAGCTTACGAGAATTCGAAGCTGTGATAGAGAGACTAGCACACCTGGCATATCCGAGTGCACCAAGAGAATATCAGGAACAACTAGTCGTGGGAGCCTTTTTAGATGGCATCAGGGCCGAAGAGGTCAGGCGAATTCTTAGATTATCGCGGCATCAAAGTATTAGCGAAGCTTTGGTGCGTGCCCTCGAAGTAGAAGCAGCCTTTAAAGAGACCCCGCGGTCAGAAGTGACAATTGAAGAGGCACTAAAAACACAAAATAAGTCATTTTTCAATTGGCTGCCGGACCGCTGGCTACTCACGCCCCCGCTCTGTCGCATCTGTCTTACAAATCTCCGTAGCTCCATCTCATACTGTTACGTTCTCATATATAGTATCTTATCTCCGGAATTTAGTATGTATAGTGTGTATATCGTACTCGTGGTTTTCTTGTGTTATTTGTATTGTACCTAATACTTAATTTTTCCCTTTTTAAAAAACTTAGATAGTAGTTAGTGTTATGCACGAAATGGAAAGTTCTACAGTTGATAGCAATAGTTCTAAGAGCAAAATCAGCTCACTTAATTTAAAACGCAAAAACAGTAACAATGTATAATATGTAAAAAAAATGGAGGTACTATAATCGAATCAACCAATGAAACTTTCTTTACTGCCACAGTTAGATGAGGAAAGTGACTTGGATAAATGATTTTGTTTTTTATGAGTTATCATAAACATAACCGGCGTAGCTCAATCGGTTAAGGTGTATTGAGTGGCGAATATGCTGATCGACTGCCTACCGCGCTCTGGGTTCGACTCCCAGCCCAGGTATTGACAACACCGGTGGCTGTGGATGTATGTCTGCGTTTTTCCAAATGTGTAAACCCCTTCCGCACAGCCTTGGCTTTGGATTTGGGTGTGGTGTGTTTTATCATGTTCCTAATGGTTAATAAAATAAGTCTTATAGATGTTCGTATGTAATAATAATAACAGCCCGTCTAATGCTCTAAGTGAATTCCATTACAACCACAAAGCCTTCAATCCTACACCTTTCTGGTCGGGTTCCTTCTTCCTTTGCTCGCAATATGGATCCGATTTCTGCATCACTCAGTTACTCTTGTCTGAATGAATTATATGATTACCTATCTAAATATTAAATGATATACTCGTAATATTGCAAGTTCAGATAATTTTTATTTATTTTTATCCTGTTCCACCGCATTAATAAAACTATAACTGCTATATGATATAGTTATAGTTTAAATACATATTATATCAAAATATGATAATAGTGTCAATCAGGGTAGTCACCCTTCAGGCCATTGAAAAAATGTATTAATTTTTTTTTAATGCATAAAATCATCGTACAAGAATAATATTTTTTGCAATAAACTCTCTTAACACTAATATTATTTGTGCCAAATTACAAAGCGATCCGTCAAATAGGAGGTGAGAAAAAAAATAAAACATTTAGGGGTAAATTATTTTTTTTCCACCCCATGCAGAGTCCACGAGCTTAAAACTTTGTACACAAGACAGTCAACATATGAGACATCTTATGGAAGCCATTTTAGTTCGGCAGGTGCGGGGGCACTTTTTACAGTGCTACCCGCTCATATTCTTTTGTTATATGGAAGTCGTCCAACTCCTTTTCTCCGGCCCATGAGCAACACAACAAGAATTTAAAAGATGATGCTGGTGCTGTCGGCATTCTTCAGGTTCTCCAGCTGCATTGCGGAGGTGGGCTATGGCAGGTCCCAAAATATTAGTTAATGAATTCACAAGTCAAACGAAATCACGGTCCGGACACAGACCATTGCATCATGAACGGTACATATAAATCTTATGGGGGTCGTTTTGGGAAACATGACCGCCATTTTATTAGAGAGATAGGTTTTAGGTTTCTCCCCTTCCTAAACGTTGACAATGGGTCTCGACAGGATGCATGGCAAGTGCGGTGTTTTCTGCAGAAAGTGCAGTTTTTTTTTGCTTACTCGACCGACTATAGGCATTATGTCAAAATTGTGCCCGCTTATTGGAGGAAGACTTCCAGCGCAGCAGTTTTACCCACCATTTCCGCGCTAATCTAGAATGTTAAAAATATTGAGTTGTAAACAACAAAGATTAAGACAGTATCGGCTTTAAATATTTTAGTAATAATAGCAATTTAGGTCATTTTTGTAACAAAGATATAAAATAATGTAATTTAACGGATTTTAATAAAAATTTACGAATACTTAAAAAGTTGACCGTTACAAAATAAAGGATTAGTTCATTGTCTCGATGGACATTTTTTGTCCGTGGAATTTTATTGCTTTATTATATTTATCAGGTTGTTGATTACGAAAAAAATATTTATTTGGCCCAGATGTAAAATCATCTTTAGTTATGTTGTATTTTTAGGCATATTTTTGTAGTTTTCTTCAATTTTTCATAATAAAAATATTGTTTACCACTAAGAAACTTTGATTTTAATTAAGATTTGAAGCTTCGCATCGGTAGATTTTTGTCCAAAAATGAACTATTTTCCCACTGTGCGACGATACGGAGAGGATTATGATATATTTTCGAATATCTGTGCTCTGATTTTAAAAAACAAGGGCGACAGAAGTTGAATAATTTGCGGGAACCTTGAATCAAGAGCTTAGACAGACACTTTATTTTTTTTTTTTTTTCCTCCTCGTGGCTTTGGATGAAACCATCAGCCAGTAGCTCTTGATTTATAACACACTCGTGACACATGCAAACAAAACTCTTCCAGCATATATTCAACCCTGTTATTACCTACTATTAACCTAACCAAAGCTATATATATGAAAGGGTAAAGTATGCATGCAATACACGTACGTGTATGCGCACACACTAACACAAGTACATACACCTATCTATCACAGGGATATATAACGGGGACACTCATTTCACGTCAAGGGGTCCATCTTGACGACTTCATGGAAACATAGACAGGGTAGGGGGGCCACGGTATGATAGGTTAGAACTACACAGGAGCAATTAACACCAAGGTGACAAGTTTAACCTAAAAAATTATTTGACTTATAGACTTATATTTGTTGATTTAAAAAATATATACAATGCTGTGAAGGCCTCGAAATTTTCGGATACCAGAATATTATTAACATTTAGAGGTAGGTAGAATCCGAGTTCTACCAGTTTATCCATTAGAACATTCGTTTGACCTTGATTAAGGGCACAACTAAAAATTATATGGTTTATGTCTCCAATTTGCCCACACGTACAAAGATTATCTGTACGTATTCTTATTTTAAAAAGGTGTGACGCGAATCGTCCATGGTTAAATTTAAGCCTTGCAATCGTGGTATAAAATTGTCTGGATATGTGTGAATTATTGTACCAATGTTTATTGGGGAGTGTAGGATGTATAAGAAAGTAATTTGTTGATTTATCAATATAGGCATTTTTATATATCTGTTCCCAGTTTTTTCTTGCCTTAGCTTTGTAGATCGGGATTAGATCACTATAAGGAACTTCATTTATTACTCTCGTACTATTCACCATTGATTCTTTAGCCAAATAATCTACTCGTTCGTTATACTCCAAACCACAATGCGCCTTTATCCACATGATTTTTATATATATATTGTCGTTCCGTGCCCGCTGATATATTTTGAAAATTTCCCCGATGAGAGGTGTTTTGATGTTTTCAACGTTTTGCAAAGATTCTACAACGGATTTTGAATCTGTTAGGATAAGTGCTTTTTGAACCTTGTTGTTTAACACGTACTTCATGGCTTCTATTATAGCATAAGCTTCGGCGGAAAAAATGGAGGCATGTTCAGAAAGTTTTATTTTTTCGTCATAATTTACTATTGGAACGAAGAATGCGCAGCCCACACCCTGCTGACTTTTGGATCCATCTGTATATATTTTGAGATAATCCTCGAAATTTTGCAAATTTTCCAAGTAAATACTTTTATTGATGACCCTATTTTCACCGAAGGGTGGTATAACTGTTGGAATTTGCTGAAGAAAACATTGTAGGTCTAATTGTTTTTGTGACGATGACTGATCAATTATTATATCTCTATGTTTTGAGGTATCCACAAATGCTTTTGCCAATGGAGGGGAGACACTTTATTTGTTTTCTAGTCATTATCTTTTCAAAACTCTTTGTGGTTTTTACCCTATTTTTACCCCTGATGGCACAGAGCAGGTATATGAGTTTGGGAATAACTCTTGTTAGTCTCTTATCTTCGCAACAAATATATCAATTTAGATGCAGTTTCCACCATACGAATTTTTATAAGAAAAATAGATATTTAAAGCAATTTCGTCCGCCGTGTTGATTTCACCATATTGAAATTAAAAAAAATTATTCGAACACAATGAAATTGGAAACGAATTTGTACTTTGATTTTCAAACGCGAATACTGAGTAAAAAGTCATGGCGAATTTCGCGTCTCCTGACACGTGACGCATGAGATAGATACCTCCCTCCCTCCATTCTATTCGACATTTTGAGAACACCTAAAAATCCCAGGAAGAATAACAAAAAAATAAGAACATTTAGATAATATTGATTCAAATTTCAGATTTCCAATTCTTGATAGTTTTTTTTCTTCTATAAAAAGTGCATCCAGTAAACGCCTCCTGTGGCCGAATTTGACTAGACTCCTATCTTCCTGGTAAATATAGTTTCACTAATAATAGTATATAATAGAAATGCCATATTTCACTCAAATATAATGAGATATTTTTGTGTGTCTGTATTATTAGTTTTGATGCTTATCTACGACATTTATAAACATCGTATCCTATAATTATTGATGATATTGTACGATACGATACTCCCTGCCTTTAATATATTTTATGTTCATTTTAATGATAGATCAATTTATAGATAAGTTTATATTTACACTAAATATTACTTCAAGTTAATACAAACGCGACGAAATTAAGTTGAACTATTTATACCCTTCTAGAACTAAGAATAGGGAATGTCTGAACTTTCTATGTGGCTAAAGCAAGTTTAAAAAGATCTAAACTAGGAAGTTGGCTGTTAATATTGTAGCTTTATTGTGTCCAGATAGAGAAAACATGTGGGTTTTAAAACAAGTTTATAATAGGCATACAACAAAAGTCTCATATTGATTTATGTCGTTTTTGTCAATATACAACTTAAAACTAAAATACTGATCATGCTTCAAAGGAAAATGTAATCGCATTAAATCTTTTGAACAAACATGCTACTTCAAGTTCAGGAAATGGGAAAGCATCAGAGCATCCAAAATAAATATGTTTCTATTTGTAGATATAGTCGGAGCAATGGATCTTTGAACGGACGTCAGTAATTTATTTTTATTCATTTATTTATTTATTCACTTATTCACTTACAGATCACAGTACAGGATATCAGTTTCGTATAGTTTCTTAACACTACGTAATCTAATCTAGCTAAACCAAGTAGCCACAAATAATACAAACAATAAACAATAATGTACACTACATTCTAATACAAAGAGTTAGTAGAGTGCATTAATACGCTTATTGTGACTTCCGTGTGGGTTTAGTTGTTACAAGCTGAATTTGATATAAAATTAATGATGATATACTGATGTTTCAAAATCTCAAAGCCGTCAAAAAATGTCCTACTCAAAAGGTCATTATAATCAAAAAACGAGTTATTTCTTAGTGAATTAGGTATTATGATATTTCTACTTTTTAGTAATAGCAAATTCTTGTAACCATGAATAGAACTCAAAATAACTAGATTTTCGAACATACCCACCTCGAAAAATCATGCCTGCTCACCCTGCCCCCCCCCCCCCCTCAAAGGGGCTGCCTGTATCTGAATTAATTTACATTAAAATTAAAATATCGTGGGCTAAACAATATGTATTACTTTAAAATAGTTTATTTACATCGTTTTCAAAATAAAAATGTAATTATGTATACAGGTCGAAGCGCAGTCTAATCCACGTGTAGGTCTTCCTTTGTGGATTTTCTGTGTTTTTTCACTATATAATTTTCATATGTCACATTTTATTATAATTCTAATCTTTGGTGGTGAATAAATATTATTATATTATTATTATTAGAAATCGGGGAAGAGTACATATTCTTTTTTCCCTGATTTCAAATATATATAAAAAAAAATGTAAAAAAAATAAATAATAATAATAAAATAAATTTAAAAATCCGGTAGACCAATTCCATAGCTACCAAACAGCCCCGATTTAACACGAATGCATTTTTGTGGGGATATTTAAAGAATAAAATAAATTATAACCATAAAATATTGTTCATCTCTCCATGACCAAACCTGACTCAGTGCCAATCAAGCATGACTTTGACTGCCGCCCGTTTGATGTGCTGATTGAAAGCCGTCAGGCGGGCAGGGTCGAAGCTCTGCGGTTGGAGAAAGAGTCATACATCTGGTACACAGATCAGAGCTGGGTAATTCCTGGTGAAAAAGTACAATTACTTTTTTCGAGTAATTGTAATTGTATTTAAGTACTTTTTTATTAAAGTAATTTTTTTCGCCATTTTTTCTGAAATAGTGATATTTTATTTTTTCCAATGGGTCAATTTCTCGGCAAGTTACAGCCTCCAATATATTTATTTATCAAGAAAATCATCAAGCAATTAAATTAAAATGATTTGAGGTGTACTTTTTTTTGAATCCACGTTACTACAACTTAATAAACCATAATAATCATGAAGTGTACATACTTTTTAACAGTTTTCAATGAAGAATACATTTTTTGAAGAATATATTTTTTTATTGTGACGATTGAGTTCGGGCGTGATAATATATATAAGTATATTTTTCCCATATCCATCCTTTGCTTGTTTTGTTTAAAACAAAAAAGCATCAGAAAGGTACAATTTCCATCTTTTAAATGAACCAACGCTCATATAGATTGAACAAATTCTGATTTAGTGACATGTAATTCAGTGCGTCGGTGTCACAGTCATGCGTATTTAAGCGCGCAAGTGAAATGTAAATTTTTCAGGATATTATTCTACACACTTTCACGAACTTTTTGTGGGTAAAGACCTTTATCGACTGGGCTATTAAGCTGCTTTTTCTATATATTTATTTATTGTTTCCTGATTACTCTTAAGGTTAAACATTCTAATAACGTTTCTAATAAATATTAAAACGCAATATTACACAACACTTTTAATTAAAATTTTTAACTTACCTTTTTGTCTGTTTGGTCACTATAATTTACTTTATAATAAAAGTAATTAGAAAAGTAATTGCTAATTCCTTTTTAAAGACATGCACTTTGTAATTGTAATTAGTTCCTTTCTTAAAAAAGTAATTTGTAATTGTAATTATTTTAAAATTACAAGTAATTACCCAGCTCTGACACAGATGGATCCAAGATGGTTGAAGGGATTGGTGTGGGCGTAGCAGGGCCCAAATGCAGGCTATCTAAAGCCCTTGGTAACACCTCAATCATCTTCCAGGCAGAAATCTATGCTATAGATCAATGTGCCCAGGAATACCTAAGTAGAGGCACTCGAAGGGCAAAGATCTATATACTTTCAGATAGCCAGGCAACATTAAAGGCTCTCAGGTCCTATACCTTTGAGTCAAAAATTGCCTGGGAATGCAGACAATCCCTCAAGCAACTGGCAAAAAACAACAAGGTTACCTTGATGTGGGTGCCAGGGCATGAGGGAATAGAAGGCAACGAATTGGCTGATAGCCTCGCAAGAAAAGGGGCTGAAGCCTCGTTTTTTTGTACCCGAACCGTTTTGTGGCTTATCCAAGGGACACATAACGGAGGAGGTCATAAAATGGGAAAAGGAACAAAAGAAGTCCTACTGGAGGAACACTCCAGGCCAAAGACAAGCGAAAAGATTTATAGCCTATTTAACAAAGAATGCCACAAGGCTTCTCGAACTTGAAAAGTCCGACCTAAGGCTGATTACAGGCCTTCTAACTGGCCATTGCTCCTTGAGATATCATCTCAAGAACATGGGTATTGCAGAAAGTGACAAATGCAGACACTGTGAAGCTGCAACTGAAGCTGCAACTGAAACTACGGAACACATACTTTGTGAATGCAAGGTGCTAGTCCGCATTACGCTAAAGTACCTAGAACAGGCGGAATTATCGCCTGAAGACATGGGGAAATTAGCTCCCAGGAAAATCGCAAGCTTTGCAAAAAGTCTTGGAATCCTGGGCAACTAGATGCAGGGTAATTCACAACACCTTTTAGGTCGAGGTGATGACGAGGTGACGACAGGCCAACCCAGGGCCAAGCGACCCCTCAAACAATCTACAATTGCTCATCTCAGGATTTTATTTTTATTCTTATAATATATCAAACTCTTAATGTCCAATATGCCAAGAAATAATACAGCTAGACCTATCAGTCTTTATATATTTGAAATCAAGGAAAAAGATCTAAAAGAATATGTAAAAACATACAGGGTTTCATTTAAAAAACAACTTTCTTTGTTATATCACGTAACTTATGCAAGCAATTGGTTTTTTTATTGCATTTAAAAAATATACGAAGCTTTTTTTAAATTTCCAATAATAACAGAAATAAAGAGGGGATCAATAGATAAGAAATAACCCTGTACAATGAAAAACGAATTTCTCTATTCTGTATAGCGCCCAACGTGGGGCGCCACTTGCATATTGCTACCACGCTGCGAATGAAAGACACAATGAGAATTTATATGCTGACGGCGTCAGTGGCACCTTTACATTCGATTTGGCCACTCTCAAGGTGGTTTACTAGAACTCTTACAGTATGATTGTCCTTCAAACACAAGGTGATAGGAATATCCACAGTAACAACTTCATTTTTAAGGATGCATATCTCCTTAAAGTTTTTCGGACAAGATCTAAACCACCCTGTATGTGGCTTCCTTTTCTTTCCTTATTCATAGATCTACAAATTGTTCACAGTTCACCGACATGTCAGGCAATTATAAAAAGTTCAGTTAACAAGGTAAACCGCCTTTCAACTGTAACAATAGCAAATATTGATTTTTGTACGAAAAAACGTAATGTATAAAAACAGTTCAAGGCGATGATGAAGCAGTAAGTTCTATCCCGTATCCGACAAACCTGCACACCGCTGGATAAAGAAATGTCCGTAAATTTCAACACAGAGGAAACAGGATACACTGGAAATACTCTAAGACCGTGGGCTTGATTGTTATAAAAATATTTTATGAATCAAGATTTCTTGCGTTGTGATAACATGGCTAGTTATACGTTGACACAAAATAGGAAGAGATTTCTTGTAAATTGTATAAAATAAATGTACAGATTCCTTCATACACTTGTCAACACTGTTATGTAACCATCTGAAAAACTAGGCCGTCGCCGCTGAGAATACTTGAAACTTTAAGGACACTCAAGTTGGTGGCAGTACGAGTACTGACCAGCGCTAGGGCCTTCATGACTAACATTTTTCTTTTGTAGTAAGATAAAAGAAATCCTGGTCTACTTAATACATTAGGAAAAAGAGCCAATTACATAATAAGAAGGAAAATCCCACAACAATGTGGTATTTGCGCGGTATTTAGATGAAAACATAATTAAAACTTTTGTCTCTAATTATGTTATTTACCTTATGTTATTTCTTCATGATGTTTAATCACTTGTCAACAGATTTTTAAAATTTAATTACAGGGCAACTGAGAAATTAATAACTTGTGAAATATCCATATAATAATACTATAAACCCAAGAAAAAAAGAAATACAAAATAACACAAAATAGACTATGGCCAAAAAATACAAGCACATAAATACAAGCACATATATGATTAATTTGATACTGTAGTAACACGTACTCAGAGAGAAATCATTTTGCAAGCTTAGGAATAGCCTGATAGAGCTAATTCAGGGCGCATCGGCGTCTTTGGTCAGTCTACTCACCATTCCACGTTAATAATCTACTTTACCGTATCTCTTGTGACTATTTGATATATTTCAGAGCTCTAACACTATCAAAGAGCAGAATATGTATAAAAATGATTAACAATAAAAATTGTTAATTTGATACACTTCAAGAATTATATAATATACTTAGTACTTGTATGGGTGACCCATCTTGGGAAACACAGGGATCTCGTCCCACCTTCTAGCGGCTTGTATATCAGTGTATACGCGGAAGCTATGTAATTTCAAGACGAGGATTACGTAGTGGATATATCATCCTTCGGAGGGGATGTAAAACAGGTGGTCCCTTGACTATTAAATGTTAAGGTTAAAAGATCCCTACTCTTCTTAAGGGAAAAGGTTTGGCAAAATTTCCAGGTTGGGGGTAGCTCATTTCCTGGCGTCGGTGATAGGCTCTGGTAGCGGAAATAGGCCGACGTTAAATAAATAAATAAAAAATAAATAAAAGTAAGTTTACCAGAAGTATAAACATTGTGTAAAAAAAGGTTACATTATTGAGAGAACAAAACTAACCCGTCCTTTAATGTATTACCAAATAACAACTTCTTTGCTTCTTTGAATCAAGTATACGTATCAAGTATAAAATTTTGAAAAATGACAAACAAAATACACATTATTTCTGTGTTTCTTGTTTGGACCCAATGCCACATGTATTTTCTTCTAAAACAATGTCCGTAAAATCTACCAAATAAAACAGTTATCCAGTATTTTAGTGAAAAATAACCTCTACGCTTGTGACAAGGACAAAAGAACAAAAAGGGTAAATAAGAACAAATTGAACAAAAGAGTGATAATAGAAAGTTTAGGATAGTAGTAAGAGTTGCCGGAAAATAGGCAAAACGCATATACGCTCGCTCCATTAAAAAATATATTAACGACTGAAGCTTTCTGTGAGATATCAGTCTGAGCACTGGGGAGTACATTATGTGATGTTCCAATTGAACGATATATGCCGCCCATTCTATAAGAAAGAAATTTTTGGAGTATTCCTTGAACATTTTCAATGGAATCATTATACTTCAAATACGCTGGGTACCAGGGTACCAATTAAGCTAGCTCGCATATTCTAATTCAGATTTTATGAATGCGTTAAATAGCATATATAATACTTCAGTTCCTGTAAAGCCATATGAATTTCTAATAACAAAACCAAAGTTCTTTCAAGATGCTGATACGATGTTTTCAACATGCAACATAGCAAGTATGGTATATCTATTGAGTCAACATTATCGTTAATTGTGGTACTAAATAATAGCGAACCCAGGACAGAGCCCTAGGGTATACCAGAAGTGACCGACATCTCGAAGGACTTACGACTACAGTATTTAACATATTTTACATACTGTGTTCTCATGCAAAGGTAAAAAAATATAAGAAGTGGGGACGATAACTCAACATTGTGTACTTTATTTAAGAAAACGCCACTAGTTGCAAGTCACTGACTTTGTATTGCTTGACTTTATCAAAAGCAAAGGAACGTCAAATGTGTCCGAGAGAGCTTCGCGCTGATGAGAGCCAAAAATCCTTTAATTACTTCCACATCCAGTGGAAGTATAGTAACGACAAACAAATTTTTAAAAATTTTTATTGTTCAAATAGGCTTAGAATGTCATGAAACGTCGAGATTTCAAGTTTGAGCGAAAAAAAATTTCTGTCTGTCTCGGTCTGTCTGTCGGTCTGTAACTTTTTTTGTGCGCACGTTTACTCTGGGACCGTTTGAGATACTGACTTGAAATTTGGTATACATATGTACTTTAACGAGATCTAGAACTAGATTATATTTTCATCTTGTTCCGTCGAAGGGTTGGGGGGTAAATTGCGGTAAATTTGGAGTAAATAGGTAAATCAAGCAGGTAATAGTTCATAAAATTGATATTTAGTATAGACAAGAGAAACTAAGGTCTCAAAAAAAATTTTGGCATTAGCCACCCCCATTACCACCCCCACCCCATTATTAAAGGGGATGAGAAAAAATGTGATTTAGTGTGTGTACAAGAACCAGAAACCTCAAAATATTTTTTTACTTTATCCACCCCCACTCCCACCCCCTGTCACCACCCCCACCCCACTACCGATGTGGGGTATCGTTTTATGGGTTTTTGGGGTACAGGATTTCAAATATTATATTATTAAAATTCCGTAAACAATTATTTCCAGATACAAAATTTTTTCGTTGTGTGACTTGGATAGAAAATCCGGATGTGGAAGTAGTGATTCCTTGGGCAGCGGTTTTTAAACATACTTCCCATCACCACCATTAGTTGCAAGCACTGCGTTTCTAGTAATGATGACAATACCATTCAGAACGCATATCCTAATCATAGTCATTAACCTTACCAAGTACACCGACGACAGAGCCAAGTATGTGCATTCACATAACGCGCAAGCAGCTAATGCTGAAAGCACACATGGCCCGTACCACGGCGTGTTACGACAAGTGGAAGATTCAGACCAACGCCGAGAAGTTGCAGTCGATTCTCTTCACGTGCCGATTCACCGAAAGTCGGATTTTAAAGCCACTTTAGATCGGGGGTAAACAAATTCCAATCAAACAGTGCGTGAAGTATTTGAGGGTTAACCTAGACAAAAGACTGACGTTCAACACTCACGTTAACGAGACTGTACGCAAGGTCTACTCCATATCCAGGAGTCTGTATCCGCTCCTGGCCAGAGGTAGCGGACTTAACAGGACGAATAAAAAACTGTTGTACACAATGGTAATCAGGCCGGCCATTACATAAGCAGCGCCGGTGTGGTGCAGCATACCGGCCACGACAATTAGAACACTTCGAGTTCTCGAACATAAATTTATGCCCCTCATCTCTGGTTCAGATAGATACACTTCCCTCAGAGATTTATATGCTCGTTGCCACGATATAACCACACTAGCAGACTACGTCCAAGAAATTACTCAAAAATTCTACGAATTCAAACTGAGCGATAGTCCGCTAACCCGCAACATAACTGAATCAGCATAATGCAATTCTTTTCGATATTCAACTCCCTTTACCATACCAGGCGTTGCCTATGTTCCGGCAACCTCTCTAGCCATACTATCCTATACGGCAACTTCTTTAATCTTTACTAAAACTTATAACTAACCTTTTCTATTCCCTTTATACGTACGTTCTATTTGTTCGGAATGGGACGTTTCGCCGCCGCCGGTTCGTTGCGGCCGTTTTATCACTAGTGTTTCGCCGCCAGACCTTTTCTCCACCAGCCGTTTCGTCACCGTCCATTGCGCCACTGGTCCAGTTGGCTGGCGGAAAGTGACAGCATACGTCAAGAATTGTCGAAGATAAATACTTTCCTGACAAAGGAATCCCGACTCGTAAGCAAGCGTGGTTGTGAAAAGTTTTCAAACGATGGTTTCATTTTACCATCAATTGCAAAGCAATGGATTTCCGATTTTTAAGTAAGCGTGTCTGTGAAAAGTTTTCTAACGATGGTTTTTCCCTTATGTTCGGGTTGAATTTTTCATGTGAGGTTAGATTAGGTTAGTTTAAGATGGATAGATTTATGTGAGGTTAGCTTAAGATATTTCTTTGATATAATTGGTGGTGAAATGGATTGGTGGCGAAACGGCTGGTGGCGAAATGTCTACACCCTATTTGTTTTATCCTTTTTGTACTTTTGTCTTTTTTTGTTTCTAAATTTCATCTTGACCAATAAATTCTTAAAAAAACAAAATATTTCGAACTATATCTTCCTCTAATTTCCACATTTTCCCGGCGGCAGGAAGACCACCAGGGTGGAATTGCTTCAAACTGATTTTTTCGCTGAGTTTTGTTTTCCCGTACCAACAACCAAAATTAAATAAGTGCCTTACCTAGTGAATGATAATTTTTTAAAGTGTTTTCTTTTAATTAGCTTTAGGTCCGTGTGGACACATTTTTAATTTTAATTTAGTTTTTAAGTCTGCCTGTGACAGACAGGAGTACTAACATATGAGTTATTTGTCGTCAGACCAAGTCGGACCTGCCCTGCCCAGTTCTACAATCACCGCGGCACTGCGTGCCGTGGTTGTTTAGCTGGCTCCGGGCCAGGTGCCAGGGAGGTACACACTCTGTAATAATAATTTAAATAAATGATTGTTGATTGATTGATTGATTGATTGATTGTTCTTGATACTCCAACGAAGCGCGGTTAGTACTTGGATCAGTGAAATCCATCTTTGGAAATACAGCGATCTCGTCACACCATCTAGCGGCTTGTATATCAGCGTTAAGCTATGTAATTTCAAGACGAGGATTACGTAGTAGATACACCATCCTTCGGAGGGGATGTAAAGCAGTCGGTCCTTCGATTATTAAATGTTAGGCAAGTAAAAGAGAAGAAGTTTGGCAATATTTCCAGGTTGGGGGGTAGCTCGTCTCCTGGTGTCGGTGATAGGCCCTGGTAACGGAAATAGGCCAACGTTAAATAAATAGAAAAAAAATTAAAATTTTATTGCTCATAAAATACACGTACAAAATTACGTGCATGTTTCGATTTGCAGCTCAGTGTTTTTCTACCCTTTAGTGCGGTATTGTCGTTAAATTATTTCATTATGAACGCTCCTCAATGTTTAACACGCCACTTGATTGATGAGGAGGCCGTCCATAACCTTACCTGCATCACATTGTATTATATCGCTATCAATAACTCATATTGAATTAAAATTTACGTTTGCTCTTTCCCAACAGACAAAATCCATTATGCACTGACCCACATACCCACATAAAGAGCTTTGATGTTCACTACGCGACCTTATGTTAATATTCACACACAGAGGATCAGAGACCGCTCATTAAAAGGGTTAGGACAATTTAGCAGTCAAACTATTGAAAATGAAGTCATAAATATAAAATGTGAATTTTCAATTCGGTCTCTTCAGTGGGCATTATGTATGAGCATGCTGAATTATTTTAATGTGTATTTGACTTTGTAGAGGCATAAATACAGCAATACCACAGAAAAGATGAACGTTATGAACACTTTGGGTTTAAAACTCTTTCAAATTTAATTAAATTATTTAAAAAGGCTAATTATGAATACGGCAAGTGACTGCATAATTTTCTATAGTAGATATTTTTGTTCATGTTGGTGGATTTTGATGTAACTGCTTTACCATGGGATCTTAATTTCATCAAGAATCAAGAGTAATTCTTATTTTTTTGGTAGCCAACTGAATTTGTCCTTCCCCTGTCAGATGTATGCGCTCAGTCCTACGATAGAGGAGTCTTAAGCAGATTCCATCTCTGTTAACCTACGGTTGCCGTCCTTCTTCTAAACATATAACCTGTGCATCTGATTCGAGAAATTTCGAATAATGAATTCCTCCCATTCCTAGGATTTTTATCGTCTTCCTGTCCATTTTCGCGATGTCGTTCGAAGCCAATCGACAATTCCAAAACCGTAGATTAACACGGGGACAGCAGTAGTAATTATTAGTGCCATATTGTTCTTGGCGTTTAAGTCGATCTTAACAGTTTGCCTAATTCCACGGTTGGTATTCGCTCGCAACCTTGTTCTTCAATTGGACTTGGTCAACTCCGGTGCGCTCTTTATATCCATTACAGATTGATCACTCTGCAAGATGTTCTTACTATTCACATGTTTACCTCTCTCCAGGATCACTGTACCGCATTTATCTAAGCCAATTTCCATTTTGATGACATCATTATAGGACATCCCAGAATCGACCTAAATCGAAGATTAAATGAAAGTTTCGACTTAGGAAAAATTTGTTAAAACTGTTGGAGCATAACTAAACAAAGACACAAAAAAGCAAAACACGTGGCGCCCAGAAATTTTTCACCTAGAAAAATATGTTATGTCCAGTAGAGCGGCGGCCGAGTCCTCGAAAGTCGTCGTTTTAAAGGCGAACCCAATATTGCGGTATAATTTTATGAGACCTTTACAGATTTGTTTATTAGGTCAGTTTATACACAAAATTAACTGGACGACTGTGTATGGTGGTCGTGTCCTATTTTATTGGCCGAAAACTTAAAAAAACGGAAAATATGAATTTTAAAGTTTAACTTTATACAACGTTGAAAGCAAGGAAGATAAGGAAATGTTTTTTTTCAGTTTAAAAGACAGAACATTGGCCTTTAAATTTATGTATAATTTGCTGCAAAAATATAAAAAGTAACCTTCAAAAATAAATGTTATTTTAGGAATTGCGCAAATATTTAATGTTTTTGTTATATTAAACCTGCTATAAGTCGGTTATAAACAGAGGAAATTAAATTTTATTCAGTTCAAAAACTGGCAAATTTTATGGGCTTTAATTTGTCTCGATTAATAATGGGTCTATGTTTAAAAATAAAGGAGATACAGAGCTCTATTCACGACGAAACGTGGGGCGGCGGCAGAGCCGCAAGACTCCCTCTTGCCCGCTCAACTCGCGACGAGCTACATACAGTACAGTATTTGTTTACGATTTGTGTCGTTTAGTTTATGTGTATGCGTGTTTTATAATTTGCTGTGTGGTGTTTTATGCGATTTTGAAGAGAAATAAGTTTTACTTTTGTGTATGTTGACAGTCTTATACAAAATGTTACAAAAGATCAGTGTTGCAGCACTAGCACATACTAGTACATATTCCTATTTACCCTTTCAGATGTTATTACCAAGTACGCCTTTGGATAATGAGTCATGTTGGCATAGTGGAAAAGCCAGATCCCAAGAACTATGGCTGGGTCTGCGAAAATGATATGTTAATCCCCAAATTCGCTACTAGTCCGGTCAATGAAAGACAGTCAATGAAAGAGTTGTAGAGAACATTTAGGAGGGGAGAATTTTCCTCTTCAAGGATGTGTTGGGGGTAGTTAGGAGGTAAACATACTAAAAGTCCCCGCCCCTAGCCCCGCCGTTTCAGGGAGAGAAGGGGGTAGGAAATATTAGTCTTTTTTGTAATGAAAAGAATTGCAACAGTAATAAATGTGCCTGTAAAAATGAGGGAATGCTTTGTTCAATCGAATGAAAATGTAATATGAATTGTAACAATATTACCAACTTTTCAGAAGAACAGGAAGAAGTTAATATACCAGAATAAGCTTTATTAAATAATTAAATCATTTTAAACATTCATAAAGCTCCTTTTTTAGAACGTCAATCAACCCTCCTTTATTATTATAAATAGGTAGGTACTAAACGAAAATTACAAAAGTATGTTGAAATTACGTCTATGATTGCCTTCTAAAATAAGCTTATTGTTTTATTTATAATAAATTATCATTCAATCCCAATCTAAAGTTGAAAATCTATTATATTTAGGACGACATTCTCACTGCGAACGCGTCTAGTTTGATGATGAGTAGTGCGATCGGACTGTGGGGGAAGCCTCGTGGCTCTGCCGCGTACCGTGCCTCGCTGTGTTTGAACGGCCGTATCTTCTTTATTTTTAAAAATAGACCCAATATTAATCGAGACAAAATAAAGCCTATAAAATTTGTCAGTTTTTGAATAAAAAATCATTTAGGTACCTCTTTTTATAAGCGAATTAGGGTAGGTTAAAGATAATAAAATATTTAAACATTTATGCAATTCCTAAAATAACGTTAATTTTTAAAGGTAAACTTTTTTATCTGTGCAAAACATTATATATAAAATTAAATAGAAATGTTTTTTCTATAAACCTGTAAAAATTCAGGTTTCTGTCTCAAATATTTTTGAAGCTGTATGAAATTAAATGTTAAAATTAAACTTTCCAATTTTTTTACGTTTTCTGGCTATGACATAGGTGTCGACCAACGGAGACAGTCGTCCATCATGATTCTTATGTAAAAAAACATGCCCAATCGAATGGTAAGGGTCCCAATAAATTATACCTCGATATTGGGTTTTTGAACGCAAATGCCAGGCGACCGCCGCACTACAGGCCATGAGAGTGAAAGTCGGTGGGAAAATATACTGAAAATAAAAGAATAATTTTTGGTCAAAGATAAAATATACATTATACTTTTTCAAAAGTACGCCAAAGTTGGACTGGAAAAGGAAACAATATACTTTTTAAGAAGTACGCTAAAAATGTACTTTGAATATTTGTGAATATTTTTAACTTTTTAATCGTTTCACGAAACACAATGAAAGTGGAGATACAGTCATTGTGGATATAATTCAGAAGAATGAATATAAAATTTTAACGATGTGACGCACGTACTGAAAGGGCGAAAACGAAAAATGTGGCAAAGGCGCGTACCGTCTATAGGCAATTATTTGACAAAAATGCGCAAAAATAGACAAGGCCAGTTTCTCGAATAAAGCAAATTTGGGTTCATACAGTTGCTCGTCAGTTGAAGGAGGGCGTTGAATAACTGGTAGAAAGCGATAATGGGAAAACCAAATGTGAGTCTTTCCAAATGACAAAGTAAGAAAAAAGGCCATTTTGCCAAAAGTCGTCCGAAGGCGAAGTCTTGTCACATTCCTTATATCGTGAGAGTGACAGAAAGTTGTAATATCTCATATATAGTTGAACTTATACGGAACTCCGTTCTTGTGAATGATATAATCACGATAAAGAACTTTAAAGCTAATCACAAGCATCCTAAAATTCTAAGTAAAATATTTTGATATTATTTCAAATCAGCCTTACTTGGGGGAGGAGATGCTATTCCAATTATTATATAATTTATTAGATATAGTCCAATCAATGAATGCCCAAAAGGGGATTGTAGAGAACATTTAGGAAGGGAGAATTTTCCTCTTCAGGGATGTGTTGGGGGTAGCTAGGAGGTAAAAATACTAAAAGTCCCCGCCCCTAGCCCCGCCGCTTCAAGGGGTGAGGGGAGTGGAAAGGTTCCTTTTTTCGATTCTTCGCTTATAACTCGGAAACAATGCGTCGTATGGAAAAAATTAATCTATGCAAAATTAAACATAATTAAATTTTCCACAAGAATTTTTATATTAATTTTCTTCCTATGTGTTATAGTTCACGAGATACTCGCCAGCGAAAATCGATGATTAATAAAAAAAAAATCAATTATGTACCTTGAATATTTCTGTCAAAGCGGTTTACCGTGGTCTGCTAATAAATCATAGTCACAAAACAATCTTTATTTTACAACACTCGTATTTACTAACGTAATATTTTGTCGAAATCTATACATTTCCTTAAATATACAGTGTGACTCACTTAAAATGAAGATACCCTTATAACTTTTTTATTTTGTTTCCGATTTGAATCAAATTTTACTCAAGTATAGAACAAATTAGAATCTACTTATGACCAGAAAAACATTCGGATGCTACAAAGGCAAAGCCACCTGCGGTACCAAAATATGCTGTCAAAAATAAAACATTTTGAATGTTAGAAATTCTAAAAAATGCATCCGAACGGCGCTACAAATGTACATACACCAAAATTTGATTTGGTTATTGATGGGGGAATTCTCATACATAAGCTCATCTGGCAAAGGGGATCCTCAGTTTCCACAATTTGTGGTGGCTACGGAAATTCGTCAAGACCCGTCAATATGATTTTTAATCTTTTTCCTCATATTTTGGTACCGCAGGTGGCTTTGCCTTTAAAGCAGGTGAAAAATTTTCTGGTCATAAGTAGATCCTAATTTGTTTTATACTTTAGTAAAATTTGATTCAAATCGGAAACAAAATGAAAAAGTTATAAGGGTGTCTTCATTTTAAGTGAGTCACACTGCATATTTAAGGAAATGTATAGATTTCGACAAAATATTACGTTAGTAAATACGTCCAGTGTTGTAAAATAAAGATTGTTTTGTGACTGTGATTTATTAGCAGACCACGGTAAACCGTTTTGATAGAATTATTCAAGGTTCATAATTGATTTTTTTTATTAATTATAGATTTTCGCTGGCGAATATCTCGTAACTATAACACATAGAAAAAAAATGAATATAAACATTCTTGTGGGAAATTTAATTACGTTTAATTTTGCATAGATTACCTTTTTCTGAACGACGCATCGTTTCCGAGTTATAAGCGAAGAATCGAGAATAGGAACTTTTCCACCCCCTCTCCCTCTGAAGCGGCGGGGCTAGGGGCGGGGACTTTTAGTATGTTTACATCCTAACTACCCCCAACACATTCCTGAAGAAAAAAATTCTCCTCTCCTCAATGTTCTCTACAACTCCTTCATTGATTGGACTAATAGGTTATTATATAATTTTAATTGTACTTATTTTAAACCTAATCAATAATAGTATATTATACAACGATGCTATAATGTATACTGTTATTCCCGAGTATGATTACTAATACGAGCGAGCGAAGCGAGCAAGTTTTGTAATTATTTGAGGGAATACAGTATTCATTATAGCGAGTTGTGTACTATACTTTATCTACGACAAATTTTTAGAAATAAAAAATGATACAATTTTTTTCCTTCGCAGCAAAATGTATATTAATGTTGCTACAACTGATAAATTGAACAGATGATGGAATGTTAATGGGTAGGCCAGTATATGTTAAAAGAACAAGCCGTTCTTTTAACATCTTGTCAAGTTAAATTTAAACGTCAACGTTAATTACAATAATTTTACATATTATTCAAAAAGAATAATAGAGTTAATTCATTAATTAATTTTTTCAGTAAACAATTTAATCAAAAATATTTAATAGTCGTGGACATAGTATAGTATTCTACTTGCATATAATTAATGGCTACTATTCAAAGACATTATGATTTAAGTACTGTTTTTCGATTGTTTTAAGAAAGGGAATAATGATCCAGTATTCCCTCACCATTAATCCCTGCGGGAATAATATGGCATTATATAGCAAAATTGACACATATAAAACATATATTATATATTATTCGTAGATAACAGTAGTTTGTGCAACAAGAGTCGATATGATATCCATACCGCACGATAAAGAAGTTTGAGCACGACGCCGTAGGCGGAGTGCTTCAAATCTTTTGAGTGCGATATGAATAATCCACTCGAGTTGTATAGTATACTTTTTCTACGACCAGCTTACAAAAACTACAAGATGTATTAAACATTAATATATTACACAAATACACACTGACAGTACACACTGACAGCTTACGCACTAATTTGATTTTAAAACGAATAGTTGTCTATGTATTTAATACACGAACTGTGATTGGTCGGTTTCATTTCATAGCCATCCTAGAACTGATCTGAAATATATCCGTTCAGTTAACTGGAATTGCCTACTTATCCATTCTACAGAATGTACAGAAAACAGAAAATTTACATAAGGGAGTAGAAAAATGGTATTATTTCAACGTTTCCAATTTATTGATTGAATGACTTGTTGTAAGTTTTATCTCTCGAGGGTTTTCGTTTGATAGACCGGAATTGATAATGTTAGTTTTTGGATTGGGCGTCTCAGGACATCACAAGTTTGTGTCTCAATACCCCGGTCACATTACAGAAGCTCGAGAGGAGTTTTTTATGAAGTTAATTCCGAGGATCTTTAAGCATAAAATCCATTGCCATTAGGTAAATAAGAAAAATTGCATCGAGAGAAAAACAAATTTTTGGAAAGAGCGTCGTTAGTAATTTACGGTAAGTGCAGTCTTGGCTTATTTTTTATCTCTTACATCTTATTAAACCCACCTGGGAGTAGAAGACCACACAAGAACAAGGGATAACGCGACTGGCGCCCTTAATACAAAGTTGGTGTTGCGTCACTCAGACGCTGTGTGGTAGTTCTTCTACGACATCACTGCAGAATTTGACGATGTTTAGTTCTTGCTTTAGTTGAGCTCAGTGCCGGATTTAGGGGGGGCTATATGGACTATGGCCAGGGCGGCAATATTCAGGGGCGGCAAATTTTTTGAAAAATACCAAACATTTTTAATTTATTTGAGAACATGTTTTTATTTTAACTAGACTAGAGTTTCTTATTATAGCCAACTGTACAGGGTGGTCACGCGAACGTCAGAACCTTATTTAACTTCGTTATTTTTGGAGTTACGTAAAATAGTTCAAAAATAAAAGTTATGAAAAATCACATGTATTTTCCAAAAATCATTTTAGAAAAACAATTAAAAGTCGAATTTCGGAGATATGAGCTTTACTTTGGTTTTTTTAAATTGAACACCCCATATACTTTTATACCATTTGAAAGGCCACAGAAAACTCTTTTCAGTGATGTATGACACAGTATTTTGCTTAAAAACTATAGTAGATATTAAGTTTTCTTACATTAAGTTATGGTAGTCCGAAAAATATAAATCAATTATTGAAATTATCCATTTTATTTAAAATAAAGTGAAATTAGATACCAACAGGTATTTTGACAGAACTAACATATTGTTTATTTTACTTTACATACTTTTTTTTCCATGGCTAATTTGATAAATTGTAAATTTATAATAAATTAGACAACATTTTTTTTAAGATAAATACCATGTATTATATACAGTTAAAAAGCTTTTCAAATGGTGTAAATATATATGGAGTGTTCCATTAAAAAAAAAACTAAGTAAAGTTCATATCTCTGAAATGCGACTTTCAATTGCTATTCTGAAATAATTTTTGGAAAACACATGTGATTTTCTACAACTTTTATTTTTGTACTTTTTTACTAACTCCAAAAATAACGAAGTTAAATGAGGTTCTAACGTTCGCGCGACCACCCTGTACATAGAATTTTCCCAATATCTGTTATAAAACTCAAATCAGTAGTTGTTTTGCTGATTGCTGATACACCTGTCTGGCCTAGGCCTATTTGGTCTGTGTCTAAATGAATAACATTTTAATTGCATACCAAAGTTTATTACAAATTTTATTTTGTTCTCGTTCTCATATGATAAAATAAACAATATTATGTATCGATCTGGTTTTTAATTTATCCAAAATCACTGTTGCTAGTACTAATGATTTTGTGCTTTGTGCTATTGACAAACCTATAGGGAGAAAGCGTAAAAGGGAGTGAGCGAGGAAAAGGCGAGGTGAGTTGTAGAGAGAATATTATTTTTTACTGCTGAGGCAAGGTGCAGAGAGTGGGCACGTGGTGGAAGGGCGGCAAGTTTCCGATAGCCCCTAGGCAGCAGAAGTATAAATCCGCCATTGGTTGAGCTTCATTTTTAAAAAATAACTTCAGATCTTCCGTGTAAAAGAGGTGGTTTACATTATTATTGTCAGTGATTTCGGAGCTAAATCCCTGGTTGTTCATTTGGTTTGACGGGGGCACGAACGTCACACACGTACAGGTGATAGTTAATCTCCATGAACAATTCTCCTATTAATTTGCATATTCCATGCTCTTATGAGACCTTTCAAGCGGTAGAGCCACATTTCCGTTTTCCTTCCCTTAATTGTGATATCCACGAACTTTATTGTTATTGGGCACAAACAGTAAATTTTCAGAGATTCGACAATCATAGTTATTATTATTATTATAAAGGTATTTTATATTTTCATATCAGATATTAAACATTAAGCGTATGAAACTTGTCTGCTACAAATGCAAATAAGAGTAACCTAATTTTTATATTTTTAATCCACACGAAAACTCTACAGGAAATACTACATCTCACTACTAATAGTCCTCTACAGTATTATTAACCTTTGTATATTATTTCTTATTTTATACAAAAGCCTAATGTTGTAATGGATGTACATTATACAATTAGTAATATAATGCTTTTTCTTTTATTATAATAGTTTTTCTGATAGCTTTCATGAATAATATAATGGAATTTCTTTAATCTATTTAATCGATCAGGTTTTGGCTGGTAGGTAGTAAAATGTAAAGCTTAATGATATAATATTCCATAATTGTTTTGTGTACTGCCACATACAGGCTGCCCATTCTATCAGGACCTTCGAAGATATTTCGCTTAATATCAATCGTGCGAAAGCTTCAAAATGGTTCAAAGTAATTTGAAATCTATAGCTTACTTTAAGAGTTATGATGAAAACAACAACAACAAAACATCCCCAAATTTAAAATGAATTACATTTTTTTCACATTCCCATTATGTCATTTAGTATATTAAAAAAATAATTTCATTTTTGAGGGTGCTGAGTGACACCTACCAGAAAAAATGTTTGGTACAAAAGTTATCTAATTTCTTTCGTAGAATCAGAATACGGAAAAAAAAACATGGGGTGCCATTAAAAATTCAAAAGTTAGCCGCACCCCCCGCTCATCAGGAGGTAGAACCAACCCAAAAGATGTCACCCTCTGAACGGAACAACTTTTGTCTGAATCATTTTTCGCTAGTGTCCCTTCCTGAGGGGATATTGCTGTGGATTAATTAAAATGGTCTAACCATATTGTCTAAGAGAATCAATATTTCTTAAGCAAAAAAAATTATCGAGAGCCAAGCTAAAAGTACTACTATGTATATTCCTTCGATTATTAGCTTCCAAATTAGTAGGAATTAAGTGGTCTAGTTCTTCGCACATAATTTTTTTTTGTGTGCCTGTGTTCATTACATAGATTTACATTTTTAATCACTTTCCACCAATCTGACCTTGAAGTAATTTTTACGGTGAAGTGTTCATAGTGTATTGTTTCAATTTGAGCTGATAAATATTATTTTTATCTTCTGGCCTCGACCGATTTTTCACTAAATCGGTCGGAAATGGTTGTTGTTTGGTTGCTTGACACTAATGTCAGTATGTCAAACTGACAGATGCCAAAAGGTTTCAGGAGAAGATTTTTTAAAACTGACAGCTGTCAAAAATTCATCAAACCATGTTGGCATTATCTGGAAATGATTTAAAATGAGATATTAACACCACAAAAATGTATTTTTTGACACCCTCGCATTAAATTAATTTAAAACATACACCATTCGCAGCTGGGTTGCATAAAAAAACTCTATTAACACATTATCATTTAAAAATAATGGACGACTCGATTATCTGGAGGAAAATAACAATGCTCAATTTAAGTATTTATAACACGACAAGCAAAAAATTTTGTTTATACACTACATGCTATAGAAAACCTAATTTTAGACTTTCAATTACTGTTCGTAATACAAGTGACAAATTAATATCCTAAAAAAATATGAATAATTAACGCACCGACATGAAACTCGTATCGCTATAAACACATTTTTCATGTGCTTTGTTTTGTAGAATTATATGTACTCTAGCGACCCTTGCACTGTAAATACACATATTTAAAAGATACTCGGCATTCTAATATCAGATAATGCATATGTAATTGCCAGTATTCTCGGAATTTTACATGAATTTTTAACTATAACATGTCGTATCATGTATCCTATGTCATGCTCATATCTCATTTCCTTGGCAATGTCGCACATGAACTGAATATGTAATTTTTAACGCAGCCGCCTCCGACAATGCTTTAATTTCACAATTATGGTAAATAATATAATAACATATCTTTATCATGGACATACATTGGGGACGCATATTTTGTTGACATGGTCTTTGTAATCGAATTGTAGCTTTGTGGCACAGCTAAACATCCATGGCTGTTTGCACACACAGAGGGTATAGAGCGGCCCACACAGCACAATCCTGATATAATATGACAAATTGACGTACCTGAACATCCCAGTACGTAAAATAAATAGAGAAACAGATGTACATTTTAGGATATCCTATTTTAAGACATCCTCAAGACAGCCCATTTTAGTAAGTCCCAGGATATCCTTTTATGGATGTCGATGGTCTATCCTGAATAGGTTCTATTTTGGTATTAACTATGTCGACTAACGTCGGAATTAATAACGGACATCCGATGAAGAGCCCTAAATCTCCTTAAAATGTACCTTAGTATTAGGTCTCTAATAGATTTAAATAAAGCGCCCTTTTGATTTCCGGCCGGCCAAACAGGCCAGGCCAAAGCAAATAGAAAATACTCCAAACACACAGCAACCATGCTTTATTAGTTTTTATTTTCTCAAATATTTAAATAATAATTATTGATAGTGGCTGTATGAAATATTTTAAAGTTGTATCTTTGCATTTTATATATTAAGTTCAGCTTTATTTGAGTGTCTTTATTCCAGACTACAAAAAGTGAATACAAATGTATAAAAATATAACATAACCTATTAAACTTCATGTTATGAAAGACTTATCTGATTGTGACTGAATATTTAATTAGTTATTAATGTCGGGTTCGAAACCACGAAAATTTAATACGATTCTTTATACTTTCAGAATGCCAAAGGAAGCTTAAAAAAATGAGGATTTATACACATTCCCGTATTTTACAATCACTGAGAAACCTACAAAATAAAATATTAATTTGGCTCAAGAATTCAATACTGAAATGAGTGGGAGAGAAAATGTGAATCACGTGAAAGTATTGTCAAATCTGACAATAAACCTGTTGAAAATGAATTTGAGAATGACGGCAAATAACGTACCTACTTAGTTAATAATTTTAAAACCAACTAGCAACTAATTGTGGGTGAAAATAAGTAAGTGAATATTGTGCTTTAAGATAATTATTTCAAACTTTTATTACACTTTTAAACGAAAGATATGACTGCATGAAAATATAGAGACTCCATCACAATCTTTTATCTTGAAATTCTATTTGCCAGAGTCTACTCTATGGATTTCAATTTATAATTCGGTAAATTATTATTATTCACTGGTCATACCTAATATCCTATCCATACCTAATTGGGTCATACCTAATGTCCTTCAATAATTTCTATTATTTTTATCTCGCCCATTTTTTATATATTTTTTAAAATAATAGTGATTCAAATAATAATAACTACGTTTATTTTAACTTTAACTGAATGAGTATATCATGGAAAACGAAACAGAGAAGCTGTTAAAAGATTATCCGAGAAGTGCAAAAGAGAAGAGAGAGATAAAGAAGAGAATAGAGAAGTAGGAGTGCGCTACATCCTAAAAATTCATGTTATAATTTATACTTAATTTCTTGGGTTTATAGTCAGTTAAAAAATAAATTATTATTTTCTTACGATTCGGTTTCTTAGCCATCGTCAAAGACACTACAATTTTATGAAAAAACAGAAATATTTTGCTACTTAAATAATAATAATATTTTAATAATAGAAATAAGCTAAACACGTTCAATATATAAAAACATTTGTAATGTTAAAAAGCAAACTTCTTAGAAAAATGTAAAATAAATACCTATATTACTTTTACAAATTTAATAATAAAGTAAAACACTTTCAACAGTTATTTTTTTCTATTTGTTTACTTACCTGTTAATGTTTTTCAAAGAATAATAAAAGTTCAAAATTACTTCAAAACTAGGGATTGCATTACCGGTTAACCGGTTAACCGGTTAACCGGTTATTAGGACAAAAAACACATGACGATAATTACCGGTAATTTTAATTTTTTTACCGGTTATTTCAGTAAATTCTGAACTTACGATATGTCACGTATTCAACGTTTCTATTTATGTCACTGACTAGTATTCACTAAATACAGAGTGACTATCCCAACACCGAGCGCTTTTAACACTAAATAAATAATATTATAAAAAGTAAACTCCAAACACCAAGCCCTAAGAAATACAAGAGAGACATTGACAATATCTTACGACAGAAAATTGAATATTTCACTGCCGCAAATATCCGTGGAATACATTTAGAAGTATGTTATTACCAATTCTTATTAACTTATCGACCCACCAATATCGATTGAGGAAGGGCATTTTCAGCTGGTGGTATTCTATGCACAAATATCAGACGACTAACATATATAGCTTTGAAAAACTAACCCTTTTAACAGGCTATTTTTAAAAAATATTGTATTTTTAGATTAGGTATTCAGTAAATGCCCTATTTGAGTTTATGTTTATAATTTTTGTTATTTAAGTGGATATTTTTGTTATTTACAGAATAATTAGTTATTTAAATTTATTTCATTTATATTTTTTCTTTTTGATAAATTAACTCCTATATAAAAAAGTCACATTTTTGTCACTTTGACATCGATAAGAAAGGTGCACCGTTTTTTATCACCGATAAAAATGCCTGTTCCTCAAAAGCAGAGTACACCTAGTAGTCGCACGTCACTTTGAAATCTGTACTGTCAGCTATAATTTTTAAGTATTGTGGAAACTATACTGTACGTTTTGGGAAAATTATAATTATTTTTAATAAATTATTGTTGTTCGTTCACATTCATATGCTGTCGTTAATTTATCTTGCCAAAAAACACTCGAGCTTTTCTTTTATGGATAAATTTCTTTTTAACTCAAAATTTTGCCACTCAGTAATTTTGCTCGAAAAACTGACATTTGACAAAATCATTCGACCTCCGGTCTCGTGATTTTTTCATGTCAGTTCTTCTTATAAAATCTCCGATTGGCAAAATTATTTCATTACAAAGAGAAATTTATCCAATAAAAAAAAGCTCTTGTGATTTTACTGTTGATAAAAAACCTTTTGTTTGTTCATTATATCACATATAAGTACGTATATAAAAATGTTTTTTGTTAAATTTAGATAATTTTGTATATGGAAAAAGACAATTGCCATTTTCGCCACCCTATCGTCCATTCTAAAAATTACCGGTAAATACCGGTTAACCGGTTATTTACATTTTTATTTACCGATTTACCGGTTATTAAAATTTCCGGTAAATTGCAATCCCTATTCAAAACATCAATTACAGTTCTAAAATTACTAGCAAGAGTAAAGGAAATGTTCAGGCCTCAGTGCATCAGTACTTAAAGTTCAGAAGCCGTGTCAATGCAGTTTTCCTAAAGGTAGAAAATTTCGCAATAAGTGGAAAATAGCTTTAAAAATTGGAAAACCATCTAGCAAATTATATTAAATGGAACAAATTCCAATTAAAGAGATCATTATAGGTACTTTGAAACTTAACCTCACATATTATCTATAAATGCAGATAAAAGTAGGTATAAATAACTTACCTGTGAAAAAAATATCCAGTAGAAAATGTTGGCTACACATACATACATTTGCTAGGTGATTTTTCAATTTTTTAAAGTTATTTATCCACTTATTAGGAAGTTTTCTTGTCTTTAGAAAAACTACATTGACATGGGATGTTGAATTTCGAAAAATATTTAGATTGCTTTCAAGTGTCTCGAAAACGCTTCAAGATATTTTTCTGAGATTTGGTATAATTTTTGTAATGTCTTAGTAGACATATTTTGTTTAGCTTTCAATTTTTCTTGCAGCGCCAGTGACGTAGGTATCGATATTAAAGTTCAACTTCTCTTAAAAGATAATACCACAGCCAACCTCACCCATAACTACTTCATCCTGCCAGCCTTCCAGCACACGTCACACCAAGTGTTCACTACAGACGTAAAATAGGTGACAGAACACTGTGTCTGACACCTTTGAAAACTTTACATTTGTCGAAATGTTGTTGACTTCCACCACCAAGCACCAAGCAATAGAATGGATAGATATTTTTTGTAAATAATTTTAATTTAGAGTTTTTTAATTTCAGAAGTAAGTTTTCAACAAAACGTGAAGATTTGAAATTAATACTTTCACGGGCGATTCTGTTTTTAATTTTTCATAGATTATTTTTATATGTTTTTGCGAAATCCTATAGAAAATATTCTTTACTATAATTATAAGCAAAAATCGGGATAGATGCAAGAAAACACCAAAACAAAGATAAATGCGAATGACTTAGTAGGAAATCATTATTTTCAAGTAAAAGGGATAAACAAAGAACCGAACGTTAAAGCTTGCACTCTGAAACATCCCTTGGATTATTTTTTGTGGGTATATAAAAGAATCTAATATCCCAAAGTCCAGGAAAAGCTTATTATTTTTTTATATTCCAATAAAACGGTTTAATGGTAAGTAATCATTCCCCGAATCACTTTGGTATATGGGTTGGGATGGTCGTAAGATGAAAAAAAAAAAGATAGCAATAGGCATACTCGCAAACAAATTAAAGAAAAGTAATACAATATTCTCACATGGGTACATTTTTATACATCTAGAGGTTGTTATATAAGTGATGAAAATGAACATTGATAATTGAGCCAAATATGCCTTAATAAAGTAGTGCTAGTTAAGCAAAAGTTAAAATTAATATTTAAATTTTGGCAACGACTTCATATAGTCCCAATAGTCGAAATCCCATAGATTAAAGTCGGGGCTACTGGCTGGACAAGAATATTCGCTCCCACATCTAATCCATTATGGGAAGAACAGATTGCGGTGGCTATTGGTATTGAATGGTGAGGTGGAGCTCAATTTTATACGGAAGCGTAGAAGGCTTAAAAACTATTCTCAAGTTATTTTTCTTCTATCTCGAGATTAATCCTGACTTATTATAAATAAATCGGGAATATTCCTGACTAATAAATTATGATAGAGATAGAGCTTCTTTCCATCCCTATAATCGAGAATCGAACACTGCACTGTGATTGGACTTGGCAATATGTCAGTGGTAATAATGTTAGATTAAATTTATTTCTAGTCACTGTTTTTACAAAACTGTCATAGGAAGGTGAGTTCAATGACTTATAGTTTACATTCTTACCATATAAAGAAGAAAATGTTACAAAAAGAAATCATCATTTCTCATAGATTACTACAGTAACTAGAGGTTTTAACTTCGGAATAATGTCATATTGAACGGATTTTGTTCATTTTTGGCAGTATAATAGTAAATGCTTCACAGAAAAGTTTCTATATTGTGCGGGGGCTTGTTAATTTATAGGGGGTGGATGCCTCCCCCTCTCAGTGTCAGAACAGGAGTGAGAAGCATGAGTCATATCTGTAACACGTTTATAAAATGATCGAGACGAGTTCAAATCCGTCAACCAAAAATTTACCGTTTCTCCAATTTTGACTTTTTTTTAAATTTGATAATATATGTCATGTCGATTTTTTCATAATTAAACAATAATTTGTTATAAACATATAAGTATATTATTTTTTGTTAAAAATTTTTTTACGAATTTATTAAAAAAAAATCATCTCAGCTTCTAATAAGGCTACAGAGTCATTTTTTTTTTTGAAAATGTGTGGAAAGATCGCAGCAACAAAGATATGAGAACGATATCGCAAAATCTTCATTTGTTTAAAAGTTATTAGCAAAAAATCTAACCTCAAAATGTGACACTTTTTCAAGCGCTATTTTGAAGTTGAAAATAATGCAAATTTGATTTGCCATTATTGAAAACATAAAGTTTAAGTCTTAGCAAAAAAAAGGATGTCCAGATCAACCCTCTACGACAACGGGAACTGAGTGAATTTGCATTTTACATTATTTATGTTTTTAATGAACAAATTGAATATCTCTTAAACTAATTAAAATTTTTTGATGAAATTTTAGGGATAGCTTTGGGGTAACAAAAGACATATTTCTTCAAAGTTTCAAGCACTAAAGTGTTTTTGTTAAAGAATGAAAAATATTTGCAAATTGCTAAAATTTTCGCGGTTTTTTGCAATTATTTAAACAAATTTTCAAGCGTTTCAAACGAAATATCTCTCAAATTAACCGTTTTTCAAAGTTCTGATAGTATCTACAAATTGAAAAACCTATCGATTTTTTTGAATTTTTCAACAATAAATCGTTAAATAAACAATGTTCCGGCGGTCAAAAAGTGGACCAAATTCAGGGTCATGTTCGTAATCAATAAAACTATCGTTTCATCCACGTGGCATCCTGAAACGAATTACAATAAATTTCAGTCTTTTTTTTTACTAATTCTACTGGACTAACTGTATTATATTGCAAAATGAACTGTAATTGACCGAGGATAGAGTTGCCAGGCATCCGGCTTTAGCAGGACATGTTTGGCTTTTTACGGTTTCGTCCGGCTAAAAATTAACATGTCCGGCCTGTCCGGCTTTTGTTTGACTTTTTGCCCAAGGCTCTAAAACGTAATTTTTTCCTTTTATCTTCGTTTTTAGTCGCTTTTCTATAGATGCATTTTATTATTTTGCGATGACTTTTTCTGTTCTTATGTAACAAATGTTTATTTATAAATTCAAGTTAATAAAAATATTAAAAGACTGATTTTGTGTTTTAGTTACTTTTTATGGCGAACGAATGCTGCTCGGCTTTTTGTACCAAATGTCCGACCAAATTTATAAGTAAAATCCGGCTTTTCGAATTTTAGGCCTGGCAACTCTAACCGGGGAAGAGAATTGTTTTAAAAAGTTTTAGGAAACTTCATAATCTACAATACTGAAAATAACTAACTACTAAATAGTGTGGGTGCTATGTTGCAATATTATATTACTCTCTGTAAAACATTTTGTACAATCTTTGTTTTAAAAAATTTGTAATTTGTACTGGAAGAGCAGTTCTGTTGATCTCCGCCACAAACAATGGCACTTTATTATTATTATTATTATATAGGAGCAACGGCGGCAGAGATAATTGCAAAGGACTGTAGTGAAAGGTTTTCTGGCCATTATAAAGCGTGAAACATTAACAATAGAGAGAGGTAGTGGTGGTGGATAAAGTAAAAAAAGAATTTGGAAGCCTTTGGTCCTTGTACAGACACTGAATCACAATTTTATTTTATCACCCCCTTTAATAATGGGGGTAGGGTAGGTAATGGGGGTGGCTAATGTCAAAAAAATTTTTGAGACCTTAGCTTCTCTTATACAGTGTGTCCCCGGATTGTGTTTGCGATAGGTGTAAAATACCAAAGAAAAATTAGTACGGCTTTCATTTTCTGCAGTCTCGGTCTGCTTGACGTAAAATGGATTTTTGAAAAATTTCAGTTAAAATGGGATCCAACTCGCAGAGTTAATCTAAGAAGAAAATAAAAGAAAATAAATCATTGTAGGTAAACTGGTCTTTCTGTTAATTTTACGGAAAAATTCTATTTGGATAAAATATTTGGCATTGAAAGTTAGAGCCATATGCCAACTTTCATTGCATTTGAACAAAAATAATAATAATAATAATAATATCTCCTGAAAAAATTGGCTTTCATTTTCTGCAATCTCGGTCTGCTTGACGTAAAAGGGATTTTTACCAAATTTCAGTTAAAATGGGATCTAACTCGCGGAGTTATTCTAAGAAGAAAATAAATCATTGTAGGTAAATTGGTCGTTCTGTTAATTTTACGGAAATATTCTATTTGGATAAAATATTTGGCATTGAAAGTTAGAGCCATATGCCAACTTTCATTGCATTTGGACAAAAAAAATACTACTTAAAGTAAATAAGTAGCTATAATTTTTATTTACATTAAATTTGGATTCTAGGACTAGTAATAACTAAGTATATGTAATGGCAATTTTTTTTTGAATGGTGGTTTCCGCCAAAAGCCGTGACGCCAATGTTTACGCATGCGCAGTATATAGTTCAAGCAGTAAATTTGTATGGCAGCCATGAAATGCAAACTTCACCATTACCTATATTGATGTGTGACTGACATTTTGTTTTGCCGTTTTCGCTAAATGTCAAAAAATACCAGTTTTGATTCGTTCGTGCTGAGCCGAATTTTCGATTTGCCTTGTGTAATTTACGATGCGGATCAACTAGAACTCTTCCTCTTTGCGTCGTGGCATCGTTCGGCCCTCCCGCAGGTGTTTTTCGAAAAATATTAACGTTTTAAGATTGCATGTTTTTGCGCTATTTTCGGTTCCGAAATGCAATCGCATGCTTACATCCACCTATTCGCGAAAATATAACAAATGAACTCAATAGGCCAGTCCAACACGCTGTCACATTGCTTTGTTTGTACTGCAGCAGCCATCTTTTGTTGGTAAGTTAGGGTTTTTGTCAGGCCTAAAGGGCACCATACACGTTCAGCAATAATATCATTCCAGCAGATCATTACAGAAACATCATTACTAAAAATTCCCTCATCATTCCCTGTCATTATTTTTCACACCTTACATGTCCATTATTTAAGAAAAAAACATATCTAGCTATAATTATTGAATTAAGTATGATTTAAAAAACGCGAAAATTCAGGTAATGAGTATGGTGCCCTTTAGGCCTGTCGAAAACCCTAACTTACCAACAAAAGATGGCTGCTGTAGTACAAACAAAGTAAAGTGACAGCGTGTTGGACAGGCCTATAGAGATTTACCTTCGATACAAAGGAATTCACATATAAGGAAAAGTTTATATAGTAAAGTAGCGGAGGAAATTTGTCATGATATATAAATCGCTGTCACATATTGGTGAATTTATGTGTATCGAAGGAAAATCTCTATTGGGTTCATTTGTTTTATTTTCGCGAATAAATATACATTCAAATTATAAGAGTCAAGAATCTTAACAAAAACGAATATTCCTAGATTTAGTTGACGTCAGAAGTTAATAAAATTTGAAATTATTGATGATACTTCTTACTGATTTATGAATAATAATTAACAAATAATAAAGAAATAGTATTTACCAATACATTATTCTTGTATATTCTACAATTCAAATTGATAGATATTTTTAAGTTTTTCTTTGACATGAAATAACCCATTAACAATTTCAACGAATTTAACTAGGAACCTATTCAAATAGTACCCCACCTCAATTGCTACATAATTCCACCTTTCTTTTAATTCTTTGTAACTTCTTCTAATCTCTTCAGTTGATATTATTATTATTATTATTATTTGTTCAAATGCAATGAAAGTTGGCATATGGCTCTAATTTTCAATGCCAAATATTTTAGAATTTTTCCGTAAAATTAACAGAAAGACCAGTTTACCCACAATGATTTATTTTCGTTTATATTCTTCTTAGATTCACTCCGCGAATTGGATCCCATTTTAACTGAAATTTGGTAAAAATCCATTTTACGTCAAGCAGACCGAGACTGCAGAAAATGAAAGCCGTACTAATTTTTTTTTGGTATTTTACACCTATCGAAAACACAATCCGGGGACACGCGTATATATCAAATACCAATTTTACGGACTCTTAACTTGCTTGATTTACCTATTTACCCCCATTTACCCCAATTTACCACCCAACTCTTGAACGGAATAAGATCAAAATATATTCTAGTTCCAGATCTCGCTAAAATACATACGTTTACCAAATTTCAGGTCAACATCTTAAACGGTTACAGACAGATAGACCGACAGACAGAAATTTTTTTCGCTCAAACTAAAAATCTTGACGTCTCATTCTAATTCTATTTGGAGAATAAAAATGTTCAAAAATGTTTTTGGGGTTACTGTTCTTCCACTGGATGTGGAAGTAATACGTAACCTACTTTTATCGGAAATCTACTAAATTGGTGAAACGTACTGACCCTCGAAGACTTGATTCTTTTACAATTGCAGCGTTGAAGGCTTTCGACCCTGACCGAGTGTCAACATTGAGATGATACAACTTGTTGGAGCCAACATTGTCGGCGGCATCTTTTGAACTCATTCGTAAAAGTGAGCTGGTCTGCTGGAATTCCAGAAATCTTCAAAGCGTACCGATAAAGTTGGCTTCACCAAGTTGGATCGTCTGTACAGTGTACGGCGGTACTTTGATATGTTTTTTCATTATCTCCTTTAATTAGTCGACGCCGCCGAAATTGCGAAACATTGCTTTGACAAAATCCATTTTACTATACCTTCACTGTGGCAATTCTGGATAATTACGTCAACATTTAATAAATGGAAAGGGTAAACTATCCGAGATCGCAGTTACGCAGTTTCGCAATTGCCCAGTACAAATCTAGCCATAAGTATGTATTCAGGCTGCGAAATATAAATAATATACTTTTATATTCGTTATTCGTGAAAAATTACATATGTGTGTGTTACTTTATGGGAGTGAAAAATACATGTGTGTGTGTTAGTTCAATTAGTTCAATTCACTCAATACCTCCTCTTCTAGTCTAGTGAGTGTTTATGATAAACTTTGGATATTCACAAGGTAAGATATATTGTGTCATACTTGTATAAAAATCTTTCCGCACTGACCTAGAGCCAACCCTGATTTTGACGTTATAGAGATAAAATTCCGGAACCTTGGTAATAACTAATATTAGACTAGAAGTAACAGCAAAGGAGATATTCGAGAAAAATCATTACGGCCATAGTCACCACGAACACGTTAATTAATGATTGTGGAAACTCTCCACATTATTATACTCTTCGCAAAAATGAAGAGTATATTGTATTTGATCGGCACATTTCTAAAATCGCAAATGTCGCTCGTAGAGAAAAAAATTTCATATCATTGTGTTAGTGAACGAATTCTGAACAACTTTCAAAATGTCCGTCTGTCCGTCCGTCCGTCCGTCCGTCACGTTTCTTGTAAGCACGACAACTTAAGAAAGAAAAGTCCGATTATATTGGAATTTAGAAAGTAAGTTAGTGTTAGCTAGAGGAAGAACCCTATTGTTTTTGAAGAAAATCGATCGGTAAATAAAAAAGTTAGTAATTATTTAATTTAAAAAAAATATATTTTCTTAATTTTTGTCGCTTGTACTAAAATGGAAATCGTGCGAAATATTATTTCCATAATATATTTTTTTTGTATATGAATTTTACTAATATATATTTTATAGAAGTACGAGTTGAAATATGTATGATTGTCGAAAGATATAGGTATATCACAGACCATCAATTTTCGTAGCAATATGTGGTGGCGCAGTGGTTAAAGCTTTGCGTTGCAATTCAAACTTGGTGATAGCCCGCTAACAAACAACATTACGCGAATCAGAGAGCATAATGCACCTTTTCGCATAAAACACAAAATTACCATACCAGGCGTTGCCCATCTTTCGGCAATATCTAGCCACACCGCCTTTCTCTATCTATCTATAAAAACTCTCAAACATAATTTCTGATCTTTAACTCTCTTCTACTCGTTTCTTTGTGTTTCTTTGTTGTTTTTGTTTGTTTTGTCTCTCTAAATTATCTCTTCCCAATCACAATATATTTTTGAATATCAAAATCTTTAAAAAACCAAATATTTTAAACCATAAATTGCGCGGTCTTGCATAACCATTCGCTTTGACTGCATTGCTTAGAACGGGTTTTTTGGTTAGCAATTTTCCCGTGAAGACCAGCCATATATATCTGATATTTTATTTACACCAGCCTCTTTTGTATTGTATATATCAATTATTTTAAGTTTACTTTTTACATGTTTTACCTTATGCACTTTTTAATTCGCCTATCCTGCGAAAGGAGATTGTGTTTATATTTTCATTTTATTTTTATCCAATCCGGCCTCGCTCCGCCCAATCAATCAATTACCATGGCGATTCGCACCATGGATGTATGGCTGGCTCCGGATGAATGCGCGGCGAGGACAATATGTATTCTTAATTTAAAATAAATTTGTTCTTGCTTGCTTGCGTTGCAATTCAAAGGTCCAGTATTCGAATCCCACATAGATTGGATTTTTTTCATTTTTTTTTTAAATATTTTTTTTCACAACAAAGATGGTATCACAAAATTTAGGATGTCCAAAAACTAACATTATTTACAAGAAAACTGCGAAGAGTATCCTATAGAATGTGTAACAATTATATATAAAAAGCTCAGTAAATTGGCGAAGAGTATGTTTTTAGCTTGTTTAAAAATATTTTGTAGGAATTTTTCCCGGGCACCCCCGTTTCTTTGCACTACAACCATAGATTGTGGATTTCTAGACTTTCTACAAAGAAAAGATAGTTCGAACCGGTTCAAATGCTCCATAGGGAGTCCTTCTTCAGCCAGCTCGTTATAAAAAAGACAAATACTATCTGTTACAGTAATCTGATTATTAGAGAAACAAAATTCGTTGTCCCTATAAAAAATTCATGAAAACGTCCCTTTTTTCAATTAGACGACTTAGTTGGATTTTTTACTACTTTATATTTGAGACTTCTTTGTGTTAGGAATGGGCTGAGTTTATTTCATGAATAAGCAACGCTTTTCCTGATAACCTCGGAAAAGATAATAAAATCCAGGACAAAGTGATTAACTTCAATTGTGTAAAATGTTTTTAAAATAATAAGTTTTTGTTAAAGGAGCAATGACTAAATGGAGTTACTACACTAAACTTAATAAAAATGTTTAATAACTAGATTTATATGCCGTTCCGTAGACAATATAATTAACTTTACAGCACAAATTACTGAGCATATTTTAATGAAGTATAAAGGAAAATCTTGATAAAGTTATGTTTTACTGGGAATTTTAAATTAATGATTAACGTGACATGCACTAATTTATTATATAACCTGATATAACATTGCACTTTTCGGAACTTCCTTTATAGTACGGAAGGCAGCGCTGCCTTTGAATAAGTCATTTCATACCGACTGAAAATCATAACAATAATAGTTTTCCACTACATCAGCAATCTGAACGTCAGCTACTCTGGTAGCGGTGGAGCTAATGGTGAGAGCATGGTAAAGTTGTTAAAAAATCATTTTCCATCGGTTTCTTTAAATATCTCGAAATCTATAAGTTCTATGGAAAACAACAAAAAGAAGGAAAATGTTCGTTATGGGCTGTACCATAAAAGTACATAAACATAATTCATTCCAATTGTTATTATTATTTAAAAAAAATAAAATAAATAAATTACCAGTATGTCTACATGTCATATTATTACAAACCGGGCCTCAGTCGTTAAAGAGCGGAGTGGGTAAAGCGACTGGCACTTTTTATTCAGGGTACGGACATCTCGGACATCTCCTGCCTGCGAAATATATTTTTTTATTGTATCAGTGATATTAAAAGTTTTACAAAGCTGCATATTTGAACATGAGGGTAGTGGTAGTTGTTCAAGTTAGGTTGGTTTTTCGAGTATGAAAATACTCGTAGCATCATTTTTTTTTCAACTTTAACATGCTGTCACCTCTAGCTCCACCGCGGGTGCGGCGACTGACGCTCATTTTGATGATTATTGAATATTACTCAACTGATAAAAATGAAATTTATTCGGTAGAAAATTCCTCGAAAAAATGCAGCGCTGTCTCCCGTATTATTACGATATTAGGGAATGTCTAATGACCCGACGTTTGCTTTTCTCAAGTCAGTAGGCTTTGAGTCGGAGACCGAGGGTTTTGTGTTGGAGTACCAGAATGACGTAATAAATATCTGGGTAGAGAATACAGAAATTTTTTATTCGAATGTAGTAAAATGTACCCATAGTTTGTAGCATTCACTTAAGCCTGAACGCTACATGGCTATAATCTCTTCAATTTTATGTAATTTCAGGGGTCTAAACCCGCCACTATTATTGATCGTTGTAGTTGCCTAGTTGCATACACAGCAAAGTGGGTAATGCCACCTTTCATTTTTGTTATGAATTTATTGCAGATTCCTTCCTGGAGCCACTGCCGTCCTGTCTCGCTCGATCTACAGTGATGAGTTCTTTACACACTTAACATCGTATTTACATTCACGAATCATGTAAATAGCGCCACCTGTTGTTTCACTTGTTAAGTACTTAAATAATGTCTTCAATTATATGCAAGTCGATTTAATTCAATAACATTGATTATCATGAACTTATTAATTTTTTGGTATGGGATCATGTGAGAGTACTTTGATCATCACGTAGCGTACGTAAATTTATGTCTTAGCGGGTGGTTAACCTTTTCGGTGATACCGTTGGTAACAATGTTTTTTGAGGGTCACTAAGCGGAAGGTAGCCGCCGTGGATTTGGTCGTTTGTCGCTTGTCGGAGAAAGAGAACGGCCATCTGCTTTCCAGTTAGCCTTGCCGTGAAAAAGAGTACTTCAACGTTGGGCTAGGTAATGAAGTACTAAAGACGAATTTAATTTAACCCTTAAACCCGAGACATTATCTATGGATGTAGATGTGGGAAGGTGCATGGAGTTTTCATGGAACCCCAGAATAAGATTGATAAAGTAATCTAGCCTTATGGACATGCTTATGAGCCGCTCTTAGCCTAAGAACACTCGATATGGTGTGTAGGTGCACATTCAATTGATCTGTAGCAGCTGTAGTACGAGTTGAGAGGCGGTTGGCTGATGTAACTATCTTCATCATCTGGACTGAGAGCGAGTGAGACAGGAATACAGTAGTGCGGCTTCCAGGAACGGTGGTGAGAGTATCAACTCTGTCTTTGGTTTTGAATATCGACACTCAAGTTTCATTTATTTTTAACTTATCGTTAGGCCTTCAGCCACAATATTTCATTTGATAAGCCTTCAGCTTTTAAACTTTACATTTTGCTCACAGTCAACAAATTGTTATCGCCTTCAGCGCTTATTAATTTTCTCACATGTGAAAATCATTGTGAAGAAAATAGCTATTTTCTATGAACCTATTTGTCCAATTATTACTACGTGGTACTTATGTCATGTTTAAGTAACATTGTGTTAAATCGTTTTTACATCGTTTGTCCATATATTAATATATTATTAACGGTTGCCTATTGACACCGTATTTACAATCTTTCATATATGCATTATATTTATACCTAGACTTATCAAATAATTTGTTTGATTGTGACATTTTTTGGTATACCTATGAAGAGTCAAGGTCTCTGAATAGCCACGGTCAGTACTCACTAGTAATGAGCAAGTACGTCATAGGTATCAGATATTTTGGCTATTGGCGCCCTGAGAATTTCTCTATTTTGCTTGATAATAAACTCGAACCACGGCCCAGTCTGCATTAACTGAGAACCGGGTAAGGCTACTTAAACCTCACTGGAGGGATAATTTGCCGGAGCAAGTTCAGAAAATGACAGTTAACATTTTATTATATCGGACAAAATTCATAAAGTTTTGAAAATTGGTAGAAATGTTAAGGATAGCATAAGAATTAGTAAACCGAAAAGTTCCCACCCTTGAAAAGTGTGCTTCATTCCCTAGGAGGTCGTTCCCACCTAAATTTTCAGGTTTTGGTGCACTTTTTGATAAAAATACCTATATACAAAATTATTCCTTATAAAATTCTCTATCAAAAATATCTGTATAATTTTTTCCTAAAATTAACAGTACCGTGGGAAATAAGGCGCGAAAAATGCAAAGAAACAATATTATTTGCACACGCCATTAGCGGTTACGCACAACCTCAGAGTTTTTTCCAAAGCAGTGTGCTTAATAAAAGAAATGACTTACAAGACATCATGCAAGAAATTGCAGACGTAGGAGAGCGATTTGTTCTAGCTTTATACAACTCTACCTCCGCAGAAAAAAGTCTAGATGTATACAGATTCATATCTTTTAACAAATTTGTTAGTAAAGCGAACAATACTGTAATGCTATCAAAACTACCACGAACTTCTGCTGCTGCTCGGGAACACTCATACGGCGTTTTTTACCATATTCAAACCTGGAAAAACGTTACGCTAGAAGCCACTGATTGGGGATGGAAGAATGTCGGCGGTATTATTAAACCCAACAATGACAACAAAGAACGAGTTCCCAAATCTGTTTTAACACTAATGTCCTGTTCATGCAAAACAGGTCCAGTTGCAGAAGAGCAGATTTACGTTGCTCCACAATGTGTTACCATGGCCACGGAGAAGCATGCATGAAAGACGACATTCATGCATGCATCACAGGCCCACAAAAAAGAAAAGTTGTCTGCGCCGGGGTATTGACTATACCTACCTTTTGTATTTTGACCCGCTAAACACGAATCTGACCTTAATTTTTCCCGTATACGTCAGATTTTTTTTTGAAGCAAAAAAGTCTAATATTTATATCCTTATTTGCTGTTAAAAGAAAAACTTGACGTGCTGGGGAAAAACTAAGGTCAGATTCGCGTTCAGCGGCTCAAAATACAAGGGACAGGTGTCGCGCAGATGACTTTTTTTTGTGTGGGATTGTGCCACACTGAGTGTAGCACAGTGGCAACGAAAAAGGTGGTCTGCGCGGGGGTACTGACCACACCTATCTCTTGTATTTTGAGCCGCTGAATACGAATCTGACCTTAGTTTTCCCTGACATGTCCGATTTTTTTTTTACAGCAAAAAAAGTCTGTTGAATCGTAATATTTGTATATTTATTTGCTGTTAAAAAAAAACCTGACGTCCTGAAGAAAAACTAAGGTCAGATTCGTGTTCAGCGGCTCAAAATACAAGGGGTAGGTATGGTCAGTACCCCGAGATAAAATTGTGATTTGAGAGAAAGACTTTTTAAAAACACCAATAAACTTTTTATTTGAACACCTTTTTATTTTTCTACAAGTTCGATGTTGATACAGACTAGATCTGGTCTCAATTTGAAGATAACCTATATTTATAAGCTTGTATATCGTAATTGCTGAGTTTGCATAATCAGCATTTTATTTAGGTTATCTCCAATAGTGACAATTATAATTCCCGGCGCAGACAACTTTTTTTTTGTGGGCCTGTGTAATTAGTGGATACAGGGGACACCACGTAAAAAAAACACGCCAATTGCTTTACCTTTGGGGTGGCGTGGCAACAAGTACAATATTATTATACAACATTCTGGCTTCTTTAAAAATTGTGATATTCTTTATGGGTGAGAAGCTGGAAGCGCTACATTTATTATATTTTTAAGTGGAATTTAATAGCTACTGCTTTAGCGTTAAGCATTGAACTTTAAAGTAGATTATAGTAAAGATTACAATTTATTGTGTTAACTGGAACCAACCCTTGATGTGTGCGCCTTATTTCTCACGGTACTGTTAATTTTAGGAAAAAAATTGAAGAGACATTTTTGATAGAGAATTTTATAGGGAACAATTTTATTTATAGGTACTTTTATCAAAAAGTTCACCGTTTCCGAGATAATCTAGAAAACCTCCTAGGGGATGAAGCACACTATTTAGGGGTGGGGAACTTTTCGGTTTAGTAATTCTTATGCTATCCTTAACATTTATACCAATTTTCAAAAGTTTATGAATTTTATCCGATATAAATCGTTATATTACTGAACTACCAGATGGCCTTGATAACTGGAAAACTTAAAGGTATCAAACCGTCCGCGTCAGTCCTTTCTTAATTAACTCAACAGCATTCCGGCCTGTCGATCTGTATCCATATCACTGGCGGCCAAAATGCAAAAGACAGCTCTGTTGGGTTCACTCCCTGTTGTGAAGTCGCACAAAGTTGTGTTCTAGATGGTGTCAACATCGCACTGAAACACTGTCTCATATCTCCATCATTTAGTACTAGATTTGAAGACTGAAACGCCCTTACTACTTCGGACTGATCCTATTGATAGTTGATAATAATGTACTTATTTTCATATACGGAATAAGCTTATGAACAAAAATCCTAAAATAACTGTAAAAGAGAAATAAGGATGAAAGGGTAATTTATCATATGACTTTTTTTCCTAAAGGATTTCTAGATCCTGTTTGATAATAAATGAATAATTACTAATGCAGTTACGATAAATGGTAAAAGGAAATAAAAAGCAAAAAATCGAGTTAAAGTGGCATTATCAACTGCAAATCCCCGTCAAATTCTTTGAACTATAGTGGTAAAAAAATGTACTAGTCTTTTATGTGGGAAAGCCCCTGTAAAATTTTAGAGCGATCCGAGGTCATTTATTATACTTTCTTGCAAAGATACGCTTGTTATTTGTCCGTGGTCAGTACATAGGGCAGTGAACTTGGATGGGAAAGAACATATAGGAGATGTTTACATTTTCCTTAATTGGCATAAAAAGTTAAGCTGGCACGTGCTGGTTAAAGTGCCGCGTTTTTTCTTCCGGTCGAACAATCAGCCGCAGCGGCAGGTGCAAAGTACCGCGGAAGTTTGATGTTTTTGTGTTATCCACGGGTTTAAGTAAATATTTCTTATATCTACTTGTCCAACTAAAAGTAGTAGAGTTCACTGGCATAGGGTCAATGTCTTTCAGACTTATTTTGCTATTTTCGTAGTGTGATTAAAACCAAAAAGTCACTTCTACCCTCTCCAGCTTTGCTATCACTTCCAAGTCTGATAAAGGGGGAGGGGAAGTGATATAGTTGCACTGTGTTACATAAGATTGGTTAAAGTTTGGTTAAAGTCATAGGCGGCGCATTTCTACAAAAGAATAAGGTAATTTTTTTGGTCATATTTTAAAAAAAATATATATATTTTTTGAACTCCTTTCGGTGGGGACAATCTACTGATAAATTTTCCGCATGTTCTGGTAAATCACCCTGTATCTTAACGCAAAGATTTCTTTTAACACTAAATAAATGAGTTTAAAATAAAAAGTATGTAAATAGATACCTAGAATCTAAATATCCAAAATCAAACGAAATAAATGATTAATTAATTGTAACTTTTTGGAAAAATAAATAAATGAGAATATTTCCAGGATCTCCAATCGATTGTTAGATTATCTGAGCAACTTTGTCATTAGTTCAGCGATTCATATAAATATTTAATCTTAATATATTGATCAGTAGAAATTATAATGAAGGGTAAATAATAATTTATGTGTATATCAATTTAATCACGGCTTCAAATACTGCGCATATCAAAATGAGAATTTACTTTAAAATTTTATTTTATTTTATTTTGTTGTCTTTTGATCCGTTTTAGTGTAACACATTTAGCAAGAGTTAAACTTACTCTAATTTATTATTTAGATATTTCCCGAAATTTTGATGATAAAAAAAATAATGAACATAGCTACATTTGTTTTATTTATACCTTAGAGATATCAGTACCGCCAGACCATGAGAGTTGTTGATTAGTTTCATATTTTAATATGTCTATTTCATTTTTTGCCTTACTGAAAAGAAATTAATAAATCGAATATAGGACAAACGTCCATTCTTCCATTTAAAGTTAGGTACAACGAACATGAACAAGAACGCTCATTTAATAATAACGGCTCCACTTTTTCAAACCACGCATTAGAATCAGGTCACGCTTTTCCAGAATTAAAATATATCAATATATTACACAGGTAGGAAAAGAGTATTAAATTGGAGTCTATTGAAATATACAAATCTACATTAGTTCATGCCTGCAGTACACTCTCGCCGAGACCGCTCGGCGAATGTCTCTGTTTTTAGTAATGTGAATGAAAGACATGGATATTTTTACAATTAATTAATTTTTTTTATTTGCTTTTATCATGATTGGAAAATATTATTTAGGTATTAAGCAAATCACAACTTACACACTTTTTTATTTATTACGAAATTACCTACTTTCTGTATATTGTTGCCCTAATCTGGGCACGCTAATATACTAATTAGGTAAATATTTAAAAACACTCATTATTGGGGAATCAATCAAAACAACTACTCTTCTAGCTAATACTGACGAAGTATTGAATTACATGACATGATTCCTAGCATTTTAAAGAAAAAAATTATGTTGAAAATAATATTTTCTAATAACGACATGGACGTTGCTGAAATTGCCACTGCTGCAGCTTATTGTGCGTGTGCATATTTTAATTATGAGCATATATACAAAAAATATAAAATTGAAAATCCTTGGAAACCAAGAAGATGGTGGATGAAAACAATTCATCGAAATAGTGAGTGTTGAAAATTTAAATGTGATTTTAATTATTATTATTTACCTCACTGAATAACACTAAAACATGCCTGAATTAATAAAGCCGGTTAAGCATATGAAAAATGCCCATAAAGGAAATTACATGAAATGGACATCAAAATATTACCTTGACTATAAAAAAATATTTGTTACAATATTATTCCAGAAATCCAAATCGATAAAATTCTCAGAATATGTTAGTTATGAGGTAATCTTTGCAGAACGGCAATCAACCCCCTCATCTGTAGCCTAATAACCCAGCCAGACCATATTTTTAAATAAAATTAATAAATTAATAAGCAAATTTCCTTATAAATGCTTCTAAACTATGTATGATGTTTTAGGGCACCAGATTTTAGGTTTCTCAGGTTAAGTTTACTTAATTTTTCTTCAAGAAGTATGGTTTCCAAACGTTTTTTTGTGTAATGTAGTACAAAAATTATGTTAACAATGCATCATCGGAATGACACAGAATGACTCTCGTCATCAGAATGACCTAATTACTAACAGTATAATAAACTTTCGAGTTGATATGAAAATAAACAAATGAAAACAAAATAGAACAAAATTGTAATGTTTAATACCTATTTAAAAAAATGAAATAAAACAAGAAGTTACAAAATCTACTACGTACTACTTATTAAATATTTGGTTAAAAAGTGTGTCAATTTCATCGTTATTTAAAACTTTAAAATATTTTGATGAAATTGGAACCGGTGCATCTTTTAATTTGCTCAAAATTCCAGTGCACTCCAGCTCCTGCCTATCTTCCTTATTGGGCCAAAAGAAAGTTTTATTGTTTCGGGCCATGAACGAAACAAGAATCTTGTTACCAATTTCTGTCTGTCTGTAATTAATTCGTGCACAGAAGACACTGCACTATCACCCACTTTTTGTTCCGTGAATTTTGAACGCCCTGTATATGAGTTAAGTTTGAAATAAAAGTCACTTTTCACGAGAGAAAATAAAGTAAGTTTTTATTTCTGTTCACGTTCTCACAATACTTGATTTTTGTTGAATAGAACTTAATTAGAGCGATTAGTTAATTAGTACGATTAATTAGAACGACTGGATAAGCACTAGAGTAAAAATTTGCCTTTGAGTTTTGTCGCGTTTCGACGTAATATTTTTTTCTGGATTCATCTGGAAGATCTTTATGGTCGATAATTTTCAAATTTTTTCGTCAATTAGGTAAGTTGCAACAAATTTTTAATTAACAATTGCCCTTTTTGCAAAAATTCAGCTCCCCCAGACAAGAGTAAGTGAGAATATACTAGGTGCCCTCGGCCTCGCGGCTTATGTTCCCTTTGACTCGTGGCCAAAAAACCGACACAAATCGGAGCGTTAACGAGGCGAGGCGAGGCGAAGCGAGGGCGCACGGGGCGATGCGAGCGTAGCAAGTACACTCTCGCCGAGGCGTTGCGAGGCGTTGCGAGGGCAGGCGAGTGCATTAACGAGACAAGGCGAGGGCACACGGAGCGATGCGGGAGCAGCAAGTACACTCTCGCGCTCGCCTGCCCTCGCAACGCCTCGGCGAGAGTGTACTGCAGGCATCAGAATAACCATCTACTTAATAATCAGGTAGAACTTTATTATAACCCCCCTTTTTGATATATTGAAATCATAGTTTCAATAACAAAAATATTATCACTGTACCTGTTTCAGATAATCTCTTTATTGGTTAACTATGTTTCCTAATACGAATAAATTATGAAATTAAATATAAATTATTGTAAAATCCTTAATCTATCATTCAGTATTTGTAAATCAACCGTTTGAAAATGACACTCTGTGTTGTGATAAAAAACAAAGAAAAGTATTTTCATCTGTTTCATTATCATTAATTATCACAAAGTAACGGTTTCCACATTCAATTTTTAATGAATCGTTTCAATGGCTGAGAATTAATAAATCCGTTTATTAATATAATGTACGTTTACATAGTATTAATAAACGTACATTATATCAATAAACAGATTCATAAATTCTCAGCCAATGAACCTTTATTCATTAATATTACGAACATATTTTTTTCAGTGCTGGTTCCACGTTAAAAATTTTACACACATTTCCTTTTTGGAAATATAGCATTTGAAATCACAAAAGAAGTAGCAAGTCCTATTGATCCCATCAGCTTGGTTACCACAAATCAAACAGTTCATTTAGTTTTTCAGAGATCTCATACATTCAAATGTGAGATATCTTTAAAAATTTTAAAAATAATCCAAGCAAGGATGTATATGATATGAATATTAACATCACAAAATGCATACAGGGTATTATCATTACACCTTTCACCAAATTCGTTAATCTATGCATAAGAAGCTGAACTTTTCCGAAATGTCTCAAAACATTCAAAGTGATTCCGCTTTTAAAGAAAGGTGACTTAAATGATATGAACAACTATCGTCCTATATCCATTATATCCACATTGGGAAAAATAATAGAGAAAGTCATATTTCAGCAACTTTCACATTTTTTGAACAAAATAATATTTTATCAACTGTAAACTGATAAATCTGCTCTAGTAAATCAACAACGATAGCAACTAACAAAGTGATTGAAAATATAATAGACATTTTTGAGAGCAAGAGCTTTGTCGGAAGTATTTTCTGTGACAAATGCCTTTGACTGTGTGTAACATGAAATCCTCGCTTCTAAATTTTACAAATATGGTCTTCAAACTACTTATCTTTTAAAATCGTACCTGAGTGACAGAAATCAAGCAAGTGTATATAACAGGGTAGCGTCATCATCTTTGGAGTTCCACAAGGTTTCGTACTAGGACCACTTTTATTTTTAATTTACGTGAATGATTTGCCTGTTAAGAACACTTCGGTTGTACTATTTACTGATGATAAGGCCATGATAAATATCAGTCAAAATTTTAATCAACTACATGATATGCACCGCTCACAGTTGGAGGCTACTGTCTGGTTCAGAGCAAACAAATGAAACCTAAATTAATTGGAAACACAAAGTATGGTTTTCTCAACCCGAAGATTAGCTAATTTTGTTAATCTCGATAAAATCAAGTTTTTAGGAGTAATTGCGCACGCTAAGTTTTGCTGGAATCAACATGTAGATTATCTGGCTAGTAAATTGTCGAAGGTAATTTATCTGGTTATGAATATAAGAACTTGTTTACTGGAAAATATTATTTTAATTAAGAATTACAACTTTTTCATTAAAATGAATAATTCTAATATTCCAATAGGTATATTTAGATATCCATATAGTTTTGTATTAGGAAAAGAGATATGAATAAATATAACATTTTTTTTTTGTCAGACAACTCTCCTGTAAATATAAATGAATAATATGTCTAAAATATTATAATTTTCGATTTATTATTAAGCATCTGGATTACGAATTCTTTCCTAATATGATACTTTTTACATATAACTGACATGTATCAAGACATTCAAACTATGGGGATTAATAAAATATATTTCATCTGCCTGCATTTACGAGAACAAGAGATATACTGGATGCTAAATCCAGGTAAATTATTTTTAGTTCATTATAAGAAAAAGAAAATAATTATTTAATTATATAATGACTAATCTAAAATAAATTTTAAAAGACGTCTAATGGATATCATGTGTATTTATTTTAAGAGAGATCTCTTTGAAGTTTTAAATTTTATTGATCATATATTGAAAATTTATAACGATATGTATAATCTGTTTCTACAGTTTATAGTCATAATATCCAATATGATGACTTTTTGTTAATTTTGTAATAAATATGGTTATACCATTAAAACTAAAGAACGGAATATTGCAATCTTTATGTTTGTTGGAAATATAATGATTTTAATGACTTTAATTCTAAAATTAACACAGTATCTAAATTGATATTTATTTTAGACATTTGAAATAGCACAAAGTATCCCAGTTAAAAATTTTATAAAGAAAACCCTCTTACTAAATGATCATAAGATATATTGTTTTGGAGTTGATTAATTTAAAAAAACCGCTGCCCAAGGAATCACTACTTCCACATCTAGATTTTTCTATCCAAGTCATTCACAACGAAAAAAATTTGTATATGAAAATAATTGTTTATGGAACTTTAATAATATAATATTTGAATTCGTCTACCCCAAAAGCCCATAAAACAATATCCCACATCGGTAGTGATGGTGGTAGTGGGGGTGGATGAAGTAAAAAAATATTTTGAGGTTTTTGGTTCTTGTACACATACTAAATCACTTTTTGTTCATCCCCTTTAATAAGGGGTGAGGGTGGTAATGGTGGGTGGCTAATGCCAAAAATTTTTATGAGACCTCAGCTTCTCTTGTGTATACTAAATATCAATTTTATGGACTCTTACCTGTTTGATTTACCTATTTACCCCCCATTTATGAATAAGATGAAAATATATTTTGGTTCCAGATCCCGTTAAAGTACATCCGTGTACCAAATTTGAAGTCAATATCTTAAACGGTTCCAGGGTAATCGTGCACACAAAAAAAGTTACACACCAACACCGACACTCAAATTTAAAATCTAGACGTTTCATAATATTCTGATATTTGAGCAATAAAAATTTTCTAATTTTTTTTGTCATTACTATACTTTCACTGGATGTGAAAGTAAGATATGTCAAATAACAAATAATTTTATTTGGAACGAGATAACGTAACAATTTTTTGACGACTACCCACATTATCTTTATTTTTAAATTAATTTTTCAGTCTTAATATTTTAAATATTCGAAAAGGCAACAATGAAATTGAAATATACAGCATGTTCCACTTACAAGTGTAACACCCTTATAACTATTTCGGTCTTTATCCGATTTGAATTAGACTTTCGTTAAAGATATAAAGGATTAGGGACTACTTATCGCCACAAAGTCGTTCATCTCCTCAAATGCATAACCACCAGCGATACCAAAATATTCGCAAAAAAAAATTATATTAGTCATTTTTTATGGGAATTTTTTATCCTAATAAAAGTTGCCCAGAATTATGCAGAGCTTAAATTAAAGTAAAAAAGTATTGACATTTGCAGAAAATATGCAGGACACGTTAAAATCAGAAAAAAAAAACTTATAAAATGACTTGACGACTTGACAATTTACTTTTTATTTCAGACAAAATTATAACTACACAACTTTTAAAACACAAAAACCCATTAAAATGGTATTTTTGAACTTGAATTGATATTTTTAATTTTACCAAATTTTGGATTGATGCATTTTGGGCAATTCTGAACAATTTTTATTAGTCAAATTTTCCGATGAAAAAATGTCTATTTTTTATTTTTTAATTCCTTTTCATCTATTTTCGTATCGTTAGCTAAATCAAAATGAAAATTACCTTAAAAAATTAGCAACAGATGGTGTAAGTCCATATGGTCCAAATCTTAAATGAACAATAGGCATAGGCATGTGCCGTATATTTTATATTAATTTATATATATATTAATATAGTATTACTAAATATTAGCAATTATCAAATCTGTTTTCATAATTTCTAACTGGAAAGTATTTAAATCACCGACTAATATCCGGGAGAAGGGGCAAATCTGAGAAAACACTCATATTGAACTTGACGTCATGTAATAGATAGCAGTGACAACAGTGTATCTCTGCGAGTGCAATATCCGGACATATAGTGGAGCGAAATCGACCTAGGATTGTGTCGTTTATTTTTTTTTTTGGCGTTAGAACCACAGGAGACCTTGTAGAGTAGGTTATCTGGGACCTGTAATGGGCAATTGCGATATTTTTCTGCGGTACAGAGCTTTTTTATTTCGAAAAAACTTCAGAAATTGAAGAAGATAGAAGATTCATGTTTTTTTAAATTTACATCGCCGTGTCTTGAAATCTAATTGAGCTGATTTTTTTTTAACTTCTCTGTAACTTAGCTTCAATCGCTTCGCTGCATGTATATAATTTGTAAAAACAGTGAAACACGCTAACCTCGCTGTTTAATAAATTTTTTTTTTTTGTTCAAGTTTTAAGATTAGTGAATGAACCTTTCGTTTATTTTAGAGGAACAAGTTTCATCAGCAGTAGCTCAAAGTCTCGATAGATGAGTCATCGGTAAGAATACATTAATTAAGTGATGTAACGTGAGGTGTTAAATGTCGCTAATAATTGACCTAGATGTTGTTAATAATTTACCTAGAAAGAAGTAGGGGCGCCAATCTTTCCATATTTAAAATTTACACGTTATTTGACTTTTTTCGCATTTTTTTATGTTCTGCATACGAGCGGAATGTAAACTTTTATTAGTCTATACACCTTCACGAACTCATTAAAAAAAATTATTCATTTTGCAAGTTTTTGGAGATTTCACTACAAAATTTTCTCTGTTGTCTGTTACAACTTTTCAGTCAGCCATACTTTAATGAAAAGTATATATGGGTCTTTTCATATTAGATCATTTGTACTTGCTTCTCTATAGGCAGCAGAGTTAAGAAATTATTATGTCGAGGTTACAGAAAATTTTATCAGACAGCTACCTGATACAAATCATACATCACAAGACTACCTAACCATACAATTTAAATTCAGATAAGTAGGATATATTGAGGTGAGAGAAACTTTAAATAAGCTGAAAAATGATGGTGGCAAAGATGTTACGACGCGAACTATAAAATAATTAAATTCGTCCAGGATATTCTAATTATACCCTTAACAAAATTATTTAACATATGTATTAGAGAGGGTACATATCTAGACTGCTTTAAAATTACTAAAATAATGCCAATATATACAAATGATTCAGCAGACGACCAATATCGTTATTACCAGTAATTTCAAAATACATGGAAATTCTTCTGAAAAAACAAATCTGTGAATACTTTGTAGAAAATGCCCTGGTAATTGATGGTCAGTTTAGTTTCAGAAACAGTCGCTTAACCTGTATTTCTCACGATATCCTGCTAAACCAATTACATTTCTATGGTTTCAATGACGTTAGCTTAAAGATGATAACATCCCACTTGTCAAATAGAAGACAGAGTACATTTTTTAAGAAAGTAATTTCCGACCTCTTACCAATTAATCACTGTGTACCACAGGGATCTAAAGTGGGACCGGTGTTGTTCATTATTTATATTAACGACTTAATTTACGCAAATGTAAATTGCATGCCGATGACACCACAATAATCACTAAAGATAATAACTTAAAGTGTTTACTATGTGATATGGCCAATAAAACAGTATATTTTCAAAGCTAGTTCACAGCAAAGAAATCGCTACTAAATAATGAAAAAACAATAAACATGGCATTTTCATACCGTAATTTAAACAGCGCAAAAAACCTGGGCTGTACGAAATTTCTTGAAGTATACTTAGATCCACTCCTTACCTAGAAATATCACAAAAATTCGACCAATTCAAACCGGGCGATAGTCCGCTAACCCGCAATATAACACGAATCATACAGCATAATGCCATACTTTTCAACCTGAAACACCCATTACCATACAAGGCGTTGCCTATCTTTCGGCAACCTCCCTAGCCACACTTTCCTATACCATAATTCTTCCTTTTTGCCACCTTTTACCCACATTAAACCCCTTTTCTATTCTCTTTATTCGTCTCTCTTTTTGTTGGTTTGTTAAGTTTTTGGTCTTTTGTCCTTTTTGTTTCTTCTTCAAAATCCCCCCTCGGCCAATAACCTCTTGAATAAATCCAAACATTTTAAATGATAACCTTTCCTTCGCCCCACCTTCCTGGAGGCGGTACGACCACCAGGTCGAAGGACGTCATTAGCTCGAACGGGTTTTTTTCGTTGAGTTCTACCCGTATCAGCAATCAGAATTTGTAAATAGTGCAGTGTTTCGTGAAAATAAAAACCGTCAAAAGTGTAATTTTAAGTTTTTAAAAGTTCTTTATGTTCTATATATACCTAACCAAATTGTTAGCTTTAAGTTTTACCTTTTTAAATAAATTATTATTGAATTGAATTGAATTGAATTGAATTGAATTGAACTGAATTACCTGGGAGCACCAAATAGATTTTATGGTTAAAAAACTTAAGACTTAGTACTTAACAAGATATCTTAGTACATGTCGTACCTATGCAAGTAGTAGAAACAGCCTACTTCAGTCTTTTTCATTCGGTAATGAGCTATGCAATCATCACTTGGGGTTATTCGGCATATACTGGTCGAGTGTTTTCTATACAGCGTTATGCCATTCGATCTATGCGTTTTATGGGTTTTAGAGAAGATGTTAGGGAGAAATTTAAGGATTTAAAAATTTTAATTTTGCCGTCTGAATATATGAATGTGTTTGTTAAAATGAACTTAAGTCAATAAAGTCTTGTAATATACATTCTCATAAGACCAAGACCAGAAATAATGGTCACATTAAAATAAATTATATAAGACTAAACCACAGTCGAGGTGCCAAAAATTTATTACGGATGATTATTTTTTAATAAACTGCCAAAGACGATCAAAAATCTAGATTTTAAGCAATTTAAACAAAAGATAAAAGGAATTCTCACAGAAAATGCATTTTATAATTTTGATGAGTTTTTAAATGCCGACATAAATTATTAATTTTAATTTGTTGTGACATTGTATCTTTGTATATGTAACCACGTACGTATATTTTTTGTTTGTAATTATGTATCTGTTTTCTTTAATATTTTACGTTTTATATATATCTAAACATTGCATATTATACTGACGTATCTAATTGTGTTATTACACTGAAAATGCGATTAAAGAATTTGAATTTGCATTATATGTCACTACTACAATTATGGATTACTATTTTTATTAGTTTTAATCCACAATTAAGTTTTTTTGTGTTTTATTTTAATATTTGTTCAATGTTTTGCATAAATGCGTTGTATTTTGTACCTTATGGGGGAAAATACATAAATAAATAAACAAATAATTATTTGCTTGTCGTAGACACACTCCATAAGCTATCAATTGATAGATAAAGGGGTATATTTACCGCAGTCAACGCCAAGATTATCCAGCGTCAGGATTCCGAAGAAAATGGTTGCTTTAACCATTATGTTGAACAATTTTTCGTAAAAATAATTTAGATTATTATTTAGATTTTCAGATCATTAGTTATGAGCCAATCTTCATCTATAAAACAACCCTTGCACGCAATTTCAAATTAAATACATTAAATACTCAAAATAATAAATGACGATAAAAATAATTTTATTACTTTTTTTCATTTGCTCCAACGTAAAAATAGAAACTATACTTGTGGTAACGTTTGAAGTTTTAACTGCACATTAGCTTATCCGCGGGATAAAGTAAATTTTACACAACTAACGACCTACCTTAATACGAAATTCCAAAACGAAATTACTAGCAAAACTCAGCCATATCTTTTAAAATATGCAAAATTGCCGCTTATTAAATGTAACCAAGGAAACGCTCGACTACCACGTCAACCACGTGACCGACGTCTACACAGGACGTAAGACGTCGCGGCGGTCCAAACGGTAACTGACAGATGCGGAGCAACTTTCTCTTCGCCATAGATAGTTTGAAAACGATGGATGCGGCGCGCAAACTCTAATACTTGTCTGTCGACTTCATTCATGCGTGCATGCCGGAGAACGGTTACAAACAGATGAATGTCGGTCAAAAATATTTGGAACTCGACTGATTAATGGGAGTCACCCACTGTGCCAATTATAAGAAATATCCGGATCAAATTGGAGCAAATCTGTTGTAACATAATTTTCGTATGATTTATAGAAATTACCAACCAAAGCAATTTGTTTGTTTAAGCTTGCCATATTCAGCGAGATATCTAATAAAATATTTATTAGAATAAAATAAACATATACCAGAAAATACTAATTATTATTTTAGCTCTTGCAAAAAACTTATCACAGATAAATATAAACATATATTTTTCTAACCAATAGCCAACTATGTGCTACGTTCAATATTGGATTATAAAAAAGATAATATTCATATAAGTGCAGTATAGTGTAGTGGCTCTAAATTTTGCACACTTCTAATATACCCTTCTAATATTCCCTCAGTACTATCAATTCAGTGTCCGCCTTCTTGAAATACGACGCCATCTTTGTTTTCTTTAGAGTGTATCTGTGAATTTTCGATTTTTATTTGGTTTTTACTAAATATCTCCCCACCTGGTACCATCCTTTCACGAGCACTTGCCAGGCGCGTCTGCATGTGGAGAACGGCCAGACTCCGCGAGGAGTAGGGTTAACGTAGTCATACTGCTGGGGGGTAGGGCTAATAACCCAGTCCACCCCGGCTAAAACCACGTCGTGGACCAGCTCACACACCGTAAACCGCTTGGAGTGGCAATGACCCCCTGACCAGGTCAGGAGTACGTCTCTCCAGGGGGCACGGGGTCTTGGCTTCATCGCCTTGATCACGTGGATGAAGTGCCACCATAAAAACTTCCCCAATCACAAGGTATTGTGCGAGCCGATGGGACGCATGGTCGGTGGGGAGCTCGACCACTAGCGACAAACCTCGGGGCACAGGCGCACCCCGTTGTATAAATGCCTTCCACGTATGTAAGGGGCTCCGTGCGTGGCGGGTTCCTCAGCATGTCCTGTGCAGACCCCCCCCCCCCATCACAAATCCCACGAGCGTAGTGCGGGAGGTGAAGGAGCTGAGGGAGGGGGTGTCCATGACTTCGGTCAACACCAAGGACCTTCCAAAGCGACCGAGCCTCTCATCTGGGTTCCCGAGCCAGGGGAAGGTAACCCTCAGAAAGGATAGGGAAAAAAATAGGCCCATTCCAGCTGAAGGTGCAGATAAACCTACATCCTTAATAAAGTGATGCGAAGTGAAGCAACGCCTCAAGCGGCGAGGACTTGACTAGGGTGACGGACCATCAAGGAATGCCGCATAGCGAGGCCGTTGCTGACAAGGAGCATAGCCTGGAGGAGCAACCTTCAAAAGGTTGAAGGAATGGGAAAATAGGTCCATTCCAGATAAAACTGCATCACAATGAGGAGGCTACAGCGGTCCTCACTAAAGTGATGCAACCTCGGTAGCGGTGTGGACTTGACGGGGTTATGGGCCATCAAGGGACATCGCGTGGCGAGGCTGTCGCCGAACAGAGCACCGAAGTAGAGCGACGAGGACTTGACTGTGGTGGAGTCGAGCGAGGAACGCCGCGTAGCGAAGCCGTTGCTGACAAAGCATATTATACGACTGCAGGGTCTGGACTGCAGGATATAATATCAACGGGGAAAGATAATGGACCTGGCAACTACCACTCTGCCAATTTTCTCAGACTTGCTGCCAACGGCACAGGAAAAATGAGTAGAGTGAGCTATAATATGTAAGGGCAATCACAACCAGATCCGGAGACCATCATAACTCGCCCATTTTCAGACCTGTATCACCTTGTCAGTGATACAGGAGTATTAAAATGGACAGTGCAGTGCAGTGAAATATATATGTATATATATATATGTATTTGCTTTTTCGTGTTTCTTTTTTCATTTTGACGTATATGTCTCTCAAATATATAGAACCTTTTTTGTAGGAAATCACATTCTGAACAAGTTTAGTAATGTTCATTTAGCCTTAAAAATGCGTACTTTCCGAGATATATATGCCCAAATGAAAAAAAAAAAAATACGAAAAAGCAAGTATATATATATTTTCAAGAAGCTTTTCCGGAAAAACCAATGTGATAATCGAAAAATGTATATGAGGTTTTTTGTAGAAAATCTCATTCTGAATAAGTATATTTATGTTCATTTAGTCCTAAAATCGCGTGATTTTCGAAATATTTTCATTCAAAATAAAAAAAAACACAAAAATCACATAGATATATTTTTCAAGTCGCTTTTCCGAAAAGACCAATGGAATAATCGGGAAAATGTATAGAACCTTTTTTGTAAGAAATCGTATTCTGAATACGTTTACTTATGTTCATTTAGCCTTAAAAATGCGTATTTTCCGAGATATGAAAGTCTGAATGAAAAAAAACACGAAAAAACGTATATATATATGTATATATCTCAAAAATCATGTCTTTTTTTCTGCACATAAGCACAAAGTTGTTCTAAAAGTTGAGTACTTACTATCTATGCAAGAAACTGCTGATCAAAATCTTTCTTTAAAACGGCTTTTTTTTCCTAATTTGAGTGGACTAAAACCCAACCATTTTTGTAATAACCTGAAAAAAGTCCAAAACTTTGGAAGCTTATATATTGCAAAATATTAAAGTTACAAAAGCGGCCCTGATCTCAAATTGTAGCAAATTTAGTTTAAATTAAATCCTTCTTGCTCCAAACCCAGAAGGTGGGGAGATATTTGGTAAAAACCAAATGAAAGTCGAAAATGTACAGTTACAGCCCAAAGATAGCGTCGTATTTCAAGATGGCGGACACTGAAATCGGGCAACACCCCCCCCCCCCCCCCATGTTAGTAGTACTGAGGGTATATAAGAACTCTGCAAAATTTGGCGCTTTAATCCAGCATGTCACGATTCTGCCTAGTATTTGCTTTAAGCCACCACACTAAGTACTAGTGCTATAATAACGTTATTTTTTAAACTATCCTGTTTAATGAAACCAAAAACAAATAACGCAAAAACACTTACCAAAATAGTATGAAATGTATGAAATTCCTAAGAAAACATAACATAGAAAACAAATTTTAAATTTCGATGCTAATCGCAGAACAATTAAAACGGAAAATTTTTAAAAACCCGCCCAACTAGCATTATTGCACCAACTGAATTGTCGTATAATTATTGTATAGTGGTGGGAAAATATTCCTTTATATTTTATTAAAGTACTATTGGGAACTAATTGGTTCTGTGACAATTTGGCGATATAGAAACGCTCCAAAGATGTTCTTACAACATAATTATAAAATCACTTTATAAGGACTCTATTATTCACTTGTAAAGGTTCTCGATATATCTCTTATAAAGCTTCAATAAACTATACGAATATTTTTGATTTATAACCTTTACATAAATATTGGTTAAAGAGCTATTATAAAATTTATGGGTTACTCCTTTAATGTCCTTTTACTAAGTGATATAAACGTTCTTACAACTAATTATAAAGCTGCTTAGGCTTATGCAGGTAACAGTTTTTGTTAAATACTCTTATTCAGAAACTTTATTAAAGTGTTTTAACAGACTCCAGTGAATGCATAAAGAAATTTTTATACAACCGAAAGTTCGCTGTTGGAGCATTTTACCTGCACTAGTTATATTTATAAAACTGTGGAGGAAATTAGTATTGTACTTGTTATACCGTGAGAAATACCAGTTTCCGATCTCGTCAGCTAACGTACTTAAATAGCGTCAGAATAATCAGGATGATGTCAACACAGAAGACAACGAAACGTAGCGGAAAATATTCTGGAAGCACTTGACTCTTTATTGGCGATATTAAAATTATCTAAATTTTCACGTAACAGCCAGAGAAACTACGCAGCTATGTTGTATATAATTACCTTTTTTTTTTTTAAAAAAAGTAATTAATAATAATTAATTATTGGCTAATTTCATCTTTATTAGAAAAAAGTAAAGACAACATTATTGTTTCTATCATAGCTTTGTTTTTAAGCTACAGAAACAAAAGAAAACATTTGAAAGCTTATTTAATAAATCTTATCATATTTTGCGTATTTTTCATATTATTTGTTTATTGACATTTTAATTTAATAGACCATGGAATGCTATTTAAATGGTGGTAACGGAGGTATCAAGTATATCAAGTACTTCATTTTAATAATGTGGAAAAAGCAAAATTGCATAAAGTGAGAACTCCTGACTACAATTATTTCCAATAAGCATTTAGAAGCTGTATCGTTTTTGTATAGACCATCTGAATACTTTTAATACGCAACATTGTTACATTTATTACCCACATATAAGTATTAACTATTTTTATTTTCATGTTTACTCTAAAATTTCACATATATAAAACTTAAACTAGGACTGTTATACAAAGTTTGTGGTAGTTCCACCGATACAACTTTAAAATTCGTACTTTATTACATAATTCAATCTCACTGAAAAGCGTCCATTTTACATATTTCATATAATACTGTAAATTTAAAGAGGCGTTAAATAGAAGTCACAATGTTAAGCATATTTTCATATTTTAGTTATAAGCAACGTTTTATATAAAGAAATAACTGCACGGCGCACGGCAAATTCAGGAAAAAGATTTTTATATTATGTAGGTAGGTAGTTTGTACGAAGGCGTAGAAGGGACACGTATATAAATTTTTATGTTTTCATAATGAAAATTATTAATTCCGTGATACCTAACTCGAAATTAATTATTTCATAATTAATTCCGTGTTACGTAACTCGGAATTAATTATGAAATAATTAATTCCGAGTTATGTATCACGAAACTAATTATAAAATAATTATTTCTTCGTTACGTAACTCGGAATTAATTATGAAAAAATTAATTCCGAGTTACGTATCACGGAATTAATTATGAAATAATTATTTCTTCGTTACATAACACGGAATTATTTCACAATTAATTTCGTGTTACGTAACTCGAAATTAATTCTTTCATAATTAATTCCAAGTTACGTAACACGGAATTAATTATTTCATAATTAATTTCGAATTACGTAACACGGAATTAATTATGACATAATTAATTCCGAGTTACGTAACACGGAATTAATTACGAAATAATTAATTTCGAGTTACATATCACGGAATTAATAATTTTTATTATGAAAACAAAAAAATTTATATACGTGTCCCTTCTACGCCTTCGTAGTTTTGTTATTTCTTTGACTGTATTTTATTTTTTTTTTTTTAAATGTAAATCGAATTTTCGATAGAATTTTATTTGTAGTTGTACGAATTTATTTTTCACAAAAATAAAATAATACAAAAAAAAATTGATGATCTGTTGAGATCAAATGCTTTATGGAAGTGCAAGAAAAATATGGCTTGCTATAAAAAAAAACTTTTCAGTGACAAAACCAAACTTTAAAAAATAAAACGCGGTTTTGTTCAGAAAATTTTTGGATATTAATACTTACTATTTACATAGCAAGAAAATTTTAAAACTACAAATGTTGTACGTAGTTATTTCTTTGTGCAAATTTTTGAGGTATGGTTAAATTACAAATAGTATTATAGCCAAATTCTAATGAAAGAATTCATCATATCGTCAATTGACCTAAGGACTAGATTTTCGCTTAAATTCTATATTTGGTGTTCAATACAAGACGCTAAGTTTGTAAATTGCAAATCGCAAATTAAAAAAAAATAATAATAGTAATACAAAAGTCTCAAAATCGTCAATTGTTCAGCTTAAGTGCGTTCTACATTAATAGTAGGCCTAAGAGGGGGAAAAAACCGATGGCCAAGGAGTCACTACTTCCACATCCAGATTTTCCATCCAAGTCTCTCCCAACGAAACATTTTTTTATGTGGAAAAAATTGTTTACGGAACTTAATAATATAATAATTGAAATGGTCTACCCCAAAAAACGATAAAACGATATCTCACGTCGGTAGTGGGGTGGGGTGCTGAGGGGGGTGGGGGTGGGGGGTGGTAGTGGGGGTGGATAAAGTAAAAGAATATTTTGAGGCTTTTGCTTCTTGTACACACACTAAATCACAATTTTTTTTTTCACCCACTTTAATAATGAGGTGGGGTGGTAATTTTTTTTGAGACCTAATAGCTTCTCTTGTATATACTAAATACAAATTTTTTTGGACTCTTACCTGTTTGATTTATCTATTTATCCCCATTACCCCAACCTTTTAACGAAATAAGATGAAAATATAATCTAGTTCCAGATCACGTTAAAATACATAAGTGTACCAAATTTCAAATCAATATCTTAAAGGGTTCCAGAGTAATCGTCCGCACAAAAAAGTTACAGACAGACCGGCAGACAGAAATTTTTTTTCGCTCAAACTTAAAATCTCGACGTTTCGTGACATTCTAAGCCAATTTGAAAAATAAAAATTTTCAAAAATTTTTTTGTCGTTACTATAACTGGATGTGGAAGTAAAACTATTCAGAGTTCATTTTTGCGTGCATAAGGTGGTTCCACATGGTATTAGTCGGGGAGCCCTTCCTAGCTGGACGTGCAAGCCATTTTGAAAGTACAGCCAGTTTTTTTTTTTAGGACATGTCTTAAATTGTTCCTTAGGCTTTAATCTTTACGAAAAACATTGTCCCCAAGGATCGGGGGGTGCACGGACAGTTAGAGTGGGCTACCGTAGTATTACGTTTTATATTGAATTTTATATTTTGTTTTAAGAGCTGAATCATTTATCTGGAAAATGGTAACTCCTATCCAAATATTGTATAGGAACAAAATTGCAGAAGATTTTATGCACTTTGTTTTTTATGCAGAAAGTTTTTCTTCATCTTTTTTTAGTTTTTGTGTAAAACGACAAAAACCATATTTGCAATTTTTTTTTAAACGGACGCCATTTTGAAAGTGCAGCCAATTTTTTTTTAGGACATATCTTAAATTGTTCCTTAGGCTTTAATATTTATGAAAAACATTGTCCCCAAGGATCGGGGGGGACACTTAGGGTGGGCTCCCGTAGTATATCTACTTGTCCACAAAGGATTAAAGTATTTCCAGATATTTCCTAATTTTTAAAAGTATTCCGTGGCATTTCTCAAATATTCCTGATATATCCAAAGTGTTTCTTAGTAAAGGGAGGGTAAGATCCAGAAGTAAGAACCTCTCGGTTGAATGCATTTACAAAGAGTTATTTTTCAAAAATTTCAATTTTCGAAAAACGGTCGAAGATACTCTACTTTGAGACGTCATAGCTTTCAGTTAGAGGGTTGATTTTTTGAATTCATAGGAAGTTGAGTTCACTTTAACTAGGTAAAATTTAAACTTTTAGGTATGATCGCGGTATTTCAAAAAATCTGGAAGCACGACTTTCTTACCAAAAATGGCAAAAAATATAATTTTAGAAACCATAGGACTAAAATATATTACTTCCACATCCAGTGGAAATATAGTAACGACAAGAAAAAAATTGAAAATTTTTATTTTCCAAGTAGGCTTAGGATGTCATGAAACGTCGAGTTTGAGCGAAAAAAAAATATGTCTGTAACTTTTTTGTGAGCACGATTACTCTGGAACCGTTTAAGATACCGATATGAAATTTGGTACACGTATGTATTTTAAAGTGATCTGGAACTAGATTATATTTTCATCTTATTCCGTTGAAGAGTTGGGGGTAAATTGGGATAAATGGTAGTAAATAAATAAATCAAGCAGGTAAGAGTCCATAAAATTGGTATTTAGTATAGTATATACAAGAGAAGTCCCAAAAAAATGTTTAGCATTACTACCCCCACCCCATTATTAAAGGGGGCGAAAAAAATTTGTGATTTAGTGTGTGTACAACATGTACAAGAACCAAAAGCCTCAAAATATTTTTTTACTTCATCCATCCCCACTATTTTTCTTTGTTTTACGCAGAATCTTATTAGTTTTTTCTTTTAATATAATCGAAATAGAATTGAATAATCCATGATTTTGTGGTTCTCTGCACCTTTTTTTTTTTTTAATTTCCAATCGGGTTAGAATTCATAAAATCCAAATAAAGGATTGAAACAAATAAATTTTAAGAAGTCGGTTAAAAAAATCAGTAATGAGTTATTTTCTTACCAGGTGAGTATGGAGTAAAATTATTTTTTAAAATCTTTGCAACTAATATTGCAAAGAAAGTAAAAAGTTATAAATAACTGCTTAATTTACTATTACACAAAAAATGCAAGGCCATTCGTTTACGATTCTGTATAAATGTGGCAATAACAATCAAAGCTTTCAAAACACAATTGTTTCTATAAATAAAAGGAATGTCTGTACATAAATATACTTTATCAAAGTTGGCGAAACTTTATAAACAAAGCAAGATTTTAATAAATTCAATAAAAGAGAAAACATTATTTTTATAATTGCGTAATAGATCATTTTAGTCCAGTCATTGAAGGTAAAATACGGCGATACTGTAGAATTTTGCCAAACGGTACCGATTTGCACAAAAATTTGGATTTAGGTTCTACTTACCCTCTACTTCAAAGTTGACCCTGTGCCGGGGGTCGCTTTTTATTTTTTAGGGGTGAAAACTACCCATATTTGAAAATAATTTTAGAATTGTAGATTCGAGCGTGTAATCGATTGAAATCATCTTTAAATAAGTTGAATGAACGTCAAATTATATTAAGGGACGTAATTTATGATTTATTAAACAGTTTCGTCCCTAAAAGCCACCCCCTAGAATAGTTATGATTAAAAAAAAATTCTTCAAAATGTTCTTTAGCAACTTGGAATGATGAAATATCACCGATTTGCATGAAAATAAAAATTTTATTTTTATGGATTTTTATTTTTTTTTATTTTTATTACATTTTCTTTTTATTACAAAAAATAATCAAAAATCTTCTTCACTATCGTCTTCCTTTTCCTCTTCGTCCTCATTCCTTTCCACGTCAGCCTTATCCTCAGCTTCCTCCTCGTCCTCCTCTTGGTCCATAATTGAAGCACTATTTTGACAATTGTCTCCGCTGCATGTTATACATGTCGAACTGCAGAAAAGTCCTAGTCTTCGGCAACCGCACGCTGAAACTTTTTTACAGCTACAAAAAAACATTTTCAACAGCTCTTCAGGTGCAGGTTGATTCGGAGTTTTGATTGGATTTAATACTCCTTCAATATTAACCCAACCCCAATCAAGTGGATTAATATTTTTATTTCCCAGCAATAACTGTAAGTATGTGTATTCATCAATGCTCCAATATACGTGTTCTGATATCTGCAAAAATATGTGATTGGTTTTTTACCCAGAACTCGCTTAGTTTTTAACCTATCAAGTCTTTCAAAAAATCATTTTGTAGGTTTTTTCAAGAGCTATAAGCTCATATCATTTTCTTTCAGCCCGTATTTTTGAAAGGATTTGAGCTAAAAGGCTTGAACAAGTTACTATTTACGAACACATGCAAACTTTAAACGGCCATATCTTACTCAAGTTTTATCCAAAAAAAAAACGAATATTTTCAGAAAAGCAAAACCTACAATTTTGTATTCTACAAAATTTTGCGTATCATTAATAGTTTTTGAGTTATTTTGAAGAAAAGCAATTTTTTGCAAAATTACAAAAATGCTCTTTTCACTTCAAGCTCAAATTGTTTCAAAACTAAGCACTTTAAACCGGTCAAACTTCTAGAGCATGTTGCAAGTACATAAATAAAGTAAATTGTAAAGTGGTAATGATTATTTTCAATTGGGGTGGTAATTAGGGGGTGATTTTCACATTTTTTTGACGCCGAAAAAAATAGGGACCAACATTATTTTCGTCATAACTCGCTTAGTTTTGATGCTAGGGACTTTTATAAAAAAATAAAAATAAAGGTTTTTTCAAGCACTTCAAAAAAGGTTCCATGAGTTTCGCCGAAAAATGCATTATTTTTGGCAACTTCATGTTGAAACTTTCAATTTTGGCGTTTGACGAATAAGAACCAACCTTCAACAAGCTATTACTCCGTTTGTATTGGAACTACAGATACCATAATCCCACCATTCTTTTTGATTTTTTATAAGCTACATTTTTACTAAGAATGATTTTTTCGATAAAATACTTACTTTTTGAGTTATTCGCGAGAAACCGTCTGAATAAGTCGAAAAGTATTGACTTTCAGAAAAAACTTTGTAGAACAAAAGTTGCTTAGAATTAGTCAATCTATCCATTCCCGGACTTATTTTACTTCCACGTCCAGTGGAAGTATAGTAACGACAAAAAAATTTTAAAAAATTTTTATTGTCCAAATAGGCTTAAAATGTCCTGAAACGTCGAGATTTTAAGTTTGAGCGAAAAAATAATTTCTGTCTGTCGGTCTGTATGTCGGTCTGTCTGCCGGTCTGTCTGTCTGTCTGTAACTTTTTTTTTGTGCGCACGTTTACTCTGAAACTGTTTGAGATATTGACTTGAAATTTGGTACACATATGTACTTTAACGAGATCTAGAACTAGATTATATTTTCATCTTGTTCCGTCGAAGGGTTGGGGGGTAAATTGGGGTAAATTTGGGGTAAATGGATAAATCAAGCAGGTAAGAGTCCATGAAATTGGTATTTAGTATATACAAGAGAAGCCGAGGTCTCAAAAAACTTTTTGGCATTAGCCACCCCCATTACCACCCCCACCTCCTTATTAAAGGGGATGAAAAAAAATGTGATTTAGTGCATGTACAGGAACCAGAAACCTCAAAATATTTTTTTACTTCATCCACCCCCACCCCACTACCGATGTGGGGTATCGTTTTATGGGTTTTTGGGGTAGAGGATTTCAAATATTATATTATTAAAGTTCCATAAACAATTATTTTCGCATACAAAGTTTTTTCGTTGTGAGTGACTTGGATAGAGAATCTGGATGTGGAAGTAGTGATTCCTTGGGCAGCGGTTTTTAATTAAACATTTTTCCCCCCGAGAAGGGGTGGCATCCATTCCCAGGGTAAAAGCAACCCCCAGTACAGGGTCAACTTTGGAGTAGAGGGTAAGTAGAACCTAAATCCAAATTTTTATGAAAATCGGTGCTGTTTGACAAAATTATACGGGAAAAAGGTCATTGACTGGACTATTTTTGTAGAATGAACTTGTAAAACGTGATTAGGGGAAAGAAAAATTATGACATCATATCAGTTTCCAGTTATCCCACCAAATTAAACAAGCAATTTACAAAATGAAACTGTTTACAAAACAAGTTGCACAGGATGACGAATTTTGCTGATATTTCACTCTTTCCGCTATTTGTTGCTAGGAGGCTAAATATGAATGTGAAAATATTTTGCTCTGATGGTACAGACTTCGAAAAAATATAGCTCCAAAATAATAAATTTCTTTGCAGGATGAAAATAAATATTAGGCAGACGCCTAATTTTTTTTTACTCAAACGTTGTCAACTTGTCATATACTATAGTGGAGTCAAATTAGGACTAAAACATTCGCAATGTGAATTGTCTGGTCAGGGCAGCTTTTCTGTTTTATCGTGTTCAGGGGGTCAACTTAAGTTCACAGTTCAGTTTTGCAGTTTCTGCGAGGTCGGCGTGTTGTTTATTTAATTTAATTTTGTAGACTGTGTTTTCCATCGATTTTCTTTGAATATCTCGAAATCTATAAGTCCTATGGAAAACAACAAAAAGAAGAAAAATTTTTGTTATGAGCTGTACAATAAAAGTACATAGACTTATAATTCATTCCAATCGTTATTATTAAAAAAAAATAAATATTGCAAAATTATGAGTTTCTAAACAAATCACTGTTCTTTCAAAAATAACGGATAATATTCAATGAAATTTAGAAGATATATAGACCAGGGTCGATAATTTTTGAGACCAAAAAAAATTATAGTAGGATGAAAATGAAAGGAAAAATAATTTACGGGCGATCTGAGGTCGGGAAGGGGAAGGGGGTGAGTTTTTAAGGGTAAAAAACGGTTTATCTCGATTTCCGGCAAAACTACAAGTCCTATGAAAAAAAGTTAAATAGCAAAGTTGTAGGTAATAAAAAGATCTACAACTTTTGTTTTTACACTTTTTTCACATAACCTCAAAATTTATGTGAAAAATTCAAATAACCAAGTTTTTGGTTTTTTATTTTTATCTTCTGCAAAAAAAAATTATTTTTTCACGAAATATGGTGAAAACTTACCTTTTTATGTCCCAAACACACAGTAATTTTTTTGATTTAAAATATTCATTTTTTCACCTTATTTTGACTTAATATCGAAAAAGCACCCTAATTTTCAATCGAAAATTCTCACGTCAAAATATCTGTTTTTTTAAAAAAGTCGGTGGGCTTTTTGTTCGTTGAAATCTCTACTTTCTGACGGTATAAAAAAAAATACATTACTATGGTAAATGTTCTCAGAAAATGCAAATAAACGAAAAAAACTCGAATCCGAAAATTTTTTTTTTAATCATTATGTACAATTTTGAGCTATTTATTAAAATTTACACTTTAATTACTCGAAAAACGTAAGATTTCATGTTACATTGATAAACAAAAAAATTGCTAAAGTGTAAATTTTAATAATTAGCTCAAAATTGTACATAATGATTCAAAAAAAAATTTTCGGATTCGAGTTTTTTTCGTTAATTTGCATTTTCTGAGAACATTTACCATAGTAATGTATATTTTTTTTATACTATCAGAAAGTAGAGATTTCAACGAACAAAAAGCCCACTGACTTTTTTAAAAAAGCAGGTATTTTGACGTGAGAATTTTCGATTGAAAATTAGGGTGCTTTTTCGATATTAACTCAAAATAAGGTGAAGAAATGAATATTTTAAATCAAAAAAATTACTGTGTGTTTGGGACATAAAAAGGTAAGTTTTCACCAAATTTCGTGAAAAAATAAATTTTTTTGCAAAAGATAAAAATAAAAAACCAAAAACTTGGTTATTTGAATTTTTCACATAAATTTTGAGGTTATGTGAAAAAAGTTGTAGATCTTTTTATTACCTACAACTGCCATTTAACTTTTTTTCATAGGACTTGTAGTTTTGCCGGAAATCGACATAAAGTTTTTTACCCTTAAAAACTCACCCCCTTCCCTTCCCGACCTCAGATCGTCCGTAAATTATTTTTTCTTTCATTTTTGTTATATTCTCTACCTTTTCCAATGGGTTTCATCCTACTATAATTTTTTTTCACTTTTTACCATTTTCAGAATTATCGACCCTGGTCTAATATAGCTCTTATAACGTACAATCACCACTTAAAATTTCAAATTAAAATGATTATTAAAACGGCACAAATATAGAATTGTTGCTAAAACTTTGCACCCTTGTGAAATCCTGCCATCAAAACCAAGAAATGTGTACATGGCTCAAATTGTAGTTTTTTATAAGTACTGTAAGATCACGGAGAGAGAATTTTCTTTTTCAAAACTTAAATCATTTTTATTTGAAGATGTTTATAATTTTCGAAATTGTAGTTACAAATAAATTCTCTAGCTTTTTTATGAAATCAAAAAAGGTAAAGGAGTAATGAAAGTATTTTTCTCATTGAAATTTGGACTGGTAATTCTCCTATGTCTATTATTTTGTCTTTACTACTTGAAAATAATTCAAAGCAATTGTTAAAAGATACCCTATAGAAGCCCGAAAGTGAGGTCTTTAGCGATTTTGTTAGAGATCCGAAAATCTACAAATATATTATATTGTGTTGTTTTACAAACCGAACTTTAGTCACTAGATAGACCTGTACCAGTGATATTAAAAGTTTTACAAAGGTGTATGTATACTAGACCAACCCAAAAAAAAAAAAATCTTGTCATATTTTATGTCTCACCCTGTAAAAATGTTCCTTTTTATGTAAAAGAAGAAATGCTCTTTTGATTAAAAAAAAAATGAATTTTAAAATGTGCTACCACGCTCTAAAGTACGATATTTCAATCATTTTGCGTTATCTACAAAAATTAGGCTGCGGGCTTCATCTAATATATGTTTTTTAGTGCCAAAGTGGTTTTTCACTTTAAATATTATATAAATAATTGAAAATTATCGAGCAAAATTTTTTTGTAAGGAACCCGACAAAAAAAACTACTTTAAAATGTTAAAAAATGGACAAAAGGAAAATCTCATATAAATCTGCTTTAGGCCTGCCGAAAATACTTTTTCAATATGTTCCAAAACATATCTAAACCAAAATTTACTATAATTACTTGCAAGCGAGCAGAAACTAGAGTGCGAAAATTAAAGTTTTCAGGGTGTATTTCACAATTTTACTAATAAAAGCACCAAAAATATATCATTAAAATTGTAAATAACTAATGAAGTTACTTAAATAATATTTTTTTCCTGGAAAATTATATTAAATATAGAAAATATTGTTTTTTGATGCCCCGGATTTCTAAGGATAGGCTTGAATTTGTTTAACTTGTTCACCATTGTAAATAATTATTATTAATAATAATTTTTTAATTTATTATATATTTTTTTTGTTCTTGTACATTTCTTTGTTTCTGCACTTTGTGTTAACAGTAAAGCTTGTTTTTGTTCTTCATCTATTGTAATAACATTATTAAATCGAGAAGTCAACGCAATTTGACATTCAGCAGAATCATTGACAACTTTAAAATATATGCATACATTTTTTCCACACACATAATGATGGCCTGAATTCCATAGATAAACAAATACCCGAATCATTTTTTTTGGATCTACAAAACCTCTAACATTACATTGAATGTATTTTTGAATAAAATCGATCGGTAAATTAAAATGTTATTAATGATTTAAATCTGAAAATTTTTTTTTCATTTTTATGTTTTTGTAATTTAATAGAAATCTGGTGGAATGATATTTCATTTTAATATCTAAATATTTATATATTTCACAAATATATATTTCACAATGTAAAATACAACTGTGAAAATATGATTTTAGCTCGTGTCTTATAATGTAAAAATTTACATTTTTTTTACGTGTAAGGTGGTGGTATAGTTCTTACGCTTTTGACTCGGAATCCAAGAGTCCCGGGGTCGAAACGTAAATGGGGTTTGGTACGGTTTTTTATTTTTACTTTATTTTACACTGAATCTTTTACCAACTAAGTTCGTACTATTAAAAATATTATTATTAAAAATGTCTAAAACATTATGTACAAAAAACTGCGAAGAGTATCCTATAGAATGTGTAACAATTATATAAAAAGTTCAGTGAACATCAGGCGAAGAGTACGTTTTTAGCTTGTTATTTAATTATTGTAGCTTTGGATTATCTTCAAATAGCAGGAACAAAATAATAACCATTGTAGAATAACCAGATCAAATTTCAAGAAGAAATATCGATTTGTTATAAGTGACCTCAAAGGTAAAAACGTAAAAGGTAAAAACGAGCGTATCTCAGCTCCAAATGCAAGTAAAGCATTTTTTTTTCAAATGCTGGCTTTTTTAATCTATTTTCATTACCCGTTTACCGTTTTTGGTTTCATAAAAGAACCAGAGAGTCACTTGAATTTGTTTATAACTAAAATTTCGAAAACTATAAACAACTGCAACAAAACGGGTTTAAATTTTGAAAAAAAAAATGTTTTTCTCCGTGATCTTAAAGTACTTAAGTATAGAATTCTACAATTTGAGCCATCGTGCACATTTCTTGGTCTTGATAGCAGGATTTCACAAGGGTACAAAGTTTTAGCAACAATATATTTGAGCCGTGTTAGTAATCATTTTGATCTGAAATTTTCAAAATTTAATTGAATATTATCCAGAACAGTGATTTGTTTAAAAACGCATAATTTTGCAATGTTGCATTTTTTTAAAATAATAATAGCAATTGGAATGAATTATAGTTTATGTACTTTTATTGTACAACTCAAAACGAACATTTTCCTTCTTTTCATTGTTTTCCATATGACTTATAGATTTCGGGGTATTCAAAGAAAACCCATGGAAAACACGGTCTAAAGAATTAAATTGTTTAAATAAACAATATGCCTACCTCGCAGAAACTGCAAAACTGAACTGTGAACTTAAATTGACCCCCTGAACACGATGAAACAGAAAAGCTGCCCTAACCAGACAATTCACATTAAAATCCTAATTTGATTCCACTAATATTTAGTAATATTTACTCAAACTTCAACTTGTCATACGTATGACTCGACACGTTAGTTATACTTGGAAATTTCACTTTCTATGCGCTTGGAGTATTCAAAGACACTGGATGGATAAACGTTAATTAATTAAAAATTAAAAGGTGATTAAATATGTAAAAAAAACTTACGGTATTTGAGCAACGTTGCTGTAACTGTTTTACGTTGAATAAAGTCTGTATAACATATTTTTTCACTAGCTATTAATAGTAAACGCAAATGACAGATTCTATTTAATATTTGCACTACACTTTCATTCTCACAAAAATAAAAATTAAATCATACGTTAGCTTTTGGTACAATACACGAATAACCCGAACTCATTGTACAACAATTATCAAAACAATCTCAATAGCAGACACGGCCTACGTAGACATCGCGTTTATTGCAATTCGTGGAAAAGTCATGGAACTAGACAACGGATCAGACGGTGGGAGCGACGCGGTGTAACAATAGAACAAACAAAATCAAGTTAGGTATAGGCATCTGAATTTAAGATGCCAGCGCCAAAGTGGAGAACTCATGAACTAATTATAGGCTTTTTGTTTGTTTATATGGCGAATACTTATATTGGTTTTGTTCTGTTTATTGTTGTTTTTGGCGTTAAAAATAATAACATTAATAATATATGACCTAAAGGTTTGCAAGATTTTGTTGTAAGTGATTTGCAAGATGTTAATGGCATTATTCAGCAAAATTCATATTTTTTTAGGTTATCTAGTTTTTCCCTTGAAAAGTACAGTTTCTTCGACATAAACGGTGTCTGGCTAGTTAAATATTAACAAACTTAAATATTTCTCTAAAATTTATATACAGTTGTAGTTTAAATCACTTTTTTTTTCAGGAAACATGAGTGACATTTAGGTTAAGCATATTGCAATGTATGGAACATTTGTGAAGCACTAAAAATGTAAAAATTCTAAGTGTGTGTATGAAGGGGAATATATTTTAAATGCAGGACATATTATTTTGTGTGGTACAACCCATATTCAACACAAAACTTAAAAATGTGTATGCTCTATGTTTACAAACAAGTGCCTCACATTTAAATACCCATGAAATTAGTGGTACATTGAATATAAGTGAAAAGATATTTATTAATTCTTTAAGTAAAATAAATGAAACAGTATTTTGTAAAATATGAAACAGAAATATTCAGGGGTCTTGTGCAATAGTATATATTACTTTTAAATATACTGGAATTACATATATTTACTTATTTCAAAAATTTCACTTACAATGTGTGATTGTCTAGGACATTATTATTGCTACTCGGGCCACGATTATTTGCACCAGCTTTCCCCCTCTCAATGTCTGGTTAAAGGTGTCTACATTAAAGAGGGTATGCTTTGAACATTGCAATGCAACTCAACTTTCACGAGTTGTCCCTGCAATCTACAAAGGATATCGACTGGGTTGGCTCCAGCCAATTGTAGCCCCTTTAAACGCTATCACATTTTTAATAACTTAGCATCTCAGTTTATCATTTACTTATTGTTGATATCATCGTACACTAAAGACACAATGACAGAAAAGCCCATAATTAGTTTGACTATAGACCACCAGGTGGCGTACTCCTTATTTTCAGACGCTTATAGGTAACAGTTCGATGCATTTCCGTATTTCGGTGTGATTAATATGAAGTATAGAGTATAGGGGGCATAGTATATCATTATTATTCTTGAATAATTTTAAAATTTAACACTGCATATAATAGGTATCTTGATAATATAGTGTTAGTGTACATTTTACTTCCTCATAGTGATGGGCGATATCGTGATTTTTCAATCACAACGTAAATCGTTACTGTGATTTTCTTATATCAGTGAATTTAAAACGTGATGTGATCACGACTGTCATAATACGACGTACGAGAGAAATTGTGAATTATCATATTGATCTTGGTTGAATCACGGCAAGGGAATGAAATACGGAAGGAAAGTCGTGATCACGTCACGCTTTTCTGCCAACTTTACTAACAGTCGTTACCTGTGATTTCTTAATATCAGTGATTAAATCACAGTTCGTGATATATCGCCCATCACTACTTCCACATCCAGTGGAAGTATAGTAACGACAAAAAAATTTTTAAAAATTTTTATTGTTCAAATAGGCTTAAAATGTCATGAAACGTCGAGATTTTAAGTTTGAGCGAAAAAAAAATTTCTGTCTGTCTGTCGGTCGGTCTGTCTAACTTTTTTTTGTGCGCACGTTTACTCTGGAACCGTTTAAGATATTGACTTGAAATTTGGTACACAATGTACTTTAACGAGATCTAGAACTAGATTATATTTTCATCTTGTTCCGTCGAAGGGTTGGGGGGTAAATTGGGGTAAATTTCGGGTAAATGGGTAAATCAAGCAAGTAAGAGTCCATAAAATGGGTATTTAGTATACAAAAGAGAAGCTAAGGTCTAAAAAAAATTTTTGGCATTAGCCACCCCCATTACCACCCCCACCCCCTTATTAAATGGGATGAAAAAAAAATTGTGATTTAGTGTGTGTACAAGAACCAAAAGCTTCAAAATATTTTTTTACTTCATCCACCCCCACTACCAACCCTCTAGCACCACCCCCACACCCACTACCGATGTAGCATATCGTTTTATATGTTTTTGAGGTAGACGATTTCAAATATTATGTTGTTAAAGTTACCTTGAGTAGTATGGATGCGCAGTGGCTTTTCTCGACTACTATGGATGCGCAGTAGGTTTCCCCGAGTATTATGGATGCGCAGTGGCTTTCCTCGAATATTTGGATACTCAGTGACTTTTTTCGAGTATTATAGTAGGTTACCTCAAGTAGTATGGATGCGCAGTGGGTTACTTTAAGTAGTATAGATGCGCAGTGGCTTTCCTCGAGTACAATGGATGCGCAGTAGGTTATCACGAGTAGTGTGGATGCGCAGTGGCTTTTCTCGAGTGCCATAGATGCGCAGTAGGTTACCTCAAGTGATATGGATGCGCAGTGAGTTTCCTCGAGTAAAATGGATGCGAATGGGTTACTTCAAGAAGTATGAGTGCGCAGTGGCTTTACTAGAGTAAATTGGATGCACAGTGGGTTACCTTGAGTAGTATGGATGCGTAGTAGCTTTCCTCGAAGAAAATGCTTGTAGTAGAGGCTTTACTTCTATCGTGTAGTTTACGGCACACAACGATTTTTTATATCTTTGTCTTACCATTTTCTGCGTATTAGTTCGACATTCAGTTGAAGTATATTAACGCAAAAAAATTTTTTGGAAATTTTCATTGTTTAAATAGGCTTATAATATCAAGAAACGTCAATATTTTAAGTCTGAGCAAAATAAATTTGTCTGTTGCGTCGGTGTGTATGTTAGTCTTGTATCGTTTTGGTGCTCACGATTACTCTGGAACCGTTTAAGATATTCACTTAAAATATGGCACACGTATGTTTTTTAACGAGATCTATATTTTCATCTTATTCCGTTGCAGAGTTGAAGGGTAAATTGAGGTAAATGGGGGTAAATAGGTAAATCAAGCAAGTAAGAGTCCATGAAATTGGTATTTAGTAAATATGAGGAGCTAAGGCCTCAAAAAAAATGGCATTAGCGCCCCCACCCTATTATTAAAGGTGGTGAAAAAATAGTGTGATTTAGTGTGTGTACAAGAGTCAAAGTCATCAAGAATTTTTTTCACTTCATTCACCCCCACCTCTATTACAGATGTGGCATATAATTTTATGGGGTTTTGGGGTACATGATTTCAAATATTATACCATTAAAGTTCCATAAACAATTATTTCCACATAGTGGAGTGCAAATATAGTATTTTGTTGTAAGAGACTTGGATGTGGAGGTAGTGATTCCTTGGGCAACGGTTTTTTAAAGTGTGAAACTGGAAAACACACGTTACCTACATTTCTTACAGCCAGTTTACAATTATTGTAGGGTGACCATACGTCCGGAATTTCGCTGGACAGTACAGCATTTTGGAGTACTATCTGTGATCAAAAAAATTTTTCCTCTCGGTCATCAAAAAATGTTGGGATCAAGAAATGATTTTTCGGATTTCTGCTTCCCACGCTCATCAATTTTTTTCCCAGCAGAAGTGTCCAGCACAAAAATCTGGTCACCCTAAATGATTGGTTAATTAATAGTTAGGATTTACCCAATGATTTGTTACTATAAAGGTAAGAATGTCTGGTAAAGTTGTGTTTACTAATAATTATAACTTTCATGTTCTGGTTAGTCAACCAAAAAGATAACCAACGATTGTGAAACTAGCTGTTAAAGGTATAAAAAAAGCAAAGTACTTATGTATATTACACTATATACATTCGAACTGACCTTTTGCACCTTTTATAAAGAAAATGCTTTTGTTATTTAATTACTTCCACGTCCAGTGGAAGTACAGTGATGCAAAAAGAAACAAACATTTGTATTGTTCAAATAGGCTTAGAATGTTATGGAACGTTGAGATTTTAAGTTTGAGCAAAAAAAAATTCTGTCTGTCGGTCAGTTTGTCTATAACTTTTTTTGTGCGCACGATTACTCTGGAACCGTGTGAGATATTGACTTGAAATTTGGTACACATATGTATTTTAACGAGATCTGGAACTAGATTATATTTTGATCCCAATCCGTTGAAGCATTGAGGGATAAATTAGGGTAAATAAGGGTAAATAGGTAAATCAAGCAAGTAAGAGTCCATAAAATTGGTATTTAGTATATATAAGAGCAGCTAAGGTCTCAAAAAATTTTGGCTGGCATTAGCCACCCCCATGAATACCCTTATTAAACGGGGTGAAAAAAAAATTGTGATTTAGTGTATCTACAAGAACCAAAGGCCTCAAAAATTGTTTTTACTTCATCCACCCCCATTACCGATATGGCATATCGATTTATGGGTTTTCTGGGTAGACCATTTCAAATATTATATTATTAAAGTTCTACAAACAATTATTTCCACATAATTTTTTTTTTTTCGTTGTGAGAGACTTGGATAGAAAATCTAGATGTGAAAGTAGAGAGGGAAGTAGTGATTCCTTGGGCAGCGGTTTTTAATTTAAAACGAATATAAATTCGAATTAAATATTTACGGAAGAGAAAGTCTAGTATAGCTGGTTGTCTATGCCATTTTGACGTCACAGCGTCACCACAAGCAAGGCAGAGTATCTACGTTAATTTTGCAGTTGCTGTGTTTTCGACTATTTGTGACTGTTAATAATTGTATTTGGCAACTTAGAGACATGTATGGATCACAAAATAAATTGTTTTGTGTGGGTATGTAAAAATACTTCCATAACTGCTCTAAATAAAAAATGATTAGATATCTATTCTTATGTAATATAGGTATCAATTTCACTTTAAAATATTATTAAGGTATTTTAAATAAAATTACTACGAAACGAATTGCAGTCTGCAAATACCTATTAAACCGGATATATAATTTCTGTTTGGCTTAAATTTGTAAAACAGCATGGTAGAATACTCCTTATTGAAATTGGATCTTGTCGCTCAAACAGTGTGATCGCCAGAGTGTGTAAACTGTAATGTTTTATATAAAGCGTACTTTATTATAATTTAAAAGCAAGACGTTACTAAGCTCGGTCGGCAGCTTTAAGTTTTTTATGTGCGGTATAAGAAAGGATTAAATTATAGCAAATTTCAAGTCAAAATCATGATCGTGCGCACTAGAAAGTTGCAGACACACAGAGACAGAATTTTTTTTGCTCAAACTTAAAACCTCGACGTTTCATGACATTCTAAGCCTGCAAATATAAGCAAAAAGAAATCATTTTTTTGTACGATTACTATATTATTATTTAAATGATGTGGAAGTAATTTAGATAAATATAACCTAATAAATGCGTTATAGAACAAATCAAAACAACTAGTACAAGTACTAGCACTGCTAGTTCAAAGAAGTATTGAATTACAAATAAAAAATAAAAATTCACGAAGAAGTTGTTCGATAGTTTACTTGAAAATTATTGACGTTGTGAATAAGAAGAAAAAAAATTGTTTATGTTAATATCTTGAAATAGACGTGAGCAAAGTCGTAATTTAGATATTTTGAAAAATATTCTATAGTCATAACACATCAATATTAAAGTAAGCTGATGTATTTTTTAATGGTTCCTACTTATTTCAGTAATAATGTATTTAGTCTAGTCAATGAAAGAGTTGTAGAGAACATTTAGGACGGAGAATTTTTCTCTTCAGGAATGTGTTGGGGGTAGTTAGGAGGTAAACATACTAAAAGTCCCCACCCCTATCCCCGCCGCTTCAGGGGGAGAGGGGGGTGGAAAGTTTCTTTTTTTGATTCTTCGCTTATAACTCGGAAACGATGCGTCCTATGGAAAAAGGTAATCTATGCAAAATTAAACATAATTAAATTATTAAATTACCTACAAGAATATTCATATCCATTTTCTTCCTATGTATTATAGTTTACGAGGTATTCGCCAGCGAAAATCGATAATTAATAAAAAAAAATCAATTATGTACCTTGAATACTTCTATCAAAGCGGTTTACCGTGGTCTGCTAATAAATCATAGTCACAAAACAATCTTTATTTTACAACACTCAACGTATTTACTAACGTAATTTTTGTAGAAATCTACTTATACATTTCCTTAAATATACAGTGTGACTCATTTAAAAGAAGATACCCTTATAACTTTTTCATTTTGTTTCCGATTTGAATCAAATTTTACTCAAGTATAGAACAAATTAGGATCTACTTATAATCAGAAAATCATTCACCTGCCATAAAGGGAAAGCCACCTACGGAACAAAAATATGAGGAAAAAAGATTAAAAATCATAATGATGGAATTTCAGGTAGCCACCACAAATTGCGGAAACTGAAGATCCCCTTTGCCAGATGAGCTTATGTATGAGAAATCCTCATCAATAACCAAATAAAATTTTGTTGAATGTACGTTTGAGGCGCGGATCGGATGCATTTTTTAGAATTTCTAACATTCAAAATGTTTTTATTTTGTTCAGCATATTTTGGTACCGCAGGTGGCTTTGGCTTTGTAGCAGCCTAATGTCTTTCTGGTCATAAGTAGATTCTAATTTGTTCTATACTTGAGTAAAATTTGATTCAAATCGGAAACTAAATAAAAAAGTTATAAGGGTATCTTCATTTTAAGTGAGTCACACTGTATATTTAAGAAAATGTATAGATTTCGACAAAATATTACGTTAGTAAATACGTCGAGTGTTGTAAGATAAAGATTGTTTTGTGACTGTGATTTATTAGCAGACCACGGTAAACCGCTTTGATAGAAATATTCAAGGTACATAATTGATTTTTTTTTATTAATCATCGATTTTCGCTGGCGAGTATCTCGTAAACTATAACACATAGGAAGAAAATGAGACATTCTTGTAGGAAATTTAATTAAGACTAATTTTGCATAGATTACCCTTTTCCGTGCGACGCATCGTTTCCGAGTTATAAGCGAAGAATTGAAAAGAGGAATCTTTCCAACCCCCTCCCCCCCTTGAAGCGGCGGGATTAGGGGCGGGGACTTTTAGTAAATTTACCTCCTAACTACCCAGGCGCGGTCGTACTGGGGGTAATGGGGGTAATTACCCTCCCCCCAGAAAGGACACAAAAAGAAGAAAATATTGACTTTTATAACTTTATTAACTCTATACAACAAAAATGAACAAAAAATACGAACTTATTAAAAATTACCCCCCCCCCCCCCCCTTCCCAGAATAACAATCCAGGAAATTCTCCCCTCCTCAATGTTCTCTACAATCCCTTTTAATTTGGGCATCCATTGATTGGACTAATTAGGTTGTTAGAAGAGTATTATTTTTACTTGATTTTTCACTAATATGTGTGTCCTGTAGATTATCGTTACTTAACTCATACGTTGGCACGTCTAGACTGTGGCAACAGCGCATAAATTGGCGGTAAATTTTTGATACATCATGACACGAAAAAGTAGCATCCATAGAATTATCGACAGTATTAAATTTACAAATGAATCAAGAATAACAGTTGACTTCACCTTAACGAGTTAGATCAATCATGTTAAATGTCGAACGCATCCAACTACCTAGATTTTCTGTTTCGGTGCATGTCACTCGTACCCTTCTATACGCTTATATCCATGATTTTTCTACGAATTGCAAAAAACGCTGTGTATACGTAGGGAGGCCATGCCTACTGTTGTTATTGTTTTGGTAATTGTTGTGTAGCGAGTGCGGGACGTCCGGGTTTTGAAACAGATGGTCACGTGTAATTTAACTCGTTTGTGTAATTAAAAATGTAGTGCTAATATTAAATAAAAAGTGTGGTTTGTGTGCAGAAAATATATAATGTGAACAATTTTATTCAACGTAGAACAGCTGCAGTTAACAAGGATACCGTGCAAATAATAGGTAGGTAAGTCATTTTTAAATGTTTATCTAGGTACCTACCTATCCGCTTTTTGATTAACTTTTTCTATAGCTAAGTAGGTAGTTTTTCATAACTGTTAGAGTATGAGGAATTTTACTCAAAGTTCAAAGACAAAATATAAGCATTGTTTGCAATAAAATTTCGAACAGATCTAGGTAGGCAATACCTCTACTAAATATGATGAAACCTCAAAAGAATTTAAGAAGCCAGTACATAGTTTTTTTGAACCATTTGATATAGCTTTAATAATAATGTATCAATTTAGATGAAATATTGGAAAAAGATGTTCTTTATAGGTATTAACAGCCACAGGAAGTTTCAAGTCAATATATCTGTTTAAACAGATATTGTGCAAAATATGTATTATTTATTATTTATTTTTATTACTTATAAAATTATGCTATCCATTGGTAGATAAACCCTTATTTTTTAAAACTGCAGGCTTTTTATTAAAGTTTGACGATGTTTGTGTAAATATATAGGTTCCTATCTACGCTTCTTTTTAATGGAGTAAAAAAGCTAAAAATCGAAACAAAAAAGTGTCTAGTGAGGGAATTTTTTTCTGGAATCTCAAGTACACATAAAGAAGTATGACAGTTCAGGTCAGATCGGGAATATGCTCGTTTTAACAATTTAAATCTTCGAGCATATAGGGGAAAACAGAGGTCGCCAAACAGCTGTTTGTTTGTTCGGGCCACAACTGTAAACAAGCAAATTATTAATTCTCGATTATCTTGGCTGGTGCAAAATAATGACGTGTCCCGTAGGGGATGCTTTATAATATGGCGTTTAGTATCATTTGCGTATTGTTTGCTTTCGTTTTCTATTGTGTTTTGTGGGTGTTTATTACAGTGTTTACTACGCCTCTCGCGTCCCTTGCCCATATGTGTTGAGAACAAACCATACGCATTGTTGTAAAATAGAAAAGACCACCTCTATTTTACCTTATACCTATGCTCGAAGATTTAAATAGCAAAACATCGTTTTTTCGCGTTTTTTTGCAAATATTTCAAGTCGTGTTGGGGTCATTCCATGCCAAATCAACCAATAAAAATAAAATTTTGAAACTTGACTTCTCCGATTTTGATAATTTTTGGTGAAAATGTTGTACCTGTCAACATGTAAATTCCAATTTTTTAATTTTTTTTGATTATTGGTTCTTGATTAATAAGTCTTTGAAAATTGAAAGAAAGTCAGTAATTTTGGAAAATAGGGATTTTTAAATCACAATATCTCCAAAACGGTAAGAGATATAAGGGTGGGACAAACGTCAATTTATGGTGTTTAAGCAATATTTTTCTATTTGAAGTTAAAAAATGTTGTAACCTGAAATTTAAAGGTCGAGGTCAAGGTCACAAATATAAAAGTAATTTTTCTCAAAAAGTATATTTTTGAAAATTATTGAAAAAATTGTATTTGTCCCTGGTGGTCATATCTACCATTGCATACAATTTCATAGTGGGGCAACAACGGGAACATTGTACAAAAAATATTATTTTAGGACAATGTGTACTTTCAAGACACTAATCGCAAAGTTTAGTATTTTATTTTGCAATTTATAATTTTGAATTTACATAATCAAAAGAGTTGTTATTATTAGTTTTGGAAATAGGTTTGTGTAACCACCCCCACGTTTCCCTGCCACAACCACTTTTGTCATACATGATAACATGATTGCGATAATAAGCATAATTAAATATTAAATGGGTAATATAGAATGAAATATGTTGTACGCAAAAAAAAACATTTATTGGTGGTACCCATGGGCGCAGCCAAGGGGGGGAGCCATGGAACCCCCCCCCCCAAGCCGTCTTCCATGAGCCAAAAAATAAAGAAGCAGTACAAAGCAGTATCTAAATTATCCCTTGAAATAAATATTTTGTAATTAATTCCAATATTATGTAATAGAGGAATCTGCATACACATCCGTTTTCAACCATTTTCTGAAAAAATTTCCTCATCCTCTGGGGAGGCCGGTTCTATTGCCCCCCCCCAGATGAATTTTTTGGCTGCGCCACTGGTGGTACCTAATACAAAAATTTGTTTGTTTAACAATTGTTATTTATACAATTTTAAAGATAATGCCATTTCAGCTTCACTAAACTTGTAGACCCTTCCGGTTTCAGTGACAACATCCACTTTAAGTAGTATTGTTTTTGGGTTGACATTTAAAACCTCAGGTTTATTTGGATACAGAAAGGATCGGGAAGGGTCACTTGGATGTGGTGATTGTCACCTCCTCAGTTTCGTCATTTTTACCTAGTACACACAAGGCCGTACCCAGGATTTTGTTCGGGGGGGTTCGACTAACAAAAAATGTTTGTAAATGTAAATATACACTTTTCTTTTAACAATTTCCACCAAAGGTTAGCTTTTGGATATGAAAAGTATATATTTTCTGGGGGGTTCGAACCCCGCTGACCCCCCCCCCCCCCCCTGGGTACGGCTTGAGTACACATCCTAGCCACCAGAAATCATCATACATGGCAGTGACAAAGCCAGAAATTTCCTCAAATTCAATATTAGGTAAACCATCTCTAAGGTTAAATTCAGTACTCTTACTGCAATTTAAATAGAGTTTTCCTCTCAAAACCATATCTTTCTTAGGTATGAAACAATGGTATTGTTGAATTCCATGGACAGGTCACTTTGTCAAATCTGCTTTCAAGAGATAAAGTATAAAGTATTCTGCTGATGGTCATCATCTGTGCAATAAATAATATTAAAATTTTTTATGCTCTCAGTCACAAAGTTGTATAGCTGCCGAGGTGTTAAAATTTGATCAGAGTAAGGTCGTTATAGACTTGCTTTCGCCGCAAGTCGTTTTTCAGTTCCACCTAGTCCATCACATACATTTTTGCCATGACTGGTAGCAAAAAAATGCCATTCTGCTTTTACGTTATAATAATCAGACTTTCGAAAACACATATATTTAACATATTTTGTCGGTTTTTATCCATTGCTCTATTGATAATATTAAGTAATATAATTTAATTTGATTTAAAATGTTCAAAACCTGATAAATATACACCTAATTATGCACTATCCGCGGCAAACGACGGGTCTAGGCTAGTCGCGCGCCAGGTCTGAGCGACGCGGTTAGGCGATATTTTATGCAGCGCATGTACCAACACTTTTATTATTTATTTACTTACTTATTTGTCGTCGCTCCATTTTCAATATTGGCACAGAGGTACAGGAAAGTTCAGTTAATATTATTTAATTTTTTGAGTTGAAAAAAAAAATTACTTTTTGAGATAATACCATTTGAGTATTTATGATCTTGAGAGTGACCTTGAGACAAAGAAATTATGTCCATTTTTTTAAATAGAAATAAACTTTAGTCCATAAGCTACAAAACGAGTGCTTACACAAGAAATTTCTTCTTCAGCATCCTGAGATAATAATTATTAAAAATACCCCTGTTGTAATAAAATGTGTTAATTTTTTATTCTTTTGAGTCCTATAGAAAAAAAACTACTCATCAGAAAAATTTGAAATTCTGGATTTTTAATACTTTGGAGGGGTTAAACATGTGTACCAAAATTCGTTAAAATCTGAGTGGTAATTTTTTTTTGCTTGGTTGATTTGATATGGAATGACCCGTTGATAGTATTTCAAAAATAAAATATGAGGTAGGCAAGGCATCTAGGTAGGCAAGGCCTCTATTAAATATGATGAAAACCTAAAAAGTCAGTACATAGTTTTTTTTAACAATTTGATATAGCTTTAATAACACAGCTCCCAAAAAAAAAAAAAATTGTTCAGAGCAGCAAACCAGACCATGTATCCCTATGTATTTTCGGTCGCTCAATCCGAATACGAGGTCAAAAAAAATCGTACACCCCCAAAATCATTAGCTAGAGCCAAAAAACACCTTTGGAATGGGGTAAAAAGCAGATTAAGCTACGAGAATAGTTGTTACATCTTAATAAATCGAATTATACAAATTAAGGTTAAACAGTAGCGTACATACAATAGATATGAAACACACCCCCAGGGAGGGGCGAAAACTAGCCCCCATATATAAAAAAATCGATCCAAAACAGCAATGACTGCTGAAAAAGCTCGAAATGTCTAAGTTTTGTTAAAGTGATAAGAAACTGCATCAGGTCCGACGTAATCTTCATAAACTGCCCCTATAGGGTTGAACAACCACCCTTAAATTTAAAGGACAAGAGAAAAACAAGAAAAAACGTAAAATCCAACAGGATTTCTATTTTCATGGATGCTATGATTGGCTAAAATGGCATAGTACTCTAAAATAGAACTAGAAACTTACGTACCATCAATATCTTACAGTGTCAACCCTCAGAGGGTGTGAAAACTACCCCCTATATAAGATTTAACTATAAAAAGTTAGAGTGACTTCTATAAAAATTCGAAACATCTGCGTTGTGTAGAAGTGAGAAGAAACTAGACTATGTTCGACGCTGTGCTTGAAAACCACTCCTACGGGGTTGCGCATCCGTGGGAAAAACAGATAGAAACTAACCGGATTTACATTTTTATGGATACTATGACGTTTTGAGTTTTTTCAGAAGTCACTGTAACTTCTTATAGTTGTTTCCTTCACAGGGGGAGTGGACTTGAACAACAACAGTGGTACGTGACTTTCTAAGTCTAACTCTGAGTACTACGCAATTTTAACCAATCATAGCATCCATAAAAATGGAAATACTCTTGGATAAATGTTTTTTTCTTGTTTCTCTTGTGTCATTTAAAATAAAAGGTGATTTTTGGCAACGCTGATGGGGTAGTTTTCAATAATTGAGCCAAAACTACTGCCAACTCTTCTCATTTTTACAAACCTCCGGAGTTTCGAGCTTTTCGAAGGTCACTGCAGATTTTTCAAGTTGAATGTTGAATGGGGGTAGTTTTCACACCTTCTGAGGGTTGATACTGTAGGACGTTGATGGTGCGTAAGTTTATAGTTCTATTTTAGAGTTCTACGCAATTTCCTGTCGGATTATACGTTTTTTCTTATTTTTCTCGTGTCCTTTAAACTTAAAGGTGGTTGTTCTCAACCCTATAGGGGCAGTTTATGAAGATTACGTCGGACCTGATGCAGTTTCTTATCACTTTAATGAAACTTTCATTTCATTTCGAGCTTTTTCAGCAGTCATTGCAGTCATTGCTGTCATTTTTTTATATATGGAGGCTAGTTTTCGCCCCTCCCTGGGGCTGTGTTTTCTACTTTTTTGTTAGGTGTACGATAAGTCGTTTTAAATAAATCTTATAAAAAAAATTCTGATAAGGAGAAAAACATAGGTATATGTATTAGTTACTGATTTTATTTTCAAAGTGACAGTCAAAAAATCCACAATAAATAAGATCTTGTGCAGTTGAATTGTTTTTATCAAAAGTTGAACTAAAGTACTCATGTGCAGGGTGGCGCGTAAATAATTCATAGAGCAACAGCAGATTTCTGATATTAAAATACCGTAGCAACCAGTAAATTCGTAATAATAAGAATAAAATTTATAGTCAGTTCTTTCGACTATCATAACATAATATTACGTGTTTACACCTTTTTTGTAAACACCCTGTATCGTGGATTCGGAAATTATAACACCAGTGTAACACTAAACACTAAGTTATTAACTTACTAATTACAACAATTAATTACTTTACTAATATAACACTGAATACTATACTTCAATATTTCAGTCCCTTTATCACTTGATCCGTTCTCACTAATTGAACTGAACTGTTACCTTCTGAACTGTACTAAAAAACTGTCCAGACTGGGCTTCTCCATGCCTTTATATACCCAAAGATGAGCGGTCCAGAAGATTCTCAACAATTCTGTAACTTTCTGGTAGGCTCTCTAGATTCAGACACCGCACGCCATCTCTGGGCCGATTGCCAAACTAACTAACTAGCTTAGTTTCTGTTACTTATAGAACTTGTAGGAAACTCACATAGATGTCCCTGGGGGGTAAAACATGTCGCAATAATAAAGCAGTGAACAACTTACTTAAAATAGTCCATAATGCGGCAGCAAAAATATACCACTCGGTTTTTTACTGCCTATTTGTCAGCATGTGCAGGAGGAGGGGTTGAAGTAGAGGTTAGATCTCTTGGCGGTCGGAGCGGTCATGTGACTTGTAAAATTCAAATTGAAATTTAACGTAGAATTTTTAATGATGTTTTTTTGATACATGTTTTAAAATGCCCTAAAAAATCCAAACATTCTCTTGACAGCATGTTTCGTGGCATCCAGGCCCAACTTCTGGAAATTCCGAAAAAAGCGGCTCCTGGTACAACGCTGAATCGTGGCGATTTTTTTTTTTCAAAAATGTAGGACATTTTGCGGAAAATTCAGCTGAGTTTTCGTTACATTTGATTGACGTGGGGTCTATAATGTGAATATTAGAAAAAAAAAACTTTTAATATTTTAAATAGCCGAGGATCATATTGACCCGAAGAATTCATGACGCAGATAAAAAGAGGAGCAGATGTATATAAAAGGGTACACGTTGTTGCTGGCGGGCTGGATGGCAACGTTGTAAATGTCAGAACCTATAAAAAAAAGAAACAGGTGTTTTTAAAAGTGGTATGCCATATCATTCAGTTCTCGAAGAGTTATTTGAAAGAACGCTTCCATTTCTATTTAAGTCCATAATTACGTGATTTATTACTCACATTATTTACTTTTCGTCAATTTTTCATGTACAAGTTCGAATTTGTAATCAATATCCACATAGCCCTGTATCGTCATTTACTGGTACACTCATTAAAATCAGATTTTTCGGATTTTCCAATATACAGGATAGTTTTTCTAATATCAGAGAGAAAATTTATGTCCAGTGATCCTCGGAATACCCTTATACAAAATTTCTTAACATTTAATCATGAAAAACGACTAAGATATATTTCTACTTTTAGCATTTTCCAAAATTTTCCGAAAAATATTCATTTTTTTCCGACATTTTGACCTCAAAGTCGTCATCAGCGATCACAAAAACGTATATTTTGACACGTTTTACGCTTATGGTGATAGGAAATCATAAAAACTTACCAATATTTTCCAAGAATTTCCCACAGTTTTTCTTCTGAGTTAAAAAATCTTAATCAGCAACCATAAAAACCTCTTGAATGCTCTATACCACTTGCATTTATAGACCGAAACCGTTATTTATTTTCCGGTAAAACTGAGTGTTTTCCGTATTTCGGATTCGTGTTCAGCGACCCAAAAAAATCCCCGTAAACTTTTCATGAAAAACAACCCGAGATATTCAATTCCTTATATAGCTACCGACAAAACTTGTTTATTTATTAATTATTAACAATTAAACAACATTTCTTACCCCACGAACTATGTCCATTATGTTAAATAAACCTCACCTAATAAAATGCAAAAAGAATGATGAAGAAAGCACCATTATCAAACAAACGGGGAAGTAGGCATACTTTCTACCTTTTGGGACTGGACTATATTTTAACGTCAGAAATCCACTATTGCTTTATGGACTATTACTTACGGACCACACTGTATACGTACGCCACTGGCATGGCACCGCGCTGTAAGAAAAATGTAACCAAAAATCGTGTCCAAAAACATTATAAAAATCATACATACATAGCAAATTTCAGAAAAATATCTTTAAACATTTTCGATATTTTGGAAATGAACTTAATTTTTCCAGATTGACCATATGTATTTTGAAAAATGAACTCATTAAAACATTCTGTGTTTAAACGAACTTTTTGTCCAAATGCGTCAAGGAATCGTTCCTTAAAGTGTTTTGCAATCTCTTAAGACCATTCTATATAATTGCTTTACTAAAATCTTCCGCCGTTGTAGTTTCAATTTTGATAGAGCACATTTAGTATACATTTTATTTATAGAAACAGTTGTGTTTTGATGATTATTTTCTCACACATTTAAAAAAGTTTCTTAAGTAAAATAGGTCAGAATTTTTTGTGTATAATAAAACAAAAGTGGTGGGTGTATTAACTGAATACACATTATTTGTAATTCCTAATTATCTTGAAATAATAATTGCTTTGATATGTTGGCGACTATCAATAATAAATAATAATAATACTTGTTTGGAAAAATATTATTTACTAAAGACCATATTTTACTTGATTTTAAAGTGACATAAATTGTGAAGTTAAACTCTTTACTTCATTACAAGGCATTCTCTTCTAAATATTGAAATGCATGTTCCTCGTTTTCTTTTCTTTTAAGAAAACATTACTATTTATTAAAATAAAGATTTTCATCTTTTCTGACCGGCAGAGATGTATAAAATTTGAGGAGGAAATAATAGATGTACTGAAATAGATGGTATCTCGCTGGGTTATAGAAATGTCTCTAGACGATTTATTTATTTTTCACCTACCTTTAAAATTCAATGGGAGAGAAACAGCAAAGAGAAAAATATTTCATATCATTGTGATAGTCATAGAATTCTGAATAACTTTCAAAATATCCGTCGTCTGTCAGTCTATTAATCTACCCGTCTGCCTCTCCGTCCGTCCTCTTTTTGAATACACGATGACTTAAGAGACACAGGTTCGATTTTATTGAAATTCGGATTAAGCTAATGTTAGTTAGAGGAAACGTTTTTGAAAAATCGATCAGTAAACATGAAATATTTTAAGGACAAAAATGCACAAGAAATTTGCTACAACGCCTTTGTTAAGATTCTATAAACATAAAGAATTGCAGAGTACTAACCAACGTTTCGAGTATCAAGATGGTATCATCGGGAGATGATATAAATTGCAAGTACAGCAATTAAACGTACAATCTTATCGGACTTGGGTCTCTTAAGTTATCGTGCATACACAAACAAGACGGACGGAGAAGCAGACGGACATTTTGAAAGTCATTGAGAATTCCATGACTAACACAATGGTGTGAATTTTTTTTCTCTATGAGCGATATTTGCAGTTTTGAAAATGCGTTGATCAACTGCAGTTTTCATGTTTCCGAAGATTATAATAATAGACTCAGGAAAAATGCATATTACATTTTTATAGAGAATTTTCTAAGGTTTATTTCTTGTCTGAAACGTAATTTCGATATCGCTAATGGTTAGCGAGATACAAGTAAAGAACTAAATCGAATCACCATTTTTTTAAGATGGCTGCTCAAGAGCGACAGAAGTAGTTCGGGACTTTTACTATGTTTAACAATATATCTGATGAACATCTATGCCAAGTTTTAAGACGTTATCAATGACGTCTGTCAAACGTCGAAATTTGTTCCTATTTGACTGAATAAGTCATAGAATTCACGCATCTATAATAGTATATTATAGATGCAACGACCATTTAATGAGGATGAGAATTATGGCATGAGCCGTAGGCGAATGTCATAATGAATGCAAGTGTCTTAATAGCCATTAAATGTGAGTTGCATACACCATTTTTTCTACGATCAGTTATGACAAAATAGAAAATTAACGCTTTATTTCTGAAAATTAATTATAGATTACAATTTAGGAAATATTATGAAAACAAAACTTAGGAAATATTATGGATTTATTTCAATTTCATTTTCACTATCACAAATGTTTACTGATTTTAATTGCAAGCACAAAGTTTGAAAATTTGCTAAGTAAACAGTAAGTATGACTTGTCAAAATTGATAAATTTTAGATCTATCAAGGCAATAGTTGATATTGACAGAATATTGCTGTGTCGCGTTTCTATTGGCAGTGGCGTCCTGGCTAGGTCCGCGGGTCCGCAAACATGGACTGGGCCTTAGATCCTTTAGGGCCCCTCCATCCGATTAATAAAACATGGCAATGAATAATCGAAAAATTTGTAATTTGTCTCTTATTGTACTCTTCGCAAAAGCGAAGAGTATATTGCAATGGATCGGCACATTTCTAAAACCGTAAATATCGCTCCTAGAGAAGAAATGTTCATATCATTGTGTTAGTGAACGAATTCTGAACAACTTTCAAAATGTCCGTCTGTCCGTCCATCCGTCACGTTTCTTTTAAGCACGATAACTTAAGAAAGAAAAGTCCGATTGTATTGAAATTTGGAAAGTAAGTAAGTGTCAGCATGAGGAAGAACCCTATTGTTTTTGAAGAAAATCAATCAGTAAATAAGAATGTTATTAATCATTTAATTTAAAAAAGATATGTTCTTAATTTTTGTCGCTTGTACTTAAATAGAAAACTTGCGAAATGTTGCCTCTGTAATATATATTTTTATGTTTATGCATTATGCTAATATATATTTCGTAATAATAGGCTCATTTAACATTGTTTTATTATTACATATTCTGAAAGAGCTTGGTGAGTATAGTAAGTATGCCAAAAATTAGAATTTACTGACACCGCCTTCATGTATAAACAAATTATTAAATTCGGCGCGCTTAAAAACGCTCGGGATAACCATGTAGTCGAGTTGTGACGTCAGATGGCTGAACCGCCCAGTGAACACGACTGTGAATGCAAGTTAGTAGAGTAAAGTCGCTTAGTTTTCGAGAAAAAAACCGGCGTAGAACCAAACCAGACTGAGTGGGATTCTTTAGTAAGATAATCGTGTACACGAAATCATTTTTACATTTTTTGGTGGTCGAGAACTTTTTTATTTCGGAAAAACTCAAAAAAACAGATTTTTAATGAAATATGTTTTTTAACGTCTCTCTGAAAATATTTGTGCTATCAAGCTATTTTTTTTTTTTTTTTTTTTTTAGATTAAAGTAGACACAATAGCGCTTCGAACAACGTCCCACGTGAACCCGATTTATTTTTTTTTAAGTTGGGAAAATAATAGGAAACTCAAACTTGTTATTTTCAGTAGCGTAATTTTAGACAATCGAGAAAAAAATTATTTATGAAAATTTGTATATACATGCTGCGTACAAATTGAAGCAGCCAATAGTTGAAAAAAGTTTTTAGGATAAAACTTTTCATGTCCCGTTCATAGTATTGAGTCAGCGATTTTTTTTAACGGGCCAAAGTCATATTCTTGCGCGCTCGGCTGTAGCAAGCCTGCCGACTGCAACGATCTGACGGTCCCGGTCGGAGTGTATGTAGTAGTTTAACTTATATCAATAGATACAAAACCACTAGTGATCAAAAGCATCTAGGGGATCAATATTATTATTCAATATTTCATATATTGTACAAATGTACAGTAGTATTGATCATATGTTATTAATATTAAGAAATTGTACAATAAATATAAAATAGTCTCCTTTTAATAATAAAAAGGCAGGTAGGTAGATATAAATACCTAATCTATAAATATCAATCAGTGTTACTAACTACCCACCTAATTAGTAAGTTTGTTAGACATTTTTAAATGAATTAAAGTAAAAACGTACGCATAAAATGAGTTTTATTGTTGAAATAAATTTTCTATTTGGATAGATAAATATGTAGTATGTAGTTTATGTAGGCCCTACATTGATAGCATTCTAATTCGTTCATATCTGCCTCGAAATCTTTAATAATGTTGTTACAGGAACGACATTTGCACTCGTTGCAACATTTTAGGCCTTCCTTAAAACAAGCACATTTTCGATTGTCACAATTTTTATCCGAACAATGAATACTTAATGATTTTCGACAACCGCCACTTCTACGCGACTAATCCGACCATCAACCCTGCATGCGAGGTGTATTAATTGCGTCCCAATGTCGCATTTAGCGCTGATAAAAAAAATCGCTGTTGTCACACGGTACATTTTAGGAAAAAATATGTTGTTTCAAAAACTTTTGTGATTATTAGACTTTATTTTCTTCGCTGCATGTATGTAAATATTTTCAGAAATAAAAAAGTTTATCAATTGGTGAAGATTTCAATACATAAAATATATATTTTTAGTTTATCTGATTTTTAGCGAAATGAAAGTGCGAATTGTGCTCAAACCGTTTATATTGGTAAAAGCGCTACAGTGTGTGCTTTAATTTGACACAAAACAAATTTCGGTACCTTTAATAGTTTTAAAGATGGTGGAAACAAAAAAAAACAATTTTATTTAAAAATACATTTTTTTCACTTTTTATTGATTTAAAAAGTTCGAGACCACAAAAAAATGTAAAATATGATTTCATATGCCCGGTGACATACTCAAAGAAACCTAACATGTTTGACCTGGTTCTACGCCAAAAAAAAAACGTCATGATAGACTTACGAAATCGCTGCTCTAATATAGGTATCGGCGCACGCCAACTGACGTCACTCTACGGACTGTTGGCCGGCCGAGCGTGTTTCTATTCAAATGCGAATATCTCTGTGGCTATTGATTCAATTGATCTGAAATTTTTTTCTGAGGCTCTTGGTTTGTTATACTTTAAAATGAGGAAGAAATAGTAGGAAACTGCCATATCACTAAATGGCCCCTATTAATGAGTTGAAATATTATTCTCGAAAGATATATATCACAGACATCCAACTTTCGTAGCAATCTGTGGTGGTCCAGTGGCTAAATTTTTACCTTGCCAAAGATCGTATGTTCGAATCCCACCAGGTTGGATGTTTTTTTTTCATGTTTTTTATATATTTTTTTTCACGACAAAGTTGGTATCACAAAATTTAGGATGTCCAAAAACTAACATTATTTGGAAGAGAATTGCGAAGAGTATCCTATAGAATGTGTAACAGTTATATAAAAAGCTTAATTAGCTTATTTATTTCTCCAACATCGTCCATAATTTGTCGCTACCTTCTACAGAATAAGAAACTTACCTTTGCGTCTTTGCCAGGAAACAACGCTGTCGCGCGTTGTCTGTGCTATAACGGCGATATTGTGTTAGTCAATTATTATTATTAGTTATATTATCTTTTTCTGTAATTTACAACTCGAATGTGATTTTTATTTGTTTTATGAGAATTATTTATATTTTGTCGTTCTGTTTTTTGAATGTGATTTTTATTTGTTTTATGAAATGAATTATTTATATTTTGTTTTTTTCTTCAAATTTTTTAACTTATTACTTGTGACTTAATGTATTTTGATTCAAAGAATACATGTTTATTTTGTGTAAATAAATATTTTTTAAGATATGAATTAGGTATTTCAATTTTCTCAGTAATATGACATTTTTTAACAATAAATAATATTAACTGGAAGGCATGAGCGTCATGGGGACCGTACAAGGAAACAGCTGCACTCCCCTGGCTTTACTCACCTGACTGAAAGAAATATACGGCAGACGATACGAAAAATATCAATTTGGATTTTAAAATTCTCACTGCAAAGAAAAAAATTGGGTCCCCCTAAGACCAAATTGCGGACCCAACTAAAATTTGCCAGGGCGCCACTGTCTATTGGTTATAAACTGTTATTTAATTTCGCAATTTCCAAATCATCTATTTCTTATCAAAATAAATTTTGTATACGATCTCGCGTACGGTATATTTATTGTTTACAGAAAAGAAATAGTGTGCTATTTGTTACTACTCACTACACTACGTGGCTCCGAGCATTACCTGCTGCTGCAATATATTTTCTTTTATTGTATACGTGTACAAAGGATATTGCATATAATGTAAAGTACAGAAGCGTGTGGAAGTATAGACATGCCTGCTGGGGTTATTTAGTGTAAACATCCAGTCACTTGAAACTAATACCGTAAATTTCTAGAGAAATTTTGCCGTGCAATATCTTAAAAACGAAGCGAGGTATCGAAATGAGAGAGAGATTTTTACTGCCTATCCCTAGTGCTTGAATTATATTCGGAAATGTTTTCGAGGTTTCGAATGTTCTGAAAATTATCCCGAGTCCAAAACGAATTTTTAATTTTTATTTTACTGACAGTGGGAAAATGTTCTTCTTTGCCAAATATGTTGAATTAATATGATTTACCAATTTTAGTTACATGAAACAATAAAAAATATACAAAACAAAACTATTGTATCAAGGAAAAAATCAGCGGTTGCATACCCCCTATTCTTCCGCAATACCACAATAACGTAAAAATGGCGTTAGCGGAATGATAACAAATAACTAAAATCGTGTCTAGAATTCTAGGTTGATAAAATACCAGGATACTGTATTATATAGAAGGATGTAATGTGTTGACCAAATACAATATTAATCCTGAAATTATAAACCTAAATAACATCCCTAATGTAAATGGTGATTGTTTAAATGTAATGGTAAACGAAGATATCAATATCTGTCATGTAAACGTGCAAGGAATTATAAACAATTTTAATTCGATTGAATTACTGGTAATTAAAAGAAAAATTAATATTTTATGTATTTCGGAACATTGGATGTGTAATGATGATATATTAAACATACATCTCCCGAACTATAAACTTTGTACTGCCTATTCTAGGAGCAATCATATACGCGGTGGATCGCTCATTTTCATATCAGCGGATAAAGACGCCACTGAACTAAAAACTGTCAAGCAACTGTCTGTAGAATGCCATATCGAGATGTGTGCTATATGCTATAAGACTGATCATTTCAGGTTATCTATTGTTACTGTTTATAGGCCTCCTAACGGTGATATCAATATCTTCATTTACAACCTATCACAAGCTCTCAATATGGCTGCTGATAAGTCCAATTATATTGTGCTCTGTGGTGATTTTAATATTGATTTTAATTTAAAAAATAACATCAACACTAAATTATTATTAGATATATTTAATTCTTTCGAGCTAAATATGTCTACAGCTGGTGATACCAGAATTTTTACTAATAATAATGGCTACACTAGCTCTACCTGTATTGATTACATGGTAACATCGCTGCCTGCCCCACTGTTTGAGTGCTATTTGATACAACCTAATGTAGCTGATCATCTCTCTCATTTCTTGAGTCTTAAATCTATCAATAGTGTTCTGCCAGCAAAAAATAATGAAATATTTTTTACTAGACAACTCGGTACAAATAATTTACGTGAATATAGAATTAAACTGAATAGCATAAATTGGTCATACCTATACACTCTTAATATTAACGAGAGTTTCCAGTCATTTGTGGAATGTTTGATATGGGTTTTTAATCTAACTTGTCCTATTAAAAAAGTAAATAAAATAAAATGTAACTATAACTACTGGCTAACTCAAGACATTATTAAAGAAGGTGATACACTAAAGCAATTGTACTGGTTAATGACGAACTCTGGCATTCCTGAAATTAAAGCATTATACAATACTAGGAAAAAAGAATATAAACTGAACATCAAACTGGCAAAAAGAAATTTTTATAATATAAAAATAAATCAAGCCCACAACAAGACCAAAGAGACCTGGAAAATTATTAATTGTAAATTAGGTAAAACAACTAATAGAGATAATAAAATAATGCTTAGATGCGATGGTGATTTGGTAACTAATCCAGATGAAATTTCCAACATATTTGCCAACTATTTTTCTTGTAGCGCGGAACATAATATTCTCAATCACTTTGGTCAAAATTTGGCACTCCCTTGCACAACTCTTTCTAATAATAATCTTGTAGCATTTATCTCAGAACCTATCACAGAGCAGGATATTTTAGAAACTCTAAGTCAAATGAAAAATAAAAAATCATGTGGGATAGATGGGCTATCTCTCTCAACTACCTCAAATATTCTAGATATTATAATGAAACCACTGGTATATTTGTTTAATCAATCAATATATCAAGGATGTTTTCCAAATATATTTAAAATTGCGCTAGTTATCCCTCTATATAAAAAAGGCGATGTTGAAAATGTCGACAACTACAGGCAAATATCTTTGCTTAATACGCTAGCTAAATTATTAGAAAAATTATTATCTAACCGCCTCTCGACTTATTTAGAAAATAATAATATACTTTCTAGTTTTCAACACGGATTTAGAACCAATAAGTCAATAGAGACAGCAGCTTGCGATTTATTAAATTACGTTTATCAACAAGTAGACAATGGTAGATGTGTTGCTTCTCTATTTTTTGACTTATCTAAGGCATTCGATTCAGTAAGCTCTGAATTTCTAATAAAAAAATTAGTTAGTATTAATTTGCCTAACAACATAATCAACTGGATTAAATCATATCTGGAAGAGCGAACCATGGTCACTAAAGTTAATGGTACCACATCTGCACCACATAAAGTTAAGCTTGGGGTTCCACAGGGTTCGGTGCTAGGACCACTGTTGTTTCTGATATTTATAAATGATCTGCCAGAACATATCACTAGTGGAGTCCTCACAATGTATGCGGATGATACTACAATTACTGTATCCGCAGAATCCCCTCAGGCACTTGAATCAGCAATCAAATGTGCAATTTGTGAATTTGACACTTGGTGTCAACGAAACAGACTAATCATGAACAGCAAGAAAACTAAATGCATAAATTTTTTTATTCGAAGGGATATTACGAGTGATATTCAACTGGTAGATGGTATTGAATTTTCGGATTCAGTAGTGTTTCTAGGTACTCACCTGAATAATAGACTTACCTGGGATGATCAGATTGACAATGTTAGTAAAAAACTAAATAAGGCCTACTACGCCATTTTACAAATGAAAGACACCTTGGATATCTCGGGTCTTTTAAATATATACTATGCAATGGCATATTCACACATTTCCTTGAATATTATTAGCTGGGGTCGTGGTAAAGACTTCAGTAGAATTTTTATTGCTCAAAAGAAAATTCTAAGATTAATATTTAATATGAAAACTAATGAAAGTTGCCGACAAGTGTTTAAAGATAAAGACATCTTAACTGCACCTGCTATTTATATATATAAATGTTTAACCTTCGTGCAAAAAAATCTTCATTTATTTGAAGCTAATTCCGCTGTCCATGATCACAGTACAAGACATGGCAATCTTTTACGTATCCCCCGATACAATACCACTACATTTAAACGATCACCAACCTATAACTGTATAACATTTTATAATAAACTACCAGCCCATGTAAAGAACATATCAAATTATATGATATATAAAAAGGAAGTTAGAACTTTACTTTCTAATGGATGCTATTATAGCGCTGGCGAATTCTTAAGTGGTACTTTTTAAATATAAATGTATCTAATATGTATATTGACTGGATATTTGCAAGAAATGTGTATGTTACTTATGTTATCTGTTATTTTATTTTGTTGCTTGTCACTATTTTATTTATTTTATTTTATTTTTTTATGTGTGTATACCTTTTATGACTTTTCATATCTGTATTTTATACGGCTTACATGAATAAATATTATTATTATTATTATCATTATTATTATTATTAATATACTCTTCGTTTTCGTATTTGCGAAGAAATTCCCGAATTCCCGAAGGGAGCTGCGACTCTCTAAGGATGGCGACTAAATATCGTTTTTTTTTTAAAGGCGCTTCACTCTTTTCGTCGCCTTCTTTAGTGAACTCTTAATTTACTACTACATAATGAAAGAAAATATTGTAAGATAATAATATGCAAATGTCTATACAAATTATCCCCACTCTCTAATCACGCAAAAGTAGATGTATATATTTACTTCAGTGATATCTTTTTGGTCTATTTACCGTATTTACTTACTTATGTATTGTTTACCTCTCTGTACTTATTTTCTTGTTAAATAATCATTATTATTATTATAAACGCGTACCTACATACAAACTTCTAAGGGAAAGATGGAGAATCGGTGATATACAAGATGTCTCGCTTAAATGTGGAACAAACCTGTAGCTTTTGTTTTTTGTCCGATTTGAAGATAAATTTTTTGTAATGTGGAGCGGTAAGAATTCTATCTTTGTGTGAATTAATTTTGTTCACATTAAAGTACATGGCCCACGACCCGCGATGCGTTTTTTATCACCATCCTGCAAAATTTTGACTTGGGTCCTAGATTGGATGTGAATATAAAATGAAACGAGAAATCAAAGATGGCCGCCGAATTTTTGGGAGATTCCAGCAGGCTGACATATGGGAACTTTTAATATGATAAAAGAGGCATTTTAAGGGAACTGAAGAATATCGAATTAGTATTCTGAAGAAAAAAATAGCTAATATGTTCTTTTTGTACTAAAGAACGCGTCGCAGGAGACCATGTATTTCAATGTAAAATAAAAACCCGCTGCCCAAGGAATCACTACTTCCACATCCAGATTTTTTATCCAAGTCACTCACAACGAAACAATTTTGTTTGTGGAAATAATTGTTTATGGAACTTTAATAATATAATATTTGAAATCCTCTACCCCAAAAACCCATAAAACGATACCCCACATCGGTAGCGGGGTGGGGGTGGTGATAGGGGGTGGTAGTGGGGGTGGATGAAGTAAAAAACATTTTGAGGTTTCTGGTTCTTGTACACACACTAATCACAATTTTTTTTCATCCCCTTTAATAATGGGGTGGGGGTGGTAATGGGGGTGGCTGATGCCAAAATTTTTTTGTATATACTAAATACCAATTTTATGGACTCTTACCTGCTTGATTTACCTATTTCTCCCAAATTTACCCTAATTGACCCCCCAACCCTTCTGCGAAACAAGATGAAAATATAATCTAGTTCTAGATCTCGTTAAAGTACATATGTGTACCAAATTTCAATTCAATATCTCAAACGGTTCCAGAGTAAACGTGCGCACAAAAAAGTTACAGACAGACCGACAGACAGAAAAAATTTTTTCGCTCAAACTTAAAATCTCGACGTTTCGTGACATTCTAAGCCTATTTGAACAATAAAAATTTTTAAAAATTTTTTTGTCGTTACTATATTTCCACTGGATGTGGAAGTAATAGATTAGTCTAATCTATTATTGGTGGAACGTTTATTTACTTGCAACTTGCCTTGTTTTTATGTCAGTTAACTTGTATGTTGGTGTGGTGGTATGTTGGTATGTTTAGTTCAAATCTTGCAAGTCAACTTTGAATGACTTAACGACGTCCAATTAAGCTAAAATTCTGCACACATGTGTAGTCCTGATGACAATTAGGGATTGCAATACCGGTTAACCGGTTATTAGGACAAAAAACACATGACGATAATTACCGGTTATTTTAATTTTTTTTACCGGTTATTTCGGTAAATTCTGAACTTACGATATATCACGTATTCAACGTTTCTATTTATGTCAGTGACTACACGAAAAGAAATTGATAGGTAAATTCAACCAAAAAGAGCATATGAAATCGCGCCTATCTAGTTTCAATCAGAAAAGAACTTTATTTGTTTTCGTAAACAAATAGTAGTTTAATAATCATATCTTCTTGTAACAAATTAAATAGTACAATGACATTTTTTTATGTTCACTAACCATTTTCAATTTGGTCTACAATTAAATAGTACAACGACTTTGTTTTTGTTCACCAACTAATTTTTAGGTTGATCTACACTTTATTGTATGATGAAGTTTTTTTTGGTTAGCCAAAATCTCAGTATTGAGACATCAGACCACCCAAACCAAAGATTAGAGATCGTTTATAAGATCCATCCAAATATATCGATGATCCCTGAGAGGATTTGAACATTGCAATCATGTTATTAATTTTCTATAAATTCATAAGAGTATAAGATAATGCATGATTGATTATTGTCAGTGATTTGTATGTGGCGTCATCTGGGAATAATTTCTGTAATAGACTACGTGGTAAGCAAGCAAATTTTATGGTAATTCTTTTAGAACTTCTAGAAGACGACAATAATATTGGTTTGTCTACCAAGTACAATAATACAGCGAACTAATACTGGGTTAGAATTACAATTCGATAATAGTTAAAAATAAAATATGCTATTATCTAGTTTAATTGGACAGAATTCAACAAAATGATAGTCAGACGAACAAAATAATAGTCTTATTCATCTATTTTTTAAGTTAATGTTTGTTTTGTTGTACAACAACTTTTTATTAATTAAAATAACAATCACCTCTTGTTTAAAAATACCATCAATATAGTTTGGTTTAACAAAATTAACGATATTGTTAGTTAACCATTTTTTTCTGTTGAATTTACCCATACTATTTCTTTGAGTGTAGTACTCACGAAATACAGAGTGACTGTCCCAACACTGAGCACTTTTAACAATAAATAAATAATATTATAAAAAGTAAAATCCAAACACCAAGCCCTAAGAAATACAAGAGTGACATTGACAATATCTTGCGACAGGAAAAAAGAATATTTCACTGCCGCAAATATCCGTGGAATACATTTAGAAGTATGTTATTACCAATTCTTATTAACTTATCGACTCACCAATATCGATTGAGGAAGGACATCTTCAGCTGGTGGTATTCTATGCACAAATATCAGACAACTAACAGATATGGCTTTGAAAAACTAACCCTTTTAACGGGCTATTTTTAAAAAATATTGTATTTTTAGATTAGACCGTTGATTGAAAAGTATAACTTTTCACTCAACGATTAGGTATTCAGTAAATGCCCTATTTGAGTTTATGTTTATAATTTTTGTTATCTAAGTTGATATCTTTGTTATTTACAGAATAATTATTTATTTAAATTTATTTCATTTATATATTTTTTTTATAAAAACCTGTTGTTTGTTCATTATATTAAATATACGTATATAAAAATGTTTTTTGTTAAATTTAGATAATTTTGTACATGGAAAAAGACATTTGCCATTTTCGCCATCCTAATCATTCATTCTAAAAATTACCGGTAAATACCGGTTAACCGGTTATTTACATTTTTATTTACCGATTTACCGGTTATTAAAACTTCCGGTAAATTGCAATCCCTAATGACAATACAATAATATGGCACAAAAAAGTGTGTTTTTTTAGTTTTAACACTATAATTTGATCGTAGTGTATTCACTCAGAAGTTGTATTCTAAGAAATGGCGAAGGATCCGGTATTATTTTAAATAAGGAGGACGCAATGAATATATGTATGATAATTGAGACGTAACCAAAAATTTCAAAATTAAATAAAATGTAAAAAAGACTTTTTAAATACAAGGTTTTATTTATTTAGGTGTACTAAAATGGAAAAAAATTAGATGTTTATTTTACTTATTTTTATTTATATAGTTACACCATCCTACAGTACAAACCAATGACGGGATGGGAAGAAACACAATAATTTATACTTGGTGATAAAAAATATACAAACAGATAAAATCCGATTATGAACATACATAAAAGATACACTTAAAATTTGAACTACTCGAGTAAAATATGTCAAGCTGTCCTTAATAGACATGTAAGTATTACACATAAAGACTAATAGAGTGAGATCCCAGAGCCGCCAGACCTACGTCATTTTAGCAAAGCTAATATTTTGACAACAAATAGTGTACTATCTAGGTAAGAACGTATGCGTATTTGCTAGTTTGAAAGTGGGGCCCTTTTGCAGAAAACAGGTACAAAAGGTACATAAGAATTTTACTCACTACGTTAAATTATGATAGCTGGATTATTTTACAAGTGACACGCTAACTACATGGTGTAAGCATCAGCCTATAAATCCGAAGGTCCGAGGTTCGATCCCTGAGCGTTCTCAGTTTTTTTTTTTTTCAAATATACGTACTATGAAAAAAAGTTATGGCCAAAAATAATAAATATTTCCCTTTCGGTTGTCTCTTTCTTGGTAATCGCCACCTTAAGTTAATATTTGTTGAAAAAAAAAAGCTGAGAATGCTCAAGATCGAACCTCGGACCTTCAGATTTGGAGGCTGACGCTTACACCATGTAGTTAACGTGTCACTTGTAAAATAATCCAGCTATCATAATTTAACGTACTGAGTAAAATTCTTATGTACCTTTTGTACCTGTTTTCTGCAAAAGGGCCCCACTTTCAAACTAGCAAATACGCATATGTTCTTAACTAGATATTACACTATTTATTGTCAAAATATTAGCTTTGCTAAAATGACGTAGGTCTGGCAGCTCTGGGATCTTGGACTATAAGGGTGAGAACATCACAACATTTGCTCGTGGGGTGGGAAGATAAAACATTTTATGATTACGCGTTTCAAATAGGGGCATGAAAATTTAATTAATATATTCAAGATATTAGGGCAATCGATAAGATAAAAAATGTACTTGTGCAAAAACAAAAGAGAACAAAGTTTTCTGCGGTCGTGTGAACTAAGAAAACCAAATCTATTTAACAACTGTTCATGTTAGAAGCCAACAGCGGGATATACATGTTCAATTTTGTATGAAATGAATTTTAGGTAACGCCGTTGTATATTCTCTATGCAATTACAATATTCATTGTAGCCTGGATTACAAATAAGTAAGGCATATTCAAGTTTGGATTTAGCAAATGCAATATAAAGGAGATTTAATAATTCAATCTTATCAAAAACACTTGAATTTCTAATTATAAAACCCAGACTTTTATAATCAGAGAGAACAATATTTTTTATATGTTTGTTAAAATTTAGTTTCGAGTCAGATAGAACCTCCAATTCATTGAACTCATCTGTCCTGTCGAGAGGGGGAGGGTGCCAGGGTGATTCCCCCGGCACCGGGTTCGTTTTGAGGGGCCGGGCTTGTTTTGGGGGCCCCGTTTTCGCTCATCAAAAAATTTTGATTTTTTTTTGGTTTTTTGCTCTCCATGGCCCTGCTCGTCAGTATCAATAGTATAATACAATTTCATGTCATTAGCATATAGCACACAGTTGACATCAACACAAGTCACTAAATCATTAATTAATAAAATACATAATGAAGGCCCCAGTACTGAGCCTTGGGGCACTCTGAAAGTAGCTAGGAATTGATCAGATTTTAAGCCACGGTATTCTACGTATTGACTCCTTCCAGTTAAAAAAGGGGGAAAACCGAGTACTTTAAGTCTATAAAGGAGAATGCTGTAGTCAAGCCTGTCAAATGCTTTGCAGAAATCAATATAAACAATATATGCCCGCATCGATAGCCTCAGAAATAAATTGTGTGACAGTAAATAAATGTTTAACTGTTGACATATCCTTTACAAAGCCATGCTGAGAAATACGGATTTGCCCTCGCACATTATTATAAATTTGGTCATATAAAAAAATTTCAAAGAGTTTGGCGAAATTACAAATTATCGTAATAAGACGATAATTTGCAACATAACTGTTATCGCCCTTTTGAAAAATTGGGCATACTCTGAATAATTTCCATCGGTATACGTTGTTGAACATAAATATTTCATAAATTTAAATTCTATTGCTCTTAGTTCCTCGCCATTGAGAAGAGATGTTGCTACTAATTACTAGTGGAATTTCAAGAACATTTGAAAATATAGTTCAAACCCATTGTTTTAGTTGTTAAAATTTTGTTATTTATTTTAAATTAATAGTCCTAATATTAAACATACATATGAAATAAGAAAAAGCTTTTTTTATATAAAATCGTCGTAACATGTCAATGAAAGTAAATAATAATGTGACAATAAAATAAGCAAGCCGTAACATTTATGAAAAATATGATGGAAACGAATGTATTTTTGTGACATGCCTGACGTGAGTTTATGTCAGGTGGAATTAATTTCTTTATACATACAATACTGTTTTATTTTTTACCTGCCAATGAAGTACTTCAGCCCTGTAATACCATTCAGATATTGTTTCGATAAAAAAATTATGACGTGAATTATTATTATGCGACAACAGGCCATAAATATGGATACACATTTCATTGACATCGTAACGTGACACATGTTAAAAAAATATAGACGTAATTCGTTATTAAAATAGAACTCCCATAAATAGAATTTTTAATTTTAAAATAGGTAATAATTACAACGAGAAGTAATGAGAAAATCAACGCACGCCACTTTTGACTTTTCGTTTATTTGGTAGAAATTGAAGTGTCATTTAATGAAGTGTCATTTAATACGATCGTGCAAAAAAGAGTATCAGCATCGCGAACGTTAAGGATTGTACCGGTCTCCGGCAAAATTGTAGGCTTCGCAATCGCTCAGCATTCAAACATTGCCGTTGGCCGGTAAACGTCTCCTACCGTTCTTGATACTTAATATACTATAACACTCGTTCACGTGCATCTGTCCTTATACAAGTTTGATCAGAAAATTCAACATGTATTTTTATGATATAATAATGCTTCAAAACTGTTGTTAATGTAATGAAAGTTAATATAAGGGTGCAAATAAATACCTAATTTACTTTTAAGAAAAATACGCACTTTGGAATAATTAATAAAATTTAAATAAATTGACAGCATTTGTGTTTTGTTCATGTGTTTATTTTGATCATATATGCAAAGCATACTCACAAAATGTTGAAGATTCGCTGTTTCTATCCAAAATTCAACTTAATTATTTATTTTACATTGATATTTTCAAATGATTGAGGATAAAATCATGAGTGTCATTTTCGCTCTCAAGTGCTTGACGTGCGACTTTTTCAAGAGACAATGAGGCACTTTGCGCTCTTTATACACAAATATAGCTCTATTATATTTTATATTCTGATACTTTCTCTAATTTTAGTATATTATGCAACGATCATTTAATGATAGTTATTAAGACACGAGCATGTGAATGATATGACATTCGCCTACGGCTCATGTCATAATGAATGCAAGTGTCTTAATTGCCATTAAACGTGAGTTGCATACACTATTTTTTCTAGGACCAGTCATAATGAAATAGAAAATTAACATTTTATTTCTGAAATTGCTAGGTAAACATGACATGACAAATGACTGTCAAAATTGAAAAATTTTAGATCTGTCAGATGTTCAGATATTGACAGAATATTGCTATTTGTCGCATTTTTATTGGTTATAAACTTGTATCATAATGAAAAATCTGTATCGTAATGAATCTCATTGAAATATAAGTAGGAAATGTCTAATAAACGAATTAAAACATGGTAGTAAAAAATAATAATTTAGAATATTCTGAATTAATAAAGTTTTTCGTTTTAATAACAGCAGCGGAAAAAACCTAAATTTGTAAAATGTTGACGAAGGCGACAGGAAATTCGTTCTATGTCTAACAAGTGACATTCGATGAAATTAGTTATTTTTTTACATAAACGTATCTTGCTAGTCAAGAAACTCTTATTGACTCTTTCGGCACTGACTATTTTTGCTCTAATATTATATACTTCAGTATAATAATGAATCTATATTGAATATTTAATATTTTGACCGTGAATTTCACTTGTTATCTTTAAGATCAATTATCTGTCGCCTTCGTCAAATTTTTTTTTTCACTATTTTTATTTAAACGAAAAATTCTAATAGCTTAAAATATTCTAAAACAATATTAGAAACTATAAAATATATATTATATATCAAAAATATTTATAAATTCGAAAATTTTTTAACTTGACTGCTTGTACCTTTTTCCTTTCTGCCTGGAAAGATGGCCACAGCTTCGACGGTATTTTTTTTAAAGAACAAGAAGGAGGAGGTGGTTTTCCAAAATATTTGGGGGGGGCATTTATGATTAAGCTACTGCCGAGAAGTTGATATTTAAAGTATTAGGATTTATTAGTAGGTGGTATAGAAAGTACTGTGTAAACTACATGGATATATGTTTATAAGAATACATACGAATTATACAGTTAATTAATAAAAAAAATTATTGCATTTCTAAACCACTCTAGGCTAGGTGAATCTCTCTCATTTTTAGGTAAATATTATTTACACTCCCCATTGAGACTGACATCTCCTAGTATTCACATTCACTATTTATTAACTTTTGCCCTTTTGTGAGTTTTCTGTGACCTATTAATTACACCATTATATAAAAAGATTCAAAATTGGAAATGTCAAACTCAAGACCAATCTCATTAATGTCGAACATTTCAGAAGTGTTCGAAAAAATATTGAAAACCAGAATAGTGAAATTTATAAATAAATACAGTATATTGTATAGGTACAGTGAAATTTCAATATTTTCTTTCTCGTCTGTGGCGCATGGGACTCATACGAAATATGGGAAATAACATCTAGAGAAGCACTTCTAAAAATATTGAAAAAGCAGTTGAATTTTTTTTTTTTTTTAATTCGGTAGCCTCCCCTGGTCTAGGGACTCCTGTTTATTTTTTGTTTTTTTGTCAGATACATTTGACTTGTCATAAAAATACAACAATACGTTTTGGAGTTTATGAAAATATTTTCATTACTGCCTGAGATACAACGAATTTAAATATTGTAATTTGTTAAATTGTAAATTACAAATTTTCAGTTCATTGTATTTCATTTAATAATGAAAATATTTTCATAAACTCCAAAACGTATTGTTGTATTTTTATGAAAAGTCAAATGTATATGACCCAAAAAAATTAAACAGGAGTCCCTAAAGGGGGGGGGGGGGGGGGGAGGTGCTACCGAATTTTAAAAACAATTTTCGCAAACTGCTTTTTCAGTATTTTTAGGGTTGTTAGAGAAGTGCTTCTCTAGATGTTATTTCCCATATTTCGTATGGGTCCCATGCGGCACAGACGAGAAAAAAAATATTGAAATTTCATCAGCCGCCACTGTAATATTTGTCGATCTTGCTAAAACTTTAGATACCATTTGCCATAGAAAGTTACTACATAAATCAAAAAATTATAGATTTTGATCTCAAGCTGCAGTTGGGAAAACCAGAAAGTTACTGCGGAAAGTGATTTCAATGGAATAAAACAATTGTTTCATGTAAAAATAAATTGCCTATTTTAGGCTCCCTAAAAATTGTGTATTATTATAAATTATTATTATTATTATTATTAGGAAATCAAATTATTGAACTATTTGTATTTGTATGCGTATATTTCTCTCGTAAATATTTATATTTACATATATTTTTTGTAAATATACTATTATTATTATTATTAATACATACATATTACTTTTACATCTAGTACCATGAAGAGTGACAATTAAATGAAAAAACACTCCCCATTGAGACTGACATCTCCTCCTAGTATTCACATCTTGCGCGGCTATTTCCATACGAAACCAATACTGACAATTTATGGCACGTTTCCTCTTCGACTTCTGTAGCAGTGCATTATAAATTCCGTCCTGGCCCGGCCTACTGACGATATCATTATTTCCAGAGGACATATCAATTTATTCCGACCTCATTTTAAATGATAAAGCGCCGCATTTTTTTTATGTCTTTCTTAAGTTAGTGTTCGTCAGCAAATCTCAAAGAAATTGTTAAGGGTTTGTATAAAGTTGACAGTAATTGAATCAATATTTTACGTTCGCAGGATGTTACGAGAGGAAGATTGGTCATTTCACGGAATTGTTTTCGGAGCATCAAAATGAAATGTTTTCGAAATTTAATATATTTTTTCACACACACTGGAAACGATCAGTATGCAGTAATAGATTTCAGTTGTTTAAAATTAACCCTCCAGTGTCAGAATTTTCAGTTTTATGAAATTTATTTTTCTACCACTACTTATATTTATGTTCTACAGAACAGCCACAATATAAATATAAAAAAATATAAAAAATACGCGTGAGAAACCCATATAGCACAAAGACATCGAAGGACTATTTAGGAATATCCTGGGGAAATCCCATGATAACCTCAGGATGTTCATAGGACAGCCAAGTGGAACAGCCCGGGTCTTCTGCATGACCTCCTGAGGATAGCTATTAGTAGAGTGCATTAATACGCTTATTGTGACTTCCGTGGGGGTTTCGTTGTTACAAGCTGAATTTGATATAAAATTAATGATGATATACTGATGTTTCAAAAAATGTCCTACTCAAAAGGTCATTATAATCAAAAAACGAGTTATTTCTTAGTGAATTAGGTGTTTTGATATTTCTGCTTTTGAGTAATAGCAAATCCCTTTAACCATGAATAGACCTAGTCAAAATAAGTAGATTTTTGAACAGACCACCTCGAGAAATCATGCCTGCTCCCCCTGCCCCTCCCCCTCAAAGGGGCTGCCTGTATCTGCCTGTATATATATTTTTTTTTTCTCAAAAACGGTAGGAGCTAGAGGAATGATCTTGGCGCCATTCGATAGAGTATAAAATTTTGCCTAAGACCCTCCATTTGCTTTTTGCTATTTTCTTTTTTTTTAAGGCCCCACAGCAAAAAAAGAGTGAGGAGCCTTCCAACAACGACACATGTTTGGCTATACCTCTAAAACGGCCCAATAAATCAAAATTCTACAAGATATAAAAAATAAAGACCATTATTTTTTCTATCGATTGGTATATTATTTGTATATGTCATTTGTTTATATAAAGCCGTCAGTGCGTACAAAAAGAAAGATGCACATGCGCATAATGAATTTATTTAAAATATTATTAAGGTCATTACAAATACATTGCACAAGGTTTCATTAAAATGCATTCATTAGCACTCAAATTAGAGATTTTGGTCATTTTAGCGCTCCGTTGACTGGACTAATGATTATATTTTAGATTGGGGGGATTTTTAGCCCCGTTCAGCATGTAGCGAGTATAGAAAACTGTATAAAACAATAACGCTGCAATATCTGTCAGACTAACAGGTTAGTCCTTGCATGCATATATTGCAGGATAATCGTCGTAATTATTGCCGTGTACTTGTCCAAATGAATGATGAATTTAAACAGCTGCACACTTGATTTATTCATACCTTCCGAAGGAACCTGACAGTTTCACGTTCTAAAAATGTAATACCTTTAATTTATTAAATTGAAGCGAGTACTTATTATATTAGCATTTCTACCGTAGAAAACAAATTTCTGTAACAATGAAGGTATTGATTATAATAATATCATCATTTATTTATTCTAAATCAATACCAGAGTAAGGCTGCCATAATTGTTCCCGTATCTACATCAAATTAATCAATACCGTCAAAATAGTGTATTTTTTTGTAGCCTCACATATGGAGTCAATTGCTAGGTCCGAGAGATCTACTTCACTGTCGAAACGGAAAATATAATATTGTTACATTTTATTTTACTGGCATTTTACTGGATGAATTGTAGAAGGAATCAAGTTTAATGGAACGTTAAAAGGGTTGAAAAACTCGATTTAAGACCGTAGATTTATATTTTGCTACAAAATGGATATGCAGGATCCTGGGATAAGGGCTTATTTCCTCCTTTCATCTAAATAATGAACTTTATCCGGTGATGGATTAGCTTGTTTTTTTATTTACTTTTATTCGCAAGTTATTTTGCTTACGAAGGATACTGTTCAATAATCACAGGTTATATCCCGAGGGCTCTGAATTTTATCGGATAAACTGCGGGTAATTCTTTTTTGTAAAATTTTGCTTAGAAAATGCTCGAGAATAATTTACCTTAAAACCTTTTTGTGTAAATTATCAAGTCGAAAACATTTGCTTAAAAGCAAAATTTTACACAAAATATGTGTTTTTTTGTGATGAGATTTAGGGCTCGAGGATGTAGCGCTTACTTTTTTGTATCTACGTTATTTAATATAAAATTAAGAAAAAAAAACAAAATATTGCCCAAACTAGCTCATGGTTTATTCTATACTTTTACTAAGAAAAGGTACTATTTTAAGGCTTTAGAAATAACAATCCATATTAAACAATAATAAACTATATTACGAAATATTACAACGAACACAAAACTGTATAGGGTGTGAGTGAAAATAAAAATATCTCTTTTACAATAAAGAAACAAATATACCCAATAAGAAGAGGTTCTATGCAATTTTTCACATGAATTGATAGTTTTTAAGTTATAACGAATTCAAAATTGCGATTTTAGCTTAAAAAAAAGGTATTTCCAAACGGCTTTCGTCAAGTATCTCGAAAAGTATTACTTTATCGAAAAAATGTTAAAGACCAATTGCAGAAAGTATAAACTGGGAATTAATTATATTTTTTGTTTATTTTGATGTAGGATTAATAATTTCGGAGATATTTAAGTTTATATTTGGTATCCAAGTGTTTCGAAATTACCTTTAAAGTTGAAAATGCCTTTTTTTCTAAAGCAAGTGCTTTAAATGAGCAAACAAATTTGAGCATCTAGGTAATGCTACATCTTAACGAAAAACTGTATTTGAGATAATGTTTCTAAATTACTGGCTAATTAGAGTAACAAAATGGCGACCTTTTTATGTAAAAAAATATAAATACGCACATTTTTTCATCATAACTTCTTTATTTCTTATGCTACAGGAACGAGTAACAAATAATTTGAAAGCGCAATTAATTATCTTTAATTTCATTTCGTAGCATGCGTGACGTAGGTGTCACAATTTCTGAGATATTTAACATCTAAACTGCATTTTTCGTCATATAAACGTTCGGACGCCATTTGTAAACTTTCATATCTCCGAAACTATTAAATCTATGTAAATAAATAAACAAGAGAAATTCATTATCAGTTTATGAGCTTTATTTTTGGTCTTTACCCATTTTTCAATAAAACTAATATTTATTGAGGTATTTGGAAGAGGAAAAAAAAATACGTTTTATCGAAAATACCTTTATTTTTTTCTAAAGCAAATGCTGTATACAAACCAAAAAAATTGAGCATCTACGTCATGCTATATATTAATGAGAAACCGTGTTTGAAATTCCTTTTTTTTTTATTACTGGCTAATTACAGTAACAAAATGGCGACGTTGTTAATAAAAAAATGTGTAGACGCACATTTCTCCGGTCATAACTTTGTTTGTTATGCTACAGAAACAAATAAAAAAATAGTTAAAAGCTTAATTAATAAGCTATCATTCTACTTTTTAGCATCCTTGATATGTGTCACAGTTTCTGAGATATTTAACTCTCACTCTAAATAATTATCTTATGAACACTTGGATGCCAAATGTAAACTTAAATATCTCCGAAATTATTAATCCTACATCAATAAACAAAAAATATAATTAATTCCCAGTTTGTACTTTCTGTAATTGGTCTGTAACATTTTTTCGATAAAGTAATACTTTTCGAGATACATGACGAAAGCCGTTTGGAAGTACCTTTTTTTTAAAGCTAAATTCGCAATTTTGAAGTCGTTATAACTTAAAAACTATCAATTTATATGAAAAATTGCATAGAACCTTTTCTTCTTAAAATTTGATTCTACTTCAGCTCCAATAAATATATGTTTTTTTAAGTACCTGAGAGGGGGTGGCATCCACCCCCTATAAATTAGCAAGCCCCCGCACAATATAGAAACTTTTCTATGAAACATTTACTATTATACTGCCAAAAATGAACGAAATCCGTTCAATATGACATTATTCCGAAGTTTTGCATATTTTTTACCTCTAGGTACTGTACTATATAGGTATTTGAAATGGTCACTTCGAACTTAGAATAATGTGATATATTATATTTATTTATACCTTCTGAAATTTTACGCCTGAAATAATATTTTAAGTAATAACACAAAACAAACATAACTTTTATTTTACTCTAAAAAAGGGAATAAAACATTCACATTCAACAAAAATAAATGAGACATTTACAATAATTAATTATGATCAATAGCCCATATCAAATATAAAATATAATATAAAAAATTGGTAGCTGCGGAAAGCAGCTGGAACCTCCCCACCCGGTGGAACTTTGAAGCCGAAAAGCACTAAAAAACACGAACTGACGCTGTCAAAAATTATGGTTCTAAACTTTGCTGGGGATTTTATTTTTTGTCGAAAATTTTTAGGTTAGTATTGCACTTGGTTTGGTTTTTAAGTTATGTTAATGTTTTTTAGGTTGTGATTGCCGAAAATGGATTCAAGTTTCTCAGACTTTTAATGTCACTCTTACTTTTGATAGTTTTGGGAAAAAAATTGCTTTGGTCCCAGTTAAGGACCGTCCGTAACCACACGGGATCCTCATGGATTGTGTAGGCCTCACACAGCTTTAACTGCACATTTTTCGCGAAATATCACAACTAGTATGACGTCTTCAGAGAAAACACGTGTATAGTCTGCACGCTTTAACACACTAGTCTATCGAACGTTACATTAAACTATGAAATGTATCTTACACAAGATGCGTAACTCTATAGACTTTGTTTTTTAATTTTTTTCACGGAAACCAAATCGAAAGTGTGATATATCGTTGAAATCGGATTTTTTACTGCTTTTCAATGGTTCGACTACAAATTGTAAGTAATCATATAAACAACTTGTTTGAAATAACGTCTAGTACTTCAAATGCCGGGACAGTACTTGAAATATTAAAGAGTATTTGAAATACCAAGCAAAGTAATTCAAATACCAGTATTTCTGAAAAGCAAATACCAAATCTAAATACTCGAAGCAAAGTATTTCAAATACCATGTACCAAATACTGAGAATCGAAAGGATTTGAAGTAAAGCGCTTCAAATACTGAAAGTATTTGAAATACTTTTTTCAATTACTTTTATTTGAAATACTCCAGCTCTGTTTAGAACTGACAAAGTTTAGCGACAAAAAATTTGACAGCTGTCACTTTAACAGCTGTCAAAATATCTTCTTCTCCTAAAACCTTTTGGCATCTGTCAATTTGACATCTGACATTAGTGACAAGCAACCAAACAAAGACCTTCCCCAACCGATTTAGTGAAAAATCGGTCGAGGCCAGAAGATAAAAATAATATTTATCAGCTCATATTGAAACGGTCCGCTATGAACACTTCACCGGCCAAAGCTGACAGAGAAGCTGTCCACAAAGAATTATATGGTTTTTATAAATAAATAAAAAAATATAATTAAATGAGATCGTTCATATTTCTTAGTGGTGCTCTTTTCGGCGTGGGGAGGTTCCAGCCGCTTTCCGTAGCTGCCCATTTTTATAATAAATTTTGTATATAGTTAAATGTCATGCTCTAATAATGAAACTATGAACTATTTTCATTGACAAACTCACTCATTTATTTATTTATTTATGGAATAACTTTCTAATGTATAAAGTATTTTATAAAACCCACTAGCCTTAGTCTAGACTAAATTTTCTCTCATCAATATCAAACTTTAATCCTTAATGATTTGATTTCATCCCATAAAACTCACGAGAGGCAATCCCGCTTGATTGGTTTGGATCTAAATTTCTCGCTTAACGCCCCTGCTTAGTATCAACGTCTGATTGATTTACGATTCATTTGAGAAGAGAAGCCGATGGTTGTTGGGATCGATATAAATTATGTGATGAATTTACTGTACATAAGTCATTTGCAGATCCAGTTTATATCCAAAGAAGTAATCAATCAGTAGAATCGCATTATGTGCAAATGAGCTCACTTAGTTATCGTGTTAGAAATATTAATTCATGGTAGTTTTTAAACCCAACCCAGATAATCATGTTTTGATTAATTTTTTAAAATTCAATGTTTGATTTATTTAATCCTAAAAATACTTCCCACATATTACGACCTACGAAATTATACTAAAAAGGCAAACGTTTCTTGCAAATCCTTTTAGTGAGAAATAAAAAATATGTCATAAACAATGTACTATATAAAATTTTAAACATATATGAAATGGGTGATGAAAATATAGTTAGTTAGTTTATTGATTAGGGTCGCGGTTACAATGTCCTCGAGTTAGATACAAGCCCCGTCATCTTATTAAGGTTCAGTAGGCATGTCACTGGGAGTTTATTGGTTCATGTGGTTCAACAGAATGGTCTCCCAGATACTTTGCCTCTTGCCCTTGCCTTTGTGAGACACGAGCAGTAGCATCACAGATGCAAAGGTGTCTCCTCCTCCGCCTATATAAGCTGCACTCACTAGTATTAGTTAGCCTTAGCAGGTGCATGTGTCTTCTCAGATAAACGTATCCTGAGAGCAGGTTTACTGTCGTCTTCAATACATTGCGGTATGTGTTCATAACTTGGTCTGGTAATGTTCAATCCTCTTCTGTTATAGGTATTTTTCACTACTTCATGTTGGATTTTCCGCTCATCTTTCTAGGTTTTTTCTCATTCTTTGATATTAGTTTAAGGTTTTGTTCTTCCTATAATCCACCTACTGATTCTTCAGTGCACATTGAGTATTGCCTTCGATCTCAGGTTAAAACACTGTATTTACAGTACTAATTTCACAGAGGAATGGTTAGTTGTCTTGGAGGGTCACCTAGGCATGTCCCCGCTTCACTTGCATGCTCCATTCTGGAGACATCTCAATACTAGATTAGCTCCTATCCAGAATTTAGTCCTGGAGTTAATGGCCACTCTTCCCTTTCCAAATATTCTATCTGAAATGACCACCTTAAGGAGTAGTCACCAATCATGGTTTACTGCTTTTTGCTGGCCGTTTGGACTTGTCTTACCGATATCTCGGAGAGACTGCTGTCCAGCAGTATGCCACTCGTCCTCCGTGTATACACGTATAATTGATTGCAAAATAAAATCGGGACAAATCTTGTAATAGAAGTTTTCAATAATTTAGTTGTGTGTATATGTCTGTAAATAGGGCTGACATAAAACCATTATATTATTATGAAATACTAATTTTGATATAAACAGATTATAAATTTGCTACTAATGGTTACAATTAAAATACTGACTGATTAAGTAGTATTATTGGTAATGCTATTATTAAAATAATAACTCTCAAACCATTAAAATTAAGAAAAATGTAAATAATGCATACTGAATTAAGAAATACAAACTAATAGTAATGCCAAGAAGCCAGATCATGTGTGTCTGATTTCTTGCACTTCATTACCACAGTGTAGTCGCATTAAGGAAGGAGGAACGTTTAAGTTTTGAGTTTTTGTTAGTCATCATTATGGTTTACCCAAGTCAAGGATATTGTCTTAAGGAATATGGATAATCAACTAATAGTTATTTAAGAATAATTTGATGTCAACGTTAGATGAAGCAATGGCTAATATTTAGTCATTGCTCCATCAGTATCTGAAACTATTTTGGGGGTCTTCAGGGCATGTATAAAATTAGATTCCTTGTAAAATCAATGTCTTGTGATAAATTATCCCACATATCTTCAATCGTTTCTTTCAAGTTTTTGAACATTACCTAGACGAATATTTAATATTCTTATCTTTTACACCATCATCCCCCAAACATTCTCAATAGGGTTTTTAGAGAGTCACGGTAGCCACTCTATGTTTTCATTAGTAAACCATTGGACTGACACGATGGAGCAGTTGCCTTGATGGAAAATAAATTATTATCCGGAATTGCCTCTCTTACTGACGGCAACATAATATTGTCCAACCATTTTAGCATAATTAGTAGAATTAAGATGGCCATCATTGTTCCAACAAACATCTGACCTGGCCCAGGCTCATCCATGCTCAGTCATTGTTCGAAAACCTTCCCAACATTGACCAAGCAGCAGATACCGAAGCAGGGAAATTTGTCTTTGAAATGAAATTTACTGCAGTCTGAAAAGCGTTTTCCTTAGGTAATTTATAAAATCTACATCTTCTTGATCACTGCTCTTTCTCAGTGTTTTTATCTACATTATCATTGACATTACTGATACGTTAGTAGTAGACCAGATCGTGGTTGAGTGAGGCAACATGGCTAATTGCTGTGATCTCTCCTAAATTCAAGTCTCAGCTGAGGCAGATGACAATATCGGAGGGAACAGTCATTAAACTGTTGCAAACGTTTCCTGGTTGAGTGATAAAATGGCTATGGGTAATCTACTCCAGGACGTAAAATAAAAATATCTAAATAATACACAAAGATGTGCCCAAAAAAGAAAAAGAAAAGTGCTCACGTTTTACATCTTTCACCATAATCTTACTTTCTCTGATATTTCGGTATCAATTATTGACCCTTGATATATCTTTTTGCCTTTTTTGTTTCAACGCTTTCATAAATGCCATATATGTAGTATTAAGAGGTAAACCCATTGAATATTTTATACCAAAATAAATATATAAAGAACCTTTTTACTAATGATGCAGGGCAATTCCTTTTGAAAAAGACATCGGTCAGAGGGCCACTATTACTTTGTCATTAATCCTCACTTCCATCAGCTATTAGCTGATCAAATCAATTACTGCGGAATTTCCATACAAGCTGTGTAACTATGACTATGTGTATCGAGCACATTTGTAATAAATTAATTCAATTAGTATAAGGATCAAAATTGCATTTATGGAGCTAAGTAATTAGGAAACAATGTGTGTCTATATCAAGGCCTTAAGTTATAGCTTTTAACATATGAAGACTGTGGTTGCTCTTCACTAAACTTCGTGAACTATTATCTACAGCTAATGAAATATCGTAAAGTTGTAATTAAGGAATATTATGAGATATACGATAAGTGCTCGGGTAATTGGCACTTCGCTTTGGTGAAGTTCAAATTTAAATAAACGTTTAACTACAGAGTTAATCTCATTGATCGGTGCTAAAACGAATGCTAACAGTTGAGTATATGATGTATGTTTAATTGTATGACGTGTTTTAAAATAATGATACATATTACATGGTAGCGTAGCAGTCTAAAGCGTGTTAGAGGAAAGTACGCTTGTTCACACTGTCTTTCGTTATACTGAGTTTGATCTCGATCTGACAATGACAATATTTAATTGAAGCGCATAGGGTTTTTCGTGGGAAATAAATGCTGGCAAGATATTTTTTATGTTTATGTTTAATCATATCGCACTTGCCACCCTAAGATATGCGTCGTTCACCCTCTACCCTCCCTTAAGTGTAAAAAACTTGAAATAAAATAATAAAAGATACAATTTCGTTCTTGTGCGACAATCATTGTCTTCTAGCATATAATAAAATAGTTCATTATGACTTTTTTCTAAATTTTTTTAAACTGTTTCAAACATAGTGCCTAAACTGCAGCTTTTGGAAAAAAATTCTAAATAAGAGTTATAGTCCATACTTCTAGTTTTCGAAAAAATTATACCCATCTTATTTTAAAGCAATCCTAGGTCGAGAAATCACGGAACATGTTAGCTGGTTTATAGGTTATTTACGAAATTGCACCGGTTCGTTTTGAATATAAATTTAATTTTCCTTATTTATAATAATAATAATAATAATTTATTTACCAAAATAAAATACAGTACATACTAAAATATAAAAGTTATTTATGTAAAAGAAATAAAAATTTTAATACTATAATGCAGAAAAAATTTAATATCCTAATGTGGTAAATAAATGGTGAGTAGCAGAGATGGTACGACACAAAAGAAATCTTGTCTGTGTTTTCTTATACCATCTCCCCAGCATCTATTCGTTACATTTTTTTATATATTAATTTTAGGAGCGTAGGTGTAGATATATGAGTTATAAGGTAAGTATAGGTTTATGACTATATACATCTAAAATATATCTATATCTAAATGTAAACATGAAATATAATATAAAATAAAATATAAATATATAAAACTTAAGCTTAAACATATTAAAATAAAAAAATGCAAAAAAGAACGATCTATATATTTATTCGTTGTGTTTTTAAATATTATATGTAAGCGTGGGAGATAATTCCCTGTGAAAATTGATGGGGTGTATTACACATCGTTGAAATTCATGATTCTCAGTAGCCTTAATTTAGGGGTACTACGTAGCCATTTTTTTAACTTATTTTTAAATAATTTTGTGGAATTTAGAATGAATTTTTAGTTCTAAAGGTACTTCATTATATAAGTGAGGTCCAATAAACAGAAATGATCTCTTCATTAAGGTTTTTTGTGGTTTAGGTATTATTATTGAAGATTTTGCTTTGTGGCGCGTGTCGTGCCTGTGTTGAACAGTATTTTTTAATTTGTTAGTTTTTATGTGATTTATAACAGCAGCACTATATAATTGTCTTATATCTAACGCTTCAGCCAATTGAAAAAGTGATTCTGTGGGGTAAGTATACTCTTTTTTAAATATTATTTTTAACATCCATTTTTGTAAGGTTTCTAAATTTTTTATATGATTGTCATACGCCCCACCCCAAGCAATTATTCCATATCTAAGTTGGCTCTCCACTAAGGCGTAATATGCTGTCATTAAACTTTTTGTATCCATAAACCTTGCAAGGTATTTAAATTTAGATAGCAAACAGCGAATTCTTTTTACGACGTGGTTTATGTGTAGTTCCCATTTTAGATACGGATCTATATGAAGCCCTAGATATGTAATATCATTTGTAGGGGGTATTTCAAACATTAAGTTGTCTATTTCTATTTTAAGTGGCCTCAGAGTTGGTAGAGACACAGTACTCGTAGCAAATGGCAGGAACTTGGTTTTTGATACATTCAGTGTTAGTAAACGCGAGTCAAACCATAATTTAATGTTTTTGAAATCCTTTTCAGCCATGTGTATAACATCATCCCATGAGTCGGCAGTGTACAGGATGGCCGTGTCGTCAGCAAAGCAAACAATTTCTCCACAAGTACTAATTTTAAGTAGATTATTTATATATATGCTGAATAATACTGGTCCGAGTACAGTACCTTGTGGCACTCCATATTGAACTGCTTTCATTTGACTGAATATATCATTAATTTTCACATGTTGCATTCTGTCAATTAAATAAGATTTAAGGAGATCATAACTTTTTCCTCTTATACCAATTTCTTCGAGCGTTTTTAGCAATTCCGTATGACAGACTCAGTCAAAGGCCTTAGCCAAGTCAACAAAGATGCAGAGCGTTGGTTTACTGTCATCAAGGTCTTTATAAATTTTCGAAACTAAATATGCTATGGCATCTTGAGTAGACTTAGTTTCTCTGAAGCCAAACTGTTTATCACTCAAGATATGATACTTATCTAGATATTTGATTAGTCTTGTATGTATGACTTTTTCTACAACTTTGGCTAAAGACGATATTAATGAAATTGGTCTATAGTTGGAACACTGTAGGTTATCACCAGTTTTATATATAGGCTTAACACAGGCGATTTTAAATGCAGAAGGAAAGTATCCTTCGCTGATAATTTTATTAATCAGGAAACAGAGAGGATGAACAATGACAGTGGCGATTTCCTTTAAAATATGGGATGTTATACCGTCTAATCCAGGAGCCTTATTAGATTTTAGTGATTGTATTGTATCTATTATTTCACGCACATCTGTATCTGATAGATATAGTGAGTTTGGTAAGTATTTATTATTTTTGTTTAGATCATTTAAATTGGGTACCGTTATCTTGTTTGCTAGATTTTTTCCCACACTGCTAAAATAATCAACAAAAGTATCTGCAATCTCATTTGGATCGGAAGTAATAGTGCCGGCTTCATTTTGAATTTCTCTTATCGCATCATTTTTTTTTGTATTGGGACTGACTTGCTTTATTATATTCCACATTTGTTTGGGGTTGTTTTTATTATTTTCAATATGATTTTTATAATAAGTGTTCTTTGCATTTTTAATAGTTTGGTTTAATATATTTCTGTAGTTTTAAATTTATCAAGAAGAGTTATGTTATTTTTGTCTCTTTGCCATTCTTTGTAAAGCCTGTCTCTAATTTTAATTGCATTTATCAACCCTATCGTGATCCAGTCTTGTTTTTTATTTACTTTATGCGTTATTTCTTTAGTACATTTTTTAATATAATCTTTGATAATTTTTATAAATAAATTGGTTCCTCTCTCAACATTATTTATATTATATATTTCTTGCCAAGTTTCTGATGCTAATAATTGCTTTAATTTATGATATTTGATAATGGTTTTTCTTTTTGTTTCAGGCGCGAATCGATAGTTTTCAACTTCAAATTGAAGAACAACTGTAAAGTGATCGCTTATATGTGTATTTATCACTGAGGCTAATGGATTGGCGGCAATATTTTTAATAAATATGTGATCTAGACAAGAACGTGAATTTTGTTGTAATCTGGTGTATTTGTTAATTGTTGAAATAAATCCATTTTCGTTTAAGTTATTTAAATAGTTTTGGCTATGTTCGTCATTATCATCGAGTATGTTTATATTAATATCACCTATGACTATATTGTAGAAATTATTGTTATTATTTTTCAAGTACTGATTTAAATAGTTGTTAAATTCATTTGGACAGGAAGCAGGTGATCTATATATAGCAGTTACTACGATAGTGTTGTCTTTTAGTTTAATTGTAACTTTAATAGCTGTACTTAAATAAATTTTAATTACTTCAAACTCATAGTGCAAGTGGTTCTTTACATATACTACCACCCCATCGGATTGGTTAAATTGCCCATAACTATATATGATATTGTACCCATCTAAATTAAATATTCTGGGATCATGTATCCGCCATGTTTCTGTTAAGACTATACAGTCGAAATCTAGGTTTAATTGCTATAGTAGTACCTGAAAATTATCAAAGTTTTTCGTTATACTTCTTATATTGTTGTGCATTTATATTGAACATTTTAAACCTAACAACACTACCGTTCATCACTACTTGTCAGAGTCACTATTAGCATCAGTGTCCTCTATTCGATTTTCACATGTCATCCTCGGCTTCGAAAATGCACATTTCAGTGCATTTGCATCGCCTTGTACTGCATTTATTTTTCTTGCAGGGACATGATAATAAATTTAATAGTTCATTGGTACAGTATTTGCAACTGATGACAAAACTGGACTAATAATACAGTAACAAATAATTCCCGGAAAGCTGATTTTTTTGAGTATCTGACCAAAAAGTCACAGTCCACACCCCTTGTAGGGTATTGCAATAGGGGTGGTTTCTTATTTTTTGTCTTTTTTGAAAAAAAAAATTGGTTGGAGATTCAGGAGACAGTTCTCAATCAACTCTGCAAAAACCAGCTATTCAGCCTTTTGTTTGTATGTTTCCTGAACCATAGTAAATAAATATGGTGAATGTTTTACCATATAATGGGCGCTGAACCGTCAAAAATCAAAGTTACAAAAAAATTTTATTAGGCAAAGTTGTAGAGAATTTTTTACAATTAATTATTTTTTATTTATTTGCTTTTATCATGTTTAGAGAATATTATTTAGGTATTATGCAAATCACAACTTACACACTTTTTCACCTACTTTCTGTATATTGTTGCCCTAATCTGGGCACGCTAATATACTAGTTAGGTAAATACTTTAAAACACTCATTATTGGAGAACCAATCAAAACAACTACTCTTCTAGCTAATACTGACGAAATATTGAATTACATGATAGGATTCTTAGCATTTTAAAGAAAAAAATATATTGAAAATATTTAAATCATTTATTTACATTTAGTCACTTACACTTTTTTATTTAATATGAAATTATCTACTTTCTGTATATTGGCACCTTAATCGGGTCACGCTAATATACTACTTAGGAAAACACTTTAAAACACTCGTTATTGAAAAACCAATCAAAACAGCTACTCTTCTAGCTAATACTGACGAAGTATTGAATTACATGATAGTATTGAAACTACTTAAATTATTTATTGAAATTCAGTCATTCACAACAATTATTGAACCTTACATTCTATTTCAACTCTAGAAAAGTTGTACAAGTTTTTTCGAACTCGTCAGTTCTCATCAGTAGAGTATAGAAACATTCATTCATTATTTCTATTCTTGATTTATTTTTTACTTTTATATATTTTTTATTTATTTGCTTTTAACATGTTTAGCGAATATTATTTAGGTATTATGCAAATCACAACTTACACACTTTTTTATCTTTTATGAAAATACCTACTTTCTGTATATTGTTTTCCTAAGTAGTATATTAGCGTGACCCGATTAAGGTACCAATATACAGAAAGTAGATAATTTCATATTAAATAAAAAAGTGTAAGTGACTAAATGTAAATAAATGATTTAAATATTTTCAATATATTTTTTTCTTTAAAATGCTAAGAATCCTATCATGTAATTCAATACTTCGTCAGTATTAGCTAGAAGAGTAGTTGTTTTGATTGGTTCTCCAATAATGAGTGTTTTAAAGTATTTACCTAACTAGTATATTAGCGTGCCCAGATTAGGGCAACAATATACAGAAAGTAGGTATTTTCATAAAAGATAAAAAAGTGTGTAAGTTGTGATTTGCATAATACCTAAATAATATTCTCTAAACATGATAAAAGCAAATAAATAAAAAATTACTAATTGTAAAAAATAAATCAAGAATAGGCTTGTAAATAATGAATGAATGTTTCTATACTCTACTGATGAGAACTAACGAGTTCGAAAAAACTTGTACAACTTTTATAGAGTTGAAATAGAATGTAAGGTTCAATAATTGTCGTGAATGACTGAATTTCAATAAATAATTTAAGTAGTTTCAATATATTTTTTTGCCTTAAAATGCCAGGAATCCTATCATGTAATTCAATACTTCGTCAGTATTAGCTAGAAGAGTAGTTGTTTTGATTGGTTTTTCAATAACGAGTGTTTTAAAGTGTTTTCCTAAGTAGTATATTAGCGTGACCCGATTAAGGTACCAATATACAGAAAGTAGATAATTTCATATTAAATAAAAATGTGTAAGTGACTAAATGTAAATAAATGATTTAAATATTTTCAATATATTTTTTCTTTAAAATGCTAAGAATCCTATCATGTAAATCAATACTTTGTCAGTATTAGCTAGAAGAGTAGTTGTTTTGATTGGTTCTCCAATAATGAGTGTTTTAAAGTATTTACCCAACTAGTATATTAGCGTGCCCAGATTAGGGCAACAATATACAGAAAGTAGGTATTTTCATAAAAGATGAAAAAGTGTGTAAGTTGTGATTTGCATAATACCTAAATAATATTTTGTAGAGAATATTACTATGTACAAGCTGGAAAAAGAAAATTTCAAAAAAAAACAAACATAAGAAACAACCCCCATTGCAACACCCTACAAGAGGTGTGGACTGTGACCTTTTGGTCGGATACTCGGGAGACACCCCTCCATCGACCCTGAAAAAATCAGCTTGCCGGGAGATTTTTTTGAAAAATGATATCTTTATTGGAGTATAAATATGGTCCTACACTTTGGTCCATCCAAAATCCAGTGGATTTAGTGAGGATACATTAACTTTATGGGCATTCGTCCATACAAACACTTGTAGTCTAGCCCTTTGCACTGCTGGATATAGGCTAGTTTTTGTTGGTGGCAATTGGTCACTTTGCATTTGATATTTTGAAGAGCACCACCATCGCAAATTAGCTAAGGTGTTTAAGCTTGTTTTTGGTGCATATAATAAACACAAAAACTTTTCTATACCATTGAGTATACTGTCCAAATAGACATATTTGTGTCACCAAGCCTCGCCAAAGAAGTAAGCATCTCTTCAGATGAATTCTTAAATGTTTTCCAAAATGTCAGCAGCACAATAGATATATTTGTTTTGTATTAAATCCGGCGGTAAATAAATTTCTGGCATTTCTTTCAGAACCAATTGAAGCAATTTGTGTCTCCAAGCGTAGATTTTTTTTATAATGGACTGAGCATCCCAAAGAATGCAAACAATCAATATGATTTCTGTTTCTTGTTGAATGAAACGCATTAAGTCCGACAGGTATTTGCAAAGAGTAATATCTCGATTTTCTTCTGTTCTCAGATTTCTTCTGGACTTGCTTACCGGACAACATTTCGTACATTAAAATTTGAGAGATTTTTCAATGTTGCATCACAGCGGTCAGATGTCTCTGAGTTGCTGTCGCCTTCAATACACTATTTTAAGAAAATTTCTAATTGCTTAGGAACAACGGAGTTATCATTTAAATTGATGCTTCTTCAAACTTCCATTTTTTAGCATTAAATACCAATTTTCTAATAATTTTTGCAGCATCGAAAAGAATTTTTGAATCATTTTCAGGAAAATCAATCGCGTCAGGAACATTTGATGGGCAACTTTCATCTCGAATTGTTTTTAAACATATCTTCTGTGGATGACTGGGATTAGTGGAATTGAAGAAGCATACTTCATCAGGAAACGAATTAACAATATGCCTTTTCAGACCTTTCCTTGTAATTCAGACTTTAATTTTCGGATCAATATGGTATTTGCTTTATCTACCTTAATCTGCAAACGTTGTATTGGCTTATTACCCTTTCTAAGAACGTTCGTGATATTACTTGTTCAACAATTATTATGATAAACAATATCATTAGCATGGGTATCAGTTTCCGAAATGAAAGAGAGAGCCTTAGCTTTGAACTTGGGAGTTGTCTACGATTTATGGTGTGTTTATACTTCAGCTGGACGTTTCGGGATCAAAATATGACTGACGATTGAGCCAATTACACTTTATAGAAGAGTTAAACTAAAATCTGCGGAAAATTGTTCTGCAATGGCAGTTTTTCGTTGCAACATGTAAAAATCACAGGAAGTTTTAATAGAAAGAAGGACATTATTTAAAAAAACAACTCAAGTAACAATTTTAGTTTTAATATAGGGGGAGGAGGGGCAGATTGAACCAGTTTGAATTTCTCGCCCGTTAGATAACATAAAAATCTGAAATAATTCACAGAAGTAGGTAATACCCAGGTCGCACGTAGCGCTTAGTAGACGAAGTGTCGTATGCAAGAAAATTTTGTAGTGGCTCTATTTGTGTTTTTAAATAGTGTAATTGTAACCGAAAGGTAAGTGAGGTTTCGGTAATTTCATAATCTTCTTGTTCTTACAAGAAACTATTTCTATTGTAGAAGAACATCCAGTAGTTACTTAACCTATAAGTATGGTTGGTTTTTCTAAATAATCTTATATTCTTAACAATGCATTGGGACAGATTGGGCCCCAACATAAAGGGCAGAATGGGCCTGGCCCAATCTACTACTTATATGTTAAATCAAACGTAGCCATTCTGAATTACAGTAATGGGGCTAAAATTTGCTTTGTTAAGGTCTGTTTTTTTGTTTATTTTAGATGGTTCGAACTTATGGAAGAAAAACTGACAATATCAGCCAGGGCGAAATGAAAAACGCCGTGCTTTCGAGAAGAATGTCTCAAGAGGGCAGCATGCGTAACTTTCGAAATTAAAAGGTCAACACTCTTCAGCACAGAATTCGTAAAACACTCAAGGAAAGCAATCAAAATGTGGAACATTTGGATGACTTAGGATATAATAGTGGCAGAAGTGAGGACTGTGAATTACCAAAAAAACGTAAATATGCTTCCCGTCAAGGTTTCTCAGCTGAACAAGAAAACATGCTTTTTAATTATATTAAAAAAGCATCGGATATTCAACATGGCTTAACTTGCAGAAATATCAGAATGCTTGCCTATGATTTCGCAAGAGCCAGTCATTCTAGTTTTCCGGATTCGTGGGACATATTGCACATGGCAGCAACCGATTGGATGAAATTTTTTATGCGTAGGCATCCCAAATTATCTTTGCGAAAACCAGAAAACATGGCACATATTTCTGAATTTAACAAAGGTAGCGTCGGTGAATTTTACTCCAATTTGGAGGAAGTTATTCGCAAATACAAATTTCCACCTCGAAGAATTTTCAATCTAGATGAGACAGGCATTTCAGCTCTTCTCCCTTCACCTAAAGTAGTAGCGGAAAAAGGTAAACGCCAAGTAGGTCAGATCACATCCGCTGAGCGAGGAAGTTTAGTTACTGTAGTATTTATTACACACAAAATAAATTCAGACCAGCGAATCAGACCCATGTATCCCCATGTATTTTCGGTCGCTGAACCCAAATCCGAGGTAAAAAAAACGAACACTCCAAAACCATTACCTAGAGCCAAAAAACACCCCTGGAATGGGGTAAAAAGAAGATTAAGCTACGAAAATAGTTGTTACATCTTAATCAATCGAATTATACAAATTAAAGTTAAACAGCAGATACATACAATAGATATGAAACACACCCAGGGACGAAAACTACCCCCATATATAAACAAATCGATCCAAGACTGCTGAAAAAGCTCGAATTGTCTAAGTTTTGCTAAAGTGATAAAAAACTGCATCAAGTCCGACGTAATATTCATAAACTGCCCCTAGAAGGTTGAGAACAACCACCTCCAAGTTTAAAGGACACGAGAAAAACAAGAAAAAACGTAATATCCAACAGGATTTATATTTTCATGGATGCTATGATTGGCTGCAATTGAGTAGTACTCTAAAATAGAACTAGAAACTTACGTACCACAACGTCCTACAGTGTCAAACCTCAGAGGGTGTGAAAACTACCCCCATTCAAGATTCAACTTGAAAAATCTGCAGTGACCGAAAATGCTCGAAACTCCGGAGGTGAGGAGGGTCTGCAATAGTTTTGGCTCAAATATTTTTCTCTTAAAGATGAACTTGCTTCATCGGTTACTCGGAAGCTACTCTGTAGTGTGTGCAACTGTCATTGCCACTTACCAGTGGCGAGGAAAACTATGGAAATGAAACGAATAACCAACAGCATAGCTTTTTCAGTAGTCACTGCAACATTTTTTTCGTTGCATCTTGAATGACATCCTTCTGGGGTGTTACTTAATAACACTGATAGGACATGAGTTTCAAACTTGAAGTGTACAACACGATTTTTGCCAATCATAGCATCCATAAAAATGTAAATCCGGTTAGTTTCTCTCTGTTTTCCCCACCCCTACGGGTGACACTCAGTAGGGGTGGTTTTCAAGCACAGCGTCGACACAGTCTAGTTTCTTCTCACTTCCACATAACGCAGGTATTTCGAATTTTTATAGAAGTCACTGTAACTTTTTATAGTTAAATCTTACATGGGGGTAGTTTTCACACCCTCTGAGAGTTGACACTGTAGGACATTGATGGTACGTAAGTTTCTAGTTCTATTTTAGAGTACTACGTAATTTCAGCCAATCATAGCAACCATGAAAATAGAAATCTTGTTGCATTTTACGTTTTTTCTTGTTTTTCTCGTGTCCTTTAAACTTGGGGCTGGTTCTTAATCCTATAGGGGCAGCTTACGAAGATTACGTCGGATCTGATGTAGTTTCTTATCACTTTAAGAAAACTTAGGCATTTCGAGCTTTCTCAGCAGTCATTGCTGTTTTGGACGATTTTTTTATATATGGGGGTAGTTTTCGCCCCCCCCCTTGGGGGTGTAAGTGTATACGCTGCTGTTTAATATAATTTGTATAACTCGACTGACTAGGATGTAACAAATATTCTTGTAGCTTAATCTTATGTTTACTCCATTCCAAGGATGTTTTCTGGCTCTGGCTAATGATTTTGGAGTTGTACGATTTTTTTTTTGACATTGGATTCGGATTCAGCGACCGAAAATACATAGGGATACATGAGTCTGGCTCGCTGGTCTGATTACTTTTTGTAAGGCTGTGTTATCAATGTTATTGAAAATATCATATCACCCTGTTTAATATTTCCGAGAAAAAATATTTGCCTTGACAGCAATACATTTTTGCAAGGATAATGGTATTACCATTCTATCCTTCCCGTCTCATATGTCCGTTGGACGTTTCCGTTTCTGCCCCATTCAAGACCTACCGCAAGGTTAGTTTCAGTAACTGGTTGGTTATCCCAGAAAATAATAATAGAAGGATTTTGATATTAAATACTGCCAAATGGATCAGCACCTTTTTACAAAGTTTCGACACCGGACAACATTATAAAGGTCTTAACGATATCTGGAATTCATCCCTTTAAAAAGCTTGCTTTTTTCGGGGATGAATTTGTTCCAGTCGAGACAGATGAACAGATAATTACTCAACAGAATATTAGTGAATCTCTCAGTGAAGCTCAGCCCAGCACCTCACAAACCTCTTCAGACCTGCTCAGGAATTTATACTTCCACACCTGAGAAGTCACGAATTGAAGAGCTAATAAGTGTTAGACAAGAAAAATTGAAAAAATATCGAAAAAACGAGAAGGTTTCAACGAGCAAGAATAAAAATCTAATAATAAAGAGTTCTAAAGAGTCCGTTAAAAGAAAAATCGTGAGTTCAAGTTCATCGGATGTAGAGTCATCAAATAAAATTTATTATGTTTCAGACCTAGATGTTTCTGATGCAGTAACTCGAGAGATAATCGACAGTAACGTGTTAAATGGGAATGACTTTATATTAGTGCGGTTGAAAACAAAAAACTTTCACAGTTCGTTATGTTGGTCGAATAGAAAAGATGTTACGTCTACACGGCACCCTGAAATTTCCTTCCATAGATACAGTTTTGTAGTATTATTTTTTTAATATTTTAATTGAGTCGATGAAAATAAACTGAACAGAATTAATAATAGCGGGTGCTCCGAAATCGAGTATCTTAATAATGTATACATCCTGTACAAAAATATTAAAATTGGACCTAAAAGTGCAAATTCTAAAATGCTTGTTAACGCGTCATTTTTTAAATTATGATTTTTGTTTAAAAACTTAAAAAAATGTACAAAAAGCAGATTATTACAAATTGTCTCTAATAATGTTAATTGGTTGAATATATAACACAGTTTCAAATTGAAATGAAATGAAAAAAACATTTTTTAATTATTATAAAAAGTAATTAAGTAAATAATACATTATTTTAAAATTTAACAGCAAGTGCGCATTTAAAACTTACTACTTATTAAGAAATTAACAAGTATAATGACTTACATTCTGAAAATACTACTATTGATTAGGCAAATATAAGTTAGAAAGACATTAAAATACAATTATATTGTATCATATCCCACGTGAAGTTGAATTACATTACAGAATTATGAATTATGTATGACGTTATTTGTACTATAAAGTATTCTAATTGTTTTATCTGCACATACAGGGTAATTTACCACAATATGCAGAAAACTTAACAGTAGGTTGTCCCTACCGAAGGAAGTTAAAAAAAAATAAAAATTTGAAAAAATCGATAAAAAAATTTGCTTATTTTTGGTAGGAATGCCACCTATGACTAACTAATCTGACGTAACGCGGTCCAACCATATCACTTTCCCTCCCCCTTCATCAGGCTTGGGACTGTCAGCAAAGTTGGAGATAGTAGAAGTGACTTTCTGGTTTTAATCACACTACGAAAATAGCAAAAATTTAAATAATTTTTGTATAATACAGCATAGCATAACACGTAAAAGTAATGAAAAGTCAAAGACAATGTTACATTAAATGCACTATTCTAAGCGCCGAATGGCGTATTGAACATCGATCTACGAATAAAATTGAATTTTAATAGGTCAATGTCTTTCGACACATTGACCCTATACCATTGAACTCTACAATAACAAGTGGGACATTTACTTAAACCTGTCGATAACAAAAAACACCAAACTCGGCCATACTTTGTACCTGCCGCGGCATTCGACCGAAAGCAAAAAATGCGGCACTTTAAGGACGCGCCAGCTTAACTTTTTATGCCAATTAAGGAAATTATATATTATTTTTCAACTAAGTTCCTTACCCTATCACTGGCCACAGACAGGTAATAGTAGCTTATCTTTGCAAGTTTTAATTCAACAAAAATTACTAAATTACTTAGGATCACTCTAAAATTTTGCATGGACTTTCCCACATATAAGAGTAGAACGCCATTTTATTTTCCACACGTCGTGATAAATCACCCTGTATAAATTCAACTCTTGAAATCGCTAATATCCATTGAATTTATATAAAACAATATTCAAGAACATATGATAACTTCATTTATACATTATAAATTCAAGTTATTGCTGAAATAAATAGGATTTACTAAAAGAAAATTTTGGGCATTACAAGGGATCGAACCCTCAATCAGAGTTGAGGTATATTTCAACTTCACGTTGGACCATGCTCCTTGTAATAAATGCTGTGTGAATACAAACAGAACACTATTCTCCTTCCACCGAAAATCTGTTCTCTTTCCACCGAGAATCTGATTGAACTTAGAAGAGAGGTAAACTATACTACATATAATTTTAAGTAATGTTAAAGAAGAATTTTATTTATTTATTTATTTTTTTGACGTTTCTTCAATTTTATTTACAAATACATTTTTTCCCATCAAATGTCATATCTCGATTCCCATTTGGCGTAGAAAGAAACCGTCTTCTTTTTCTGTGTATTGTATTCTAATAATTTTTATTTTCCAAAGAAATTCTGATGAAAAAATACTTTTTTAAAATATTTTTTAAATATTGGTAATTCTACATGAACAATACATTTTAAAAAATGCCATTATTTGACTTGGTGCACTTAAACAATTCATAAATTAATTTTTAAGTTGAATTTTTGACTTTGTTATTGTTTTATGTGGTGTTATAAACATTTCGACTTGATATCATTTAACTACACTGGAGGCAAATTTTCCTGAATTTTCGTTATTCGTCTATTATTATATTATTGCATAATTACGCAATTATGGGTTCACTTTCAAACGAAAGAATAGTCAGAAGAGTCTACTTCATGTTTTATTTCTATGATACCGTGTACAGAAGATAGCGGTAGCGTCAACTCAGTGAACTAAATTACAATCCCACCGTCAATGTTTACGTAGTCGACAACACCGCTGCCAATACGCGCGGCTATAAAAATAACCGACAAAGTACAAGAATAAGAATTTTAAATGTTATTTTTGTAAAAGTAATAGTTATAATTACGTAAAAGATTTAAATTTCAAATCATCTTGACGCTCGAAATCATTCACGGAAGCACAAGCTTTCAAAAATAAATGTATTGATTATATTTGAAGTGTCGAAGTTTCCAACCTACTCTTAACATTACCGTCCCCAACTTTGTTCTACTACTACAAGATGCCGCTCCATGTAATATTCTAACTGAAATCGTCTGACCGATGATAATAAAATAGAACTGAAATTTCTTATGGGTTTAAATCGAATTAGTACACGGTAATTAGGCAAATTTATGTGGAATAGAAGAAAAAAATTATAATAAGCTGAAATGTATATAATAGTTAGCTTACGTATGTAAGAATACATATCAAAAAAATTCCCACCCCTAAGGGGTAAGCTTCATCCCCATCTCACCCCCTTTAGGGACACCGCACTGGTTTTTTAAACGCTTTATCTTAGAGAAAAAAACATTAGTATAGGAAAAGGTTTGCCACAAAATTCTCTACAAAAAAGGTTATGTGTTATGTATCGATATTTCTATTACTTTTTAGGTTATTAAATCGTAAACTCTAGGGTTAAACAAAAATGAAAGTCTGATTATATTGAATACGGTACTTAATCGAACATAACGCAGCCTGATAATATTTCAAATGATCCAACACAATCCTAACCGCCTTATTCAAAAACACGCTAGAGAGAGAGAGGTTGTTTTGACCTGCCTATGACCTATGAGTGGGTGCGGCTAAAAAAAGAAACTACATTTTGAGATGCTTTTTATCCCTGTTGGGATGATTCAGTACCTTTTCAGCAGAGGGTCGTAGGATGACTCAGTACATTTTGACATGTTTTATTTTTCTTTTTTTTTCTTTTTGCATTGACTAAAGTAAACGCTAACTACATTCTGAAATACAGAAAGGGCATCGGTTATATTGTAGTCAATGCATCTTTGTAAATAACTCGTTTATTTTTAATTTTTCGAAAAAACTCTATTTCAGGTCCGTGCCTTATACTGGTTACAGAGATTGATCGACGGAATACTTAATTTTCGATTTTTATTAGGAAACTGTTCGGTATTTGTAGAATTTATCGAAAAAAATCAAGTTTTCCAGGATTTGTAGATACGCTTTTATTTTGTCAAATTTCTCACAAACGTCACCTAATACTCGGCCTTGGAAAAATACTTGCGGTCAACGGATTCGGGCCGCCAGCAATAGGCTTCATTTGTGTACCTTTGATTCTACTAAGTCTCATCGAAATCGATCAATATCCAGGACAGTTATCGTGCTTTCTAGCTCGATTTCGAAAAAAAGTTTTTTGCAAAAAAATTAAATTTCCATTTGTTTTTCGACATAGTCTTCGGTATACTTATCTGTAGATCGTTGCCAGCGGCACCATTTATTTTTTGAAATATTTCGATCTGACTGCCCGTTACCGAGTTATTCAATTTTTCCGAAAAACTTGAAACTATATCGGGTACTTCCGGTTTCCGAACAGAGCCGAGCTTCCAGCGTTAAGGTTTTCTAAGGGCCCCCTATCAACCACCCAAGTTTCATCGAAATTCGAAAATGGATTAGAGGGGCTGAGCGTGACAGACCGACAGACGACTGACCTACAGACGGAATTTTTTAAATTCGCTCTCGAGTCGATAGATACGACTTTCATTTCGATCCGACGTTTTTTTCGGGTTTCGATGGTCCACTCGAAAAATGCAAAACCTATACTACATTTACCCCCAAGTTTTCCGTCGATTAACTTAACAATCTGCAAACGACCTATAAGACAGGTTTTGTAGAAAATTTAAATCTCAATATTTTTCAATACCTCTAGTTTTGTCGTAGAACATCACATTTCCAAAATATTATTGAAAAACCAGCACGGTGTCATTATAAGGGTGAAAAGGGATGAAGCTCACCAGTTAGGGATGGGACTTTTTGTTCCTGTATTCCTGCTATCAATCAGTCGATTCAGAAAATATCAGCTTATTATAATTTTTTTCTTCTATTTTTGCTAATTTCCGTGTACTAAATATAACTATAACGCACATACGCATAAATTTAAGGTGTTATGTTGTTATGCCGTTTAATATTTATTTTTATTATTATATTTTGTTGTAAATATTAAGGAGCAAATCTATGAAATGGCGTGGGCGCCGGTCACAGCAATATTTTGCACGTAAATATACAAGCTGTCTAGAAATAAATGGACATAGAGCAAATTGTAGATCGAGTCAAAATATAACGATTTGATGAAGATTTACCCCTATACCAAATATCCCCTGAGTTGCATTAAGCTTGACTTAATGCAATTTGGTAGACAATTTAGATATGTCGCAAAGCTTAATTAAGTTAAAAATGTTTATATAAATAGATAGGTTTTAAATTATAACGGCTTGAAAATTGCTATTTTGGCTTGATAAAAGGGGTATTTCAATAAGGTTTTCGTCAAATAAATCGAAAAGTACCACATTTAGCGAAGACTTGCTGTAGAATTAATGGAGATTTGGAAGTATAAAGATGGAGTCTGAACCTTTCCAAGTTGAAATGTTTAGTTTAAATGTTAATCTCGGAAATACTTAAATCAAAAATGCTACCGTCTAAAATATAAGAAGCTTTCAAATGATGTTTTGACAGTTTCTATAGCATCAAAAACTAATAAATTATGTCAGAAAGAATGTGCTGCTTCACATTTTTTTAACCAGAACGTCGCCATTTTGATACTGTAAGTAGACAGTAGTTATAAAAATATTGTTCTCAAATACTGTTTTTCGTTAACATATAGCATGGTATAGATGTTCAAATTTTTTCCGTCTCTTTACAGTACTTGCTTTATAAAGAAAATGTATTTTATTTTAAACTATAAAGACATTTTCGAAAAAACGTAAAATTTTTGTTTCCTTGCAAATATATCAATAAATAGTTTTAGCGAAGAATTGTGGAGATCAAAAATAAAGTTTATAAACTGAGAATACATTTGTTAATGTTGTTTTATTAATTCATGTAGGATTAACAGTTTAGGAAAAATTTCAGTTTAAAAATGGCATCCGAAAGTTGTAGTTAAATTATGTAATTAAATTTGGTTTAAATGTCGATTACCTTAGGAATCATGACACCAAGTTAAGATATTTAATACACAAATTTCAAATCTTAAAGAAATTCTTGACCCTTAAATAACTGAAAAAAAATTACTATGCTCTAGTAGAGTCGATATTATGAGATGATTATGAGATAATAGCATGGGGTTGCGCAAAAAAGACTCATTTAATTCCATTAGAAATATTGCAAAAGAAAATTATAAAGATAATGCTAAATAAAATCCTACTGTGTTGTACCGAGACTTTGATATATTGGATACAAGACAAATATACGCCAAAATAATATTAATATATCTTTATAAGAACAAAACTTACTTACAATCTATAAGCCATATCTAGGGCATTCGGCAAGAAGGAAATGAGCTTATCAAAATGGGTGTAGCAAAAGGGACATAGGTGCAAGACACTTTATTTATCTAGGCCAAAGGTTATATAATAATTTGCCCTTGACCATTAGGAATAGTAAAACTGTGTTTATTTTTAAGAGAATGGTTCAAAAGTGGATGAGACAAAATGCTAGAGGTTATCTAAGATCATTAATAAATCCATAATTTTTAAACTCTTTTCGTTCCATTTGCTATTTTTCTTCCTTTTCAGATTATACTTGTATTACTGATTGTCTATGGGGTTGGTTTCTTGCATTTATTTATTTTACTTCCACATCCAGTGGAAGTATAGTAACGACAAAAAATTTTTTAAAAATTTTTATTGTTCAAATAGGCTTAGAATGTCACGAAAAGTCGAGATTTTAAGTTTGAGCGAAAAAAAATTTCTGTCTGTCTGTCGGTCTGTAACTTTTTTTTGTGCGCACGTTTACTCTGGAACCGTTTGAGATATTGACTTGAAATTTGGTACACATATGTACTTTAACGAGATCTAGAACTAGATTATATTTTCATCTTGTTCCGTCGAAGGGTTGGGGGGTAAATTGAGGTAAATTTGGGGTAAATAGTTGAATCAAGCAGGTAAGAGTTCATAAAATTGTTATTTGGTATATACAAGAGAAGCTAAGATCTCAAAAACTTTGGCATTAGCCACCCCCATTACCACCCCCACCCCATTTTTAAAGGGGATGAAAAAAAATTGTGATTTAGTGTGTGTACAAGAACCAGAAACCTTAAAATATTTTTTTACTTTATCCACCCCCACTACCACCCCCTATCACCACTACCGATGTGGGGTATCGTTTTGTGGGTTTTTGGGGTAGAGGATTTCAAATATTATATTATTAAAGTTCCATAAACAATTATTTCCATATACAAAATTTTTTCGTTGTGAGTGACTTGGATAGAAAATCAGGATGTGGAAGTAGTGATTCCTTGGGCAGCGGTTTTTTATATTACTATATGAAGTGATTTTGGGCTAACTTAAAAAATCGATATTTCTCCATTCATCTACCCTGTAAATCTATGTTTATTTATTTTGTAATTTAGTAACTGTTTCTATACAGTGTGTCCCAAGATAGATGTAACAAGAGGTGTAATGGACAAATTTTGGAATTTTGGAATGGTATTTGGGGATTGAGTCCTGCTTGTTGTCAAACTAAAGTATACCAAAAATGACTTGATTTGGTGTTCTACAGGGTGTTTTATAAGCAAAGTTATAAAAATCACCACTAATAAAGTACCTTTATTTTTCAAAATATGAAAAAATTCCACTAAGAAAAGTTATCTCTATACCAAATTTCAGGAATATAAAATTATTTTTTTGAAACTTCCCATTTTTTCAATAAATTAGTATTTTATTTTGAACCATTCAAATAAAACTGCATAGAAATTATTTTTTGTGAATTAATATTTAAAGTTATGTAGAAGCTAAAAGTAGGCTATGAGAAAAGCAGTGGATACACATTTATCATTTATTATTGACATATCTGTCAAACGTAGTCCATATTATCCTTAATTTCTGTTTCAAATTATCGAACCGAGCATAAAAAATTAAGTGAAAATGGTACTCACAGTGCGTGAAAAAATTTATATTGTGCCATGCTACGGAATTGGCGGTGAAAACTCGGTAAGAGAAGCGGTAAGCCAATTTAATTTGAAGTTTCCAAACACTGCTTTGTCACGTACTCAGGCTATGAGAATAATTAGAAAGTTTCTGGCTACTGGTAGTGTTCTTAACATGAAAAGAAAAATAAAAGCATATGATGAAGACAATGTTGGGGCTATTATAGCTCATGCCTCTGCTATAGAAAATCCTAGGATGCCACTAAGAGAGAGATCAGCTCTTATTAATGTTAGAAAGTCTGAACTCCAAAGAATTTACAAGGCAAAGAAAATTAGGGCCTATAAAGCAAATTATAAACATACGCTTGAAGAGGGAGATGACGGCCGTAGGTTGGATTTTTGTTTGACCATTGGAGAAAAGAGATTTTTTCATCATTTCATAATTTTCTCAGATGAATCCACATTCACAACCAATGGTTGTGTTTCGAATTCATTGTAGAAGACAATATTCTAAAAAAGTGTATGTGTGGTGTGCCGTTTCTTATCACATTGGAGTTATTGGACCTTATTTCATTGAGGGAAGGTTAAACCAGCACACTTATTTACAGCTTCCTGATAGATTTTCTGAAGAACATTTAAATATTTTAAGAGATATGCCTTTAATTTTCAACATGATGATTGCCCTGGCCACTCCACAGAAATGGTTAACCGGTGGTTGAATTTAAATTTTGAGAAAATTGGATTGCCAGGAATGGACCGATCAAGTGGCCGGCGAGATCCCCAGACCTATCAATATTGGATTTCTTTTTATGGGGTCGTCTCAAGCAGTTGGTTTACGCTGAACCACTTCCTAACGATGTAGCAGTATTAAAGCAGAGAATTACAAATGCCGTAAACTCCGTACCGTTAGATCATATTCGAAACAGTTTTAAGGACTTCAGGCGAAGGATCGAAATGTGTGTGGATGTGGGTGGTAGCTACGTCGAATAATAAAAAAATTGTAAACATCGTTTTGTGTTGGTCAATAATTAATTTGTTTGTGAATCTGTTATGTTTTTGACATTTATTACTTGTTATAATTTTTAAACCTCAATAATCTTCTGTTAGTAATTGTTTCTTGTTTTACAATTAGTTCGATTAACATTATACCTTCTTACATCTCGTATATTCAATTTTTTATTTACCAATAGCCTACTTTTTGAGATGATTAACATTTGCTCCTACACAACTGTAAATATGAATTCAACTCTTAATTCGCAAAAAATGGGAAGTTTCAAAAATATAATTTTATATTCCTGAAATTTGGTATAGAGGTATAAAATTGTTTTCTAAATAATTTTTCTTAGTGGAATTTTTTCATATTTTGAAAAATAAAGGTACTTTATTAGTGGTGATTTTTACAACTTTGTTTATAAAACACCCTGTAGAACATCAAATCAAGTCATTTTTGGTATACTTTAGTTTCACAACAAGCAGGACTCAATCCCCCAATACCATTCCAAAATTCCAAAATTTTTGGTCCATTACACCTCTTGTTACATCTATCCTGGGACACACTGTATATATAGATATAATTTTTGTAAAGTTATACAAATTATCTAAATAAATATTATTATTATTATTTACTGCCATCTTTATTCAGGATAAAGCTAGAGAGTTGTAGCTTTTTTAATTTTTCAACTTTCATACAACTACTCATATTTAGAAAGAGAAAAAACATTTTTTGAATAATCGATAATATCTTAAACAATTATCCTGTTACACATTTAGTCAAAAATATATAGAGTGATGATAATATAAAAAGTAATTGACAGTGGTGGGAAGTGATATTTGAAATGTAAATGACATATTGCCGATGAGTAAACCGGTTATACTTTTAATGAAAGAAAGGTGGCCAAACTATAAAATAACCAACTAAGAAAATATTGAGCAGAGTAATATTTGAAAAGTAGATGATACTGTTGCCGAAAAAGGAACTTACCATATTTTTAGTAAAAAATATATAGGTGGTCAACCTAAAAAATAATTAGTGACGAAAAAAATATTTGGAATGTAAACGCCACTATTGCCGAAGAGGAGACAAGCTATACTTCCAGCTATACAGGGTGGTCAGTCTAAAACATAATGAACAATGACGGAGGAAAATAATATTTGGGATGTGGTTGACACTATTTCAGAGGAAGAAATCTTCAATAATTTCAGTTAAAACTAACATTTGGGATGATAATTCAATAGAAAAAATAATTAATAAATAAAGAAGGGAAGTTTTTGTAAATGCTTTTACAGATATTTTCACTATTTATGCTTGCAAATTATCACTTGTGGGGGACTTATGGGGGTGGGGGAATTTAATATGCTGTGCTGAGGATGTCTCAAAACAGTAATAATTATTTTCCATTCATTTGTGTAAATTTTTGAAATAAAGTAATTGTTTACATTTTAAAAAACTTTAAAATATTGACACAAACTAGAATATGACTAAGTAATTAATAATAATTTGCGAAAAAAGTTGTGAATAAACAATAACAAACTAAAAATACGTGATACTCTATTTTGGACTTATGGGGTAATTTCTGAAACCTTATAAGGGAGTCTTTGTTATATAGGAATCATCAATTGGTATGCTTCGAACAATTCTGAAAGTGGGACTTCTGTTTGGCTTTTATTTCATTACATTTTTCCGATTCTATGACAAATTCATCAAAAAATACATATGAACTTTTTTCACCTCGGAGACACATGTTAATAGATAGATAGATAGACGTTTATTTGACTACTGTACTTATACGAACACATTTGTAGCAAGTCATTAATTTGTTATTATCTATAGATAATATACATATAAAATTAAAAATGAAGTGTAAAATATAATACAAGTTTATAACACAGACACAAAATGTAAAAAACAAGGATAATATAATAAATAAGAAACTGCCTTAAAATATAGTACACAGTATATTACATAACAGCCATAGGGATAGTCATAAAATCTTCTGTTGTACAGATACAAAATTTCAAGATATGGTTTCTAATGATAGTTCTAAAGTGGACATTTTGTTGTTTTAAATTTTTAGGTAATTTATTATATAAGTTCAAGTTTAATGAGTTTTTAATTGATTTTGTTAAGCGATATTTAGGAAGTTTTAAGAAATTGGCCGACCTCATGTTGTAATTATGTAGCTCAGATGGAGTTACATACACATTCTTATTTTTATGAATCTCTAAAAGAGAGTTGTAAATATATATGCTAGGAATGATCATTGTACCATATTTTATGAATAATGGTTGACAGTGTTCTCTGAAACCTGCTCTTGTTATAATTCTTATAGAGCCTTTCTGTTGTCGAAATATTTTTAGAATATTTGGGAGTGGATTAATACGTAGTACACTGACAGCAAATTGTGTAGTTGTAGAACAGTTCTTAATCTTCGTAAACGAAAAAAATAGCTTGATAGCTTATTGCTGAGTTGCTCAATATGATCGCTCCATCTTAAAGTATCATCATGAACTATACTGAGTAAATTGATACTTTCTTCCTTCGTTACGTCATATCTGATGTTTGATGATCTATGTTTTGTAACAATTTAGTTTGAGTGCATTAAAATTATACCAAACTTCCGCTCGACTTTCAGTTTCATCAATGATATGTTGTAAACTGTTAATATTCTTGGCACTAGCTGTAAGAGTTGCGTCATTAGCGAACATAACAATACTGCTAGGGAACAAGTAATAAAATAAATCGTTTACATAAATTATAAACAGTAGAGGTCCCAGCACAGATCCCTGTCACCTCCTACCTTTTTGAAATTGATATTTCGTCCGTTTTTGTTAATTTTCTGACCACTGTGCGACTTTTCTAAATTCATCATTGAACTATTGAATGAATCTCTCCTATGTTAATTGAAAGGAACTTTGTTTGATATTAGAGAAAAGTCTCTCCCTACGTACTACGAATCAATTATAAATTCCACAGCCTATTGGTGTTCATAATTGGCCATATCTAAAAAAGAACTTTTCCTTTTGTGTAGGTATATTGAATTCCTAGCTCTGGCATATAAATTATTTACAAAATCGATCGGAATTGCCTTGATGTGGAATAAATAATAAGTACCTGTGTATTTTATAGCTATTGGAATCCTACAGAAAACCCACGTTATACGCGTATTGTATTTTTAAGACCTAAGATAAGGTTGAACATAATCGAAATGTCAGTTTGTTATTAATGAAATTTATCAATTTAGAAAAACTCGTGTATTGATCGCAAAAAAAAATATTAGTCGTGAGTATAGAGAAATAGGAATTATATCTACACAGTGTTTTATTCTTAATAGTCATGGCGGCTTCATTAATTTTTATTCACAACTTGATAGGGGAACAGACTATATAAAGACTCCACGTAGCCCCAAATATAGAAATCCCTTGGATTAATGTCTGGGCTATCAGCTGGCTAAGATTCGTCCAATCACACTTTATAGAAAGTGCAATAACATGATTCGTCTTGTATAAACTAGATATTGTCTTATATTTAAGAAAACAAAACATTTTTTAAGAAAACATTTGACGAAAAACCATACAGCAGTTCAACTAGATCATTTTATAAAAAGTTCAGGTAGAAGTGCCATTTATATTTTACGGTAGTTCACATAAACCTAGTACATATTTTTCAATAATACCACACCAGAGACCATTTTAAAGTCATATTGAAAATGTCGTTCTAGTCAAATTTGAATTTTCAGTGACACACGAACGGCTATGTCTTTAATTGAAAATTCCACGTCGAGTAAAAGTAGCCTCATAGGTAAATAAAATTTTGTTCAAAAAGGAAAAAGTTAAACTATTAATAAGAAGTTACACCAAATCCATCCATTCACAGCACTATAAAGCCAATACAAAATAAAATTAAAGAAATCAATTTTACAGTTACAATAGTAATATAATAATAGGCTAATTGCTGTCTGTTTAATATTATCTACTTAACGTAATCCCCTGTAATGTATTAATATCCGACAATTAAATGTGTATATCACGTGCTTGAGAATGCAGTCCAGCTACTACGAACTGTTGTAGCAGATAGAGAAATAAAGCGATATTTAATGAAGGAAAAATGTTGTCTTCATTATTTGTTAACCCATTTCATTTTTACAAGCAGTTATTTAACTTGCATTGTATATATGTACGTTAGGACGTTTAGTTCAAATCTTAGGGTCAAATTTTGCAAGTCAATTTTGAACCATTTAACGATGTCCAGTTGAGCTGAAATTTTGCATACACAACTAGTTCTGGTGACAATATAATAATATGGTACCAAAAAATGTGATTTTTAGTTTTAACACTTTAATTTTTAGTTTTTTTTATCGTATAGTGTATTCACTCAGGCGATGTACTCTAAGAAATGGCGAAAGCCATTTAATAGTTAAGACGTAACCAAAAATTCAAAAATAAAATTAAATGTAAAAAATACTTTTTAGAAAACAAGCTTTTATTATTATTTAGGTGCACTAAAACGAAAAAAAATAAAAAAAAATAAAATGTATTGTCTTAAAAGCGTGTCGCGTGAATAGAAAAAATATACAAGTTTTTAAGAAAATTAATTTTATTTTTTTCGTTTTTGTACACCTAAATAATAATAAAAGCTTGTTTTTGAAAACGTTTTTTTTTTACATTTAATTTTTTAACAATTTACATTTGTAGAGTTAAAAGAGCTCTGGCATGGTTCTACATAAAACTCTCGCTTATACCATTATAAGTCTTTTTTATTGAAACTGTATTTAATTCATTTTTTTTTACATAATTACCAAATAATTCCTCGAATCTCGGAAATAATTTGCGGTGAAGCAAGAATAAAGTGCCATGGAGATTTGTCAAGCTCAAATATTCCTTGTTGGTTTACTTTTTGGGCTCCCTAGTCTCATTTAAATAGTCGTAATTATAACCACGCATAAATGATGGCACCGCTTGTGACACAATTAAGTATTACAAAGCTGTTTTCTGAATTATTCTTGAAGGAATAAAATGATTTATTCCCCGACCACTTACAACGAGATTTTGTACAAATATTATTTCCATATTTTAAGAAATGAAAATCGTTTTGACTCGTTCAATTATGTAGCATATACGATGATATATACAGCGTGGTTTTCTATAATATGCGGAAAATAAAATGGTGGAAAGCCCCTGCAAAATTTTAGAGAGATCCGAGGTAATTTAGTAATTTTAGTTGCATTAAAACTTGCAAAGATACGCTACTGAACCATGGAGTTTGGCTACCTTTAATGCTTTTAATTGTTTATATATACGTTATTATACTCTTCGCAAAAACGAAGAGTATATTATATTTGATCGGCACATTTCTGAAATCGTAAATATCGCTCGTAGAGAAAAGATTTTCATATCATTGTGTTAGTGAACGAATTCTGAACAACTTTCAAAATGTCCGTCTGTCCGTCTGTCCGTCCGTCCGTCCGTCCGTCCGTCCGTCCGTCCGTCCGTCCGTCTGTCCGTACGTCACGTTTCTTGTAAGCACGGTAACTTAAGACAGAAAAGTCTGATTGTACTAAAATTTGGAAAGTAAGTTAGTGTCAGCCAGAGGAAGAACCCTATTGTTTTTAAATAAAATCGTTAATAAAAAGTTATTAATTATTTAAATTAAAAAAATATATATTCTCTTAATTTTTGTCGCTTGTACTTAAATAGAAATTTTGCGAAATGTTATTTCCATAATATATTTTTTTTTGTTTATGAATTTTGCTAATATATATTTCATAGAAATATATCAGAGTTGAAATATGTATGATTGTCGATCACAGACAATCAATTTTCGTAGCGATATGTGATTGTGCAGCGGGCAAAGTTTTGCGTTGCAATCCTGTGTGAAGTATCTGGGGGTCAACTTGGACAAACGACTGACGTTTAATCTACATATTAACGAAACAATACGCAAGGTCTACTCCATGTCCAGGAGTCTGTACCCGCTCCTGGCTAGGGGAAGCGGACTTAACAGGACAAATAAGAAACTGTTGTACACGATGGTGATCAGGCCGGCCATCACATACGCAACGCCGGTGTGGTGCAGCATTCCGACCACGACAATGCTAAAACTTCGAGTTCTCGAACACAAATTTATGCGCCTCATTTCTGATTCGGCAGATACACCTCCCTCAGAGATCCATACGCACGATGTCACGGCATAACCCCACTAGCGGACTATGTCCAAAAAATCTCCCAAAAATTCTACACCTTCAAACTGGGCGATAGTCCGCTAACTAACAACATAACCCAAATCAAATTGGATAATGCCCCATTCCAGATCAAACACCCCCTACCATACCAGGCGTTGCCTATATTCTGACAACCTCTTCCCTAGCCACACTTTCCAATACCACAACCAAACATTTCCCCACCTTTGATCTTTCCTCAACTTTATCTTTCCAACCATTTCTTTCTCTTTCTTTATGTTCTATTTTTGTTCTCTTTTTTAATAAAAAATTCCCGTTTGGCCGATGACATTTTTAAAAATCCAAACATTTTAAACCCTATCCTTTTTCCACCACATTTGACCCTTGCTGGTAGTTCAAAAGGACCAATTAAAGTGCCATTTAAAATTCCAGCCCATAAATTTATACTGAATTCGTGTTGGAAACGGCTTCTTACGGCTCTTGGATTTTTTACAGCCCAGTGATGTAAATGTGGACGTTGAAAATGTCTTTTCTTCTAAAGCCAGACTTGCCTGTTCAGATAATATGATTTGGGAATTCTGGATCTTCTGAGTGTCTTCTTAACATCTCTCTACAAAACTCCATTCTTCGCATGTAATCACCGGGTAAAAGTTATTAGACACGCCAGATGTGGCGCGGATGTAGCAAATTTAGTCTTATAATTCGATGTACTGACGACTCTGGCACACCAATTCTCCTAGATATTTTGCGAATACTTGTCGACGGATCCTCATCAATTTCGTAGTACTTCTTCCCGTTTGATTCTCGGTCTTCCTTCTCGGTGAGCTGTACCAGGAAGTTGTCCCGCCATATACGAATTATGAATACGTATGAAAACATGGTAGTCAGAATATCGTTCCGGATTATAAACCCAACAGTGATCGTAACATATTTTATTATAATTGATTCATAATCATAATGCCTTCATTAGAAAGGTACAATATTCAGTAGCCTATTTAAGAAAAAACAAAAAAACAAAAAAACTTAGTCTTTTGTACCAGTTTCTTACTAAACGTACGAGGCGATTTCGGACAAAAATACAAAAGTTGCAATAACTTTTAAACCATAAAAAATTGGATAACAACATATGTGTTTATTTTGGTTGGAAATTATCTCATTTACCATCCCCCTTCATTTTATCCAAGACCTGTGGGACACCCTGTATATACAGGGTGTTTCAGCTAAAAGTCCCCGGGTCATTATCTTGTAAAATAATAAAGATACTTAAAATTTGTTAATCGCGGATAATTGACACCAAAAAAGGTCTTAAATAACTGCAGTTAGAATTGTTCCTTCGCAGTGTACAGAGATGGCGCTGCGGTGAAAAATTATTTTTTGATGGCTGGAACCTTGAAACACGAGTCATACGATTAATGAATAAATTGTGAATAATTTTGACTATGTAAAAAATTTTCTAAATACCAGCCGTTTTGGAGCTACATGAATTTTTTTCTCCATTTTTTTGTCTGTGTAAATTTTGAAAACTTCTGTAACTTTTCTGTTTATCATTTTAGAACACCAGTTATTTAGAACTTTTATCTTATTATATTCCATACTTCTTATATTATTACTTATAGTCTATACACTGACTGAAGTTGGTAGTTCTGGTCGTTTGTTGTTTGGGTTATGCTAATAAATAGTGAAAAATATCGTGAAAAAACAAAGAAAATAAATCCAAAAACTGATCAGTGTAAAGTTAAATAATTTATTGTACTCTTAACAATAAAAGGTATGCTAAATATTGTTTTAAATAATTAGTAAACATGAAATAAACAAACACTAAAATGGTGCTGAAGTTATAAATCATCAAGACATCTATAATTTAGTAGCCGAACATTTAAACTTAGATAGAAAAACTATATACTGTTATCACTCTAAAAAAAGTCCCCACAAACTATACAGCATTCTTCAAATAAAACTTAGCACTGGCATGGATGAACAAAATGATATTAGAAATCTGCTACAAGTGATCATTACACAAAACGAAGAAATAAAAGCAGATATTTCACAAATAAAAGTTGATTTGTCAACACAACATAGTAAAATTGAAATAATAAATAGTAAAGTTGACGCTATAGAAAAAGAAAATCGAGACCTCAAAAAAAGATTACTAGCATCAGAAAGAAAAACAAAAAGAAATAATTTTATCATATTTGGAGTAAATGAGGAAATTACAGACATTCTGCCATTTATAACTGAATTAATACAGGTAACACTACAAATTCCATTTAGTGTGGGAGACATAAATAATATATACCGTGTAAGTCAAAAGTCTATAGAAAAACCAAGACCAATTATATTAGAATTAATATCTAACCTAAAAAAACAGAAGATTTTTCATGTAGTAAATAAACTGAAAGGTACTGGGATTACTTTCTCAAACGATCAAATACCCGAGGATAAGGAGGAACAAACGTTCTTGTACCAGTAACTCAAAATTGCTAAGCAAAAACAGCTTAATGCAAAAATTGTTAGAAATAAGCTAGTAGTTAACGGCGAATCATATTCTTACCAAGATCTTAAAAACAGTACCACAAGTCCACTAGACGAAGGTTCAGAAACTTTTAAAAATAATTCTGCTCCGGCCACTCCCGTAACAAGTAATAAGAGTCCATTTGGAAAAAATCCTCAATACCAAAATAAGCAATTGGATATTGAAAAGCAGGGAAACAAGGAAGTACTGAAGAAAAACGATACAGAAAAAAATATTGTAGAAAATAAATCCTCTACTCCAGGTCAATGTGAAGCAAATTCCAAGTCGAAGAGATACAACTTGTCAGAGGAAAAAGAGCATGGTCTTCGATCAAAAAGAAACCTAAAGTGAACATGAATTGATGACGTGTCTGTGTCTAATAATAAATCTGTTCTATATTGTTAAACCTTTTATATGTTGCTACTTTAGATAATATTTTAATACTTTTAATCATAGCATTAACTTATTTTATTTGTATAACTAGATGTAATTTCTTATATAGTAACCTCTTTTATGTTAATATACACACACATACATTTAACTTGATATATAATTATAAAAAATACACTTATCTCAAAATGGATCAATTTATTAGAGATTATGAGAATGAATCTATTAAGACAAATGAGATCAGTGATATGGAACAATTCAATAACATTTTTCATATATCTAACGCACAAAGCTCCTTTTCTATATACCATAACAATATTAGAAGCATCCAAAAAAACTTTGATGAGTTTCTAGTGTATATATGACAGTTCCATAATTTTTTTAGCTGTATAATCCTAACGGAGACCTGGAATATAACAGAAACAAACTTATATAAAATTGAAGGATATGAAATCATACACAACACTAATAGATTCAATCAGAATGATGGTATATTAATATACATAAAAAGTGAGCTGATATCTGATCATAAGTTTATAAAAATCGGGTCAGTTAATGCAATTGACATAGATATATTATTTAAAAACTATAAAATAAAAATATTTGCAGTCTATAGGCCACCTTCTACATGTGTGTACGATTTTGTAAACAATTTAGCTGATATCTTACATAATTATAATTTTAATATTTATGATAATACGATTATTGTGGGAGATATTAATATTGATATCAATTGTAAAAATGTTGACTATACGGAGGAATATCTAAATCTATTATCTGAAACTGGTTTTGTATCTATAATAAATGAAAACACAAGAGTAACTAATCAATCTTCTACATGCATTGATCATATATTTATAAAAAACAAACCAGGAGTAACTGTAGATTTAATTCCAGCAATCATTAAAACAAATATTACTGATCATTATACAATTACAGCACAAATTATTAACGAAAATATAAATTTTGAGCATATTCAAAAAATTAATGAATCATTCAAAAAAGTTAATGCAGATAAATTATTACAACTTATAAAAAATGAGACCTGGGATGATATATACAAATGCAATGACTCAGAAGAAGCTTCACATATATTTTTTGAAAAGTATGAACGATTATTACAATTATCAACAGATATTATTCAGTACAAAGGCTTAATAAAAAAGAAGCCGTGGATATCCAAAGGACTAGTAATTTCTACCAAACAAAGGGATAAATTATTTCAAGCTCATATTAGATACCCCCTTGATGAAAACCGAAAAAATATGTATATTAGTTACAGAAATAAATTAAATGCCCTTATAAAAAAAACAAAACATAATTATTTTAAAACTAAAATTGCAAAAAATCAAAATTGTTCAAAAAATCTTTGGGGTACAGTTAAAGAATTTACAAACAACTGTAAAAAAGATGATAAAAAAATTTCTAAAATTATTACAGAAGGAGGAAATGAAATAACTGACCTTAAAGATATTGCTAATAATTATAATACTTGCTTTTGCCAAATAGGAGAAAAGCTCGCCTCAAAAATCCAGCAAGGAGTTTCTGTGACCAACAACGAGAACATAACTAATAGCATGTTTTTAGAATGGACGGATAAAACTGAAATAATAAACATTGTTTTAGAACTTAAATTAAATAAGGCTCCTGGGCCAGATGGCATAACCAATGAAAACTTAAAGTTAACAATTGACTATATTGCAGACCCGTTATGCTTTATTTTTAATAAATGTATAGAGTGTGGAAAAATTCCTACACATTTTAAAAAAGCAATAGTGAGGCCACTGTTTAAAGAGGGAGATAAATGTAATATTTCAAACTATCGTCCCATTTCCCTAACATCATCAATAGCAAAAGTAACCGAAAAAATCATTAAAAAGCGGTTATGTAATTACCTAGAAAAAAATAATATTATTTCTGAACTGCAATTCGGTTTTCGAAAAAATCTCTCAACACAGTATGCGATAGCTAAATTAACATCTTTAGTATATAGCGCGATTGATGGTAAGAAACCATGTTTGGGTGTGTTTGTCGATCTGGCAAAGGCCTTTGACACTGTGAGTCACAGGCTTTTGCTAGATAGACTTGAGCACCTTGGTATTAGAGGTAATGTACTAAAATTATTTAATAGTTACTTAGAAAATCGTAAACAAATGGTAGAAATAAATCAAGTGCTCAGTGACGAGGAAACCGTGACTTGTGGAGTACCACAAGGAACGGTCCTAGGACCCATTCTATTTAGTATATATTTAAACCAGTTACTTACCTTGGAATCATCCGGAACCATTATCTCGTATGCTGATGACACGGTTATTCTCTATACGGGGTTCTCTTGGACCGATGTAAGAACAAAAGCCGAAAATGACCTAGAAAAAATAAAGACCTGGTTCAATGCTAATTTGTTAACAGTAAATGTCAACAAAACAAAAGTTATACCGTTTGCGTCGTTGGAAAAATACTTACCGGATTACAGCACTGTACCTTTTGGTGACCAAAGTATTTCAACCGTATCCTCTGTCAAATACCTTGGCATATATATTGATTCCTTTTTAAAATGGGATGTTCATATACAAAGTGTCATTAGAAAGCTGCGAGGTATAATTCCTAAAATGTATCAACTTCGCTGCATTCTTTCATTGAACCAACTCAAGATATTGTATTATGGTTTGGTAGAATCAATTGTACAATACGGAATAATTGGGTGGGGAGGTATAAGAAGAACTAACTTATTACCTTTAGACATAATTCAAAAAAGAATATTAAAAGTCATGTATAACAAACCCTTGAGATATCCCCGACCAGTTATATAAAGAATTAGGTATATTGGATGTTAGGCAGTTGTTTGCAAAAACCACATGTTTATTTTTATTTAATAACAATCAATACATCACCTCAATAAACCATTTATACAATACTAGACTTAACACGGGAGCTCACTTATTTTTACCCAGAGCACAGAAAACAATCGGACAAAGATGTTTTTCTTATATCGGACCTAGATTGCATAATATTTTACCCGAATTCCTTAAACTTATGAATATAAGACATCTCTATAAGAAACACTTGAAACGCTGGCTTACTCTATCCGACCGAAATACGGTGCATAATATTATAGATCCTTAAAAGAGAAGAAAAAAAAAAGAAGATTGTGTATTGGCCCTTTAAAAAATGAAATCACAGTTTATGTTCGTTTGTACGCTTATGTTGTGCATATTTCTGTTTGTACGTGTGTGTAATTTATTTTGGTTATTTGGTTAAGTAAAGTATTTATTTGGTGTATTATCACCCAATTGTTTAAACTGTTTTTTTATATTGCTGTCTATATTGTTTATATTGATTATATTGTTTATACTTTAATATTGTTTATACTAAGTCATCATTCCATCCAGCCACAGTGTTGTGATGGAATGATTAGCCCATAGACAGGCCATTATGTGGACCTAAATGGGCTTACACTTCTTTGTATACCTTTATTATCGTTATATTTTATTATTATCAATAAACTTTATTATTATTTTATTATTATCAATAAACATTATTATTATTATTATTTATTATACTTTTGTACCTGAAGTCCCTCAACTACTAATGCAATAGGTGTAGTGTCATTCACTTGCGCTTTCTTTGATATAATCCAGTGTTGAAGTCAAGCTTAACATGAAAAGAAATTATTTTGTTTTCGTTCTCCCCCAGCAGGCATATGGGTATGTTAGACAACAGTAAGTACAAGACGTTTTCATGATGAAAATAACTTTGTTACATCAAAGTTATAATGAGAAGTTCCATTTTATGGCTGGCTTGGTATCTTGGACTACTTGTTTTTTGCGAAAATGAAACATGTCTCGTACATTTCCTGAATTAAAATTTCTGAGAGTGCTTTTATTCTATAACACTGCACAATAAGACAATAACAGGCTTTTATAGAATTAAAACTAACAAGTTTAATTCACATAAGCTCGATTTTTAAAAATGATGTTGAATGTATAATTGAAATTGAAGTATTATTACCATTTTGATAAAGTGGAAAATTAAATTTAGTAAATCACTTTTCAGGGATGTCCACTCCTATAGTTTTCTCCATTGTGTCAAAGATATATTGGTGTATATTCCTCAATTTTGAATTTATGTAACCGTAATTTAGCTGTTGTGTATATGTATCATGCTTGACAGCATCAGTGTGCATGGGAAATGCTCTCAATAGTGGCCTATAGTTCAATGCATATACCATTGTTGGGGGCTTGTGATATACAGTGTGTGCTATTTAATACCGCAACACCTTGTTATTTTTTAACTCGTTGTCCGATACCAAATTTTTCTTTTTCTTTTTAAGTACTCAACGAGTACTTTTTCGAATACTTATTTATTTGCCTATTTTGAAAATTTGTAGATTTCATATTTTCAAGGCCTACTAAGTTCCTCTAAAGGGATCGAAATTTCGATCGACTATTAAGCAATTTTTTATCCGCAAATTGGATAGCATATTCAATTCGCAATATATATATATATATAATTTTAGTATTTTTAGAATCTTTACTTAATATAAAACACAGTGTGTAAAGGATGTTTTCTTATTTTTACTCGTATTTTTACCTCCACATCCAGTGGAAGTATAGTAACGCAAAAAAAATTTTGAAAATTTTTATTGTTCAAATAGGCTTAGAATTTTAAAAAATATCTTGTATTTCTGCTTACATCATTGTTAAAAAATATTATCTTGGGTCTTCAGCAGATAACTTTCAAAGAAACCATTTGTTCCTTTCATATACCATTGATCCAAGTCTGACCAAGTTAGAATATCAACAAGAGTTTTCCTACGAAACGACTTGTCGACTTTGTTCATACACTCACATATCTAACATTCGGCATGAAAAACAATATAACAAACATTCTTTCTATATATTGAAGATCTAAGTCTGATCATGCCAATATGGTACAAGAGCCTCCCTTACGAGGAATTATTTTTATATTGTTTTTCATGTTAGATATAATAAGTGTATGAACGAAGTCGTTTCGTAAGGGGAATTCTTGTTGATAAACTTTGTCAGACTTGGACCAATGGTATATCAAACCAACGAATGGTTATCTGCTGAACACCCAAAATAATTATTTTTAACAGGCTTAGAATGTCATCAAACGTCGGGCTTTTAAGTCTGAGCAAAAAAAAAAATTCTGTTTGTCGGTCTGTCTGTCTGTAACTTTTTTTTTGTGCGCACGATTACTCTGGAACCGGTTAAGATATTACCTTGAAGTTTGGTACACGTATGTATTTTAACGAAATCTAGAACCAGATTATATTTTGATCTTATTCCGTTAAAGGGTTGGGGGGTAAATGGTGGTAAATAGATAAATCATGCAAGAGTCCATAAAATTGGTATTTAATACATATAAGAGAAACTAGGGTCTCAAATTCTTTTTTTCATTAGCCACCCCGATTACCTCCCCCACTCCATTATTAAAGGGGGTGAAAAAATAAAATAAAATTGTGATTTAGTGTGTTTACAAGAACCAACGGCTTCAATTTCTTTTTTTTTCTCCATCCTCCCCCACTACTACCCCCTTCCACCACCTCCACCCCCACTACCATATCGTTTTATGGGTTTTTGGGGTAGGCGATTTCAAATATATTATTGAAATTCCATAAACAATTATTTCCACATAGAGACTTAGATTATTACTTCCACGTCCAGTGGAAGTATAGTAACGACAAAAAAATTTAAAAAAATTTTTATTGTCCAAATAGGCTTAAAATGTCATGAAACGTCGAGATTTTAAGTTTGAGCGAAAACAAATTTTCTGTCTGTCTGTCGGTCTGTCTGTAACTTTTTTTTATGCGCACGTTTACTCTGGAACCGTTTAAGATATTGACTTGAAATTTGGTACACATATGTACTTTAACGAGATCTAGAACTAGATTATATTTTCATCTTGTTCCGTCGAAGGGTTGGGGGGTAAATTGGGGTAAATTGGGTAAATCAAGCCAGTAAGAGTCCATGAAATTGGTATTTAGTATATACAAGAGAAGCTAAGGTCTCAAAAAAATTTTTGGCATTAGCCACCCCCATTACCACCCCCACCTCCTTATTAAAGGGGATGAAAAAAAAATGTGATTTAGTTTATGTACAGGAACCAGAAACCTCAAAATATTTTTTTACTTCATCCACCCCACCACTACCACCCCCCTATCACCACCCCCACCCCACTACCGATGTGGGGTATCGTTTTATGGGTTTTTGGGGTAGAGGATTTCAAATATTATATTATTAAAGTTCCATAAACAATTATTTTCACATACAAAGTTTTTTCGTTGTGAGTGACTTGGATAGAGAATCTGGATGTGGAAGTAGTGATTCCTTGGGCAGCGGTTTTTTTTAAATTGTAGCTTATGGTGTATTCAAAGTAACATTTTAGTCAAAACACATCTAATACTTACAGAACTTTTAGAAAATAATATCTCGTGAACTCTAAGCAGCAAAAATGTAGCCTGCGAGAGTTTTTTTTTTTTATTTTGGGAAATTGACAGAAGCTCAAGCAAAAATTAGATTATGCCAATTTATAAAAAATTAACATTATTTTTAGTGATTGAATCATATTGATATCTTGCACGAAACAGTATATATGATTTTTTTTGTTTCGCTATCCTGCAGCGGAGCGCATTATAAAGGGACAGTGCTGAAGTAATGAATCGAAACCGATTGATGGGGGTAGTCGTTTGCGTTACTTTATATTAGGTACTCCATTCGTAGGCACCATATTCCTGTGTCAGGTTTTACCGATTTTATTTTTATTGATATAGTTGTTTAAAATTATTATTTTTAATTATACTTCATCATAACTTTAGAGACACTTATACTAAAAAATACATTTATAACGACAAAAAAAATTTTAAAAATTTTTATTGTTCAAATAGGCTTAGAATGGTCATGGAAACATCGAGATTTTAAGTTTGAGAGAAAAAAAAAATTCTAACTATCGGTCTGTCTGTCGGCTATCTATTGATCTGTCTGTCCTGCCTGTCGGTCTGTCTGTAACTTTTTTTGTGCGCACGTTTACTCAGGAACCGTTTAAAATATTGACTTGAAATTTGGTACACGTATGTATTTTAATGAGATCTGGAACTAGATTATATTTTCGTCTTGTTTCGTCGAAGGGTTGGGGGGTAAATTGGGGTAAACATGGGGTAAATAGGTAAGTAAATTAAGCAGGTAAGAGCCCATAAAATTGGAATTTAGTATATACGAGAGAAGCTAAGGTCTAAAAAAATTTTTGCCATTAGCCACCTCCATTACCACCTCCCCCACCTCATTATTAATGGGGATGAAAAAAAAATGTGATTTAGTGTGTGTACAATAACCAGAATCCTCAAAATATTTTTTCTACTTCATCCACCCCCACTACCGATGTGGGGTATCGTTTTATGGATTTTTGGTAGAGGATTTCAAATATTATATGAAGTTCCGTAAACGATTATTTCTACATACAATTTTTTTTTTGTTATGAGTGACCTGGATAGAAAATCTGTATGTGGAAGTTGTGATTCCTTGGGCAGCGGTTTTTTTCAATGCGTCGACACCGTAGAGGTTAATGCAATATTTTTTTCTAAACTTTATATATATAATAAATGTGTTTTGCCTGAAATTTTATATTGCATACATCGTGAGCTACAATTTAAAAAAATAGATTTTTTTCTTCAAACGGCAGAAAAACATGACATTTCTTAACGCATTTCATGACATTAAAGTTTGACTTTCTAGAGGCTGTGCGTTACCATTAACAACGGAGTTAAAAGTACTTTTTTCTACTCCCTTATGTAAATTTGTTGTTTTCTGTACAATCTGTAGAATGGATAAGTAGGCAATTCCAGTTAATTGAGTAGATAGATTTTATATACAATCTAGGATGGATATGAAACCGACCAATCACAGTTCGTGTATTAAGTACATAGGCAACTATTCGTATTTAAAAATTCAAATTAGTACGTAAGATGTCAGTGTGTATTAGGGCATCTGCACATGACGTCACAGCTAACCTCAAAAATATATATTTCTTAAGATTTACATGTATTACGTATAGGGATTGCAATACCGGTTAACCGGTTATTAGGACAAAAAACACATGACGATAATTACCGGTTATTTTAATTTTTTACCGGTTATTTCGGTAAATTCTAAACTTACGATATGTCAAGTATTCAACGTTTCTATTTATGTCAATGACTAGTATTCACTAAATACAGAGTGACTGTCCCAACACTGAGTACTTTTAACAATAAATAAATAATATTATAAAAAGTAAAACCCAGACACCAAGCCCCAAGAAATACAAGTAAGAGAGACATTGACATATCGTGCGATAGGAAATTGAATATTTCACTGCCGCAAGTATCCGTGGAATACATTTAGAAGTATGTTATTAGCAATTCTTATTAACTTATCGACCCACCAATATCGATTGAGGAAGGACATCTTCAGCTGGTGGTATTCTATGCACAAATATCAGACGACTAACAGATATTGCTTTGAAAAACTAACCCTTTTAACAGGCCGTTTTTTAAAAATATTGTATTATTAGATTAGGTATTCAGTAAATGCCCTATTTGAGTTTATGTTTATAATTTTTGTTATTTAAGTTAATATTTTTGTTATTTACAGAATAATTATTTATTTAAATTTATTTCATTTATATTTTTTCCTTTTGATAAAAATCCTTTGGTTTGTTCATTATATTAAATATACGTATATAATAGTATATTATTCAACGAGCATATAATGATGGCTATTATTCACGAGAGTGAAGTTTAAGACACGAGCCGTAGGCGAATGTCGTAAATCACCTGAGTAGCCATTATATGCGAGTAGAATACTATACTATTTATATTATTCTTTTTGGGTAATATGTATAATTATTATAAATAACGTTGACGTTTAAATTTAATTTGACAAGCCGTTCTTTGACACATAACGGCCTACTCAATCAAATTTAAAAACGAACTTGTATCATAAAAGAGGGTCTGTTTCTGAAACGCTAAATAAAGTTATCTATTCATAAATTTGATAGTAATAGTAAAACTGTTCACACAATTGTAGCTATGACAGTTAACGAATAATTATATTTAAGGTTTCAAAAAGTAGCCATAAATTCTACTAAAAAGTTGCGAGATTGCTCTCGAATAGAAAAAATACCTGCCCGTGATTTCTTATAACAACGGACTGTCCTTATCATTCACTAGTGAATACTGAAATCATTATTCACTGCAAGGAATAATGGATAGCATTATCCTTGAGGAAAGACATACATAATGAATACATTATTTAATAGTCGTGGACAAAAATTTTGTTTGTCAAATTTAGATAATTTTGTACATGGAAAAAGATAATTGCCATTTTCGCCACCTTAATCATTCATTCTAAAAATTACCGGTAAATACCGGTTAACCGGTTATTTACATTTTTATTTACCGATTTACCGGTTATTAAAACTTCCGGTAAATTGCAATTCCTAATTACGTAGCTATTATTAAAATTTCTGCCTGGTTCCTGTGCTTTCAACCAAAATCTAGTCCAACGTAATGTTTATGAAGTTTTAAATAGTTTGTCACAATAATATAAGACACATTTTGCAGGTTAGGAATCTAACCTATAATAAGCAGTCTGTTTTTAATACGGCTTCAAGTTAAAAAATCGTATACAAACACTAAAAATGAGAATAAACCTCCGATTAAAGAACTTATATCTAGATGCATAATGGCATTGATTTATTTGTCGCTGAAAGACTCACAATCTAAGGCACTTCTTCCCATAAGTTGCTGATTGGCCCATCGGCGTATTCGCGGCCGCTCGTGCACGATCGGCTTCAGTTCGATTATCATAATCTCAGTTGACAGTTCGGCCATTAATGTCAATAAATGTTTTTCGTGTTCTCCGACCAAAAACTGGTGAAAAAGTAATTTTATTTTAAGTTGTGATTTGCTTAATACCTAAATAATATTCTCTATTCATATTTACAGTTTAGTGACAATATATTTTGTGCAAATAAATAGTGTAGTGCTGTGCCGTTTGCAGAAAGCAGTTTAGAAAAGAAGAAAATCGATCGTTCCATAGTCGTAACATGATGAAGTTCAGTTTATAGTTATAAAGCAAATAGCAATTAAATTTTAATATCCTTTCAATACATATTTATCTTACCGTTTTATCTTACTGTAATATCGTATGCCTACATCACGTTATATAAAGAGCCGGTATGCAGGAATTGCAATAATTCATTTTAATGAAAATATTTACCATTCTACACATTTTCTACATACCCAACGCCACTGTTGCCTATGGGATGTGATGTTCATCTATCCGTTTTAATGGACATATAATGTGACTATGTTAGGAGCAAACAAGGTATATAGTGAAAAGATAGCCTGTTATGTATCTAGATATAAGGTCTTTAATCGGAGGAATAAACTTAAAAAACTTAAAATTTGAGGTTACGTTAGTTATAAGATGCACATGCCCTTATCAATATTTCTATTTCTGACGCTGTGAGCGGCAGAGAAAGTAATATCCATAGCAACGCGTATTTTATTTAATACGCCGACCATGCGATATTAACACAATGCGTTTTTGGTGGTGAAATTCGAAATTTTTTATCTTTATTTTTTTATAGCTAATCGTTGTTTGAAGTAAAAATAGCATGTTTTATTCGGAGTAAAAGCCACTTCGTTCGTCCGGCAAACCTACAGATTCGTCACAAAAGTACCACTTTTACTCCTAATTAAATAATATACTATTTAGCTTATGTTTTGTGGAAGTAAACACAAGTTATATTTTAAGTTTAGTTTTTCATAATTTCCAAAATAAGGAGAAACTCGCTATATTAAATCATTATTTATTTGTCAGTGTCAGTGTCATGTTCAGTCCTGACGACAGCTGCAGCCCCGGGGTCCGGCACCATCACTATTAAATACATTTTCGTATTGATTGTATTTCAAATTGTGTATTGAAAATTAGTATTTTTTATTTGTCCTAGCTGAGGGGGGGCACCAATTTGATTTTACCCCTGGACTCGTACTGGCTCTCCACGGGTCTGGTCATGTTTTCGACATGCCGAAATTAACTGAACATGAGAAAATTTTAATTCTCTCTAAAATTGAAGAGGGATTGTCTATCAGAGCAGTTGCTAACCATTATCGCTTAAATAACAGTACCGTTATGAGTGTGAAGAAAAGGTGGGAGGAGGAAGGTACCATAAAGAAAAAAGACTGTAAAAGCCGACCGAGAAGTTCAAATCTCGCTCAATATGAAGCGCTCCTTGGCTATTTGAAAATCCGTTTCAAACAGCAGTAGACGCTGTGTCCATGACAAATCTTCCAGCATCGAGGTCAACAGCTAGCCGAAGGACAGGAAAATCGGAATTAAAAAACTCTGTAAGTGCCAAGAAGACCATATTAACAGAAGAACATAAGCAAGCCCGCATTCTGTTTCGTTTAAATTATGTCTACCGCCCGTTGGAGTTTTGGAACAATGTTGTGTTTACCGATGAAAATGTTACCACAGGCAGACACGTGCAGAACAGCCATGCAGAAAAACGATTTTTAATGTTTTGAGCTTTCAGAATCTGGCCTTATCTCGGACACAATTTTTTAACGTCAATTTTTACATTTGTTATAAATCGAACATTTTTACAAATACCTTACTTATGGCATTTCACAATCAATGTCGCTTTTTTATAATCTATATGATAATAAAAAATTTAAATTCCAAATAGACTGATTCACATCACTTAATATTACTAAAAACTGGATTACTTGATTTTTTTAGGTGTGCGGAATTTTATTGCACAGAAGTGTACAAGAACTGAAAGATAAACGCCTCCAGAATCTGGACTAAACAAGTATTTCCTCTTGTTACGACCATCCGTAAACACACTGTATAAATAAGATTTAATCTTCTTCTAAATAAATCTTACTTAACCTCTGAGAAAATCATCAACAGAAACTTGTTTTAATTACAAATTAGTTTAAAATAATATTTATGAATAACGGCCATTCACAGGACCTTTGAATAAACTTCTACTTCTACACACAGATAAAACAGAATACTGTTGTTTATAAATATAACCCAAGGGATAAAAGATTTATTATTTTCCAAAACAAACAATAATAAGCTGAGTATTTCCTACTGCTAATTAAAAGTTACAGAACGTTATTTCGGAGCAGTAAACAGGAATTCCAATTTAATTTGTTCTATGCAAATTTATTTTGCTTTGATCTCTTTAAATATTCTATTTATGTGTGGTACAATTTACTTCAACAAACAAAAATATTTGTTTACTGACATCAAAACACACCCAATATTAAGCTTGGAAACTGCCTTCCTTTTTTTTGTAACAAATACTTAATCGATGAACTCGAGCAAGAAACCAAACATTATGTGTGGTGGAGAAATATTCATATTGAAATTAGTTTCACAATATTTTGAACTAAAAGTGAAAGAAATATGGTATATAAGTCAAAGGAAATATGAACAATAAAATAATGAACTTCAGAGGTGGGCATTATTTAAATAAATTTTTAGTCATGATTCAAAGCCGACTAAATTAGCCATGACGAATATAGTCAATAATCATCAATCAGTCATAAATTATTATCGATCATAAGTTAGTTTTAGTCTTTGAATCAGAAGAGGTATTAGTCAAATACATTTTCAGTTATGACAAATAATGAATGACTAAATTGATGACTAATAGCCGCGGAGCAAACAGCAAGCCCAACGCTACGCCGCTAGAGTTGAAGTAACTTAACCAGCGCACTAAGTAGGCCATAAACTTATGCAGAATTATGCAAGTAGTTGTTTCGGTTTTGTTTTACTTCAACTTTTGCTACCAAAACAAAGTTCGAGGCATACCTATCATAATATAGTGGAATGTGTGAGTCAGAAAAAGACCCGAAAAACCCGTTTAATGTCTGATGCAACCAAAGTAGTTCTCTCCCCCCATTTTCGAGGATGCTGAACACCATGGTGGTGGCAGAATTTCTCGTTAGGGTGACCCACCCCCCACAAACGGCCAAAAACCACACCCAAACGGGGTCAAACACATATTGATCATGTTTCACGGAATTGATCCCCGTTTTCGAGCATGCCAATTATGGGGAGGACCCTGGGATGCGTGCCTGATACCCGACCACCCCCTCAACGGCCAATAAGGCCAATAATAAGGCCAATAAGGGGTGAAAGAGCGCTCTCATCATACCACTGGACCAAAAGGTTTCCCTCCAATTTTCGAGCATGCCGAACACGGAGAGGACCACGAATCAAGTGCTTGACACCCGTTCACCCCCTCAATGGCAATACCCCTTCGCATTTACATAATGAGTGTAACTGCACGGGTTCAAAAAACGTAAAAAAAAATAAAATTAAAAAGAAAATAAATAAATTTGTTTTAATTTTTTTTTGAATTGTCATAGTATTTTATAACGTAAGAAAAGTCAACGTAACAATATATGCAGTAATTGTTTGCGTCAATAAAAGCTTTGCCCGGAGGTATGCTGAGAACGCACTCTCACCCCTTTGGAAGCGGCATGTTATTGGCCATTTACATTCCTCCCCGGGGAGGAATTCCACCATCACCATGGTGTGTTCAGCATCCTTGAAAACGGAGGATCACCATAATACGCGTTAACCCCCCGTTTGGAGATGGTATTTGGCCGTTTGCCCCCAAGGAGAAATTCTGCCACCACCACGGTGTTCAGCATCCTTGAAAACGGGTTATCACCAAGTGAGAGTCCCTTAAACTATCAGAATACGCGTTAACCTCCGTTTGGGAAAGGCAAACGACAAATTCTACCGCCATCACCACGGTGTTCAGCATCCTCGAAGACGGGGGGGGGTTACATCAGACAATAGTCGGGTTTTAGTCCGATTCACACAATCCACAAATAATGATGTGAACAGAGATACAAGATTTTTATTTTTAAATACCTATGATAAATACTGTATCTAATTAAAGAAGTATAAAATGCAAAGGAAAGGCTTATTTCATTTATCAAGCATGCGACGTATTGTGATCTATTCACATAATAAATCTGTAAACGGGCCAAAGTCATATTCTTGCGCGCTCGGCTGTAGCAAGCCTGCCGACTGCAACGATCTGACGGTCCCGGTCCGGGTGTATGTAGTAGTTTAACTTATATCAATAGGTACAAAACCAGTAGTGATCAAAATCATCTAGGGGATCAATATTATTGTTCAATATTTCATATATTGTACAGTAGTATTGATCATATGTTGTTAATATTAAGAAATTGTACAATAAATATAAAATAGTCTCCTTTTAATAATAAAAAGATAAATACCTAATCTGTAAATATCAATCAGTGTTACTAACTACCCACCTAATTAGTAAGTTTATTAGACATTTTTAAATGAATGAAAGTAAAAACGCACGCATAAAATGAGTCTTATTGTTGAAATAAATTTTCTATTTGGATAGATAAATATGTAGTATGTAGTTTATGTAGGCCCTACATTAATAGCATTCTAATTCGTTCATATCTGCCTCGAAATCTTTAATAATGTTGTTACAGGAACGACAATTGCACTCGTTGCAACATTTTAGGCCTTCCTTAAAACAAGCACATTTTCGATTGTCACAATTTTTATCCGAACAATGAATACTCAATGATTTTCGACAACCGCCACTTCTACGCGACTAATCTGACCAACCCTGCATGCGAGGTGTATTAATTGCGTCCGAATGTCGCATTTAGCGCTGATAAAAAAAATCGCTGTTGCCACACGGTACATTTTGGGAAAAAATATATTGTTTCAAAAACTTTTGTGATTATTAGGCTTTATTTTCTTCTCAGCATATATGTAAATATTTTCAAAAATAAAAAAGTTTATCGATTGGTGAAGATTTCAATACATAAAATATATATTTTTAGTTTATCTGATTTTTAGAGAAATGAAAGTGCGAATTGTGCCCAAACCGTTTATATTGGTAAAAGCGCTACAGTGTATGCTTTAATTTGACACAAAACAAATTTCGGTATCTTGTTTTAAAGATATGGCGGTGGAAACAAAAAAAAAACAATTTTATTTAAAAATACATTTTTTTCACTTTTTATTGATTTAAAAAGTTCGAGACCACAAAAAAAATGTAAAATATGATTTCAGATGCCCGGTGACATACTCAAAGGAACCTAACATGTTTGACCTGGTTCTACGCCAAAAAAAAAAAACGACACGATAGACTTACGAAATCGCTGCTCTAATATAGGTATCGGTGCACGCCAAGTGACGTCACTTTACGGACTGTTGGCCGGCCGAGTGTGTTTCTATTCAAATGCGAATATCTCTGTGGCTGTTGATTCAATTGAGCTGAAATTTTTTTCTGGGGCTATTGGTTTGTTATACCTTAAAATGAGGAAGAAAAAGTAGGAAACTGCCATATCACTAAATGACCCTATGTTGAATATGCATACTGCACATGTATGTTTTTCATATTATATAATTTTATGTAGTACCTATTACCTTCTCGAAACAAATGTATTGTATATACTTATCGAGTAACTGTATTTATTTGCTCTTATTATACTCTTCGCAAAAACGAAGAGTATATTGTATTTGATCGGCACATTTCTAAAATCGTAAATATCGCTCTTAGAGAACAAAATTTCATATCATTGTGTTAGTGACCGAATTCTGAACAACTTTCAAAATGTCCGTCTGTCCGTCCGTCTGTTCGTCCGTCTGTCCGTCCGTCACGTTTCTTGTAAGCACGATAACTTAAGAAAGAAAAGTCCGATTGTATTGAAATTTAGAAAATAAGTTCGTGTTAGCTGGAGGAAGAACCCTATTGTTTTTGAAGAAAATCGATCGGTAAATAAAAAAATTATTAATTATTTAATTGAAAAAAATATATTCTCTTAATTTTTGTCGCTTGTACTAAAATGGAAATATTGCGAAATATTGTTTCCATAATATATATTTTTTTGTTTATGGATTTTACTAATATATTTCATAGAAATAGGAGTTGAAATATGTATGATTGTTGAAAGATATATATATCACAGACAACCAATTTTCGTAGCAATATGTGGTGGCGCAACGGCTAAAGTTTTGCGTTGCAATCCAAAGGTCCCGCGTTCGAATCCCGCACAGGTTGAGTATTTTTTTTTCATATTTTTTTTTTCATATAATTTTTTCCACAACAAATATGGTATCACAAAATTTAGGATGTCTAAAAACTAACATTATTTACAAGAAAACTGCGAAGAGTATCCTATAGAATGTGTAACAATTATGTAAAAAGTTCTATGAACAGGCGAAGAGTATGTTTTTAGCTTGTTTGTTTTACTATTTCTATTGTACATTTGATAATTGTAAATAAATAAATATTATTACAATTTAACTAAAATATAATGCAATTTTACAACCGCCTGTCTATAAGACGGGCGCAACTAGGACCCTTGACAATCTTTTTATTATTCAATAAGGTACAAAATTTTGTGTATTAAAATGTGAAGAGATATACTTCATTTCTTTCAGAATTAGTTTTTGCAATTTAAATAACATTGGGTACACTTCGGATTGGGGTTGTCCAGTCAAGCGGTAAATTTTTTTTCAGACATGAAAAACCATTTTTCTGCAAAATTTCAGGCATTTTGAACAAATCGTTCACCAGCTTTTAGACTACAACTCCATGCGACTTATATTTCTATTCAATAATATCAAGTTGCTTCCAGAATACCTATCGTTTAAAGCCAGAGAAACTTGTACCTTAACAGTTTTGTAAGGCACAATTCGCATTTCAGCATAAAGTTGAATAAACGCCTACAATATCGGCAATTCCAACTCTCCCTTTTTTAAAAACCTGCAGATAGCCATCAAAACAAAACCATATCGGAGAAGACAACAGTTACAACTAAAGAACATATACGTCACGAGGCCAAGCGTCATTGTACAGCTGGAGCGTCGGGATGCACTGAGTTTCAGCGTCGACGCTCTCACGCGACGTACCTGTAAGCCCAAACAGTTCCACCGCGACGCTTGATAGAAGGAGATCATGTGACCTTGTCAATTACAAAAATTAATTGGACTTAAATACATGTATTTTATGAGGTTCGCGACTGAATTTTAAACGTCTGTCAAAAATTTCACCTCGTTGCGTTTAGAATAAACTACAGTATATTTCGTTGAAAACACGGTAGTTGATAATAAGCATAATTTATAGGCAATAAAAAAAACTTTAGTGAATTTATTGTGGTTGTTCGATACATTTTGGGCTAGGTAAGTTATTCAATTAGTACGTTTAATTAAAGACCAACTGTTTATTAGGTTTAGTCACGGAAGCTTCATTAATAAATATTTTTTAACAAATAGTAAATTAGTGTACCTAATTATTGCAGATATTGAGAAGTAGGTATATTATACACGCTAATTATTTATCAAATTAGTAACACTGTGTTAATATTGGCAACGCATTTAGTAATTTTAAAAAAAAACTGCAGAATATAGTATACCCCAAGGAATCATTTTGGGGATCAATTCTTTTTAATACCTACTTGAACAGTTTATTTGATTTGCCTTTGTGTGGGGATATAATAAGTCTTGCCGGCGACAATGCTATAATAGATTATAACTGAAGGAGTCTTAAGAAAAAAAGCTGCTAAATGTAATTTATTACTTTAACAACAAATTATTGACAGTTCAAAAACTATGCAAAAACTTACTGCGTCCCTTTTACGCCATATAGCATCAATTTAGCGTATTTTGGTAGATTAAATATAAAGACACGAATGAAATTTATACACAAAGCACAAAATATTAAATATTTCAGAATCTACATAGATAGTTATTTAAAATGGAATATTCACACAAATTATGTGACTAATAAAGTAAAGTCAGTATTACATAAATCCAAATATTTGTTCCAAATATTAAATACAGTACAGTTAAAAACCTTATATGGTGCTCAAGTGGAAACTCACTCAGCATACGGGATAGCATGGGTCAACCAACAACTATCTTATCCAACTAGAAAAGCCCAAAAATATGTATTAAAAATAATTTTTATTAAATCAGATACGTAAGTACTGTCGTGAGCAAAAAAAAATAGGACAACTATTTTTTTCTAATGTAAATCTGTCTCTATTTGCACACTTGCAATGAATTTTGACAAATAACTGACAATGTTACAAAAATTAAAGTCAGATGTACACAACTAGATTTTGGCAAAAATATGTTATAAGACTTGTCCCATTTTTTTTGCGCACGACAGTAGCTTCAGAAGAATTATTTATTCAAATATTAGATTCTCGGCTGTTATTTTGTTTGACAATTTTAATTACACACAGAAAAAAACCACTGCCCAAGGAACACTACTTCCTCATCCAGATTTTCTATCCAAGTCTCCCATAACGAAAAAAATTTTGTATGTGGAAATAATTGTTTATAGAACTTTAATAATATAATATTTGGAATCGTTTACTCCAAAAACCCATCAAACAATATCCTACACGGTAGGAAATATATACTTGCTGCCTACGCCAATATTAGTATATTTGTATGTGTTTGTTGAAAACTGCATGATGCAATTTCATATAATAATATACGGGGTGGGCCATTTACTTCCACGTCTAGTGGAAGTATAGTAACGACAAAAAAATTTTAAAAAACTTTTATTGTTCAAATAGGCTTAAAATGTCACAAAACGTCGAGATTTTAAGTTTGAGCGAAAAAAAAATTATGTCTGTCTGTCTGTCGGTCTGTAACTTTTTTGTGCGCACGTTTATTCTGGAACCGTTTGAGATATTGACTTGAAATTTGGTACACATATGTACTTTAACGAGATTTAGAACTAGATTATATTTTCATCTTGTTACGTCGAAGGGGGGTAAATTGGGGTAAATTTGGGGAAAATAGGTAAATCAAGCAGGTAAGAGTCCATAAAATTGGTATTTAGGTATCGTTTTGTGGGTTTTGGGGGTAAAGGATTTCATATATTTTATTATTAAGCCGGCACGGTAGCTCAATCGGTTAAGGCGTATTGAGTGGCGAGTACGCTGATCGACTCGCTACCGCGCTCTGGGTTCGACCCCCAGCCCCGGTATTGACAACACCGGTGGGTGTGGATGTATGTCTGCGTTTTTCCGAATGTGTAACCCCCTTCCGGACAGCCTTGACTTTGGATTTGGGGGTTGTCTACTATCTGTGGTGTGTTTATGTTTTATTAAAATTCCATAAACATTTCCACATAAAAATTTTTTAGTTGTGAGTGACTTGGATAAATAATCTGGATGTGGAAGTAGCGATTCCTTGGGCAGCGGTTTTTAATTCTGTAATTCTTAGAGGAAAATGCTGAAACCACGATTTTTGTTTTCGAAGGGACGTGTAGCCATTATAAATTCAACCCTTATTTCATCCCCTATGCGAGGAAAACAACCCCTTCCAATATTTGAAATGAAAGTAAGAGTCATCAAAATAAAGCACCCCGATGGTCAAGCATCGCTCGATCTTTGGAGAAAATTTACTAAAATACATAGTGTTTTAGCCTGTCCTGGTGAATGGCATCATTAGTAAACTTTACCAGAACTTGCTTAGACACATATCTTAGATGCCTTAAACTACGTTAGGTTTAAAGTTGTTAGGTTTGGGACTAGACGCCTTAAGCTATGCTAGGTTTAAAGTTGTTAGGTTTGTGCCTAGACGTCTTAGGCTACGATAGATTTAAAGTTGTTAGTTTCTTCATCTTTAAATGTTCCCAATACCTCAGAAAAGTGAAAAAATGTTTATTTCCACCCTCGCCCTTGAAAAATTTTCCAAGGAGAGAGCGCGTAGTTCAAAATTTTAAATTTTCACGAATTTATCTGCTGATAAGTTATGGATTTTTTAAAGTTATGTCAAAATATATATAGATACTGTAGTATGCACGCCTAAATTTTAAATTTATTTATTTATAAACGTATTTTCGATCATCTTTGAGAAGTTTTTTGAGGTTATGTCGAAATCCTTGGGTGATGGGTCAACTCTAACTCCGGATTTGTTTTCAACACAAACATATGGCCTCGCCTTTCGACAAGACTTTCTTGTGGGACTGTGTTATTGATGGAGTGATTTTGATATTTGTAATAATTACTGATTGTTCACATTTCTCTCATAATTTTTATTATCAATGCTTGTTTTTGTCAAGTTGTGTTAAACAGAATTTATACATTTATTACTGATGATATTGATTTGTACGTCGATCAATAGAATAACAGTGGATTCTCATAATTATTGTTTCTTGAAACTAATTATATATACTTAAAGAGTACTTAAAATGCTGAACGTGTTTATACTCAAACGACATAACAGTTAAATATAGTGGTTCATAAAATACGCTATAAATATGAAATGCAGTGAAAAGTTAATTATATATATTGAAATAAATATGTGATTTTAAATGAGTCATTTTTATGACAAAATTAATTACTTCCACATCCAGTGGAAGTAACATTTTTATTGTTCAAATAGGCTTATAATGTCATGAAACGTCGAGATTTTAAGTTTGAGCGAAAAAAAAAAAAAATTTCTGTCTGTCTGTCTGTCGGTCTGTCTGTAACTTTTTGTACGCACATTTACTCTGGAACCGTTTAAGATATTGACTTGAAATTTTGTACACGTATGTACTTTAACGAGATCTGGAACTAGATTATATTTTCATCTTGTTCCGTCGAAGGGTTGGGGGGTAAATTGGGGTAAATTTAGGGTAAATGGGTAAATCAAGCAGGTAAGAGTCCATAAAATTGGTATTTAGTATATGCAAGAGAAGCTGAGGTCTCAAAAAAAATTTTGGCGTTAGCCATCCCCCTTACCACCCCTACCCCATTATTAAAGGGGATGAAAAAAATTGTGATTAAGGGCCGGATTTATAGGTACAGTTTAAACCAAAGTTTAACTAGAACATTCTGTTGAGGTCCGAAATAAAAGTAAATAGCATATTTAGCAAAGTGTATATTAAGCACGTTCATCAAATAGGAAATTATTAATAAATTTGAATAAAGATTCTGTGGTATTGATAGTTGTTATTGACAGTTATTATCGATAGTTATCGAATGATTTGATGATCAATTTTGTAGTAAAAAAACTGCTGTGAGAAGCGTCTTTTTGAGTTCTTGTTAAAAGGTTTTTGTAAATTTCCTGTTTGATGAATGTGTTTAATATACAGGGTGCGCCAAAGTTCTGAATTTGGTCGACTACGGCTGTATTTGAAATGGTGGAAAGATATTGTCTATAGATTATTTTCTTGGTTTTCAATTCTGAATAACCCGAAAATATGCACAATTATACAGGGTATTCCGTTATCGTTGGCCGAGCATCAACTTCGTTATTTTAAATGGAATACCCTATATTTTTTTCCTTTATCGAGTCACCCATCTAATTATATTCATAACTCTATTAAGGTGGTAGGTACTTAAAATGAACCGTTTACGAAATAAAAGAGATTTTTTGACAAAAAGTGAGGTTTGAGGATAAGTTTTTGAGTACCTCTGATTTCATATAGAAGAGAGTTTTCAAAATTCTGCTTATACTGTTATGTTGGGCATATTAAGGGCTAGTAGGGTAGAAACGTTATTAACATTAATCTTATACAGAGTGCTGAAAAATTGAGTTTATTTTTTCGCTAATAAAAAAGGCCGTAATTCAATTTTTTCAAATGGGACGTACTATTTTCAGTTCTGTCATCTAATGAAGTGTTAAATTATCTTTCCATTAATATATCATAGTAGGTATTTATCTTTAGGGGTTGCATAGATATTAAGGTTAATTTTCTGGACCAGATTAATTGTGTAGTAAGTACAAGCAGTTTTACATAATTAATTACACAGGCCCACAAAAAAAAAAGTTGTCTGCGTCGCGGTATTGACCATACCTATCCCTTTTATTTTGACCCGCTGAACACGAAACTGACCTTAGTTTTTCCCCTATACGTCAGGTTTTTTTTTTTTTAAGCAAAAAAATCTAATATTTATATATTTATTTGCTATTAAATGAAAAACCTGACGTGCTGGTGAAAAACTAAGATCAGATTCGTGTTCAGCGGCTTAAAATACAAGGGGTAGATGTGGTCAGTACCCCCGCGCAGATGACTTTTTTTTGTGGGATTGCGCCACACTGATTGTGGCACAGTGGCAACCAAAAAAAGTCATCTGCGCGGGGGTACTGACCACACCTATCCCTTGTATTTTGAGCCGCTGAACACGAATCTGACCTTAGTTTTTCCCCTACACGTCCGGTTTTTTTTTAACAGCAAAAAAAGTCGTGTTGAATCGTGATATTTATATATTTATTTGCTGTTAAAAAAAAATCTGACGTATAGGGGAAAAACTAAGGTCAGATTCGTGTTCAGCGGCACAAAATACAGGGATAGGTATGGTCAGTACCCCGGCGCAGACAATTTTTTTTTGTGGGCCTGTGTTATTAGTCTTCTGAAATATTGAACTGAATTATTATTATGTTTTTACTTAGAATTGTTGGACAAAGAATTGAAATTAATACCAGCACGTATGTAATAAAGAATTTACTCATAATAAAAAAACAATTATTTTTCCAAATGTTCAAAATGTTCACCAGACACGTCTGAATCCTCTTCCTAAAAGAATGACGCATTTCTTGCAGCATCTGCAGAGTAATGGATGCAAAGGCACGTCTGATCCTATTTTCCATGTCATCAACAGTGGTAGGAGTGTCGCGATAAACTATATCCTTTACATAGCCCCATAAAAAAAAGTCCATACCTGTCAGGTCGGGCGACCTTGCAGGCCATGCTATTGCTGCACCATGCCCTATCCACATATCAGGTATGGACTTTCTTTTATGGGGCTATGTAAAGGATATAGTTTATCGCGACACTCCTACCACTGTTGATGACATGAAAAATAGGATCAGACGTGCCTTTGCATCCATTACTCCGCAGATGCTGCAAGAAATGCGTCATTCAGTTAGGAAGAGGATTCAGACGTGTCTGGTGAACATTTTGAACACTTGTTAAAATAATTGTTTTTTTATTATGAGTAAATTCTTTATTACATACGTGCTGGTATTAATTTCTATTCTTTGTCCAACAATTCTAAGTAAAAAAATAATAATTCAGTTCAATATTTCAGAAGATTAATAATTAATTATGTAAAACTGCTTGTACTACTACACAATTAATCTGATCCAGAAAATTAACCTTAATATCTAAAGATAAATACCTACTATGATATATCAACGGAAAGATAATTTAACACTTCATTAGATATGACAGAACTGAAAATAGTACGTCCCATTTGAAAAAATTGAATTACGGCCTTTTTTATTAGCGAAAAAATAAACTCAATTTTTTCAGCACTCTGTATAAGATTAATGTTAATAACGTTTCTACCCTACTAGCCCTTAATATGCCCAACATAACAGTATAAGCAGAATTTTGAAACCTCTCTTCTATATGAAATAACTTATCCTCAAATCTCACTTTTTGTCAAAAAATCTCTTTTATTTCGTAAACGGTTCATTTTAAGTACCTACCACCTTAATAGAGTTATGAATATAATTAGATGGGTGACTCGATAAAGGAAAAAAATATAGGGTGTACCATTTAAAATAACGAAGTTGATGCCCGGCCAACGAAAACGGACTACCCTGTATAATTGTACATATTTTCTGGTTATTCAAAATTGAAAACCAAGAAAATAATCTATAGACAATATTTTTCCAATATTTCAAACACAGCCGTAATCGACCAAATTCAGAACTTTGGCGCACCCTGTACACTTTGCTAAATACACTATTTACTTTTATTTCGGACCTCGACATAATCTTCTAGTTAAACTTTGGTTTATACTTTACCTATAAAACCGGCCCTTAGTGTATGTACAAGAACCAGAAACTTCAAAATATTTTTTTACTTCATCCACCCCCTCTACCACCCCCCCTATCACCACCCCCACCCCACTACCGATGTGGGGTATCGTTTTATGGGTTTTTGGGCTAGAGGATTTCAAATATTATATTATTAAAGTTTCATAAACAATTATTTCCACATGCAAAATTTTTTCGTTGTGAGTGACTTTAATAGAGAATCTGGATGTGGAAGTAGTGATTCCTTGGGCAGCAGTTTCTTTATTTATCAACAGTAAATAAAGTTATATAACCAGAAATACACAGTTTTAAATTAAATTAGCTCAAAACAAAATTTAATTAAACCTTACCGTACCTTGCAATTCGAAATTATCTAATTGAATGCAACTAACGTTTAAAAAATAATAATTTTTGAAATAATAAAGTTTAATCTATTGGTTATTAGAAAATAAATTTGTCAAGATTTCATATGTCTCTTGGCATTTGAACGCTATAGTGGTCCTCGCCCCAGAGTGCTTCGTTCAACCTTTTAGCGGCTTGTATATCAGCGTATATGCAGAAGCTATGTAGTATTAGACGAGGAGTGCATAGTGGACATACCATTCTACGAAAGGAATGTAAGGAAGTCAGTCCCTTATCTATTAGATGCAAGTAAAAAGTCCTACTCCTCTTAGATGAGGTTCGACAGTTTTCAGATTGAGGTTAGTTCGTCTCCTAACGTCGGTGATTTGTCTCAGTCGCGTAAATAGGCTGACGATAGATACATGACTTAAAAAAATATATCTTTAAATCTGTTATATGCTACAGTATCTAGAGGTAAAAAATATGTGAAATTTTGGAATAATTTCATATGTAATAATAATAATAATAATTTTTCTTTATGGGTTATTATTGTAGTAAAACGTCTTCAGTTTTTACGGTCCGGGTACTTGCTCATATAAAGAGGTGAAAATCCCCTCTAAATTTAAATATTCAATATTTGAAAAAGTATAGGGACCACTGATTACGAATTTGAAGTCAGAATTAAAAATTTAAAATGGCGGCTCTAATATGGCGGACGGAAATTTTTTCCATTTTAAACGGACAAAAAAATTGATCATCTAGGTGATGCTATAACGGGTGCCATAGGCTAGAGGCTCCCCCCTGTATTTCCTTTATTTTTTTAACTTATCCATTTGAAATTTGGTGTGCATAAACTACCAGTAAAGAATGGATTTTTGGACATAAAAACGGTATGAGACCACTTCCGGGTTACCCGAAAATGACCGCAACTTTCGATTTTTAAATGGAACACCCTGTATATTTTTACATATTTAGGTTCAAGATAACATTCTGAGTATATCATGAGATTTTCGCGAATTTTTGAGTCAATGTTCGGTTTTTTAAAGCATTTTAAGACATTCGTCTAGAGTGCTTTCGAATACCAAAATTTGTTCTACGGCAGGTAAAGTCCAAGGGAAAAATATAATGTTCCGTTTAATTTCATTAATAACTATTTCCGTAGCCTCCAAAATTGAACAATCATTAATCATTTTTTTATCAAAAACTTTTTTTTCAAATGGGAAGGTGGCAACTCATACTGTTTAAAAAAATTCAATAAAATAGAAAAACAAATAGCATAGATTTGAAATGGATATCAATGTTCTCAGAAAAAAAATCTATAATTTATTGAACATTAGGAGCCACCCCATTTGAAGAAAAAATGTTTCAATAAAAAAGTGATTTGTTCAATTTTGGAGGCTTCGTATTTATTAATGAAATTAAACGAAAAATTATATTTTTCCATTGGACCTGCCGTAGAACAAATTTTTTGCCCTGAAATTTCTGAAAATGTTGGCATATTCAGATTAGTTCCACTTGTAACAGCTTTTAAAGCCATGGAAAAAATTGTACATTGTTCTTTCTCGACGAGACAAATTGGAAATGATTTAGAGCTACTGGAGTCTCTGAAACTTTAAAAATTCACATATTACTAAAGCACCTGAAAGATTGTATAACCTTTTAAGAATACGAACGTGGTTTGGGGCAATGGTCAGAATAATCTGGAGATTCAGTTCATAGGGAATTCTTAAAATATTGGGAAAAATATAAGATCAATTCTCTCAAGAATGCGGCATATTCAAAGAGATTGAAAAAAGTACTTGTAGAATTTTCTCAAAACACCTGTAATCAGTTTTCACCCAAGATTGATTTTGAAAACATTGTAAATGGCATTGTTTATTATTATACTATATTGGCATATGTGTTTTTGTGCATTACTAAGTGTACATTGTTAATCATAATCTCGATATACAGTGTGTCCCAGGATAGATGTAACAAGAGGTGTAATGGACCAAAAATTTTGGAATTTTGGAATGGTATTTGGGGATTGAGTCCTGCTTGTTGTAAAACTAAAGTACCAAAAATGACTTGATTTGGTGTTCTACAGGGTGTTTTATAAGCAAAGCTGTAAAAATCACCACTAATAAAGTACCTTTATTTTTCAAAATATGAAAAAATTCCACTAAGAAAAGTTATTTAGAATGCAATTTTATATCTCCATGTCAAATTTCAGGAATATAAAATTATTTTTTTAAAACTTCCCATTTTTTTAATAAATTAGTATTTTATTTTGAACCATTCAATTAAAACTGCATAGAAATTATTTTTTGTGAATTAATATTTAAAGTTATGTAGAAGCTAAAAGTAGGCTATGAGAAAAGCAGTGGATACACATTTATCATTTATTATTGACATATCTGTCAAACGTAGTCAATATTATCCTTAATTTCTGTTTCAAATTAACGAACCAAGCATAAAAAATTAAGTGAAAATGGTACTCACAGTGCATGAAAAAATTTATATTGTGCAATGCTACGAAATTGGCAGGAAAACTCGCTAAGAAAAGTGGTAAGCCAATTTAATTTGAAATTTCCAAACACTGCTTTGTCACGTACTCAGGCTATAAGAACAATTAAAAAGTTTCTGGCTACTGGTAGTGTTCTTAACATGAAAAGAAAAATAAAAGCATATGATGAAGACAATGTTGGGGCTATTATAGCTCATGCCTCTGTTATAGAAAATCCTAGGATGCCACTAAGAGAGAGATCAGCTCTTATTAATATTAGCAAGTCTGAACTCCAAAGAATTTACAAGGCAAAGAAAATTAGGGCATATAAAGCAAATTATAAAAACATACGATTGAAAAGGGAGATGACGACCGTAGGTTGGATTTTTGTTTAACCATTGGAGAAATTATCATGGAAGAGAGACTTTTTTATCTTTTCATAATTTTCTCAGATGAATCCACATTCACAACCAATGGTGTTGTTTCATCTCAGAATTGTCGGTTTTGGGCTTCTGAAAATCCAAATTTTAGAATTCATTGTAGAAGACAATATTATAAAAAAGTGAATGTGTGGTGTGCCGTTTCTTATCACGTTGGAGTTATTGAACCTTACTTCATTGAGGGAAGGTTAAACCAGCACACTTATTTACAGCTTCTTGAAAGATTTTCTGAAGAACATTTAAATATTTTAAGAGATATGTCTTTAGTTCATTTTCAACATGATGGTGGCCTTGGCACTCCACAGAAATGGTTAATCAGTGGTTGAATTTAAATTTTGGAGAAAATTGGATTGCCAGGAATGGACCGATCAAGTGGCCGGCGAGATCCCCAGACCTATCAATATTGGATTTCTTTTTATGGAGTCGCCTCAAGCAGTTGATTTACGCTGAACCACTTCCTAAAGATGTAGCAGTATTGAAGCAGAGAATTACATTACCGTAAACTCCATACCGTTAGATCATATTCGAAACAGTTTTAAGGACTTCAGGCGAAGGAACGAAATGTGTGTGGATGTGGGTGGTAGCTACGTCGAATAATAAAAAAATTGTAAACGTTGTTTTGTATTGGTCAATAATTAATTTGTTTGTGAATCTGTTATGTTTTTGACATTTAATACTTGTTATAATTTTTAAACCTCATTAATCTTCTGTTAGTAATTGTTTCTTGTTTTACAATTACCTAGTTCGATTAACATTATACCTTCTTACATCTCGTATATTCATTTTTTTATTTACCAATAGCCTACTTTTTGAGATGATTAACATTTGCTCCTACACAACTTTAAATATGAATTCAACTCTTAATTCGCAAAAAATGGGAAGTTTCAAAAAAATAATTTTATATTCCTGAAATTTGGTATAGAGGTATAAAGTTGCATTCTAAATAACTTTTCTTAGTGGAATTTTTTCATATTTTGAAAAATAAAGGTATTTATTAGTGGTGATTTTTACAACTTTGCTTATAAAACACCCTGTAGAACACCAAATCAAGTCATTTTTGGTATACTTTAATTTTACAACAAGCAGGACTTAATCCCCAAATACCATTCCAAAATTCCAAAATTTTTGGTCCATTACACCTTTTGTTACATCTATCCTGGGACACACTGTATATATAAAGAAATAACTTGTAAGCTTTAATCGAATAAATTGTGAAGAATTTGAAAAACTTTATTTTGCGATTTTTTGACTATATGAACGAGTAGGATTTCAATTAAAACAGATTTAGGTACTACGGATACTTACCTATCAAGCCCCGCAACCCGTTTTTGGTGTCATTTTTTCCATACCTATCGTTGCTTCAAGCACACCGTGTATAGTTGACACTGAATTTTTTCTGCCATATCTCCACGTTTCCCTATATTTTCACGCTCGATCAGATTTGTATAAATAATTTTGCTTATGATTTCTTTGCTATCTGTAGATAAATGTCTTCTATAGTTGCTTTGAATTGTGCACTACGACTATACGTTTAATGTACTACACAGATGCCACAATTTGTCGGGAAGTAAAAATTTTTCCCAAATGAAATGACAATGACTAATGTTATTGCGCTATTTACTCTAAACTGTTTTTCAATTTGCTGAAAATGCCCATAAGCATTAAGATTTTTAAAATATTGTAGTCCTTATTTGAACAGTAGATCCATTTACAAAATGGACGTAATTATGAGCGACGCAAAAAAAGTTAATGTGACAATTGTTTTTTTACATTTTCAGATTCAATGAAATTTGGCAAATTGGCAAGTTTTCCAGTGTAAATCATAAGGGATATAATTTGATACGTAGTTTTCTAATAACATAACAATGCCATTAATTCTGATACAATATTATTGTATGCTGTTGGCGAAAATTACTTATCGCAGGATTTAAACGCCTCGGAAGATACTCGTAATTACTAATAATCGGATCTCAAATTTAATTTAAAGTTATTACTGAAGTTTTCAATGATAATCCGTGAACAAACTGGGAATTTCTAATCGAACTTTCACAATAACATTCTGTGTTGGCAAATTCTCACTTTGCAGTAGAAATTATTCGAATTTAAATCACAAAAAGTTCCATTTCACAAATTTCACTTAAGATTTATCTCTAAACATCGTTTGTTCGCCCACTTAATGACAATTAAATGGTTTGTTTTGAACTAGATATAATGGGCTCGTTTAGTGATATTTACTTTATAATTTATTTTTGCATTTTCCGTATTTAACCCTTATAGTGAAAATTTAGGCCGCTAGCGGTAATATTAACCCCAATATTTGATTTTCAATTCGTAACATATTTGAAACGGCCGACGGCGCAGATAATGTCGCACCACTCCACTGGTTCTATGAGTTATGCGGTTATATTCAGTTTAAGAGCTTTCGTTGTATACTGTGCGGGTGCGATGTTATTTTACGTTATTTAACTAATTATTCTGTTATTTTTTACACATAAAAATATGAGTTCTTTAGAAAATGGATACGTTAAGGCTGATTTCAGCATTTTGCCGTGTGCAGACATTTTTATGGTTATGGAATATTTTAATAATAATAAAGATTAAACAAGTTAACGGTTAACTAAATACATATCTACTTTAATAAAGTCTACCTAATTTATCTGACTTGGTCAGCCGGACAAAATTACGGTGATAGACGCTGTTGGTTATGTGCAAATAAAAGGTATTTTATAATATATATATTTTTCCATATCCTCTTCAAGCTTATTATTGTAAAATTTTTAATATTACTCACACTATACTTATGTTAAAATGATCCTCACAACAATACTTCGTCCCTTTGTTACTAACAAATTTCTCCCTGTGCATAACTTGCTGCCACAAATTCCTAATACTTCCTTTTAATTTACTATTTAATTAGAGTAACAAAATGGCGACCTTTTTATATAAAAAAATATAAATACGCAAATTTTTCCGTCATAACTTCATTACCTCTTATGCTACAGAAACGAGTAGAAAATAATTTGAAAGCGCAATTAATTGTCTTTAATTTCATTTCTTAGCATGCGTGACGTAGGTGTCACAATTTCTGAGATATTTAACATTTAAACTGAATTTTTCGTCTCATAAACGTTCGGACGCCATTTGCAAACTTTCATATCTCCGAAACTATTAAATCTATGTAAATAAATTAGGAACCGAAATTCATTATCAGTTTATGAGCTTTATTTTTGGCCTCTACCCATTTTCAATAAAACTAATATTTATTGATATTTGGAAAAGGAAAAAAAATACGTTTTATCGAAAATACCTTTATAGTTTAAACTATAATTTCTTCTAAAGCAAGTGCTGTATACAAACGAAAAAATTTGAGCATTTACGTCATATTAATGAGAAACAGTGTTTGAGATCCCTTTTTTTCATTTACTGGCTAATTACAGTAACAAAGTGGCGACTTTGTTATTAAAAAAATGTGAAGACGCACATTGCTTCGGTCATAACTTCTTTGTTTTTTATGCTACAGAAACAAATTAAAAAACAGTTGGAAGTTTAATTAATAACCTATTATACTACCTATTAGCATTCTTGACGTAGGTGTCACAGTTTCTGAGATATTTAACTCTCACTCTAAATAATTATCTCATGAACACTTGGATCCCAAATATGAACTTTTTCGTTTTCTGTGTCTATGTTTAAGAATTTTTTGTTCACTAGATATTCTAATTGCCTGTTTAATAGTATCTATAAATATCTCTGCAGCATTATTAATATCATCTACTTGTAAAATATCGTCCCAATTTACGTTATTAGACAAATATTATGTAATATATTGTAGTTAATGATATTTATTGTGTTTTGCGATTCATGTCCCGTATTTGAATTATTTTCAGATTTTTCATGTAGTGAGATTCTCACTATTTGAGGGAAATGGTCGCTTATTTTGCTATGCAATATTATTGGGAGTGTATTTTCTGGATTAATATCTGTTTTGATAAATACATGGTCAATACATGACTTGCTATTATTTTCAATTCGTGTAAAGTCATTTATATATGGTGAAAAAGCATATTCGGTCATAAGGTTTAGATATTGTTCACTTACCTCATTATTTTGTAATATATTAATATTAAAATCTCCCATGATGATTTCATTTTTCAGATTACAATAATTACGTAAATAGTCTGTATAATGTGTAATGAATTCTTGAAAGGGAGGTCTGTAAATACCGGTTACGCCAAATTTTTGCTTATTTGCAACTAATGTAAGCCATACGATTTTAAAATTTGAATATGAAATTATATTACTGGTATGATTCAAACTATTTTCCACAAGTATAACAACTCCATCGTTCTTATTTATTTCCCCCTTATTATAATAAATAGAATAGCCCTCAAGACAGAAAGGTTTAATATTTGTAATATTAAATGTTTCGGTTAGTATAATTACTTGATATATATATTTCTATAAGTATGTAAGAAAACCTCCAAAGATTCAACATTTTTTATTATACTTCTGATATTTGTATGTAAAAAATAAATAGAGCTTGTATCAGCCTTACCGTTTAAGATATTGACTTGAAATTTGGTACACATATGTACTTTAACGAGATCTAGAACTAAATTATATTTTCATCTTGTTCCGTCGAAGGGTTGGGGGGTAAATTCGGGTAAATTTGGGGTAAATGGGTAAATCAAGCAGGTAAGAGTCCATGAAATTGGTATTTAGTATATATAAGAGAAGCTGAGGTCTCAAAAAAAAAATTTGGCATTAGCCACCCCCATTACCACCCCCACCTCCTTATTAAAGGGGATGAAAAAAAAAATGTGATTTAGTGCATGTACAGGAACCAGAAACCTCAAAATACTTTTTTACTTCATCTACCCTTATATCACCACCCCCACCCCACTACCGATGTGGGGTATCGTTTTATGGGTTTTTGGGGTTGAGGATTTCAAATATTATATTATTAAAGTTCCATAAACAATTATTTTCACATACAAAGTTTTTTCGTTGTGAGTGACTTGGATAGAGAATCTGGATGTGGAAGTAGTGATTCCTTGGGCAGCGGTTTTTTATGTCCTGTATTTCTGATTTAATTGACTTTTCATCTGACTCTACCTCACCTTCTGTTGGTTGTGTTACTGATCCTCTGGTAGCTCTTGATAATGGTTGGCTACAGTTTTGACAACCCCATGTTTTTCTTTTAGCAATAGAAAGTTTTTTATAAGCATTTTCACTAATGGAACACTCAAAATGAAATGTACCTTGACATTCCCCATAACATATAGGATATTCTTCCAACGTTATTGTCTGTTCACAACGCTTACATTTTGGGGCCATATTTTAAAATACGGTTCTGAATCAAATATGTGCTACTGCCAGATTTATCAATATGTAAACTTTTTACTCTCACTTTATATTTCACAATTTGTTATTAATGTTCCAATACGATTTTAGCTATATCTATAAAAAACACAATCTTTACTTTTCTCTTCTCATCATATACTTTAAAAAGACACTTTTATACTGTAATTTTAGTAGGAGCGATTTTCTCACGTGTGCACATATAGGAATACAAACTACTATAAGTATATTTTTCCCATCCATCCTTTGCTTGTATTGTTTAAAACAAAAATGCATCAGAAAGCTACAATTTCCATCTTTTATATGAACCAACACTGAACAAATTCTGATTTAGTGACATGTAATTCAGTGCGTCGGTGTCACAGTCATGCGTATTCGAACGCGTGCACGCATGGATCTCGCTCCGAGTTATAACGTTACATTTGACTATTTTTTTCCGGGAAAACCGTGGCTTTAATGACATTTTTTGTTCATAAATACGTGATCTATCCATTTGTATTTTTTTATTTTTTTCTAGCTTGTTAATTTCAAAATTTTGAAAAAAAGGATGGAAAAATTTTTTTTATTTTTTTTTTTTCACTTTTTTTTATGTTCTGCACCCGAGCGAAATGTAAATTTTTCAGGATATTATTCTACACACTTTCATGAACTCATTAAAAAAAGGTTTACACAGTTTGCAATTTTTGTGGGTAAATACCTACGTCGACTGGGCTAATATTTTGAAGGAAAGAAGAATTTAAAAGATCCCACTCTCTGGACTCAGTATTCCATTTTGTGTTGAATAAACATTGCTTCCTTTTCTTCTTGAGAGTTATTTATTTTTCTCAATTGTTGATATAACGAACTTTTCATAACTGGTTATGAAAAGTTGGACGTTTTGGCACTTACGTCAGTTGTGAAAAGTGTCATTTTATATGTCAAATTAGAAAAACTATTTTACATGATATTTTCACCCATCCAGATAATTTGTCTGGCAGATGCCTGTCGAAATGGAAAAATCGTCGGAAAACCATTATCGTTCGCGCTTTTGTTTGATGACTCTCTTACTAGTATAAGATATCAACACTGTAATACAGTGCGTCCCTCAGGCTCCAACCAATCTATAGATTACGTAATATAACAATTTTATTTTAAAATGTTATGTATTTTTAATGGAAATGTTACGAAACTGGTAGAAGCTGAAATTGGGCGTCACCTCCGATTAAAGAACTTATATCTAGATACATAATGGCATTGATTTATTTGTCGCTGAAAGACTCACAATCTAAGGCACTTCTTCCCATAAGTTGCTGATTGGCCCATCGGCGTATTCGCGGCCGCTCGTGCACGATCGGCTTCAGTTCGATTATCATAATTTCAGTTGACAGTTCGGCCATTAATGTCAATAAATGTTTTTCGTGTTCTCCGACCAAAAACTGGTGAAAAAGTAATTTTATTTTAAGTTGTGATTTGTTTAATACCTAAATAATATTCTCTATTCATATTTACACAGTTTAGTGACAATATATTTTGTGCAAATAAATAGTGAAGTGCTCTGCCGTTTGCAGAAAGCAGTTTAGAAAAGAAGAAAATCGATCGTTCCATAGTCGTAACATGATGAAGTTCAGTTTAGTTATAAAATAAATAGCAATTAAATTTTAATATCCTTTCAATACATATTTATCTTACAGTTTTATCTTACTGTAATATCGTATGCCTACATCACGTTATGTAAAGAGGTGGTAATGCAGGAATTGCAATAATTCATTTTAATGAAAATATTTACCATTCTACACATTTTCTACACACACAACGCCACTGTTGCCTATGGGATGTGATGTTCCTCTATCCATTTTAATGAACATATAATGTGACTATGTTAGGAGCAAACAAGGTATATAGTGAAAAGATAGCCTGTTACGTATCTAGATATAAGTTCTTTAATCGGAGGGCGTCACCAACTACGAACGCCTGTTTGATTAACGTTTTTCGGATACAATTCAATTTTACATGATGCAACTGAAACTAAGCAGGGTTGGAAAAAAAACAGTTTTTTTTGTTTTGAACAGTTTTTTTTTTTGTTTAAAACAGGTTTTTTTTAAGTTTTAAATGGTATGTTTAAAACATGTTTAAAACATGTTTAAAGCAGGTTTAAAACATTTAAAACTATATTCAACTAAAATTAAATGATGCCAGGCACACTAGGTCTTGTACTACTACTTTATGTCAGATGGCGCTCTTAAACGGATTTTATAGCACTCTACAAATAAAATGCTCAGTTTAGTACACACGACCACTATATCGGAATTATTTATCGGAATGGACCATCATCGGTACTTTTCCTGCTTTTCCACAAACAGGGCCGGGCCCAAGGGGGGGCAGGGGGGGAGCCCTCCCCCCCCCCCCAAAGTTCGGGCAGTTGGTTCCAAACGCGGTTGGCAAAGTCTAACTAATCATCACTTACAAAATATATAATATGAATTTTATACTAACTCCCACAATCGCGAAATTAACACAATAATAAAATTAATAAGCGATTGGCTACCCTGTAAATATTTTATTTTATCAGAAGCGTGTTTTCCATTGAAGCTAGGGAAGCAATTTTTAATATTAATTTATTATACATAAATTAATTTACTAGAAATTCTAGAACTAGCAATGATTTTTAAATAGAATCTATATGTTTCTACTTTCTACTACTGATCTAATATAATATTATCAGGTATACATACCTATTAGTTTTGTTTGGTAGTGTTTTGATATTGTGATATTAGACAAAACAAAGACTAACTTTGTAGAGTGAAATTACTTAGAGAAGATAACATACTAAAACTACTAAGTTTACTATTTTCGTTTATTAATATTATTGGACAGTCGCAATTAAAATAAATTTCATTTCATCTGTTTTATTCATAAAAACGGTTGAATATTCACTATAAATATATAATAAATACCGAACACGACCTAGACAATCAGCACGCGCTAGCGATATCGGTTTGTGCGGATGTTATCTTCTCTAATTAATTTCACTCTATTTACGGAACTTTTTCCTGTTTCCACCTATTGTAATGATTTTTTATTGTATTGACGACTTTGGTCAATCATTTCGACATGCCCCACACTAAGTTACTGTATGGTCCCTTGGACAATAACATTTATTATTATTATGCTTTTTTCTTCTTCTATTTTTAATATGATCAAAGATCTGTTTTTGTTTAAGAGTTCCTATATTTTTATTTTATTAAACCAAAAATTTTTTTAATTTATTTTAAGTAGTAAGTATTAGGTTTAGGTACATGAAGATAAAACAAAGATTGAACAAGGCAAAAAATTATCATAACCGAAAACAAATAAATTGAAAACAAAAGAGTTATGACACAAAAGTACAGGGTTTGGGCTGATATGGAAAACCTGAAGAGCATGGAAATTTCAGGGAATTTTAAAAATCCTTAAGAAAATCATGAAAATCTCAGTGAATTACTTCCACATCCAGGGGAAGTATAGTAACGACAAAAAAATTTAAAAAATTTTTTTTGTTCAAATAGGCTTAGAATGTCATGAAACTTCGAGATTTTACTGTCTGTCGCTCTGTCGGTCTGTCTGTAACTTTTTTGTGCGCACGTTTACTCTGGAACCGTTTAAGATATTGACTTGAAATTTGGTATACATATGTACTTTAACGAGATCTGGAACTAGATTATATTTTCATCTTCTTCCGTCGAAAGGTTGGGGGGTAAATTGGGGTCAATTTGGGGTAAATAGCTAAATCAAGCAGGTTAAGAGTCCAGATGGTATCTAGTATATACAAGAGAAGTCCATTACCACCTCCACCCCATTATTAAAGTGGATGAAAAAAAATTGTGATTTAATGTGTGTACAAAAATCAAAAACCTCAAAATATTTTTTTACTTCAATCCACCACCACCCCCACCTCACCACCGATGTGGGGTATCGTTTTATAGGTTTTTGGGGTAGAGGATTTCAAATATTATATTATTAAAGTTGCATAAGCAATTATTTCCACATACAAAATTTTTTCGTTGTGAGTGACTTGGATAGAAAATCTGGATGTGGAAGTAGTGATTCCTTGGGCAGCGGTTTTTTAAATATTTCGCAAAAATCATGAAATTTTGAGTCACAATATGAAAAACAATAAACTACTTACGAGTTCCTACTGTTATTTTAAATTATTTTTAAATTGCAACCTTCATTCGCTTAATGACGATTTTATAAAACAATTTTTTTTATATAAAATCGAAAAGTAAAGTAAAAATTATTTGATTATCTAAAATCACTTTTAACATATTGATAATTATTATTATTTGTCATTGAAAGACATTTTTTTTGTCATGGAAAACCTGGAAAATTCAGGGAATTTTTTCAGCTATGTGAATGGCCTTGTTCCGTCTTGGTTAGAGCACCCTGTACATTGTACGTAGTGAATTTGAATTCGATTTAAATTTTTTAGTTTTAGTAGCTTTTCCCAAAAAAAGTTTTTGTTTTATTGAAATTATGCAATGTAAAGGTACGAGTTGGTTTTTTTTCATCTTCTCCCCCCCAAAGTAGTAGGCTTCGGTACGGCCCTGTCCACAAACCCCAAAATAATACATTTATTTAAAACATCGCACTGTGTTTTAAACTGTGTTTTAAACAGTTGTGTAAAACATGACATTGTGTATCAAATATGTTTTAAACATTTATTTAAAACACAGTGCGATGTTTTAAACGTGTTTTAAACATGCCAATCCTGAAACTAAGTACATACATATACATTTCGCAGAAAAGTTACTAATGTTGGATTTTCTAAAAATGTAAATAATTGCCGAGGTGCAAACCGCTAAGGAAATCTGGTGTACACCCAGAGGAAAATTCGAAGAAATCCTAAGGAAGACGTAATGAAATCTGAGGAAATCTGGAAGAAATCCAAGGAAAGCTTCGTCAAAGAGGAAATCTGGTTTACAACATTTTGGGTGCGTTTGACCGCTCGATAAAAGCTGTACGATAGATATGTTGCTGCTGTTTCAATATTTCTTGAAATATCTTCAGGTGATAATCTCAGAGTTGCAGAACAGATTCAGTTTGGAGCAATCCAGAATTGCGTTTAGTAACAGTACGTCTACTAGCACATTACACATAAAGGTTGAGAGACTGACTGTTATGACTCGTACTAAAATTGTCCCATTATAAGTGAAGTTAAATTACTGTTTTTACGATTACTAATACTCCGCGTTACCGCAAACAATTGGCCGCGAAACCATACGCAGAATTAAATATAGAACTGAGTAACGTATTTAGCGTAACAATTTAAATTGAACACATAGATTTTTCAGGAAGATTTATGGATTGAAAAGAAAACAATTAAATAAGTCAAATCGTTAATTTAAGTACTATAGTGTTTTTTCTCGCAACTGATCGCTCACTATTAAGAAATCACAGCCGGTGATATAAAAATATCATTAATTTTAACCCGGATTTCCAATTTATTGCTACGATTGAAGTTGTGGTGATTATATTATAGAGAACTCATTCTTCGAAATAAAAGGCAAAAAGTTAGTAAAAACAAGTAACTTCGTATATAAGCTCCCACAGCACAAAAAAGGTACCCCATCGAACACCTCAAATTTAAAAGATGAAAATGATTGGAAAACATGTAATAAACATGTTACGCCCGTCAGACTAGTAAAAATGTGTTAATTGCTATATTTCATTAACTTTTAAAATTGGCTAAAAAAAAATTTACTTTTCAAAACACCTGCTTGAAATTTGCACAATTTATGGTAAATAATGTATAATTTTTGAAAAAATTTGTCTGTCTGACAATTTTTGTTGATTAGCATCCGACAGACCTTTTATCAACAGTAGAATCACAAGAGCTTTTTTTATCGGATAAATTTCTCTTTGTAACGAAATAATTTTGACAGCCAGTGATTTTATGAGAAAAACTGACATGAAAAAATCGCGAGACCGGAGGTCGAGCGATTTTCTCAAATGTCAGTTTTTCGAGCAAAATTACTGATTGGCAAAATATTGAGTTAAAAAGAAATTTATCCATAAAAGAAAAGCTCGAGTGATTTTTGGCAAGATAAATTAACGACAGAATATGTGAACGAACAACAATTAAAAATAATTATAATTTTCTCAAAACGACTCATATCGTACAGTATAGTTTCCACAAGACTTAAAAATTATAGCCGACAGTACAGATTTTAAAATGACGTGCGACTACTAGATATACTCTGCTTTTGAGGAACAGGCATTTTTATCGTGATAAAAAACGATGCACCTTTTTTATCGCTGTCAAAGTGACAAAATGTGACTGTCAAATAGACTTTTTTATATAGGAGTTAATTTATCGTATGTAATATCACTAGTGCTTAAAATTTTATCGAAAATTTTTTCGAAAGCGTATTGCCTGGTAATATAAAGAGTGCAAATTGGCAGTTTATTATCTGATTAAATCCCGACCGCTTTAGCGGGAGGGATTTAATCTTTGATAATAAACTGCCAATTTGCACGAGTTATATTAACTAGGGGCGACTTAGCTTGAGAAAAAATTTTTAGACAAAATTTAAAGCACGAGTGGTATTTGTGGAGAATATTTCACGAATAAATAATTCATTAAGTACATCTTCAATATTATGTTTTCTCATTAACTGCCTTCAGACGTTTTCTTGTCACTTTTTGGAGTTTACTGACCTTTATTTTCAATTTCATCATTAATTTGATATACAGAAATATTTCCAAACCGACTCATATTGTCAAAACAGCAAATCTGAAACAAACGCAGTAGAAACAACGAAGATTCGCTATATTTTAAAATAATCTAGTGACGTTTCCATGGCAACTAGTAAATAAAACGAGTTGAAACCTTATATATTATAATATATAGACTGGCTTAACACTTTTCAGGCGTTTCTGAGGTGCAATACGACGAGGAACGATAGAGAGAGCACTACTTTAGTACCGATGTCTCGCCCAAATAAAATATACACCCATGGTTCCGAGATTGGCATAGAGAGCGCCATCTAGCGCTACAAGTTATATTCCATAATAAATAAATGTTCATCAACTCATATTTACGTATTTAATCCTTACTTTTAACTTACGAAGTTTATGAATTAATTATGTTGAGGTTTGCTTTGTTAAGCAAAGAGAATTTTAAATACAACAAATTATAATGTTTGATGCACAGCTTTGATTCAACGAGTTACTTTTTGGTAGATTACCATATGTAAGTACTATACATTTTTAGTTTGTTCCAGAGCGTATGTGTACTTGACATTTATAATAAATGATTTGCTTAACTTTGTAACTACGTTATTGAGCTATTGAAAGCTGTGCTTGACTTGTTCCTGTATTATGAGCTATATTAAGTACAATCTTTGTGTGTAATTGTTACCTGATTGAACACAGGAAAACTGACATAGTTACAGATAGGCAAAAGTTACAGCCTATATATTTCAGACAAGATTCGTTTTGGAATTGAGGTGTGTTTTTGTTTGCTCTTACATAATATAATATTACAATTTACAAGGTAAGTACGTTAACAATTACTTAGTAATAAGCTAGAGAAGATATTTATAGATAAAACTTAAAAGCTCGACAAAAAACGTCAAAAAATTTTCGCATATTTGCCGCTGCAGCGACCTAAAAAATTAGAGCGATAAATTTTGCATGTTGGTCCTGTCAAAAGCCGATCTAGCTTGAATTACCACTAATAATGACGTTTGATTGGTGCAATGTTTTGAAAAAACGGGCTCTCATTGGCTATAGCGTTAATGAGTGAAATAATCACAAATATTTTTTTTCATGAAAGTAAAGTTCAGAACACCTCCTTGCTTTTTGCTTGAAAATTAAGTTTGACATTTCCCCTATCTATTGGAAATTTTTGTTAATTACCTTGTCAGACTGAATTTTAAAAACGTAGCATCCATGCATGAGATAGATGTCAGGCTGAACGCTGGCATCTCGTAACACCTCTTTTATTTTTGTTTTTAAATTAATTTAATTTAAAAGATCTCCTCTATGCATAAAAATTAATCTGTCAGCGAAAAAATGTTTTTTACTATTTCAAATTTAATTTGTAAGCGCCGCACAGTGTGAAATTAATGAGTTTTCATTTTCCAAATTTCTCTCCACGCTCAATTTTTAATAAATTTGGATGAAACTAGGTGCAAAATATTTGTGAAAGCTGGCTTTTTATCAGATAACTGCGGGTTTTACAATTTAGGTATTATGTGCCAAGTGTCAGTTGCCAAAACCCCGCGAAAATTATAAAAATTTTATAACCTTTAATTTGTGTACTCTAAGCTTTTTTAAACGGATTTATATGACTTACATGCATGTTTTTTGGGTCGCTGATCACGAATTTCAGAGTGGAATAGCCTGGAAATGTGCGCAGCACCCTTAAATTAGCAAAAAACACCTCTGTTTTCGCAATATTCTTACTGCGAGTGTTAAATTATCATACAAACATATTTTACTTCCACATCCAGTGACAAAAAAATTTAAAAAAAGTTTTATTGTTCAAATAGGCTTAGGATGTCATGAAACGTCGAGATTTTAAGTTTGAGCGAAAAAAAATGTCTGTCTGTCGGTCTGTCCGTAACTTTTTTTGTGCGCACGTTTACTCTGGAACCGTTTAAGATATTGGCTTGAAATTTGGTACGCGTATGTACTTTAACGAGATCTGGAACTAGATTATATTTTCATTTTGTTCCGTTGGGGGTAAATTGGGGTAAATTTGGGGTAAATAGGTAAATTATGCAGGTAAGAGTCCATAAAATTGGTATTTAGTATATATAAGAGAAGCTAGTCTCAAAAAAATTTTTGGCATTAACTACCACTCCCATCCCTTTATTAAAGGGGATGAAGAAAAATGTGATTTAGTGTATGTACAAGAACCAGAAACCTCAAGATATTTTTTTACCTCATCCACCCCCACTATCACCACCCCCACCCCACTACCGATGTGGGGTATCGTTTTATGGGTTTTTGGGATAGAGGATTTCAAATATTATATTATTAAAGTTCCATAAACAATTATTTCCACATACAAAATTTTTTCGTTGTGAGTGACTTGGATAGAGTATCTGGATGTGGATGTAGTGATTCCTTGGGCAGCGGTTTTTTGACTAGTAATTTAAAAATTCATTAGGTTTAATTATAATTTAGCAACATTTTAATATAAGAGTTAATTACAAGCGGTAAAAACTACCCCCAAATTTAAAAAAAAATGAAAATTACACGATATAATTTTTTTAACTTTTTGTCTTTAAACCAATTAACGGATGAAATTCTGACGCATTTTCACTGAAAAAAAAAATTCACCTCCTTACTGTAACTACCCTTAAATAACAATTAACTTGAAAAATAAGTTGCAAAACGGGTTTTCAGTATTATTTTATGATTTTGGATGAGTCAGCTTACAAAAACTTTAGAAACAGAATTTCACCCTACCAAGAGTTGAAACCACCCTTATTTAAGCGTAAACATTTATAGGAAGGATAACTAGGGAGGGTTAAAACTATCCCTAAATAAAAAAAAAATGAAAAAACTTGATATAATTTTTTTTAACTGTTTATTTTTGAATTGAGTAACGAACGACTTTTTTATTTAAAAAATATTATTTTCACATCCTTAAAGATAATAATAATTATTATCTAAGATGGTATTATAGTTAAAACTTACACATTTGTATTTTTTTAATCTCTGAAAATAATGCAAATCGGCCCCTTGTTATTTGTAACATTGAGTACTACAGTACCTAGAGTACTACCTTCAAAATTACCTATTCCAAAGAGAAAGAATAAAATTTTGGTCCCAATTAGTCATTAGTCCCCATTAGTCATCGTTTAGTCTAAATAAAGAATGTAGATTACACTTTTAATTATTAATTGCCGTTGTTAAATTTAGTTAGCTTCAAAAAAATAGCTTTTTTATTAATTATATTAAGGAGGTTCAGGAGAAAAATTTAGCAGGGAATTTTCTGAAATTTTAATGTTATTCTTGAAGTCAAAATACATTTACCTTTTTTACACTCAACTTTTCTCCATATTTTTTATGTTTATTTGTTCGAAGAAATAAAGAATGGGCATTTCTTTATATTATATTACAAATACAAACATACATATCACAAATTGTGTAACTAACAAACAATTATTTGATATTATAAAAAGCTATTTTTTTTATATAACTTTTGTTTTTTTAAATGGAACACCTGTAAATTATTTCATTATTCGATCACAACTTAAATTAGTTATCTAACGATATATCATATTATGTCATATTTAACTCTAGAAAAAGTGGTTAATTTTCGAAAAATTTAACATATTTGTGAGGAGGCTGTGGAAAACAATTAACAACAACAACACTTCTTATAATACAAAATCATTTTGCCAATGGTAGGAAAAACTAAACTACAATAAATGTTCGAATTGTCTTCCATTGAAATCTATGTATATTTATCGTATTTCTAATGTAATGAGAAAGCCATGATAAAAAAAAAGAAAATAGAAATAACCGTAAATGTCAAAAACTAATTTGTGGGTTAATTGTGAGTGAGCATTGTTAAAAATGGTTCAATTTAGTAATGGTGAAAAATATGATATGATAAAGAAGCTAGGTAAGTTATAGACAGCAAAACTGCCAAAAGTGCCGCCTAAACAATATTTTTAGATATCCAGAAGAGAGAGACAGCCAGACATAAAAATATTCACATGGCTACAATAAAATTTAAAAGAGTTTGGATCATTTGTAAAACCTCAAGCAAAAATATATAATAAAGCAGGTAGAGAAACTGTAGAAAATGTTGTTTTAGTAACTGTAAGAGAAAATCCTAATATATCGTCTCGCGAAATACAGGAAAATTTAGGAATCCCAAAAACAACTGCGTGATGTTGGAAAAAAAAAATAAATTCAAACTCTACAAAATTAGGATTAGTCACCATCTCTTCCCAAACGACTTTTGCCAATGGTTTCTGCGTCAGTGCAATGAAGTGCCAGGATTTGAAGGTACAATTATATGGACAGACGAGGCCCATGTAAGCACTGCCGGAATTTTTAATCGGCATAATCACCACCACTGGGCTCATGAAAATCCGCACATAACCGCTACAGTTAATCGTCAAGGACGATTTGGATTTGGTGCATATTATGTTGTGGTTTTCTTGGAAACCAAATAATAGGTCCTCATTTTTTCACGGTAATTTGAATACCGAAAATTGTATTATAGAACCCTTTGTAGACAATATGCCTGTGAGACAATTTCAAAGATTAATTTACCAACATGATGGCGTCCCAGGTCATACGTTAAATGAAACACGAAATTATTTAAATATTAAATTTGGGGAGGATTGGATAGGTATCTATATATCACTCAATTTCAGACCTTAATAAAATTTCAAATTAATCTAAAAATGGTACCATTTCTTAGTGTAGAATCTTTCCTTTTGCAAAATAACCAATTAAAAGTAACTTTTAACATTTAAACTAAGCGGTGGCGCGTAATATAATGACTTTGTTTTACATAGCATAATCTATAGCACAATGGGAGTATATTAATACGTTCAAAGAAATAATAAAATTTAATGGGCATAAGTATTTACCTGTCTAATTAAAACGGAGCGACGATGGCGGAATGACAGTGCTGATTTAAATATTTAAGTTAGCTCAAAGATTTAAATGAATATGTACAGTACAACGTAACTAACTCTAAGTAGTTATTTAACAATGAGTAAATCAATTGACACCTTTTTTTTCACGAGATTCGCCTATATTTTACTACAAGTGTCAACTTTTAAAAATAGAATATACATTTTAAAATAATTTATTATATGCGACTTACGCAAGCACAAAGAAAATATTTAAAGTACTTTTTGTATAATGTAGCAAAAATAAATAAATGTAATGTATGTGATGCGGGCAATTTTTAAACATACTTTAGAAATATTATATTAAAAAGGAACCTAATGAAACATTGATGAAGAATAAAGGGTAATTATTTATTGAACACTGGTTTCTTCAGACCCGTATTCCAGGATGGGCGTAGCCCGTTCTGGAATAATTTTTGCCCGTCCTACGGTAACCGCAGAATATAATGAGGTAGTGGCCAACTACGAATATCTATCTTATTAACAGTTTGTTTGAATACAGTAAAATATTCAGAGGAGGCGGTGCCGCCGTTCGACTAACACTTGACACTCACATTTGAACCACGTATTACTAGAGTAATAAATAAAGCCTATGCAGGTTTCTATCCTTTAGTTAATAGACGTAGCAAGCAGTGGCGGCTAGTGAAATTTCAATTTTTTTTTTCTCGTCTGTGGCGCATGGGACCCATATGAAATATGGAAAATAACATCTAGAGAAGCACTTCTCTAATGACCCTTAAAAAATTTTGAAAAAGCAGTTTGCGAAATTTTTTTTTTAAATTCGGTCTAGGGACTCATGTTTATTATTATTTTTTGTCTTATACATTTGACTTTTCATAAAAATACAACAACCCGTTTTGGAATTTATGAAAATATTTTCATTATTAACTGAAATACAATGAACTGAAATTTTGTAATTTACAATTTAACAAATTACAATATTTCAGAAAAAGATACAGCAAATATTCAAATGGATACTCACAAGGAAGGGTCATTTGGCCACTTATTGTGTTTTTCAGAATGCACCACGAGGAGGCGATCCTTTTTGCATTACGCGTTTTTTTTTTGCTTTTCTTTATTTTTTCTTTTACTTCCACATTCAGTGGAAGTATAGTAACGACAACAAAATTTTGTAAAATTTTTATTGTTCAAATAGGCTTAGAATGTGATGAAAGGTCGAGATTTTAAGTTTAAGCGAAAAAAATTTCTGTCTGTCTGTCGGTCTGTCTGTAACTTTTTTTTGTGCGCACGTTTACTCTGGAACCGTTTAATATATTGATTTGAAATTTGGTACACATATGTACTTTAACGAGATCTGGAATAAATTATATTTTCATCTTGTTCCGTCGAAGGGTTGGGTGGTAAATTGGGGTAAATTTGGGCTAAATACGTAAATCAAGCAGGTAAGAGTCCATAAAATTGATATTTAGTATATACAAGAAATTTTTTGGCATTAGCCACCCCCATTGCCACCGCATTATTAAAGGGGGATGAACAAAATGTGATTTAGTGTATGTACACGAACCAGAAACCTCAAAATATTTTTTTACTTCATCCACCCCCACTACCACCCTGCTACCACCACCCCCACCCCACTACCGATGAGGGGTATCGTTTTATTGGTTTTTGGGGTAGATGATTTCAAATATTATATTATTTAAGTTCCATAAACAATTATTTCCACATACAAAATTTTTTCGTTGTGAGTGACTTGGACAGAAAATCTGGATGTGGAAATAGTGATTCCTTGAGCAGCTGTTTGTTTTTGTCTCATTATTTTAGCAGCCAAAAACACATACTTCATGATTATTGGCACTTCTTTCAATATCGACAATTATTTCATTACCCTCAACCATCTGGATTCCTGCTGCTTCAACTTCTACTGACTCTGTAGATCAAACTTCATCACTTTCATTATTTGAATGCATATAGTCGTGATCACTTGAATGAGGTCTTTTTTGTAGCACTTTGTGCATTCATATTGAATCGGATTTACAGAAACTTCATGAAAATCCGATCCACGTGTCTTTTTACGGAGAGATTTATTACAGACTCGATTTCTTTAATATTAGATGTGATAATCTGCCACCACCATGGTGTTCAGCATCCTAGAAAAAGGGAGATCACTAAGTAAGAATCCCTCAAACAATTATAATACGCGTTTGACCCCGGCTGAGGGTGGTTTTTGGTCGTTTGCGGGAGTGGGTCACCCCAACGAGAAATTCTGCCACCACCACGGTGTTCAGCATGCTCGAAAAGGGGGAGGAGAACTAATCTGGTTGCATCAGGCAATAGTCGGGTTTTCGTCCGACTCACACAATCCACTATTATATGCATATGTTGGATCACGGTTCACATGAATGACTTTTTAAAAACTTTTATTAAATTAAATGGAGCCAACGTTGGCTCTTGGAGAAGGAATATAATAATAAATTAGAAGTGTTGCATTCTAACTGAGTTTAATAACTGACTTTACAAAGCATGTCTAGTCGTATTTATAACATACAGAACCTGAGTAAGAAAAATATAGAACAAAGGAAATGCAATTCGACAGACAGCATAAAATGTGAGAAACAAAGGTGAAATATAATATCTCTAAGATAAGCGATTAATAAGAGAAGTCGTTGTCATGTAATATGATATACCTGTGGAGGTTTGTTATGACTAAGTCTTTATAATAAGCGTATAATTTTATATAACAACTTCCCCCTTAATAAAAAAGTTGATATTATGCAGCAACTTTTGAAAATTGTTAGAAATGTTGAATGAATATAATGCAAAATAAATTGAAACAATGTTGAATGAATACAAAGCAAAATAATAAAATACATAAAAGTTAAAATTGGTAAATGATAATAATAATAAGTGAGTAATACATTACATAAATGTAATGTCGGTAGGATACGAACCTACGCTCCCTAGGGAGCGTAGATTCGTATACTACCGACTGCGCCAATGTTAGATCACGGTTCACATGAATGACTTTTTAAAAACTTTTATTTAATTAAATCTAGCCAACGTTGGCTCTTGGAGAAGGAATATAATAATAAATTAGAAGTGTTGCATTCTAACTGAGTTTAATAACTGACTTTACAAAGCATGTCTAGTCGTATTTATAACATACAGAACCTGAGTAAGCAAAATATAGAACAAAGGAAATGCAATTCGACAATCAGCATAAAATGTGAGAAACAAAGGTGAAATATAATATCTCTAAGATAAGCGATTAATAAGAGAAGTCGTTATCATGTAATATGATAGACCTGTGGAGGTTTGTTATGACTAAGTCTTTATAATAAGCGTATAATTTTATATAACACATATACATATTTGTTTGTCAATTTATGTTGTGTTAGTTTGTTTTTATACATAACAACTAAATGTTCTTATAACTAGTCTATACGCAAGACTATTTTACTGTATTTTTTCTGACTCGTTCTACACCGCAAGGTATCATTGAATAAAGATATTTTATTATTATTATTTATTATTATTATTAATATCGGTGGCATTTTTTCAAATGTGTAACCCGTTCCGACAGCCTAGGCTTTGGATTTGGGGATTTTCTATTATATGAGGTGTGTTTATGTTATTTTTATGGTTCCATGGTTATACATTCCAATATCCATTTAAGTATCCATATTTTTCAGATTTAAAGTAAATTCAGGTTACGCTTACGAAATAAATCATCTCCCATTCAGTAAAAATGCGGATTTATAAATTCAGATACCGCTACTATAATTTATACTGCATGTCAACGCAGCATTATCATTTCAGACTTGCTAGAATTATAAATAGCATTTCTAAAGAAGAGCCCTTAAACATTTAATCAATATTAAGCATACTGCAGGAAGCCAGAACGTGAGTAAATCAAATTCTGACTCTCCGATTCTTGTCACGTTCATCTCCACGTGCGAATTGAAGTTATTTTGGGAGAGAATGGGTTTTTTCAGTAACATACAATTAGTATTGTTTTGTAATGTCATATAAAATGTATATAGTCATATACAGAGTCATGTACAGCATAGCTAAAGATAATAAAAGTCACAGAAATTACAGAGAAAAATGTTTAACGTAAAAAAATAGTACCGAAAATGCCGGTTACTTTATTGTAGGTAATTACTTAGGCTTAGAATGTCATGAAACGTCGAGATTTTAAGTTTGAGCAAAAAAACATTCTGTCGGTCTGTTTGTAACTTTTTTGTGCGCACGATTACTCTGGAACCGTTTAAGATATTGACTTGGAATTTGGTACACGTATGTATTTTAACGAGATCTGGAACAGGATCATATTTTGATCTTATTCCTTTGAAGGGTGGGGGGATAAATTGGTTTGGGTAAATGGGGGTAAATAAGTAAATGAAGCAAGTAAGACCCCATAAAATTGGTATTTAGTATTGTGACGTGCTATTCGGTGAGGCCGAAAAGGGTCACTTTTGGCACCTTAGCAACGGCGGTATCTACGGTGCGGTTGCTCGGGCGCCAGTCCCTCAAACAGCCTGTAAAGTAGGACTGGAGTAACTACAGTGGAGACACGGTAAATTCCAGTTGGTCAATTGGGACCATTAGACTTTCACACACACACAGTAAAACGCACAAGTCGGTAAACAATATCTATTTATTTCCTATATTCTACAATACCAAATTATTTACACTAAATCTACCAATATATACAAGACAAGACCCAAGCTATGATGTGGTTACGGTGATGCTACGACGTTGTTACGGTGATGTTAAGGTGACGCTACGGTGACGTTACGGTAATGCTACTTTTAGCAGGCAGAAGCAAAGCAGCAGTACAACGTGAATTCGGGATAATGGCGGCGATGGGCGGTTGACGGCGCGACGTGACAAGGTGACAGGTTAGATACCAGAAAGGAGCAAGCAAACAACAATTAATGCAACAATAAAAATGGCTACTCTAGGTGTCAGACTTGGCTAATACCAGAAACTCTAAAGCTGAAAAGAGAGATGTGATTAGTTAAAACAAGACGACGATCTGCAGCTCCTAACCTGAAAACAGTTAAAGAAAATAATACGGCCACGTCCCGATTTCTCCGCATTAGCACATACTACGGAGATCCCGGGAACACTTTCTCTGTGTCCAGAGTGTAAGCGCACTAACACATATTACGCATTCCCTGAGCACACCAGAGTTAGCCACGGGAATTAGACTGTTGTCACCTGGATGTGAGCTCGTACCCTGGACCTGAAATTTGGTGGGCGTCCTGATTTCTCCGCATTAACACATACTACGGACACTCCAAAACGCTTTCTCTGAGGGCATAGTGTGCGTGCACTAGCACATATTACACGCACCCTGAGCACACAAGAGTTACGGGACAGTAATTAAAGTTAAATGATAGCCAGATTTCTCCGCACTAGCACATATTACGGAGACTCCAGGAACCTTTAATTTATATTCACAACGTACCCGCATTAGCACATATTACGGATACCCTGAGAACACAACTAGTAAAATAAACACAAAGCAGAATACAAGTTCGAATTATCAGCTAAGCCGCTACCTAATTACTATTATTCTTACTTAGACTGACACGTCCGGTTGGCTTCGGTGCTGCTTACCCATGATACAAAGAATAGAAGGTATGATATTGCGCATGTGGGCGGAGCCAAATCGACAGTTGCTTCGTCACGCGGTGATAATTTTCTACCCGCTTCCTTAAAAGTGAGTTTGCCGATGTCTGTGGAAGTTGTTTTTTGGATTATTTTACTTATTTTAGTGTTCTTGCAATAACCTTTAGTTATAAAAATGCGTTGTGCATTGGTATCATGTAAAAGTGACAATATGTGTAAAACGTATTTATGCGGAGATAAAGCTCATTCATAAAGAACGATGGTTACTAAGAACACTAAGAATCCCTATTTATTCAAAATTCCAATGAGTTCAGGCAAATCCATGATACAAATTCTTTATATCATGAGGAAATCCTATGTAATTTAAAATCCCGCGATCACCGCGTGACGTCTTGCGCCAACCGGACCGAATTTGGAGAACTGAAGATCATACCTTGTGTTCTTTGTATCATGCTGCTTACCGATTGACTTCTCAACTGACTCTTTGGACGGGCTCTAGAACAGAAATATCCAAGCTAGAGTGGGGAAACTCTGTTCCTTCTGCGCACTGGCGATGGCGTAGGCTGGTGCTTTATGGTAATCTTGGTACTTTAATTTTTGTGACATTGTCAGTTAGTTGTCATAATTCATTGGAAGTGTGCCAAACTAATATGCCCCATATAAGTGACTTAGTTAAAGCCGGAGTTATTGCTAAAGCAGAAGATGGATGGTCAATGAGGCAAATTGCACTGCATTATAACATTAACAAAAATTCTGTGTTTAACACTTTAAAGAAGTGGAGAATAAACGGTACGATTAGTAGAAATCCTGGACAAGGGCGACGAAGCATATCAACTCAACAACAAGATTTGCAATTGGTAAATAATTTAGTAGAAAATAAGAAGTATCTAAAAACGAAATGTGAGACCATGGAATGCCCAAGAATTACTGGAAGTAGTAAATAAGGCATGGGAAAATATTATTACTAATGATTATTCTATAAGGTTATTTAATTCTATGCCAAACAGACTTATAGAAGTTATAAATAGAAATGGTGCAATAACGAAATATTAGTTAGTTTCTTGTTAAGTTAGATATCCTTTGTTGCCCTGATCCAGGATTTCTACTAATCGTACCGTTTATTTTCCACTTTTTTAACATGTTAAACACATAATTTTTGTTAATGTTATAATGCAGTGCAATTTGTCGCATTGACCATCTATCTTCCGCTTTAGCAATAACTACAGCATTACAATAAAAAATAAAATAAAAATGTTAACTGTTTTATTTCGGCTACTCATTACATTTTCAAATAAAGACAGATTTACATTAGAAAAAAATAGTTGTCCTATTTAATTTTGCTCACGACAGAACGCGGTTGATGTTGGTTTCGGTCTTGTCACACTTACTCGGTTTGGGGAATCCTGCCTTGGTACGTCTAGCTGCTTGCGGAGCTCGTGAGGAATTGACTTGCCGGTTCTGTTCTCAATAGGTAACTAGCTCGTATCCAGTGTTGTTGGACGCGTCGATCGTAAATGTACGCCCTAGTCTGAAAAAAGTTCGATCTTATCCAATATTATCCGCTCGCTGAAATTAAGTAAAAATGAAACTAGCGTTGCATTTTTTAATATATAAATACATTTCGTTGCAGCTTTTTCTTTTCCTTACTACATAATAATAAATTTATAATAAATCGTGCTGGAGACGTTGCCAAGTATTACTAGGATTATTAGGCACCTATTATTGTTGTCAGCAGCGCCATCTTCATTTTTCCGCTAAACTAAGTGGCCAAATGGCAAGATCGCTAAGCCCAGTGGGTCACGTGATGCGTCACTAACAGCCTTCAGAAGCATGAATAATAAAGACAAGAGACAAGGATTACGGACGTTTACGGGAATTCCAATGAAAACGCATCCGCAAAATGGGAACAATCCAGGTGGCGCTAGTAATACTAGCAAAAATGTCCTTAGCCAATGAGCAGCTCGCGTTCCAGTGTGCTCGTGAGCACTGCGCCATCTCTAACTATCTATAACGTGGGCTTCTTTCTTCCAGTTTCGCGGACATGTTGAAAGCACGGCGTGCGTTATCCTTGTCTTTAGTATTCACGTTCAGAAGCTTGGAGGTCTGTCGATTTCTGCCATGTTGCCAGAGTCATCAAAAGATCCGAAAAGATCCGAAATATCTTAGGATCCGAAAAATATCCGCAGCATGAAAGAAAGTCCGCAAATCGGACTATTATCCGCCAATTAACAACACTGCTTGTATCCCTTCTCTCGGCGGAAAGTGGGGGATATGATGCGCGGAGGCAATGTGTGACGTAGGCGATACCTGTGAAATTTTCGCTATAATCGATTTTGCAGTACAGTTTCGTAAAATGATATATTTTAAGAAATATTGGCAAAGTCCGAAAAGTTGGACTTTTACGGAAATATTCACTTACATTTAACGTCTGGCACCTCTGATTGCTGTAACTGCTTCAGATCGACTGACTGACACCACAGAGAGCGCGAGCTTAGTACGGTCTCTTGGCGCTATGCTGGTGGGGGTCTAGCGCGGAAATGTAGTTTGACGCGGTAATAAATTGTTTTCGTAGCCGGCTGGGTTTAAATAAACAATACAAAATTCAATAAGAATATTTATAATAAAAAACACAGTACTTATTTGGGCCTCGGAATTTGCTTCGTTACAGTATATATAAGAGATGTTAAGGCTTCAAAAATTTTTTTGACATTAGCCACCCTATTATTAAGGGGGGTGTGAAAAATAAAATTGTCATTTAGCGTGGGTACAAGAACCAAAAGCCTCATTTTTTTTATTTTATCCACAGCAATAAATTATTATGTCTTGATAAAGGACTGTGTTTTTAGATATACCTTATATGCTTGGTTTACCTATTCACCCCCCATCTACTGCCCAACTCTTCGACGGAATAAGATGAAAATAATCTAGTTCCAGATCCCGTGGAAGTACATACGTGTACCAAATTTCAAGTCAATATCTTAAACGGTTCCAGAGTAATCGCGCGCACAAGAAAAGTTACAGACAGACCGACAGACAGACACAGAATTTTTTTCGCTCAAACTTAAAATCCCGACGTTTCATGACATTCTAAGCCTATTTGAACAATAAAAATTTTCAAAATTTTTTTTGTCGTTACTATACTTCCACTGGATGCGGAAGTAATTGAAATTCAATGAGGTGCAAAGAAAAATCTTTTTGAAATTTAATATGATGACTATGATGAGTTTTGAGCCCAAAATGAAATATCAAAAAAAAAAAAAAATTAGGGGGCTGGAGTGCGAAAAGAAATTTTTATTTGTTTGCTTTTAACAAAAGCATATGCAGCCACGTGACAACTTTCCCTGAAGGTTCAACTAAAATTTTGAAAATTCGTATTTTTCGTTTCACCGAAAGCAATATGCTTCTTGTTTTTCTATTTGCAAATCTACGAATTAACGCTAAATACTTATCTGGGTTGCATTAATTATATACTTACTACACTATGGCAATCTTGAAGGTCGGTTTCACAACGTAAAATACAATTTATTGATTGTATTTAACGTTTCATTCTGTTTCATTCCTGTGTTTTCGTTGTTACTTATTGGAAATTACAGGCCGCGATAAACCAGTAGATTATGGCGCTTGCTAGTATATTGATACTTAAATGGATTCGTTCGTCTACTTTACCCGATATACAGATACAGATATTTTACTTCAATAAATAAACTAATAACGTATAAAATACATAAATCATTCATAGTTTGTTTTTGATCACGAATATCTAATTTCCTGCGAGCAAACAATTCAAACCGAAGATAAAATATAAACGTAATTATCGTACCATAAATTGTAGATAAACTAAAAATAACTTACCATATTACCACTGATCGAAAGATATATGTACATTGTTTAAGTAGCATCATTACATCGGGAAGAATTGCTCGAGTAATATTGATTTGATCCAATAAAAGGTGAATTAATGATAATAAACTCTGTTAATCGTGCATTACAAAGCAAACGTAATAAATATAAGAATAATGACGCAATAGCTTTCACTTCCAGAACATTGGAAGCTCCTATTACAACTGATGTTACAGTGATTATTTCACTCATTAACGTGATAGCCAAGGAAGCACGTTTTTTGACAACATTGCACAAATCTATTGTCATTATTAGTGGTAAACTAACCTAGATCAACGTTTGACAGTACCAATACGAAAAGTTTATCACTCTAATTTTTTGTGTCGATGCGTCGACAAATACACAGGCACATAAGAAAAAAGTCGAAACCCAGAGAGTAAACCCCCTACCTCGATATATTTTGGGACGCTGAAACCGAATATGATAATAAAAAAGGGTTTTAATTATCCAATTTTCCCCTAACCCCCTTACAACCCTCCTGGGGGATTCAAATTCCACTTGTTCTGGAAATTTGAAAAGTGCGCATATTTTTAGATTTAAAACTGATTTGAACCACCCAGTCACTCCCTAGCACCATATATTTTTAGGTTTTTTTTGGTGCGCTGAAACCAAATATGATGACAAAAACTGATTCAACTACCCAGTCAACTCCTAGCACCCTCTTACTACACCCAGGAGGGTGTTGAAATTCCACTTGTTCTAAATATTTGAAAGTATGTGTAATTTTAGGTTTTGTGGTGCACTGAAACATGGTTATCATGGTTCCCGTCTACGTTACCATGGTAACTATTGTTACCGCTTAGATTACCATGGTTACCGGCTATCTTACCGTACTTCCCGCCAAGGTTGGAGGGGGCTCTCGGTGCCAAGAGACATTATCATAACCTTCAATATTTACTTTCGGTTAATTTGCAATGCGTTTTTTATATTCAAAACTTACAACTTTCGTCCTTTCTTATGCACGGAGACAGTAAGTTCGCCATTTGTCTTTATTTGTTGTTACACATAAGATCGTCAAGGAATATGGTTCAATGTTTTCAAGACTGTATGGCCATTGCTCGTGTATTTGGCAAGTCATTATGAATAATTTTTTTCTGGCCTCATCCCAGCCTATGTTCTCCTTTTATATTTTATACTTCTCATTTAAAGATAAATTTACCCGAAAGGAAGAGAGCTTCCGAGCTTCCCATCTTAGACTCAGAAGGTCGTTCAAAAGCAAGAAAGAGAGTTCGGTATCATAGAAAAAAATAAATTTCAATTTATCACCAAAAAAGATATTATCCCCAGATATAATAAGATTGTGCGATTTCAACCCCCCCCTCTCCCCGGGGGTTGTAATGGTGACCGGGTAATTAGAATCATTTTTAATCATCATATCCGGTTTCATCGCACCAAAAAACCTAAAATTATACATACTTTCATGTGTTTAGATCAAGTGGAATTTCAACCACTCCTAGGGGTTGGGTTATAAAGGTTGCTATAGGGTGACCGGGTGGATAAAATCATATTCGGTTTCAGTACACCAAAAAACCTAAAAATAAACATACTTTTTAAATGTTTAGAACAAGTGGAATTTCAGTTGTAAGGAGGTGCTAGGGGAAAATTGGATAATTAAAACTTTTTTTTTTATTGTCGTATTCGGTTTTGTTTCGTGAAATAATTTTCGCAAATAGGACCACTCGTGCTTTTAAATTTTATCTATAAATTTCTTCTCTAGCTTATTGCTAATTATTAACGTAACTTGTAAATTGTAGTATTTTATTATATACGTAACGTAGTAATATTATAATAATATAAACATAACATAAACACTCCACATAAGTTGACTTCTCCCAATTTCAAAGCCAAGTCTGTGTGGATTATATAGGCTAGGGACAAGTTAAACACAGCTTCCAATGGATTATAATAACATGATTATAAAATAATTATCACAAATAAAATACAAATGCCTGCCGAGAAGGCCAAACATTTTTGCGTAAAAATTTTTGGAAAACCAAAAACAAACGCTCAAAATTAATCATACACAATGCATTTTTTGCAATATTCAAAAATGATATTTGCCCTCCCAGGAATGCCCAAGCAATAACTTTCACCAAACGACCTTCCCCTACTAAAAATTTTTGCAAAAAAAAAAAATTTTAAAAACGACTCCTAAATACAACAAAAGTGAAACAATACATCTCCCTTCTTACATCCTTTTACCCGCTCCACGTTCCCGTAAGATTGTAGGAATACTTTACACAGTATCTCATCACTACATGTCACACAAAAAAATGGCAAAATATGATAAGTGGATGTCGTAAACATTCACCCAACATTTTAAATTTTTTAATATAACTAGAAATGTCGAATTCTTAAATTATCCGAAAAATGTTACCGTGACATCATCGTTCGTCTGCAAAAATGCAAATATCATTTCAATCAACAATCATCTGCTGATTTTGCGCGATACCTTAGACACAACTTTAAAGTGAGAATACGCATTCGCATTAGTTTCACAGTTTCATGATTTTTCATTTTCTGGTTTCATTCAATAATTTTGGTAAATAAAAAATAAATAATAATAATAAATTTACTGCTTTTTTAATGGGAAAGCTATTTTTTTTTTGGTGTTTATTCTAAAGAGCACTTTACATGATGAACATGACATGAAAATCGGCCGAAACGCAGGGTTTTTAGTGTTTACAGTGACGGAGAGAGAATGTTATGGTGGAAAATTTCAATTTTTTTTTGAAAAACTATGCATTTGCACCGAAAACTGATTTCAGATTCGTAGTCTACGACCCTAAATTAGTGTATCCAGAAAAAAATTCGCAAAAATTTCGATGCCCCGGTAAAATGCAGAATTACCTTTTTTTTGTTTATAAAGTTTACTAATACAGTGTGTAATCAGTTTCATGTCATTAAAAAAAAACTGGTGGTGGGGAACGACTAAACTAACAAAAAACCTTAACATGGTCTAAAGCCCATAGTTTTAGAAAAAAAAATAAACAAAAATTTCGAAAATCTTCAGTAAAATTGTTTGAGAACTGCTGGAATGTTGGGATAGGCTTTTATCTTCGCGTATGTCGGCGCCTCTAACCAGCAAATACGCTAATACGGCTCTTTCGCAAAGTGTCGCGCTCCTTTGTTAGAGACCGCGTGTCGGTGAGGGTGTTGTAGAATTCTCCAAAATCGTCCTAAGTTGAAGACAGAATCAAAATTCGACTTAGGCAAAAAATTTCATTTAAAGACATTTTTAAGAGTCTGCAGAGGCACAGATCAGTCCAAGGACCGTTTTGTGTTCTATAAGGCGTTGGAAATGACCAGGTGAAAATTCGAAGAAACATCGAATTTTCACTTAGGAAAAATGTTTTTGGTTCAGGATATGAGAGCAAAAGTATATAATGTCAAAGATTTATGAATAATATACTTTTTCAAAGGTACCACAAGTTGGACTTTGAAAAATAATATTTTTGAAAAGGCGTCGAAATTTGGCTCAAGAGTCGATTTATCGAAAGTACGCCAAAATTTTACTTGCAGACTAATTTTTCAAAACTGCGTCGAAATTTGACTTGAGAATCGATTTATCAAAAGTACGCCAAAAAATTTCACCTGCAAATTAATTTTTCAAAACTGCGTTGAAATTTGGCTTGAAAATCGATTTTTCAAAAGTACGCCAAAATTTCACCCGCAGATTAATTTTTCAAAACTACCTTGAAATTTGGCTTGAAAATTGATTTTTCAAAAGTACGCCGAAATTGGTCTTAAAATAGATTTTTCAAAAGTACCACAAAGTCAGTTTAAAAAGTACCACGAAAATATACTGAAATATTTTTTATTTTTTTATTCCTCCACCAAAGACATTGACCTTTGATGTACGGTCATTGAAAGCCCAATTCTAAAGTATGAGCATAAAATTTTAGCGATGTACTACATCCAAAAGGCAAAATAGAAGATTTTGACAAAGCCGGTGTAGTGCCGATAAGCAAAAATTAATAAAAATCACTGCACATGCACAAGGCCGGTTTCTCGCATAAAGAGAGTTTGGATTGACTCAGCGGCTCGCAATTTGTTCAAGCGCGTTGAGTGGTCCAGACAAAGCAATGGTAGAAAAGCCAATAGCAGGGCTTTCCAAATGACAAAGTTATAGAGGAAAACGCCTTGTGCATAAAAAACCAAAAATTCAATTTTGCATAAAAGTCGCTCGAAGATGGGTTGCTGCCATATCGATAATATTGAACAACTGTATAGGAGCAAGTAAATCGTGGACTGATCGAACGCTGTTAAACTTATGCAGTTATAAGTCCTCACGAATATGTTTGAGTACGTGAATCTCCACGATACAAGAACTTTAAAGCTAAGTAGTCTCTAGCGAAACTAAATTATTCATTTAGTAAAACTTTTTTAAGTTAATATCAGTCAGCCGTAATTATGAAATTACAAATAGTCTCAGACTTCTCTAAAAAGCTCGCATTTTGATTCTGAGAAGGTATGCATGAATCTTTTCTACCGAATCGATCGTTAGCGTAAGCGCTCTCGCTTGTATGGTCTGAAAGCCATTACCTTGATTGGGGAAGGCACGATTCTTATCTTGAGAATTTTGTATAACCATTTCTGTTAAATAAACGGATTCTTTGAACTATTGTTTCTTAATTGATCTTGAGGCCTGTTGACGGTCTATAATCCCTGGAACATTCGTATCGAAAACCGGATGTGTCGAGTTAATTCACATTAACACTCGACCTTCTGGTTGCTTTACGCAGGTTCGATAGGGATTTTTTTATGCGTTTTTTGAGAAATCCCTGAGGGTAGAATCCGTTATTAGCAGATCAAAACGTGGATACCGCGTACAAAAATTAATCCCTCCGCAGAGAAATTCTCGGTTGGGATTTTTTTATGCAAAAATTCGGGAAATTAAGAGGTACCTAAACCTAACGAGGGAATTCAGGTCCAGAGAGAGCGTCATTGCCGATCTGTGGCTATCGAAGTTAATAATCACAGTTTTTTTATGGCTTTTTAAAACTAGGTAAGGTAAAGTCTTTAGCGGTGTGGTATTTTAGTTTCTGTGGGCATTTCGTTAAGTACACACGTCATTTTATTGATTTACCGTTCAAGTCGTTAAGTTCTTGATTACATACAGACATTACTTGTTCGTTCTTTTTTTGTTTGTTTTGGATTTTGGAGCAAGTTTTTATTTTCTTTATTGACAACGTTAGTTAATAGTTTAGTGTGGTATATCAATGTGCATAGAAACCATAAAAAATGATCCTAATTTACCAAATGTGTTGAACGGAGTGCGTATGTCCTTAGTTCGACGTGCCGAAAAGTGTATTGATGCAGACGGAAGCCATTTCGAACAATTTATGTAAATCAACTTTATTGGTAAGTTCTCGATTTATAAAATAATTTTAGTTTTTGATACCTGATCGGCAATTCGTTAAATAAATCAGATTTTTTCCTAACTTAAAATACACATAATTTCGTTATCGTATCTCTCTCTTCATTTCCCAATGTCATGCAATAATTATTCATTTTTTAAGCTTTTAACCCAGAACACACATTTAAATCTGATAAATTATAAACAACAATAAAAGCTCCAATATTTTGTTCTAAATTAAAAAAAAAAACACACATGTAAAGAAATGCTGCGTTTAACTTCTACGTCCATCATTTGCTTTTGCAGTTCCGTAAAAAGAGATAACGAATTGTTTGCATTTTTATAATTGGTTCGGTTAAGGCGATCATCAAAGGTACCGCCCTTCTTTGCTTTGAACAGCGGGCCGCCGAGAACGATTCGGTCTGTAATCTTTACACTTTTTTTATGACAATTTAAAAGTTGTATAATTGGGAACTACTACACGTCCATTGACCCAGAAAGGTAGTGGTTCTCAAATGTTTCCTACCCTAATATTCGAATTGTTAACCTAGGTCATTACCAGTTTTTTTTAATGACATGAAACTGATTACACCCTGTATATATTTTATAATAATATATCTAATGCTTTGAAATATGAGATATATATTACAGACATTCAAATTTTGTAGTAATTTTAATAAAGGGCATAGCCGGGTAAGAATGGTGTGACTGCCCCCAAGCGTCTGGCGCTTATATTTGTGCAGTAGGAAGCAATCTTGGAAAGTAGCAATTTCACAAAATATTAGCCCGAAAAAGGGACCGGTTTGAGGTGAGTAAGGGAGGGTTGATTTTAGCAAAACTATTTTTTTTCTAAGAAACGGCGCATTCAATCGTTTTGTAAAAAATATGTGTTAAAGACCTACTGAGAAAGTACTAAATAAAAAAGCAGTGCTCAAATTCCGAAAACAGATACAGTAAAAAAAACATATATATTAATTTCAATTTTTTTTTAGGGTAACTTATCCCTGGGGTACCAGCCTGAATTTTTTTCTGTAGCATGTCTAGGGACTCACTTATGTTACGTTTTTTTCCCAGTTTTGTGCGAAGATTACGCCATACTTAAAAAAAATGCCGAAGTGTGCAGTGTCGTATGCATATTTTGTCAACAATTAACCCCTTGCACGTAAAGAAGGCCAAAATGCAAAGTAAATATGGATACCTGAGTAGTGTATACATACTAGTGATTAGTGATTATGGAAATGGTGAACGTTGTAAGAGAAACCAATATAACGCTGCAACGCTGACAGTTAATTAGGTGATCAATAGAGTTTAACTCTCTTGCGCCGCAAAAATCAGTTTATGGCCGGAATGTTAAATATCATTAAGGGTAAAAACTAAAGTCAGCGGTACTATCGATATTACCGTCGGCGGGGATAAGAGCTTGGTCTTAACAGTCTTGTGTTGTTAATAATTTGCAGCACTAAATCGTAGCATTACTAACCTGTGATGGATATGAATGTTAATCTTCCTCACTGTCATCTGCAATCACTGCACTCATGCTATCCTTCTGAAACAATAGAGAAAGAACTTCCGCCGGTTTGGGTATGCTTGATAGATATCGTCCTTGCGAAAGATAATGCACGACAGCAGCTACATGGGAACAACATCCAACAGTTCGATTCCCACTGGCACATTCAAAGAAATTGCAAAACTGCCTTTTGTAGATATTTCCAGCAAAGATGTACTGGACTTCCCAGAAATGACGGATTTAAAACTGTTTTTTACCGGATCGTATCAATATAAACAAACGATTTCGTACCTCGAAGTCATAAATGAAGACGGAACACTTAATCTTCAGTACGCTAAGGACCAGTCCAATGTACTCAAAATACAAGTTTGTTCACGTCACATCAAAACGAAGGTTTACCGATGTTTCCTCGACTAAGTTCCTCACAGTGTCGGCGTTAGAAGACATTTCTGTGAATGTGCCAATGGGTATCAAACTGTTGGATGTTGTTCCCATGTAGCTGCTGTCGTGTATTACCTTTCGTACGGATGATAATCTAGCAAGCATACCTAAACCGGCAGAAGTTCTCTCCCTATTGTTCCAGAAGGATAGCATGAGTACAGTGATTGCAGATGACAGTGAGGAAGATTAACATCTATATCCTTCTCAGGTTAGTAATGCTACGATTTAGTGCTGCAAATTGTTAACAACCAAGCTCTTATCCCGACGGTAATATGTGAATAATGACAGTCTTTGACAAGGTACTCCATAGTACTGCTGAGTTTAGGTTTTACCCTTAATGATATTTAACATTACGGCTATAAACTGATTTTTGCGGCGCAAGAGTCAACTCTATTGAGCACCTAATTAACTGTCAGCGTTGCAGCTTTATGTTGGTTTCTCTTACAACGTTCACCATCTCCATAATCACTAGTCACTAATATGTATACACTACTCAGATATCCATATTTACTTTGCAGTTTGGCCTTTTTTACTTGCAAGGAGTTAATTGTCCACAAAATATGCATACGGCACTGCACACTTCGGCATTTTTTTTAAGTATGGCGTAATCTTCGGACAAGACTGGGAAAAAAATATAACATAAGTGAGTCCATAGACATGCTACAGAAAAAAATTCAGGCTGGTACCCCAGGGATAAGTTACCCTAAAAAAAATTTGAAAATAATATATATGTTTTTTTTACTGTATCTGTTTTCGGAATTTGAGCATGATTTTTTATTTAGTACTTTCTCAGTAGGTCTTTAACATATATTTTTTACAAAACGATTGAATGCGCCGTTTCTTAGAAAAAAAATAGTTTTGCTAAAATCAACCCTCCCTTACTCACCCCAAACCGGTCCCTTTTTCGGGCTAATATTTTGTGAAATTGCTACTTTCCAAGATTGCTTCCTACTGCATAAATATAAGCGCCAGACGCTTGGGGGCAGTCACACCATGCTTACCCGGCTATGCCCTTTGTTATTGCTTGCTTGCCTTGCAATCCAAAGATCGTGTGTTCAAATCTCAGACAGGTTGAATGTCTTTTTTTTTCCAATTTTTTTTCATATATTTTTTTCACAACAAAGTTGGTGTCACAAAATTAAGGATGTCCAAAAACTAACATTATTTACAAGAAAACTGCGAAGAGTATCCTATAGAATGTGTAATAATTGGCGAAGAGTACGTTTTTAGCTTGTTTTCTTTTGCAAAAGAACACGCAGTGAAACTTTGTCACTTCTGTAAAATGCAGATGCAAACTGAAATGAAAACATACCATCTGGCCTTCATTTATTTATAAACGCGGGAATACTTCAAGAGAAATGATTACCAAATGTACCATAATAAAATTTATGATTAAAATATTTAAACCAGTAAAAAATTCTTAGAAAATATGTAAACGGGTAGTTATCTGCAAAGTTTTACCTGTTTGCGGCACCTGTTCCCGTTCTTTGATTTATCTGAAATTTTCATAGTAATTATTGGAACATTTTCATTGGATGATTAAACAAAAAAGTTTATCTCTATAGAGATGGGCCACCCTAGTTCTTCACTTTTTACTATGAATACAGATTTAAATACGAAGAGAGAACTACTTCAAATAAACGTATACTGGTTCAAGTACACACTTGTCTGTAAGTGATCACTTTAGAAAACATGTAAGTAGATTGTTTTAAAAGCCACTACCCTATTAAGTTGTAGACTATCAGAGAGTTTCTCCTTTGTAAATTGGTCTCGAGACAGATGTTCTGAGGAAGCTTGTGACAATGAATAGAAGGTATATTGATAGTGATTGAATTAAAGCTTCGAAGTAAAGGAACAGTAAAACCTGAAAAAACTGAATATTTTTGGTAAATATTTACCTCGCTATCGTGTGTTCATTATATCACCTACGTCACAATTTTATCAATAATAAAAACAGTTATTTTCTGCGTTGATTGGTTCCGTTATAAACAAAAGTACAACGTACCGTTTTGACATTCGTCAATACCGTATAAAAATAGTTTTTTCATAAAACCATAATTCCTTTGCAGGTGTCTGTCGATAAAACTTTAATAGAAAACTGTAGCAGTTGTTATTGATTTCCAGTTTACTACATGTCGCTTTCATGAATTATTAAGGACCTTGGTTGAAGAAAAACTGATCTAGATGCTTCTGTAAATACCTTTAAAGAGATGTTGATTGATATCAAAGACAAGCCTTTTTGAAAAAGCCCGAATGCAAAACATTTTACTTAGTGCATTTATTAAATGTATGATCCTCGAATAAATTAATTAAAGTATTAAATTTGTAAAATGAGCACTAACTTGGATCTGTCCTGAGAGAAAGCCAAATGGAACATAGTGTCAAAAAATAGTATCAAAAACAAAGGTATATCGTACGCATTAAACTAAGTAAAAGTTCGTATAAACATAATCTCTAAAATGGAAATGAAGGAGATACAGTCTTTTGAAAGTTAACTCTATTTAGCTAAAGCAAATATTGCATCTGAAATAATCAAAAAACTACCTAAGCTTCGGGAACAGCTTAATATTTTCATGCATTTTTTTTAAGTATGAACAATTTTTTTTTAAATAGCTATCAACATAGTTTTTATAGTAAATGGTTACAGTTAACGATGAAAGATGATATAAAATTTTATAGAAAATTCTTAACTTTTGAGAAATGCGAATCAATATTCTGAAGGAGAACCACGCAAAAAACTTTGGATGAAAAGATTTTCCTACTCAGCACACGTTACTCATTAGAATGAATTTAAAGGGCTAAAACAAAAAGTAAAAATTGATTTCTTCTAAGAGATATTGCCAATGGCAATTCCAGAGCGAAGATCGCAAGACTCCTCCAATTGTTTTTAATGCATTTTTGTGATTCGGCTATACGCCAGAGGGAAATAATGTGACTTTTTTTCACTTTTACCACAAACGTATATTTTACGAACAAGAAATAATGAAAAAAAAAGTAGTTCTTTTTTAATAGCAGAAAAAAATAATTTGTACAAAATGTTAGTAATTTTAATAAATAAATAATTTATTATAAAATTATTTTAATAAGAACTTTACGTATGCCTAATAAGTTAATTTTAAATAAATGCTTTAAAATTAGACGAAGTGACGCCATGGGGGAAAATAAGGAAAAATTCTTGAATCTCAACAACATATGAAAAGAGAAACAATAAAAAAAAAGAGAAATACTTTAAATAAAAGTTGCTTTTAAATAAAATAAAACGCTAAAAATTAAATTAGATTACCTCTTTAACCATGGATGCACTAGATAATTACGAATTTCAAAGTTGTAAGTTTTGTTACTTTCAAGCCGCAGTTGAGTTTCCATACAAGTTGCCAAAGGAGAAGTCGAATAGAAAATGATTTGTTTTAGGCTCTACCGGCGTAAAGTAAATTTCAAAAGTGCGGAAGAAAAGTTGCCTAGGAGCAAACAATATCAAGAAGAGTTAACTTTGAAATAAAAGAATTTATTTGTATTAAATTTTAAATGTATAAGAAAATGATAGAATCCTACTATAGCATTGCCAGCGCATCAATTGCTGGGATATATAAAGATTAAAATTATTCGAAGTACGTTAATAATAAGAATAATAATAATATATTTTTTCTACCCTCTACTGTAAAGAACTCCGCAGAATCCTTATGGGAAATGGCTTTCTGTCAAACTCGTTGAAACTCTGGATTCTGGTAGTTCTTGATGTGTAGAAAAAAGTTCTCAAGGGCACTAAGCGAGGGGGCAACCGCTGGCGAAATTTTGTACACCTAATACCTATTCTAGAAAAATACCCTTTATTTCCCCTTTAATTCCTTGTATTTCCCCTAATTCCTCCTAATACCTTAATATTTTCTAGATTATCTTGGGAACGGTGCACTTTTTGATAAAAATACCTATATACAAAATTGTTCCTTATAAAATTCTCTATCAAAAATGTCTCTACACTTTTTTCCTAAAATTAATAGTACCGTGGGAAATAAGGCGCACACATAAGGGTTGGTTCCGGTCAACACAATAAATTGTAATCTTTACTATAATCTACTTTAAAGTTCAATACTTAACGCTAAAGCAGTAGCTACTAAAGTCCCCCTAAAATTATAATAAATTTCTCTCACCCCTATAAAATAACGCGATTTTTGATGAAGCGAGAATATTGTATACCGGGTCGCTCAGCCGATAGGGACACTGTTGTAACTTTTGAATGGGCGAATGGATTTTTTTCAAATTTTATGTAGTGATATGGGATATAATTTCCAATTATATAATGTAAAGAAACAAAATGGCCGACTTCCGGTTTCGATTTTACCCGAAAGTGGATTTAAATTACCCGGTTTTTACGTAAAATCCCGCATATTGGCAGCCCTGAACAGCGTTTACAGCAAGCTCTAAAATAATGCAGTGACCTTGGGTCGTCTCAGATGTAGTGGGAGAAATTGAAATTTTTTACATTGTGTTGGTGTATAGATATTTATACTTTTTTCGCGTAAAGACAGCTTTGGAAATAGCCATACGGATATTCAGCGAATTATATGACCTGCGCTGATTACATTTGCGCCTCATTTACCAAAGTAGCATGCAATTTTTGAAACTATGAATTTTGTCCAATATATTACAATTTTAACTATTATATTACTGAAGTATTACAAGACATTGTGTAAAGTTTTAATAATGAAAAAGCTAGTCATGGAGAAATTGTAGACGTAGGAGAGCGATTTGTTCTAGCTTTGTTCTAGATGTATACAGATTCATGACTTTTAACAAACTTGTTGGTAAAGTGAACAATACTGTAATATTATCAAAACTACCAACAACTTCTGCTGCTGCTCGGCAACACTCATATCGCATTTTTTACCAAATTCAAACATGGGAAAACGTTGCGCTAGAAGCTACTGATTGGGATAGAAAAAAGTTGGCGGTATATTAACCGGAACTATGACAACAAAAGAACCGGCTCCCGAATCTGTTATAACACTAATTTCTTGTTCGTGCAAATTAGGGTGCGAAAACAGGTGCAATTGCAAAAGATCAGGCTTACGCTGCTCCACAATGTGTTACCATTACCACGGACAAGCATGCATAAATGTCGAATCTATGGAAGACGATGAAGATTAATTAACGTAGTTAACCTTTTGATAATTAGTGGATTCGGCCTACAGGGGACACCACCGCCAAGTACTTTACCTCTAGGGTGGCGTGGAAACAAGTACAATATACAATATTCTCGCTTCTTTAAAAATCGCGTTATTTTATAGAGGTGACAGGGTGGAAGTGGTACGTTTATTATAATTTTAGGTGGAGTTTAGTAGCTACTGCTTTAGCGTTAAGCATTGAACTTTAAAGTAGATTATAGTAAAGATTACAATTTATCGTGTTGACCGGAACCAACCCTTATGTGTGCGCCTTATTTCCCACGGTACTATTAATTTTAGGAAAAAAAGTGTAGAGACGTTTTTTATAGAGAATTTTATAAGGAATAATTGATCAATAAGTGCACCGTTCCCGAGATAATCTAGAAAACCTCAAAATGGGGATGGAAACGGCGTCCTAGGGGATGAAGCACACTATTTAGGGGTGGGAACTTTTCGGTTTAGTAATTTTTATGCTATCCTTAACATTTCTACCAATTTTCAAAACTTTATGAATTTTGTCAGATATAAATCGTTATATTACTGAACTAGAAGTCCATAGTATCACCGGTAGTTTAATTAAATTAAATATTTTTTTCTTTACTAGATATTTTTAGCGCTAATCTCTGCGCTAATGTTTTTACAACACTGACGTCCTTTATATAAGAATTGATAAACATTCCCTTTCAATATTTTTACGCTCTAATTCCCTCCTAATACCTTTTATTTCCTCTTAATTCCCTTCTAATACCTCGTAATAATATTTATTTCCTCCAAATTGCCCTGTAATTCCCTTAATACCTAATAATTCCTTCCGAAATACCTTCAATTCCTTCCTAATTCCTCCGATTTGTACACTATTTCCCCTCAGCGGTTGCCCCCTCGGCACTACATGTTAAAAACTCATGGTTTTGAGAAGTAGCCCTCTGAAGTTAAACTTTACGTGCATTCTGCAGCATAATTAAATCCTTATGGGAAATGGCTTTCAGTCAAACTCTTTGAAACTGGGAATTCTAGTAGTTCTTGATGTGTAGGATTTAACTAGGTTGCGGAATGCACGCAAAGTCCAACTATCTCAAAACAACGAGTTTTTTGGACTTAGTGCCCTCGAGGACTTTTGTTCTACACATCAAGAACTACCAGAATCCAAAGTTTCAAGGAGTTTGACTGAAAGCCATTTCCCAAAAGGATTCTGCGGAATCCTTTGTTGTTTTCTGTACAGTCTGTAGAATGGATAAGTAGGCAATTCCAGTTAATTGAACTGATATATTTCATATACTATCTAGGATGGATAGGAAACCGACCAATCACAGTTCGTGTATTAAGTACATAGGCAACTATTCGTTTTAAAAAATTCAAGTTAGAGGGAAGCTATCAAAGTAATTGTAATTGTAATTGGGTGTATTTGTGTGATGTATTAATGTTTTTCTAAAATTGATCAAAAATGTCTACTTTTTCGGCACAATTTCAGATCCTAAAATACGCGATTCTAGTATTTTATTCCGTTGCTAGACAACTATCAGAAAACAGTCCGGAGAAGCTACTTTTCCATCGGAAACAATTTACATCGTCGTCCGGGAATGTGTTGCTTTTACTACTGTATGCAAAATGTACTATTAATACATTTTTTTTAAAATTTGTAGTTTTTTCTTAAGCTGGTCGTAGAAAAAGTATACTGTACAACTTGAGTGGATTATACATATCGCACTCGAAAGATTGAACACTCCGCCTATGGCGTCGTGCTAAGACTTTTTCTCGTGTTATATGAATATCATACCCACTCTTGTTGTACAAACTACTATATTCTTCGTCAATGTACATATAAAATAGATACATGTCATATACATATCATATCATAGACAGATTCAATAATTCTGCAAATAAAAGGTTAATGTAATTTTCAGTCGCGTAGTTATTTTCACTTTGATCTGATATTGCGTCATAATGTAAATATACCTAACAAGATAATATAAGAAAAAAGGTAAAAAAGAGAGAAATAAGAGGGAAAAAAGAGTAGAAAATCGGAAAAACATATGTTCAAATGTATTTTGATTATGTATTGATTTCTAATGTTTCATATTCGCTGTAATTTTTTGTTTTTGTTTTTTTTTTGGATTTTTCTCAATTTTTGAACTTCCCGCTACAACCTCTCTGCCATAAAGACTTCTTGCATCTGTATAGTGCACTCTAACTGAGGTAAAGGTCATTTTTTTTTGGTGCAAGAATGTTATAAAATATAGGGAAGTTTAGTTTTTAAAATGGGTTATGCTCCATTTTGCTTCCGATTCTGATACTCAAGCGAGGTCCAATGTGTTTGTCTGTCAAGTATATCATGCTCCAAGAAAGTTATCAATGAGATAAGATTGAACAATTGCACGAATCCATGGTATAGTACTTATGAAAATTGACTCATTACTCTAGTGCTTCATTACATCCCGAGACAAATATATCGTGGATAGGCCACCATAATCTTTATTGCAACTACCTTTTGAGATGAAAATATTCTTATATAAGAATAGAAACTTGTGAAAAGTACGAGTTATAACGGCAGATATGCAATATATGAATTGTGAGAAAGTGAGTATACGTCGACTATTATTGTAATAGGAAGGAAGTATTTACATCTTCTCCTTATCCAAAATAAGAACCTTTCCGTTCCGATTATATCACAAAACGCGAGGCAAATATGTATTTAAGCGTCAAGAAACGCATTATTGGCCTGTCAGCTTTTATTAATACACCACAGTGATTTATCGTCGTCAGGATATCCTCAGGATATCCCGCATTCATGAGGAACTTTGATCTGTTGTTTCGAATACATTGACTCCCCAGCTTTATTATTATCACACGTTTGAACGCATTTTAATATACTAATTGGCAAATATTTAAACGAACTCTTTTGAAAAGCCATTTTATGCACAAAGGGAATACTAGTAATATTAAATATATAAAACAAGGTTTTTTTTTTATATAATTTTCGAGGGATTATTTTAATGATACCAATCCCGGAAAATGTATTTTCGGAATTTTTGTCTTTCTGCCTATCTAATTGCTGCAATGCGCTCCTATCCCACAGCATCTATGGAGGCTGGACTTAGTTCCTTTGCATTTGCATGTGAGGAAGGAGGCAGAACTTAGTGTCCTAAGGATGCATCAGGAACTAAAATTCAGATCAGGTGACATGGTTGGTCATTTAAGGATTTTGGAGCTAATCAAATTTGAATCCATGACCAAATCCACTGACTCAAAGCCAATCAAGCATAACGGTGACTGCCCGTATGCTGTGCTGATTGAAAGCCGTCAGGCGAGCAGGGTCGAAGTACTGCGGTTGGAGAAAAAGTCACTCGTCTGGTATACAGATGGATCCAAGATGGATGGAGGGGCCTAGCGGGGCCTAAATGCAGGCCATCTAAACCCCTTAGTAATGTAGAAGAACGCACTACCGGGCGTCAAAATGACGCGACACCAATTTATTTCTCAGGGGGCGCCAGTCGCGTATTACCCCGTTCTTCTACCTCCCAGGCGGGTTCGAGATAAGATGCACTTCGGTAGCCGAGTAATGGACCAAGGCTGCACTACCACAGATCGGAAACGACGCTCTCTCTGGACCCGAATTCCCTCGTTAGGTGTTTAGGCACCTCTTAATTTCCTGAATTTTTGCATAAAAAAATCCCAACCGAAGAATTTCTCTGCGGAGGGATTAGTTTTGGTACGCGGAAATCACGTTTTGGTCTATTAATAACGGAATATATTTCTCAAAAAACGCATAAAAAAATCCCTATCAAACCTCCGTAAAGCAACCAGAAGGTTCCGATTATAGACCGTCAACAGGCCTCAAGATCAATTAAGAAACAATAGTTCAAAGAATCCGTTTATTTAACAGAATTGGTTATACAAAATTCTCAAGATAAGAATCGTGCCTTCCCCAATCAAGGTAGTGACTTTCAGACCATACAAGCGAGAGCGCTCACGCTAACGATCGATTATAACGATCGATTAGGTAGAAAAGATTCATAATTAACTTCTCAGAATCAAAATGCGAGCTTTTAGAATCATTTCAGACTCTGGGTAAATGAATAATTAAGGCTGACTGAAATTAACTTAAAAAAGTTTTACTAAATGAATTTAGTTTCGCTAGAGACTACTTAGCTTTAAAGTTCTTGTGTCGTGGAGATTCACGTACTCAAACACATTCAGAGGACTTATTACTGCATAAGTTGAGTGGCGTTCGATCAGTCCACGACTTACTAACCCTTATCACAGTCGTTCAATATTGTCGATTTGGCAGCGTCTCACCTTCGAGCGACTTTTAGGCAAAATTGAATTTTTGGATTTTTATGCACAAGGCGTTTTTCTCTATAACTTTGTCATTTGACATTGGCTTTTCTACCATCGCTTTGTCTGGACCACTCAACGCGTTCGACCAAATTGTGAGCCGCTGGGTCAATCCAAACTCTTTCTATGCGAGAAACCGGCCTTGTACATGTGCATTGATTTTTATCAATTTTTGCTTATCGGCACTACGCCGGCTTTGACAAAATCTTCTATTTTGCCTTTTGGATGCAGTGCATCGTTAAAATTTTATGCTCATACTTTAGAATTGGGCTTTCAATGACCGTACCTCAAAGGTCAATGTCTTTGGTTGAGGAATAAAAAATAAAAAATAATTTAAATTATATTTTCGTGGTACTTTTTAAACTGACTTTGTGGTACTTTTGAAGAATCCATTTTAAGACCAATTTTAGCGTACTTTTGAAAAATCGATTTTCGAGCCAAATTTCAAGGTACTTTTGAAAAACTAATCTGTGGGTGAAATTTTGGCGTACTTTTGAAAAATCGATTTTCAAGCCAAATTTCAAGGTACTTTTGAAAAGTTAATCCGCGGGTGAAATTTTGGCGTACTTTTGAAAAATCGATTTTCAAGCCAAATTTCAAGGTACTTTTGAAAAGTTAATCTGCGGGTGAAATTTTGGCGTACTTTTGAAAAATCGATTTTCAAGCCAAATTTAAATGCAGTTTTGAAAAATTAGTCTGCAAGTGAAATTTTGGCGTACTTTCGATAAATCGATTCCTGGGCCAAATTTTGACGCCCTTCCAAAAATATTATTTTTCAAAGTCCAATTTATGGTACCTTTGAAAAAGTATATTATTCATAAATCTTTGTCATTATATACTTCTACTCTCATATTCTGAACCAAAAACATTTTTCCTAAGTGAAAATTCGGTGTTTCTTCGAATTTTCACCTGGTCATTTCCAACGCCTTATAGAACCCAAAACGGCCCTTGTGGACTGATCTGCGCCTCTGCAGACTCACAAAAATGTCTTCAAATGAAATTTTTGCCTAAGTCGAATTTTAATTATGTCTTCAACTTAGGACGATTTTGGATAGTTCTACAACAGTAACACGCCCAATAATCTTCCAGGCAGAAATCCATCGGTGTGCCCAGAAATGCCTCCAGAGGCACTCAAAGGGCAAAGATCTATATACTTTCAGATAGCCAGGCAGCACTAAAGGCTTTCAAGTACTACACCTTCGAGTGTAAAATTGCAGACAATCCCTGAAACAACTGGGAAAAAATAACAAGGTTACCTAGATGTGGGTGCCAGGGCATGAGGGAATAGAAGACAATGAATTAGCTGATAGCTTCGCTCTGACCCGAGCTGTTCTGTGGCTTATCTCAGGGACACACGGAGATGATCCAAAAATGGGAAAAGAAACAAAAGAAGTCCTACTGGAGGAATACTCCGAGCCAAATACAAGCGAAAAGGTTTATAACCTATTCGACAAAGAATGCTTGTCGCACTCGAAAAGTCCGACCTAAGGCTGATCACAGCTTTCTAACTGGCCATTGCCCCTTGATATGTCATATTAAGAACATGGGCATGGCAGGAGACGACAAATGCAGATACTGTGAAGCTGCAACGCCACTACCGATGTGGGGTATCGTTTTATGGGTCTTTGGGGCAGAGGATTTCAAATATTATACTATTAAAGTTCCATAAACGATTATTTCGACATACAAAATTTGTTCGTTGTGAGTGACTTGGCTAGAAAATCTGGATGTGGAAGTAGTGATTCCTTGGGCAGCGGTTTTTTTTTTCACGAAAACCAAATCGAAAACATGCTTATGAAATCAGAATAATAGATTAAATAGCCTCACGTTAAGGATAAATTCGTTTCAAGTATGTATATTATAACAATTTAATTTTAATTTATAAATATGGTTTCTTACACGACTTCTTAAACTATGTAATTCTTACATAAATTCATAAACTGCAAAATAATTCACTTGATTTATTTTATCCTATTAAATAAATACGCGTAAAAACTAATAATTTATTTAGAGAAATGAATATACAAATTAATAGTATTTTATATAACAAGTGGCTAAAATGGTGTTTTTTTTACAAGTGGTGCGTTCGAGCCGAAGGCGAGTGCTATAAACCGCACGAGTAAAAAAACACATTTTAGTCTCGAGTTATATACAAAATTTTTTGTATCGCCATTCGAAATTAGAAAACAATATAATTTTGTAAAAAAAATACTAAATTCTATTGCTGTTTCCATAGAAGCCAATAAGTTTTTTTTCACACTGTGAAATAAAATTTCTTTATTTCACTCTTTTTTATTTATTTTACACTTGTCAATAATTGTTTTGATTCATTGAAACTGTCAAATAATTGTAATTTTAGGATATGGCGTTACAAAAATAATATTATTATGCTTTATTTTTATTACTATAGCAACGTGATGTGAATTTGTTCTGTGTTTTGTAAATATTATGCAATAAAAATGTCAATTTTACTTTAAAATGCCGAAATCACATTTTTTAAGCTAAAGAAATTTTGTGGCCTAGAATAATTAAAACAGAAAGGCATATTTATTTTCTGAGGTCCAACAAAAATACATTTTTTTCTATTATGCACGCAAACTTTTTAATTTTTAGTAATTTTATAAATATGTTATCAGGAAAACGAATCATACGATCTCGTCTGTATTTTGTTTGTTTTGCTGATTTCCATTGGAATAAAAATAGGATTCTTCTTATTTGCGTAAGAATCTTTTATTTGTTTATATGATTATTAGAATAAAGTATTTTCCTATGTACAACAGTATTATATTCTTGAAGCAAATAGTTTCGCCACTATCGTGCTAACACACACGCGCACGCACACACACGCATACACACGCACACACACACACGCACACACACACACACACACACACACACACACACACACACACACACACACACACACAGACATTTTTCAAAAACCACTTTTTTGGGGTTCCTGGGTCCTCAAAACCTAAAGATTTGATGTTATCTTAATTTTCGATTTTGGACCAACTTCAGTAACCTCCCACAATTTTGTGGGGAGGTTAAAAAATGCATATTGCATACAGGCACCAATATAGCAATTGACAATATATCCAATACTTTTATAAACTTTCATAGCATCGACAATTTTTTATTAGATTTGTGTTATACTTTTAAAACTCGCAGTCTAAATAGTTGCGCTCATTCTCTATAAATAGCCCAATGCCAATAAAGGGCATGTGGTATATATTAACGGTGCACTAAGATACGCACTGGGACACGCATAGTTATGGCGTGACGTACCTCAAACAAGAAGCTATGCGACTCACTGCAATACACTAATGAGGAACACAATACATGTCTGTCATGCGACGGAACTGTAGCTTTCAATGTAACATTATGTGAATATTCAATCAGATATTGTTTGACACGCAAGAAAATTGAAAACATGTCATTGGAAAATTTCAATATTTCAGGAGAAATTCAAAGCGTTTGTTCATAGTAATAATAATAATTTTATTAGTTCCTCTGGTCAATAGTACATAAGAAAAGTCCAAAATACAATTAATTTGTGCTTAAAATGTACTTTATAATAATATTGTAAAAATAAAAAAATCTCCACCTTTTATAGAAGGAAAAAACCGCTGCTCAAGGAATCACTACTTCCACATCCAGATTCTTCATTCAAATCTCACAATGAGAAAAATTTGTTTCGGGAACTTTAATAATATATCTGAAATCGTCTACCCCAAAAACCCATAAAACGATACGCCACATCGGTAGTGGGAGTGAATGTGGGGGTAGGAGGTGGTAGTGGGGGTGGATGAAGTAAAAAAAAATTGAGGCCTTTGGTTCTTGTAAACACACTAAATCACAATTTTATTTTTTTCACCCTCTTCAATATTGGGTGGGGGTGGTAATGGGGGTAGCTAATTCCAAAAAATATTTTGAGACCTTAGCTTCTTTTATATATACTAAATACCAATTTTATGGACTCTTACTTCGTTCGATTTACCATTTTACCCCCCAAACTTTCAACAGAATAAAATCAAAATATAATCTAGTTCCAGATCTCGTTAAAATACATACGTGTACCAAATTTCAAATCAATGTCTTAAACGGTTTCAGAGTAATCGTGCGCACAAAAAAGACACCGACCGACCGACAGACAGAAATTTCTGTTTGCTCAAACTTCAAAATCTCGACGTTTCATGACATTCTAAGCCTATTTGAACAATAAAAATTTTTAAATTTTTTTTTGTCGTTACTATACTTCCACTGGATGTGGAAGTAATTAGCAAAAAATGTATGCTTAAATAGTTCAAATACTATTTGTAAAATTTTTAGTGATAAAATAAAGGATTATTTTCAGCTGAATTTTTCTCAAGAAATAATAACTTTACGACCGGTGAATTAACATAATTAAAACATAGTTTTTGGTGACCTTGCGAAAATGAATCAAGCTTGCAAGTACAATACTGCAAAATACTTGTAAATGCTAGAAAGTAGTATCCTGGTAGGCAAACTCAAGAACCCAATAACAAAACAAAGATAATGTGGAATACAATAAATAAAATTAAAGGCAAGAAAAGTCAAATATTTTGACTATAATAGACAATAGTAGGTATGCTTTTAGAAGGCAGAATATTTACTAACGTAATATCTTATCGAACTGTTCTTAAATATATAAGGAACAAAAACCAGACTGCAATCAACAGCTAATCCTTGGACTAATGCCCCGCCGAGCGCTGGATTACAAATTACAAGTCTGTGTTAAGTGCAATAACTATATATTACCAGAAAACGCTTCGGTTCCAACAAACACCAACCGAAAGACTTATTCCTGCACAAAGAAGCTCTCGTGCCAGCCACTCCACACCACTTGCAGACTGCAGTTTCGAGCTGTTGGCTCTCGTCAGTGCAAGGTAGGCCTGGAATGATTGGAACGAGGCCCTCAGTTACTCTTGGTACATGCCGAGATTTATAAAACCACGATTATTAGGTTAGACAAAGGTGTGAGATATTTTCTCACACTTATTCATAGTATTCAAGTATGTTGTATGGGCAATAAATTAAATTAATGTAATAGTATTTTAGCAAATTGTGGCTGGCAGTATGGTCCTTGACCGAACGCCATTAAAAAGAACATATAACCATGACATGTAGCAAAAGTTGTAGGCTCCATCTAGGGTTGATGACCATTGCAATTGAAGTAATAGTAGCTCTGTTTTCCCACGAATTTGGTCATCTTATGGATATTTTAATTCATATGTGTTCTGGTTTAATATTTTATTTACAATGTAAGGACCATCATGAGGATATAATAGTTTTACGCAAATATTATGTTCCTTATTTGATATTCTCATCCTTTTTATTACAACCTTGTCTCCCAGTTTGAATATAATCTTTTTATACGTTTGTTTTCACGTGCTACATATTTCTCCGCATTTCTTTAGTCAGGAATGCACTAATTCATGTATATCATGTAATTTCTTTACATTTTGATTTTCCCATGGTCTATATGGATCTCTCCCAAACATTACCATAACAGGAAATATTTGAGTCACCGTGCTTGGGATATTGTTCATGAATATTTCTACTGTTTCTGTGGCTAGTGACCATTGAGTTTGGTTTTGTTATACTATAATCCTTAGAAACCAGATTATTTCTTGTATATATCTCTCTGATGAATTTGCCCGAGGGTGTCTAATCGTCGTAGAATTTACTATAATATCTTTGTCACGTAAATATTTTGAAAATTGTATCATTATTAAAGTACGTTGCGTTGTCAGCCAATACTCTTTCTGATTTTCCCACGGTTTGCAAAAATGCCTAATTTTCTTAATAGCAGTAGTAGTATTACATGTTTTTGTGGGATAAATTTTAATAAATTTAGAAAAATTGTCTACCATGACTAAAATGTTTCTATAACCCCCTACTGCCAAAATAAGGTTGCTAATAAAATCGATAGAAAGAAGTTGTAATTGTTTCGTTGTAAGTATACTTTTTATCTGGTTGTTATTCACGTAATTCTTGTTCTTTCCCAAACAACATTCGCGACACTTGGACAAAATATATTTTATTAAATTCAGATCTTTTTCAGACTAGAATGTTTCTCTGAACACTAGCCATGTTTTGCGAACTTCAATATGACCATATCGAAGATATATATCTAGTATAATTTTTGAAGCTAAGATTTCATCTGAAACGTATTTTTCTTCATCCAAAAACGTGTCTCTTGTGTTATAACCTCTGTGTGGTGTTTCGTTTACTGGTTGTCTTAGTGTGTGTAAATGTTGTTGACTGTATAAAACTTGTCTGGCAGGTATTATTTTTAAAGGGCAGAAAATTTACTAACGTAATATATTCTTTTGTCGAATATGATTATTGGAACCTTTTCCAATAACTTATTATAAAACATAGTAAATTGAGTATCTGTCACTGGCTTCTTAAATAAAATTATCTCTTAACGGAACTCTTCAAGATATATTCAAGTTAGCTAATGTCCAACCTCTCTACAAGAGAAGTGATTGATTCCAATGACTAGCGAAATTATAGAATTATTAGCTTGATTTGCAGTTTTTCTAAATTGTTTTACCTCGCTGCAAAAATCAGCTGTTCTTCTTTTGTACGAAAAAATATTTACCATCAACTTACCAACATGGTTTATCTAAAAGTAAGAGCACTAATTAGCCCTTTTGTGAATTCCAAGACTAAATTGTTAATGCCCTTGATAACAAGCAGTATGTCTTAGAGTTATTTATTGATTTCTTCCGGGCATTTGATATTGTTGATCACGGAATACTGTTGAATAAATTAGACATGAAGTCAATGGGGTCATCTAAACAACAGAACATAAATTGTTGAAATACGTTATGATGTAACCAGTACTGGATGTGACATTACGATTGGGGTTCCCCAGGGATCTCTGTTGGATCCTCTGCTTTCTAGTAGTAGTAGTAGTATTTTATTGATGCATTATACAATAATGTATTTACACAAGTCAGTAATACAAGGTAAAAAAAAAAATTATAAGAAAAATGTATAAAAAATGTATATATGTATACAGAATAAGAAAATTGTATTATAAAAGATCAAAAAGTAGTCGTTCCTTGTATAACCCAGTCACTTTATACAAAAAAGGCCAAAACTCTAAAAAAATCCAACATTTTCCAGCGGGATTCTCTTTATTTTGGCATCACAAATAATTTCTCAAAAGTCCTTAAAGCCAACTGGACGGCTCCAAAAGTTACTGAAGGTCAAAGGTCACGAGAGTCAGATTTTCTCAAATATCTCTTAAATTATAAGCTTTACGTTAATTTTTATTTTTATAAAATTTATTCGTGAGATAAATCTGCATAAAAAGGTTTTATATAAAATTTACGTAGAACCAATAGTTTCGAGATATTGGGCTAAGAAACTTCGGAGCAAAGTGCATGCGGCACTTTCTATACGTATAGTGGTTAACAAGACTTATATATACATAGGAACATCTTTTGTGCGGATATACCCGCATAATTTATGTCTGATATGTCCTTGAAATGGACCCTTCTTCAAAATAATAATAGTAAGCAGCATTGCCATATTTTTTCGTGTGAATCTACTATTTTTTCTTGTTTGAATCTACTAAAAATCTACTAAAGCAATTTAGTAGGAGTAGAATAAGAAGTTGTTATTGAATTTTTTATGTAATTATATAGTCTGATTTAATTTTAAATAGATAACAAAAACATAAGAAATTAAGGGAAAACAAAAAACGACACAAGAAGGGAAAAGTACACTTCGGGAATTCGGGATAAAGTCAGAAAATTGATTTATTTATGTCAAAACTTAAAAATGTTCTGATAAATAGTGGCACATTGTTTATTTTAGCTATGTGCGGAGCTCCAAAAAAGGGACCCCCCTGATAATTATGGATATTTTAGTTTTACAAAATGCACTAGACTAAATAAGCCTGTGCAATTCGTCACTTCCACCCACAGCAGCAGCTACTCAACAACATCTTTTCAGGGTATATTACCAGGTTAACATTTGGCTGGGAAAAGATTTAGACCCTCAGCAATGGGGGTTGGACTTTAAACATTAATTTATTAGGGCCAACAACTACGCTGATTCCTCCTGCACTAGATGAACTTCTAAATTCTAGTTTCTGCAATTGCACCAAAGGTTGTGGCATCAATTGTGGACGCAGGAAAATTGATTGCCATGTTCCGTAGTGTATGGCTGTTGTCGGGTCCAGTCGTGTCTCAATACGCTGTCGGATACGGATACAACCGTTGAACCGTTCAACGATGATGGAGCCGACCTCATTTCGTTATTTTCCACTGAGATGATTATTGATGAAGATGAAAATATTGAAGAAGTGGAAATAGAAGAGATAGACGGAGACGAAGAAGAAGAAGTCAGCAAAGACGAACCATAATAAACAAAATTATAATATAGCCCATGGATTAGGCGTACAGCGTATAACAAAACGGGCCTTGCATTCTACCTCAAAGGTGGCGCGGAAACAAATGCAGCGCAATTCCCGAATTTTCTCAGCCCTGTATCTCAAAAGCTATTGGTTCTACGTAAATTTTGTATAGGACCTCTTTTATGCAGATTTGTCTCACGAACAAATTTTATAAATAACCAAAATTAACGTAAAACGATAATTTACGAGATATTTGAGAAAAACTGATTTTCGTGACCTTTGACCTTCTGTAACTTTTGTAGCCGTCATATTGGCTTCATGGACTTATTGGATAAATTATTTGTGACTCTAAAATAAGGAGAATCCCTCTGAAAAATCTTCAGATGGATTTTTTTAGAGGTTCATGTATAAAGTGATTGGGCTAGTAAATAACTGGCAAAGAGCAATATCATAATTTGTTTATTTTCCGTCAAGATTACAAGCCATTAATATAAATTACCTCACACTTGCCAACAACAGTCTGATAGTAGAATGCAGAGTGTAAACAAACATTTAATCGATGTGCGAATAAAGACCATTAACATGCAGAGAATGCGAGCGATGCAAATTTTACATAGCTGGGGCTAGGAGCTTATCATTTGTTTATGATATGGAACTAATTTAATTAGCCAGCTATATGACGTAACTTTTTAATTATATGGAGAGAAACCAGAATTAAGTTTATTGGAGACGATAAATTAATTATATCAATAATAATGTAAATATTTCCCATAAGGCACCAGGTTACCCCCTGTTCTGTTCACTCAGCGACTCCGTCTATTTTCCTTTAATCGATAGTCCTTGATGTGTAGAGATAGATTATAGGTAATTTTTTTGAACTTTAGGTTTTTGGACAATTCTGAACAAGTTTCATTAACAAAATTTTCCAATAAAGGAATGCCTAATATGACTTTTTTATTATTTCCGCATATTTTGGTACCGCAGGTGGATTTGTATGAGGCAAATATTTTGGTCTGGTCATTAAATAAATCCTAATTTGTTCTATACTTGAGTAAAATTTGACACAAATCGAAAAAAAAATAAAATAAAAAATTTGTAAAGATGTCTTCATCTTAAGTGAGTCACACTGATATGTATAAAAAAATATCCTACAGGTAAAATTACATCTTTTAGACTTATTTGAAATGAATGATTCCCTGTTGTAATGTGTTCTTCAAAAAAAGTACTTATCTTATGTCACGAAAATACAGCACCTAGTGTCAAACAATTCTTATGTAAATTGGGGTATTGGTGTATAGTCAAATTGGTTCAATTTTTAATATGTTGTAGATTTGCAATTACTTACAACTGAAGAGCTAAGTGGATAAAGGTGTTATGTCACAAAAACACGTTATTGAGTAATTTAACTCGAAAGTTTTTAGGCGAGAACTTTTTTGTTATAACGACTATATAGCTTGCATTTTGCGATGATATTGACATTTGATGTACTTTTCAGAGACAATTAACTAAAGTTGTCAGTTGTCATTATTTTCGAAAATTTTGAAAAATTAATGTACATAACACCTTTATCCGTTCATAAGTTTCTCTGAAATGAGTAAGGAATTAGTGAATAAAAGTGTTAAGAAATTAAACATATTTTATTATTATTAAAACATTGTACAATTTTTAGGTAGTCGGACAGTTCTACGGTTTTGAGCCACAGTTTGGTAATTTCCAAGTATGTTGTGATAATACGGCCTTACCATTCATTTATGAATGGTAATTGTTCTTTAAGATTGGCCAGTTTTCCTACACTTAGGTTGCCCTTGTTTTCATTAAACACCGTTAGAGCAATACAGTCGGAATTTATTTTATGCATATTCCTTTTCTTTATAATATCGACTTTGTAAAATGGAGTCATTTCATCTAGTGATGTAATAGTAGCACCCATAGGTGCCATTTTATACCGTCGTGAAAATAAACCTTTTCATTGTTCAAGTTTTTCTTCCTGTTGTACAAATTGAGTTTTGAGGCAATTCCATCAATATCCTTGAAATGATTCTTCATATCTATGACAACGGCATCTTTGGGAGTTCTTAAAATTTCTCGATACTGGTCCGGAACGTAGATGTTTTGATGTTTCTTTAAAATTTTCTCGACTCTGCCAAAGTCTCTGTCTGAATCTAAATATGAATGACCCACCTCCGAAAATGTATGGTCGATAACTTTAAATTCTCTCTTTAAAATCAACAACTGGTAAAGTGTAATGATATTGAAGTTTTTATTTTGTCCACCACAGGAGTCGGGCCGTATTATAATGTGATCGATCTTTTCTTGGAAATATTCATTGTAAATTTGTGAAAAGGTATGTAAGCAACTAGCAATTTCTAGGCTTTCACGGCTGGCCATATCTTCAGTCCATCTGAAAAAGAACGTTTTTTTTTCAGTATTCCTCAATGTATGTATGCCAAGGTTGTAAAACCACATTTGACGAAGGTAAAATGCTTTCGATGTGCTTAATTTTGGCAGCGGCATGGTTTGCTGAAGATCTAAAGTAAGAAAGCAAATCGTTCTATCTACTGTAACTTTTGCTCCGTCACGCTTTTGTTGTTCGAAAGCTAGTTTGTAATTTTCTCCGTATTCTTTAGTATTATTTATTTTATTTTCTTTTTTTATTATTTTTTAACCCAATAGATGTAAGCATAGCGAACCCTGTAATTCTTAAACGATAACCTTACAAACTCAAATGACCTTTGACTTGATTGGCGTAATTATCATACTTATTATTTTTTCCGCAAGAATTTCGGAATTCGCCAGATTTGCCTTAAACAATTTAATGCTCTTTCAAAATATTGGGTGGGCAGAAGCCATACCAGATATCAGTTTTGCTCTTGTCATACAAATTTCTACGGTCCAGCCCTCTTCTACTTGTCAGCATAAAAATGTTTGTACAAAAATCAATACCGCAAAGCATCACTTTCCAGTATTTCTGACTTACAGACTAATTTGCTAGAATACTTTGGTAAATTCGTATTTTATTATTGCATTTTATATTGATAATGTTTTGTTTTTAAAACATTATTAAAACTTGCCTGGGAAGAAATTGCCACTATGCTTCTCTTTTGAATTGCCAAAAGGTATAAATGTGTTTACAGCAATTAGATACTCAAGTACCATTTCGACTCTTGTACCATCTCATACCATTTTGAAACTGAATGAAATGAATATAAGGATTAAAACACTATAAGCACTATTTCCAAAAATCAGCCAATTTATAAACATCTTACATGATTCATGAAATCGTTTATTCATTATCAGTTTACTACGACTGGCCATTTTCACTATAATAGTAAGAAACACTTAACACGACTTGTCACGTTACTGTCAATATAACATAACTTTAAAAGCAAAGTGTTTTGGATTAAAACAATTTAATATCGCACAGTAATGGATAAAGGTGGTATGTAATCATGACACCTTTATCCATTAAATTATATAAAATCCATATGTACATAACACCTTTATCAAACATTAAAACGCATTTAGGAAAGGTTTATTATCCCAAAAACTTATTGAAATGATAGATTATAAGTTAAAATAGTTGTCTGTGTAGAAATCTCAAAATTTTCAAAAATGTCACATAACACCTTTAACCACTTAGCTCTTCAACTATTAGTCGGGGAGTCCACCCTAGCTGTACGTGCACCCCCCGATCCTTGAGGACAATGTTTTTCATAAAGATGAAAGCCTTAGGAACAATTTTAGGCATGTCCCCAAAAAGAAACTGGCTGTACTTTCAAAATGGCGGCCGTATGTTAAAAAAACTGTTGCCAATGTTGTTTTTGTCATTTAACACAAAAACCAAAAAAAGATAGACAAAAACTTTTTTCACAAAAACCAACGTACATAAAATTTTCTACAATTTTGTTGCTATACAATATTTTTATAGGAGTTATCATTTTCCAGATAAATGAGTCCAAAGTTAAGAAAACATGGAAATTCATATATCGGTAAATCATTTAGAGGAAATAACTTTGACAATTATTGTGATTAGCCGACGAAGGTATTTACAATATTCCAAAGCCTTGGAATGATTATGGATGGCAAGAAAATGGAGAACCTCTTTGGTGTTCAGCAGATAAAATACTGCATCAATCGCTTAGTGAAATTCTTCAGGAGATGATTCCAAATCAAATTATAATAGACGAAAGTGAGTATGATAACGATATCATAAATGAAGCAATAGAGGAAGAATAATTGGAAGAAATATTCTATGTATCGGGAGACAGCGATAGTGAATCTGAAGTGAGATGTTACTTATGTTACTTATGTTTTATATTAAATTTTATATTTTATTTTAAGAGCATTTATCTGGAAAATCCTGCTCCCGTGGTATATAAATTCTTGTAAAATTCTGTATCTTGTCGAACTTTTAATTTATTGATGGGGTATTAGAGGTCAAAGGAGCAATTTTCGAAAGTTTTTCAATTTAAGTTTTTTGATCAGGAAGACACATACTTTATGTAAGAAATGTTTTAACCAATTTGACCGAATATTTTTTCACTTGTTATTTTTAATGGATTTCCCGGCGCTTTCGCCAATATTTTTCATTCGTTAATTTTTGCTATGTTATTTTTATTAAAACAACAAATGTTTTCAGTGCAAAATATTATAAACGTATAGAACGTATCACAATATAAAATGTATGAAAAAAATCATGAATTCGAAAACTTTTCAATTGTACAAGATGTCAGTCTTGTACATTTCTTGAGCGACATAGGATTGAGTTGAGCCATGAGAGCTTTTAATCAGAAAGTCGAAATCTACAACATATTGAAAATTCAGCAAAATTGACTGTACCCCAATTTACATACGAATTGTGCGGGGTCCTTTGTCACTTAACTAATTTTTTGTGAATCAAAAAATCATCCCCATTACATTTTTATGCAAAAATAGCGCCTAGAATGCTTTCACGTTTTCAGTTTCTAAGTAACTTTTAGGACGTAATCCGAATAGTTTATGGAAGTAGTTAAAGGATATTTCATTGGCTATTCAATAAACATAAAGCATGAATTATGGTTTGGTTTCGGTCTAATCAATGAAATATATTATTTTATTAAAAATAATTTGGTGTTTGATCTTGAACATTATCTGATTAAGTCCTGATTTTATCTCCTATTTATACACATACCTTAGTTTATTGAATTTTCCCCGCAAAAACAAAGCATAGAAACAAGAAGTTGATGTATTGTGTGCTTTAAAAAACTTCTCAACCTAAAATAATCCCGAGCTGCTTCCTTGTCGCTGTTGGGAAGCCGTTAAGTGGAACGTGAGGCCGTTAAACCTTTGTCTTGTGCACTCAACTCCATTTCATGCGGTTTAAATAGGGTAAGATCATTCGTGTCTTTTATAACGAAAAGATAATATTTAACCAGAGAACTTACACGCTTTTTGGTATTTATGTTATAAATTGGAACTATAGAAAATTGCCGAAGTAATCTGTCATAAACTATATATTCAATCTGACTAAATAATAAAAAACCGTCTCCTAAAAAATTACAATTTCTGGTGCTCCTAAAACCCTCCCTTGAAGATTAATGTCATCGACGTCGTTGTTTTCCAGGGTTAATAAATAAAAGAGAGTAATGTTAATGGGCATTTTTAAATATTCACCGCTATATCCAGCGGTAGAAGAAACTAGTTAGAAAGACATTTTCCCGTTTTTTTGACAACTTTGATATTTGTTTTGTTTGTTGACTTTAAACTATTTACAATTTACAGTTTGTATAGCCCTACATTATTTTCATTTATCATGACCATTCTTTTTCGTTTAATGCAGGTTTACAGGACTTTTAAACTTTTTATAAATAAATAAACAAACTACAACTAAAACAACATAAAATAAAAGTATGGTTATTAAAAACACCGAGATTCTACCGAAATTCTAACTCAAAGCTCCGGTGAGTGTGGTGCCTCTCCGGTTGAAACAGCTAATCCCACTGATAAATTTAGAAACAACTTATTTTTGGTGACCGGTTAATTTTGAAACTGCTCGGTGAGGAACAGGTTGAGATCGGTGCACTCACCAATTCAATTCAATTCAATTCAAAAAGTATTTATTTCAATTTAAGATACAAATATGTGCCGAGCCGCAGCCCGACCCGGTGCCAACCAGACAACCACGGCGCACATCGCCGTGGTGAATGTGTGGTTGTGTGGAGCGGGTCCGGTTCGGCTTGACGACAATGTTTTAATAGCTAAGGGCAACTGTCCGCCACGGCAGACTTAAAATAGGCTGCTAAATAAAAATGTGCTCATCTGAGCCTAAAACTACTTGATAAAACTTAAAACCAGCACTGGCACTACATTCATAAAATTTATAATGTTTGATACGGGAAAGCAGAATTAAACAAAAAACCCATTTGAATCAATACCGGTGAATATTAAAAAGCGCTGCCCAAGGAATCCCTACTTCCACATCCAGATTTTCTATCCAAGTCACTCACAACGAAAAAATTTTGTATGTGGAAATAATCGTTTATGGAACTTTAATAATATAATATTTGAAATTCTCTACCCCAAAAACCCATAAAACGATACCCCACATCGGTAGTGGGGTGGGGGTGGTGATAGGGGGTGATAGTGGGGGATGGATGAAGTAAAAAATATTTTGAGGTTACTGGTTCTTGTACACACACTAAATAACATTTTTTTTCATCCCCTTTAATAATGGGGTGGGGGTGGTAATGGGGGTGGCTAATGCCAAAATTTCTTTTGAGACCTTAGCTTCTTTGTATATACTAAATACCAATTTTATCTGCTTGATTTACCTATTTACTCCAAATTTACCCCAATTTACCCCCCACCCTTCGACGGAACAAGATGAAAATATAATCTAGTTCTAGATCTCGTTAAAGTACATATGTGTACCAAATTTCAAGTCAATATCTCAAATGGTTCCAGAGTAAACGTGCGCACAAAAAAAAGTTACAGACAGACAGAAATTTTTTTTCGCTCAAACTTCAAATCTCGACGTTTCATGACATTCTAAGCCTATTTGAACAATAAAAATTTTAAAAAATTTTTTTGGTGTTACTAATACTTCCACTGGATGTGGAAGTAAAAGTACTGTATTTGCATATTGGAAAACGGTGAAGGCGCCGGGATCTTCTAAAACTGTTCCTATTTCTTGCTTATCCCTCTACTTTTTCATAGTGATAATTTAGCCTGTTCCCTTCTTAGTTGATATCCGTCACATTAATAAAAACCGCTGCCCAAGGAATCACTACTTCCACATCCAGATTCTCTATCCAAGTCACTCACAACAAAAAAACTTTGTATGTGAAAATAATTGTTTATGGAACTTTAATAATATAATATTTGAAATCCTCTACCCCAAAAACCCATAAAACGATACCTCACATCGGTAGTGGGGTGATAGTGGGGGGGTAGATGAAGTAAAAAAATATTTTGAGGTTTCTGTTTCCTGTACACTAAATCACAATTTTTTTCATCCCCTGTAATGAGGGGGTGGGGGTGGTAATGGGGGTTGCTAATGCCAAAATTTTTTTTGAGACCTTAGCTTCTCTTGTATATACTAATTACCAATTTTATGGACTCTTATCTGCTTGATTGACCTATTTACCCCAAATTTACCCCCCAACCCTTCGACGGAACAAGATGAAAATATAATCTAGTTCTAGATCTCGTTAAAGTACATATGTGTACCAAATTTCGAGTCAATATCTTAAACGGTTCCAGAGTAAACGTGCGCACAAAAAAAAGTTAGACAGACAGACCGACAGACAGAAATTTTTTTTCGCCCAAACTTAAAATCTCGACGTTTCATGACATTTTAAGCCTATTTGGACAATAAAAATTTTTAAAAATTTTTTTGTCGTTACTATACTTCCACTGGACGTGGAAGTAAAACTACATCCAAATTCAGAAAGTAGTCTGCAGTTATGAGGCCACACACAATAATAAGAATAATCCTTTATTATTCCAAAATATTGTACAAAAGGACAAGTAACAAAAATATGTATCTAATTCACAAATATCAATCATGAGAATGAAATACTCATAAATCACTAATAGAATATAAAACAAATATTTTAGTAAATATTAATGATAAAAAATTCTTTTGCCATAAAAAATTATTTTATGACAAAAGAAATTCATTGACAACAGTAAACTTTCTAGAGTAACATTTATTTAATAGTAAATATAAATTCCTTAACTAAATATATTTTTTGCATAGTCATCTTATTTATTATATAAAACGACACCAATATAAAAGGATTTGCTGTGTACAAATCCACCCGGTGAGAAACATTTTAAAAGGTGAAGCCGGAAAGATTATTTTTGACAAATATTTATATTTATAAAATGTATAATTTTGCGTTTGATAAATAATGATTTGTCCAATTTTCAACATTTAAGTCCAAACATAGCGCGTGTAGCATTTTTTGCGTTGTAACAAGACGATCAGGCATTGTGAAATTTCCTCCAAAAATCCATCATATCTTACACTCAAAGAAAATGATAGGTTAATTTAACCAAAAAGAGCATATGAAATCGCGCCTATCTAGTTTCATAGTTAAATCAATCAGAAAAGAATAGTCATACAACTTTATTTGTTTTCGTAAACAAATATTAGTTTAATAATCATATCTTCTTGTAACGAGTTAAATAGTACAATGGCATTTTTTTATGTTCACTAACCATTTTCAATTTGGTCTACAATTAAATAGTACAACGACTTTGTTTTTTGTTCACCAACTAATTTTTAGGTTGATCTACACTTTATTGTATGATGAAGTTTTTTTTGGTTAGCCAAAATCTCAGTATTGAGACATCAGACCACCCAAACCAAAGATTAGAGATCGTTTATCAGATCCATCCAAATATATCGATGATCCCTGAGAGAATTTGAACATTGCAATCATGTTATTAATTTTCTATAAATTCATAAGAGTATAAGATAATGCATGATTGATTATTGTCAGTGATTTGTATGTGGCGTCATCTGGGAATAATTTCTGTAATAGACTACGTGGTAAGCAAGCAAATTTTATGGTAATTCTTTTAGAACTTCTAGAAGACGACAATAATATTGGTTTCTCTACCAAGTACAATAATACATCGAACTAATACTAGGTTAAAAGTACAATTCGATAATAGTTAACAATAAAATATACTATTATCTAGTTTAATTTGACAGAATTCAACAAAATAATAGTCAGACGACCAAAATAATAGTCTTATTCATCTATTTTTTAAGTTAATATTTGCTTTGTTGTACGACAACTTTTTATTAATTAAAATAACAATCACCTCTTGTTTAAAAATACCATCAATATAGTTTGGTTTAACAAAATTAACGATATTGTTAGTTAACCATTTTTTTTGTTGAATTTACCCATACTATTTCTTTGAGTGTAAACGTGACTATTAGCGCTCCACAATTAGGACTCGCTTATGTCAAGTTCAAAGGCTAGCTTGCCTAGGAATAACAGAAGCAATCAGAACCACCCTAACGGCTGCAACGGAGACCATCCCTGGACTCACTCCCTTGCAAGTCGAAGTGGAATTGGAAACTAGGAAAGCAGCAAATAGACTGTTTAAAGGTGGAATGGGGAATGCGATGGGACAAGAACTGGGGCACACAAAGGCTTTAGCTCTACATATAAGGGACCAGATCGTTGCTCAGTCAGAGGACAACCGGTGTTTCCCCGTCTATAAGTTCACTATTCCATGTACAGACGTGTTCCCTAGTCGAGACGACTGGGAACGCGATAAAATGAATCTTCTGAGTCCCGGAGGTCTGGAATGGTACATAGATGGATCGAAGACTCAGGAGGGAACCAGTGCTGGCATACACGGATGCAAGCCAAGGGCTCGTATTTCGGCGCCACTTGGTAAGTATCCTAGTGTATTTCAGGCTGAGATATATGCAGCAAGCAAGCGAAAACCTCAAAAGAAGTTTCGTCAATAAGCATATTTATATATGTAGCGACAGTCGGGCAGCTTTCAGGCCTCTTGCATCAAACAAGGTAACCTCTAAGCTGGTGCTGAACTGTCGAAACATTCTGACTGAGCTGTGTGAACGCAACTCAGTTAAACTTATATGGCTGCCCGGACATAGTGGCATCGAGGACAACGAAGAAGCAGACCGTTTGGCGGGTGAAGGAGCAAAAGCTCCTTTCCCTGGCTCCGAGCCTGCCTTCGGTCTGCCAAGAAGTCTGATACAATCAGAGCTGCAAGACTGGGTTACGACACAGTTTAACAGCTAACAGATCCCCAGAATGAAAGAGTCAAAGCTTTTCATGGTCAGTTAGAAATGGTTTTAGTTGATACACGCATTCAAAATGGAACCAATATTTGCCATGTTTCTAGGATAGGGCGTGAGTCTCTATTGACACAAGCTAATATCTTTTGATGTATTAGTTTCTGTTGGTATCAAGCATTGCTGCTCTCAAACACCAATTCAATGATTTCTTAAGTTGAGAGGCTTCAAATACATAGTATATTTGAAGTCTCTCAACTTTATCTGAATACTACTCACTCAAAATGCACTGCCAACAATAATAACTTTTATCTACTCTTATTAGGTTATATACTAATTAATGTACTGCTTTTGAACAATTAATAGTATCCACAAACAAATAGAGTGAGTTATTATAAATCACGCTAGGTACAGAGCCAATCACCTTTATCTTCATGCCTAGCCTGTCCAATCGGCGTAAAGCGGGACACACGAAGGTGGTAGCCAGGGAGGTAGCGACGGATTTTTCACGTTAATGTCTATAAAGCTAGTTTTTTTGCCGTGGTAGTTTAGACAGTATCAATGATAAAAGTGCAAGTCTACCAAACTTTTAGTGTTGCAAAAATGAGTAAAAAATTAAACATGTTACAAAAAGGTATCGATTTTCTGAAATGTCACAAAATGCTACTTTTGATTCGTTCGTGCCGAGCCGAATTTTCGAATTTCGCCGTGCAATTTACGATCAGGTTTATCTGAAAGACTTGCTCTTTACGTCGCGACATCGTACGGCCATCTCAATGGTGTTTTTCGAAAAATATGAACGTGTCAAGATTGTATGTTTTTTTTTCGGCTCCGAAATGTAAGCTGCTTGTTGTTATTTTTCGTAGATATCTCCGAAATGGTGGGAGTTGGACCGAAATAAAAAACAAGGTCATACGAGTCTTTTCCACTACGAATCTTTTGCTACCATCAGAATTTTGATTTTTTTTTTCGTTTCGGAGATACTTAACTACTGAAATGTCGGCCATGTACGGCAAAAAATCGCAAATTTTGAGCTTCTACAGTTGGCAACTTTTTAATATTAGCTCCTACGCCAAGAAACTACTCTAGTTAATTTATGTATATTTAAATTTGCTAAAACTCTTTTTTTTATTTTTTGAATTCCGACAAAAATGAAGGAATTAGAGGGGGCGGGATTTGGGACTTTTTTTTTTCGGTAAAATTTCTCCATTTTGTCACCGTAATTAACCGGTAATTAACTAAAATCGATCTCATATACGATGTTCACTTAATATCATGTACTACAGGTTTCCGAGAAAAATTATTTTTTTAAGATTTACATACACTCTATAGGAAAACGTGTAATTTCCTACATTTCCTCGAATATCTCGATAATTATCGTTTTTTTCGAAAAATTTGTAGACAGCTTATGTAAAGAGAATTGATTGAGCTTTCCGACGCTTTTTTTATTTTTTCTCTAACATAAAAAACAAGACTTTTGACCGAATATGCGCTTCGGGCTATTGCAGTTCGCGGAGAAGTTTTGCATTTTCCGCCGCGGAATCTTAATCTACAAAGCTGATTTTTTGTCTACAAGCAGTTTAAGCACTATTTCGTTTAAAAATTACATTATACCTCCACTTAAAGGTGGCTAAATCTTTGATGACAACAAATATAAAAGGGTGTACAAAAGTTAAATTTTACAGTTAATTTTATTAATAAACAATTGAGAAATTTAAACAAAATTTTCTCAATTTAATATTTATTGTTGTAATCTTAGATAAAATATAGTATTCAACTTGCGGTAATGGTAATAACTCATTTGATGAATTACAACTTCACCTGCGTGAGTTATTACTTACATTACCGCTCGTTGAATAATATACTACTATCTATGAGCTGTAAAGCATACAGAACTATTCATAAAACTTTATAAAATAATGTTGCGTGAGGCAATTCCATATTTCTTGATTTCCTCGCTTACGGAGGGGAAGTATTGTATTCGTGAAAAAATTACACTCGCAAATTTCCTGGGATTTTCACGTTCCAGACAATGTAGATTATGAAAATTAAGGTCCTTTGAATTCTTTCTGTTTGTCTGACCGTGAGCCTGGTTCTGTTTATCTGTTGCTGCTATATCTACAAAACTATTTCTTCACTTTTAGTGAAGAACATACAGAATCGACACTAAAAAAAAAAAACAATTAATGAAAATAATATAACTGAAGGCAATAATATTTGGCATGCAAGTTAATACACTTCTCAGGAAATAATCCTACTATATCTTTAGTGAAAAATAACACAGTCACACACGAAAAAAAGTTCAGACGCAGAAACTAGACCTACCAGTCTTGTGTTTTGACCTCCTGAATTCGATGCCTCCATAAGAATTTAATTTTATTGTTAGGTTTTTTGTTATCTTAGATTGTGTCTTTGAAATAGCATTTTTATCACAAAAAACGACCAATAGATGTCAGATAAACTAAAAACTAATACAAATTATATTCAGATATATGTTTTTTTTGTCATTTTCCTCGCTTTTGACATTTTCTTACCGCTATCGGTCATACAAAAGTAACTTTTTTTAGTGCTTGGATCAGACCATCTATCTCGTCTCACAATTAAATATCAACTGTCTTTAGTATTGTTCCAACACTGAAGCATAATTCTGCAAGAATTACAAATAGTATTTTGTGCATATTTGACTTTATCAATATTTTTCTGCACATTAAAGCGTATTTTATATACAGTATCGGAAAGTTTTGCTTTTGAGATAGCATGGTTTTAACGACTTAACCGACCGCCTACAATAAAGGCGTCTACCAGTACCCTAGCAGAGCCAAAGTGTGACACGCCCCTTAATGTACGTCATTGCTTGCTTCGCTCTTGCATGCTCTTATTGCCGGACCAAATCAAACACTTTCCGATGCTGTATATTTTTTAGATTGCTAGTAAAAGGCCTCCGGGATTTAGTAAACTCAAAATGGCTACAGACGAAACAGAAACAATCTTTCATTCCATTGCATGGATGCTGAGCTGTCGTAGATTCAGCATCAATTCTAGAAATCTTTAAAGTTGGTAAACTTGTAGCATTATACTCAACACTAGCCAATCCACCCACTACTGAAGAGCTGCCCCAGCAAACATTTTTGCTAAAATTAGCTCCAATTCGACTTGGCAAAAAAGGAATTTACTTGTTAAGGTAATTATGACGTAAAATTGACTGAAGAAATACACTTCCGATAAAAATTTACCAATTGGTCTTACTTTGGATTTCAGTTTACGTAAATAATACCAATTAATCTGCCTCATACACAATTTTCCTTGAAAGTAAATTTTTAAAAAAGCAGCTAATGAAAAACTGCTAAAAAAATCTACCAAAAATTACCTGAAGGATAAATTTATAATAGAGTCGAAATAGGTAATATAATTAGGTAGTATTTACCTTTTTTTAGCGACTAAAAATATTCCTAATAGTCGAATATCTTACTAGGTAGATTTTGTTGTAAATTCTACGAAATGTATACCTAAATTATTATACACCTTTGAAGTAATATTAGGTCGACAAAGTCAACAAATTCTACCTGGCTTATCTACCTGATTTCAACCGTTAAGTCAATTATCTTTTGTAGTTGCATTTAGGCAGTTAACTTTAAGGTTAAATTAGCTCAAGACGCCATATTTTCTTAGCACAGTTGAAATATGATTCCAAATTAGAATTTCAAAAATGAGCGTGTATGGAAACAAATTCACGAAAAGCTAAAAAAAATACATAATTATACCTGTAAACTCATATTTAACAAGTATAGCATACCTTTCGACTCAAATTATTTCTATAATTTTTTTATTTGGCAATAGGAATTTCCTTATAGATGAATATTTTGGAGGCGCATTGTTATTTTAAGAAGTACAGCTGCTATTATACACAAAAAAAATTTCGTCGCATTGATTTCAACAAGCGAGTACTGCAAATACTTCACTTATAAATTGGAGTTATTTTAGTTATCGACATTCATCTTGTATCGTCATTGTGAGTTGGGTATCTCTTCAAATTTGTAGGTGACTGACAACAATATTTCGACTACTTATAGAGAAAAACACCAAATAGGTATAAAAATCTTATTTTCTTCCTCTTGGTGTTATTTTCTAATTTCACATACTTCCGTAAATTCTACTTGAAACTAGTGAACTCGATGTCGAATTGACATCGAATTTAAGTAAAATTTAGCTAAACAGGTATTAGTAACCAAATATATTGTGCGACTACAAGTACGATTTATGTATAATTTTACCTGTCAGTCGATATAACCTAATTTCGACGTCGTCTTATTCTCTACTTATGTCAATTCCACGAAGGGTCAACGTAAATTTTACCAAAACATGGTTAATTCTAATTTTGCGACTAAATTTATTATACATAATTTAGGTAGTTTTGACATCAAATAATACCTAAATGTTTGCTGGGGCGATCGCATGATGACGACGCCTCGTCATGATGCAACCGCATATCAACGTATATCTGAATATAATTTAATTAGTTTTGAGTTTATCTGACATCTATTGGTCGTTTTTTTTCGATAAAAATGCTATTTCAAAGATAAAATCTAAAACCATCGAATTCAAGAGGTCAAAATTCATAAAGATTAGTAGGTCTAGTTTCTGGGTCTGAACTTTTTTTTGTGTAGCTGTGTAATTAACGGAAAGCAGGAAACCTGACATACTTTTCGTGAAAAATATACAGTCACTCAAAAATAAAAAAATAGGGGAGGAGAATAATATTTGAAATGTAGTTGTCATTATTGCCAGGAATAATATCTGATATATTTTAGTTTAAAAAAATATACTCAATAGAAAAAGATAATAATAAATGAAATGTGCCAAATACAGAGAGAGATTGTGTGTAAATACCTTGACAATTTTTTTTAGTGTGTTTTTTTTTACTACAAATTATTTTCAAAGATTCGTAAGTAAACTAAGTGATCTAAAAAGTAATGTATATTCACAGGTAAAGTATACTTGCACATACCATATCCTGTTACTTTCTAGATTACTTGGAGTATTTTTGAACCTTGTAGAGTAAAAAAAAACTAATTTCATGTTTACAGGCTAACAAACAAAATGAACAAAACGACTAACATTTTATTGGAACAGCAAAAAAAATCCAATTTCCTTTACGCTTTTTTTATAGATTGCTTTCATTTCTCCCTGGTAAAGCATGTAATTGCCCTGAAACCTGCGACAGGATGAAATATCTGAAACTTGCTTGATTGTTATTTTACTTTATACTACAAAAATAATGAAGTATTCTGACCAATATACCGGTCAAAGTTGGCTCAGTTAATAATATATTTCAGCGTTTCTGTGAGCATGATCAAAGAGTGGTAATGTGCTACCCGCGTTCGTTCTAGTAAACCTCAGTTTATAAGACGATAAGAAATAATGGAAGGAAGTAATAGTCCGTATTTAAAGAAAAAGCCATCTGTTACAATAACAGCTAAGTTACAATAAAAGGCGACACCTCGGGACAAAATAATGACGTAGAGGATAGGCTGAAACAAAATGTATAGGGGTGAATAAACCTAAGCGGTAAAGACAGAAATCCATATGCCTTAGGGAGCAGGAAATGTGACAGAGACCAATGATAAATAATGCTCAAATCTATAAACCGCTGACCTTAAAATTATTCCCTAAGCTTTTGGTTTGTGATAAATTCGAGAGACAGAGCTCCTAAACCCAAGAGTAAAAAAAGTTATATGGGACGAAATGGTGAAAATAAATAACTTTGTCAGATTCATATTTATGCGTATCCTATGAATGATGAATTTAAATCATCGCCCTCTTTCTGTAATAACTAATTTTTAAACACGTAAGGTAAATGTCCCTATTTTTACCAGTGCCTCCAATTTCGTCAGTTGTTTACATTATCATATTAAGGATTTAAATTGCCAGCACATAATTTGGTAACTTTACTGAATTTAATTATGTCGTCGTTCTTTCGGCAGTCACAGTTGATTTAAAAGGCAAAAGTAAGGGCACGGATGTTCTAAAAAATTATGAAATACAACTATTTTAGTGAACGAGTTTGATCTAAAACAATAGCACTAATAGTTACTTACTGTCCAAATTTCGAAAAGATGGAATTTTTCCTCCTTAATTCATCGTACTTACAAGAAACATGGCTGATGGACAGACAATCGGTCATTTTGAAAATTATTTGAAATTTTGTGACATGACAGTGATATGAATTTATCTATGCTCGATATTTATTTGAGAAGCAAATACAATATAATCCCAGTTTCTGTAATGAGTATAATAAAGCAGATGTGGAAAATTTGTTGGAATGATTGATGTAAAAATTGTTTCTCCTCACCTATATTATGCCCCCTAATATATGATTTTATCTATTTTAATAATGTATCATTTGATAAAATATGTACAATACCCTGTTCGCTTATCCTTTTATGAAATAAATTATTTATATTATCGATTGATAAAGGTTATACCGAAAACGCAGTCCTATGTTTGCACCAGAAGCGAGTATTAAACTCAACAATGACATTGTATCGCTATCTAAAACATCCAGATTTGCTACCCAAATCACTGACAACGAAAAAATTTTGTAATTTTGTGCATGGAAATAATTGTTTATGGAACTTTAATAATATATTTGAAATCGTCTATCCCAAAAACCCATAAAACGATATCCCACATCGGTAGTGGGGTGGGGGTAACGATAGCAATATTTTGAGTCCTTTGGTTCTTGTACACACGCTGAATCACATTTTTTTTCTCTTTTTTAATTTGGTGGCTGTAGTAATGGGGGTGCTAATGCCAAAAATTTTTTTGAGGCATTAGCTTCTCTTATATATACTAAGTATCAATTTTATGGACTCTTACCTGCTTGATTTACCTATTTACCCCCGTTTACCCCAATTTACCCCAACCCTTCAACGGAATAAGATGAAAATATAATCTAATTTCAGATCTCGTTAAAATACATACGTGTACCAAATTTCAAGTCAATATCTTAAACGGTTCCAGAGTAATCGTGCGCACAAGAAAAGTTACAGATAGACTAACAAATCGACAGACAGAATTTTTTTTGTTCAAACTTAAAATCTCGACGCTTCATGATATTCTAGCCTATTTGAACAATAAAAATTTTTAAAAATTTTTTTGTCGTTACCATACTTCCACCAGATATGGAAGTAATTGTAATAATTTTCCTTAATATTATACTGTCTATATAATACAGTATTTGGCTTCTTGATCGACATCTGTACAGACTAGACAAATAATGTGAATAAATATTTCTTATTCTTATTATTACAAAAAGTATGCTTGAACAAGAATATTTGCATATTTTCATATTGGATATTAGATGTTAGTTGTATGAAAGTTATCTGTTAAATACCCAAAATAATATTTGTCAATAAGCAAAAATAAAACATATTATTATCAGATGTTAATTAAAGGGAAATTAAAAAAGTGGAGTTTGTTACTACTCTCTAATCTTTCTTATGCGTTACTGAAGTCTCTGGTTAGAAAATTGAAAATGGTATTTCTTAATTTTCTCATTTTTTCATGTAATATTAAAAATATTTTGACAAATCGTGGAATGTTTTCATAAGCCCCAAAATAGTTAATATATATAGAAAAAACAGAGCAGTGGAAAAATCAACGCACAATATTTTCAGTTGTTCCTGTAATAATCCTATTTCATGAGATGGAAAAGATGACAAATGGCGATATTGTGATTTATGGCAATTGTTGATACCAAACATTTTATATTTAATAAAAATTATTCATCAATTTTCATGTAACCCTTTTTTTTACAGATCTTTCGCACTGAATTACCTGGGACCTTATTTATCTCTGGGTGAGTATTGACCCATTCAACTCTATAAAATTGTTTTTGGGTAATATCATACTGCATAATAACAGTAACAGTTTATAAACTATGTAATATAAAAGAAAAATAAAAAAGAAAGTTTTTCCGTGTCGAAGCTAAGAATGGAACCCAGTACACGATAAACAGCAAGCTCGTCATACAATGTGCTACGACTACCGTGTCAGTAATACAGAAACACCTAATTTTCAAAAATCTTAATGTAAGTAACAATTGAAGACCTAAGTGGATAAAGGTGTTATGTCACACTTTTAAAGTTTTGAGTAAATTAAACAAAACGGTTTTGAGTTGGAACTTATTTATTTTGTCTTCGATTCAAATGAATAATACCTCAAAAAATAGATAAATTTGGGTTATGTTCTATTGTTTACACTAATATTAAAGAACAATATCAAGTTGTTATGAAACTAGATTTTTCTGTCCAAAACTGTGTACATCCATTAAAATTACTGGTTGTATGTATGACATGGCGCCTTTATAATTAAAAAGTTTCTATAAAATATTACAAATTTAGAATTCACAGTTTATTGGATGTTAAATCTATATCAGGGGTGTTCAAAAATTGCATAAAGTAATTTTTTTAAAAAATGCGACATAACACCTTTATCCGCTTAGGTCTTCAATTAGTATAAAAATATTAGTACACTATGTTTTATGAATAAAATCTATTCTGTCAGGCAAAATGAATATTATTCTCTGTTATTAATTAGTATGAGGTAGTATTCTTGACTAAAATTCATAATTTTTTATTACTATAATTCTATTTTATGTGCACAAAATTAAGCAAAAAGATCAAATTAAATGTTGCTAAGGTAACCGTTATGGATTTTTTAGAGTTACAATTAATAATCCACTTAATATGAAAATTGAACCGTACATTCAGCACCTTTGAATTTAGATTAATTCTGATTTAAATTTCAAGTAGGCGAATGTAAGAAAAATTCAAGAGAAGCAGTTTATCGTTTCCCATTCCTCATTTATCTACAATGACGTTAGATGTATTTCGTGAAATTTATTAAATAAGAAGACCTTTTGACAACTATTATCTCATTACATTTTTTATAGATTACCTTTTATAATTGCTTTTTGTGTCTATCTGACTCTCGCATTGTACTATGCAATGTACTATGTATAGTTTTATAAGAATTGTATTGTAGTTATATTAGTTTATACTAACTGATGCTCGCGACTTCGTTCGCGTGGGAGACTTCTTGCGCGTTTAATTAAGAACATTGACATACTAACTTATGCCCATAGAGAAGTACTACATACTCACTGAGTACTCCTATAGTACTCAGGAAGTACACTCTGCGCATCCATAGTACTCGGAGAAACCCACTGCGCATCCATATACTAGGGTAAACGCACTACGCATCCATGGTATCCGGGGAAACAAACTGCGCATTCATTGCACTCAAGGAAAACTTCTGCGCATCCATTGTACTCAAGGAAACCCACCGCGCATTCATAGTACTCGGAGGAACTCACTGCTTATCCATTGTACTCCAGGAAACCCACTGCGCATCGCAATTTGATAACAATTCATTATTCTATGTTTGCGTTAGAGCGAGTTAAATGACAAAATAATTATTTTAATCGACAATACAGCACATGGCCGGGTATGCGTCAAATTTCATGCTTAAAAACATCCTTCTCTCTGTTCACCCGTTTGAATATTATATAAGTTCCATAAACAAATTTTTCTCATTGTGAGATTTGGATGGAAAATCTAGATGTGAAAGTAGTGATTCCTTGGGCAGCAGTTTATAGGTATAGATTATCATATTGTTTCAATAGGTTTTTGCTCTCTTTAGTATAGAGCCACATGCAATGGCCTTAAATAACAAACCATGGAATCTAAAATATATTATATGTTGACGACTATTTATAATGCAATAAATGTTTACAAAGCGGCTGATGATTTAACTGTTGTTGAAATAAAACCAATTAACAGAATATTTTATACATTTTCATGTATTCATGAAACACCACATCGCGATAATTATAATTTGCCACGCCACATTAACTCACCTCACTAACGTAAATATGGGATGTTTTGTGGCCATAACTGCATTAAAATTGGAGCGATTAGATAATTGACGTTAAAATATTTGTTTAGAAATTAAAGTTTAAAGACTTCTTGAGAAATCAAAAAAAAATAGAATAAAAATCGAATCTCTATATCTGTGTTATCAACTCAGGACCTAGCTAAGCATTTGGGGTGAAACCTGAATGGTTTGAATTTAGTATCTGTCTTTAAGAGAACTGAATTTAGAACCACCACAATGTGTCCCCGGATGGAGCTTACTATACTTGTAATCTTTCTTATTAATCATTTTAAAGAAAAGTCAGTATTGTCACAATTTTTTCGCCTCATGCAGAAAATACAAATAGAAAATTTTTTTTCACCTCATGGAGAAGTACTATTAAAAATCTGAAAAAAAAATTCTCACCTGATAAAGGCGGTGCTACTAGAAATCGAAAAAAAAATTTTTTGCCCTCCTTTTCCCTCAATTTGGCGCCCCGGGCAGCCGCCTGGGTCGCCCGGCCCTTAAGCCGCCCCTGTTAAAAGTTGTTGTAAAAGTTTCAAAGTAGGCATTTCTATAATAGATGGACTCGACAGTATGGTCCTAAACGCTCTCCTGACATTACCCCACTTAATTTTTCCTATGGGGACCAGTCACCAGTCTATGTATTATAATGCCAAACAGTTTATGAGCCTAATCTCCACGTAAACGTAAACCTTTTGAAAATGAAAATTACAGAAGCAACAGTCGACATAAATAAGGCTAGAATTCATTTAGTGTACAAAAAGTTTAGAACAATGTGTAGGAGTAGGAGGACAACAAAGAGTAATTTTACTTCCACATCTAGTGGGAGTATAGTAACGACAAAAAAATTTTTAAAAATTTTTATTGTTCAAATAGGCTTAGAATGTCATGAAACGTCGAAATTTTAAGTTTGAGCGAACAAAAAATTTCTGTCTGTCTGTCGGTCTGTAACTTTTTTGTGCGCACGTTTACTCTGGAACCGTTTGAGATATTGACTAGAAATTTGGTACACATATGTACTTTAACGAGATCTAGAACTAGACTATATTTTCATCTTGTTCCGTGGAAGGGTTGGGGCGTAAATTGGGGTAAATTTGAGGTAAACAGGTAAATCAAGCAGGTAAGAGTTCATAAAATTGGTATCTAGTATATACAAGAGAAGCTAAGGTCTCAAAAAATATTTTGGCATTAGCCACCTCCATTACCACCTCCACCTATTATTAAAGGGGATGAAAAAAAAAATTTGATTTAGTGTGTGTACAAGAAGCAGAAACCTCAAAATATTTTTTTACTTTATCCACCCCCACTACCACCCCCTATCACCACCCCTACCCCACTACCGATGTGGGGTATCGTTTTATGGGTTTTTGAGGTAGAGGATTTCAAATATTATATTATTAAAGTTCCATAAACAATTATTTCCACATACAAAATTTTTTCGTTGTGAGTGACTTGGATAGAAAATCTGGATGTGGAAGTAGTGATTCCTTGGGCAGCGGTTTTTTAATACGTTCTGTTATCATGTTATTCAATAAATTATGCGTTTTGGTAAACTTTGTGTAATTACTTTAATTTACTTTAATTATAGCAAAAATATGAGGGAGACAATCGTAACATCGATATTCGCGCAACACGGAGGAGAAGAAAATCTTAATAAACTGTAATCGAAACCTATAGGATAATTGATGGCAACTCTCAGCTGCGTCTGTTAATCATCTTATTTTGTTCCTAGTCAATTGCATTCCAGATCCCATTTCTTAAACTAGATGCACTGACAAGGAACGAATAATTCCGAAACGGCAATATCCGCAAGAAATACAATTTTCTACCGTACCACCGAACAACATTTTAGTCAAATATGTATCGGCAGACTGTAATTGATTTTCGTAATGTTACTAATAAAGTTCACCTCAACAATTCAGAAAGATAACGAATTTGAAGTTATTTGAAGGATTCCCCAACCCTTCAAATATCCACAATTCACGCGCGCATTATCCATCATTTATTACATTTTCATAACTTCTGACTCGCTACTTATTTTTAGCATTAACTAAATTCAATTAACTGTCTCCTGTTTTGAGTAAAGCAGACACATTTTAATGATTTAATTTAATAATACAATGAAAGTGCTCTGTTCGAAGCAGATTAATTTAATCTAATCATCTGTCGGCCTCAGTTATATTTAGATTATACCAAAAATTGCGTTAATTTTAACTCGAGACAATGTTTTTATTAAACTAAAACTTCTGTTCAACAGATTTCCTGCAAAGGATTTTTTAATGGAAATAATTCATTGATTGGATGCTTTTACTAATTAATAGCATTATCTGTAGCTCGTTTGAATTGATATGAATTTAAATGCACCAAATAATTGGTATAAAGCTTTTTAATTAACGTAAGCTCAATTTCCATAAACAGAAATTCAAAGTCAAAACAAAAATGTATTATCCCTTAATCCCTTACAGTATACAGAGTCTGGTAAAAGTATGGAATAATGCCTGTATTTGTGTGTCAACTGGCGCGGCGGTTAAAATTTCCTATAACCAAAATATTTGAATGTTGAGAGCCTCGAAACGCGTCAGTGTTATGGGCACTAGATACTTATACAATTTGATAATTGTGTGGTCCCTTGTACTAAGCTTGACTGCAGCATATTAAATAATAAATATAATATATTACTTAATACATAAAACCGCATTACTGTCATGTAAAGTACATTCTGGCATAATTAAAATAAGAAATTAACAGAAACACGCCTGTATCAATTATGATTTCAAATTATTTTTATATAATTACGCAACTCCCTAAGACGAAAAAGAAGAGGACCCAGGATGAGATGGTTGAATGATGAAGATGACCTAAGAACTGATGAGACTGGATAAGAAAAGCTCAAGAGAGAGCAGAAGGGAAGACAATAGAAAAATAAAAAAAGAATCATCCAGGGTTGTAAATCCAAAATAAGAAGAAGAAGGAGAATGTTTTATGGGGGTTTTACTTATTTATGTTTTATGTTAGTCAGTGCACATATCCTTATATCTATACATTATTTAGGTATTGCTGAAGCAAAATTTCCATACTATAAGAAATTACCTAGTTTTTTAAATTTATATTGACGTTTTCCGAGGTGTTGCAGCTTGGTAATAGGCAGGGTGTATTAAATAGGTGGTCCGATGTACGGCACTTTCTTATGAAAATAATGGCTTTATAAGTGCATGCTTTCTATTTAATTTGGTAGATGGCGCGACCTTTAAGGTACTACGAAATCCTGTATATAGATGGATGAATTTGCTTTGCTGCATATAGTGCTGCATATATTCTTTCAATATTTTTAATTTAGCTACTTGTCACTGGACTCTTGTTTCACTAAACACAAACGAAACGCCGGAAATGTATGCAACACTGTATGCAGCAAAGCGAATTCATCTATCTATATACAGGATTTTGTAGTACCTTAAAGGTCGCGCCATCTACTAAATTAAATAGAAAGCATGCACTTATGAAGCCACTCAACGGGTCCTTGTCGCATCACCTATTTAATACACCCTGGTAATAGGTAATAAGAAGAACATTGTCTCTGAGCTAGTTTCTACAAACACTTGAACACTACACCCTGTACTATATGCTATACTATCACTCGACGCTCATTTCGGCAACCATGTTGACATCAACTGCCAACATCAGTTCCGGCTAAGTAAAGGGGCCTACAGACGATCCAATTTGCTCGAGTTAACATTGTCGGTATGCTTTGAAGATTGCCATGCTAACTCGTGAAAGTGAGCTAATCTGCTAGAATTCCAGCAATCTTCAAAGTGTATCGACAAGGTTGGCTTCAGGAAGTTGGATCGTTTAAACAACTAAACTAAATTAACTATTTACCGTACCGGCGCGGTGGCTCAATCGGTTAAGGCGTATTGAATGGCGAATATGCTGATCGACTGCCTCCCGCGCTCTGGGTTCGACCCCCAGCCCCGGTATTAACAACACCGGTGGGTGTGGATGTATGTCTGCATTTTTCCAAATGTGTAACCCCCTTCCGCACAGCCTTGGCTATGGATTTAGGGGTTGTCTACTATCTGTGGTGTGTTTTTTTATTAATACAGGAAAATATTGAAAAAAAATGACCGTAACTCGAAAAAAATTTGTACAGACTTTAAATTATGGTTATAAGTTTAAAATATGCCAAAGTTCACGAAACAAAAAAAATTAGTTTTACGGGTCCGCAGCAACCTATAGGGGACACAAGGGGTATTATTAATTAAAAAAATCGATTTTTCTCTATTTTCTCGGGAAATAAGGCATATACAAAAAAATTGTTCAAATAAAAATTGTTTCTGACAAAATTATCTTTAATTTGGCGTTTTTAATTAATTTTATAGCAATAGTTAACCGAAACACGGCCATTTTTCGTTGGGGGTGGCGGATGGAATTTTTTTCTAAAACAACTGTTTTAAAGAGACAAAATAAATTGACCATATAGGTATATATTAACGAAAAACAACATTTTTAACCCCCGACCCAAAAAGAGAGGTGTTATAAGTTTGACACGTATGTTTGTATGTCAGTCTGTCTGTCTGTCTGTGGCTTCATATCTCTTCAACGGGTGATCCGATTTTGATGCACTTTTTTATTTGGAAGAGTGTTTTGTCGAGAAGGTTTTTACCATATTAGATTTTGATGTTTGGTCACCATCTTGATTACAAGCGTTTATTTAACTTGCCTTGTTCTTGTGGGTCAAATCTTACAACTGAATTTTAAAATAGTTATCCCCAACCCATTGAGCTGAAATTTTGCATACACGTTGAGTTTGGATGACCATGCATGGTTAGTAAGTTACGTTATTCCAAATCCAATATGGCGGACTCCCGAAAATGGCGGACTAGTTATTTCTTATGCATCCCCATGATATGGGTATCAAATGAAAGAGTTTGCTGAGAAGAATACGAAAATAAAATGACGTCGCACTAAATTCAATATGGCGGACGAAACTGAATTTTAAAACAGTTATCCCCCAAACGATTGAGCTGAAATTTTGCATACACGTTGAGTTTGGATGACAATGCATGGTTAGATAAGTGACGTCATTCCAAATCCAATATGGCGGACCAGTTATTTATTATGCACCCCCATGATATGGGTATCAAATGCTGAGAAAAATACGAAAATAAAATGACGTCACACTAAATTCAATATGGCGGACGTCTCAAGATGGCAGACAAAATTTTTTAGTTTTAACATTATAATTTGATCGTATAGTGTATTCGCTCATACGTTGCATTCTAAGAAATGGTGAAGGATTCGGTTTAAACTATGTTTTATATCGGATAGGAACGATGGAATGAATATACACTTCTCCAAGAAATTAACGCACCACCAAAAAATAACCAAAAGTTTGAAGTTAGTTAACTTTTAACACCCGACCCAAAAAGAGGCGTATGTTTGTATGTTTGTCTGTCTGTCTGTTTGCGGCTTCATATCTATCCAATTTTGATGCACTTTTTTTTATTTGAAAGAATATTTTATCGAGAAGGTTTTAGGCCATATTAGATTTTGATGTTTGGTCGCCATCTTGAATTCGCCATGTTGAGATTCTTTAGAAATAGTCCGATTGAAGTAAAATTGAAAATGTGTAGACAATTATGGTACCCGAATATGATTTCGGCCTCATTTTGATTCGGTCATATGAAACTGGTACGATTAGATACATTGATCGGGAGTTTTTAAAATTTTCAATTTTTGAACCCTCGACCCAAAAAGAGGGTGTTATAAGTTTGACTCGTATGTTTGTACGTTTGTTTGTCTGTCTGTCTGTGGCTTTATGTCTCTTCAACGGGAGATCCGATTTTGATGCAGTTTTTATTAAAAGTAGATATAAGACATAAATATATTTATAATAGAACCGGGCTTGTACACCGTGAGCGACTAGTAGAATACAAAATTGGACTGCGTCGGCTTAAAGGTTAAAAAGTTCTGTGTGGGACTCGTGATATAATAATACGCTATGTTGTATGTATATGTTTAGTTTAAAAAGTATAAAATAAAATAAAATTATAAATTAAAAAAAAAAACCGACACAAAAATATCGACTAAATAACTAATATAAAAAAAAATAAATTAACACAACTTTAAAAATTATGAAATAATTTTGATTCCACATACGAACTCTTATGATTTATTTAAATCCAGCTTACATTTTCTTTATGTCCTCGAGATTTGCTTTCTTATACGCATGAATATGTCGGGGGCTGCTGTAAAGACGAACTACTAAATAGTTATATTCAAAACAGCAGCTCCCGATATATTCATGCATATAGGAAAGCAAATCTCGAGGACATAAAGAAAATGTAAGCTGGATTTAAATAAATCATAAGAGTCCGTGTATGGAATCAAAATTATTTCATAATTTTTAAAGTTGTGTTAATTTATTTTTTTTATATTAGTTATTTGGTCGATATTTTTGTGTCGGGGGTTTTTTAAATTTGTAATTTAATTTTTTGAAAGAGAAATTAATTACTGAGCAATTGCAATAACAAAATGCCGACATTTTGTTAACAAGAATGTGAAAACGCACATTGAATCGGCCATCTTTATTTTTTGTGATTTAGAAACAAACAAAAATCATTTTAAAGATTGATTAATTACCTTTAATTTTGTTTCTTAGAAGTTTTGATGGAAGTGTCACAGTTTCTAAGATATTCAACATTCATCCTAAAAACGCTAGGATGCCATCTATAAAATTAAATATCTCCGAAACAATTAACACTACACAAATATATAAACAAAATAAATATATTCTCAGCTTATAAGCCTCATTTTTGATGTCCACCATATTTTCTCTTAAACTAATATTTATTGAAATATTTGCAGTGAAACAAGAATGTTACTTTTTTTTATAAAATCCTTTTACAGTTTAAAATCCAATTTTTTTTCTAAAGCAAGCGCTGTAAGCCTTGATCGTCTAGGCCACACTATATATTAACGGAAAACAGTATATAGGAATATATTTTTTTAATTACTGACTACTTAAATTAACAAAATTGGGACGTTTTTATTAAAAAAAAAAAAAAAAAAGAAAAAAAAAATGTGAAAAGTACATACATTGTTTCTGTCATAACTTTTTTGTTCTTTATGCTATAAAAATAGGAAAAAAATCATTTGAAATAGTTTTTCATTTTGGTTATTAGCGTTTTTGGCCCAAGTGCCATAGTTTCTGAGATATTTAACCTTTAAACTAAGTATCCTTAATTCAGAAGCTTTCCTATTTGTCTCTAGCATGGTTTCGTTCAATGTAATATCTTTCGAGTTATTTGACGGAAACGTATGTGAAATACCACTTTTTCAAGCTAAAATCCCAAATTTTTTGGTAGTTATAAATAAAAAGTTGCATAGAACCTTTTCTTCTTAAAATTTAATTCTCTCTCAGCTCCAATGTTTTTTTTTTTTAGGTGCCACCCCCTGAAAAGGGGTGGCATCCACCCCCTATAAATTAGCAAGCCCTCGTATAATAAAACTTCTTTTTCTTATGCATTTACTATTAAGTTGCCAAAAATGATCTAATTCATATGACACTATTCCGAAGTTAAAACCTCTAGTATTTCGGTTAATTATTGCTATAAAATTAAATTTACCAAATACCAAATTAAAGATAATTCTGTCAGGAACAACTTTCATTTGAACTATTTTTTTGTACATGCCATATTTCCCGAGAAAATAGAGAAAAATCGATTTTTTGATTAAAAATACCCCTTTTCACCCCCTATAGTTTCCCACGGATCCGTAAAACTTTTTTGTCTCGTGAACTTTGGTCTATTTTGAACCTGTAACCAACGTTTAAGTTCTGCACAAATTTTTTTCGAGTTAAAATAAAGTTTTTCTGTACTATGTTATTAAATAGGCACACAAAAAATATTTGTGTAAGTTTAAAGTGATTTTACTTTTATCGCTAAAACTTTATAGACCATATCTGCTGAGTGAAATAAAAATTGGACGTAAAATCTTTATTTACTACAACTGAGCATCAATATAAATAATTTAAGAACCTCTTGATTTTATTAGGAAAGCATTAAATAAACAGTAATAATCCGAGAAATCCTAACTTTGTGTTATTGAAAACATTAACAACTCGTGTCTCTGGCTGTGTAAATTTAGCTCCAGCGGCCACAAGTGCATCGCATCTAGTCGCAGTTCAATCAACCACAAAATGTGCGGCTGATTCCAGATAATAACAAGATGTTTTCGTTCACTTCACTGGAGATTACCTTTCGCTAATTGAAAATCTCGACTTGCCAAGAGCAACATCTTTCCAACAGTTTATTTTGAGTTGTTTGCTATTTTTATTTTAGTAGCTTCCTAATCAAAACAAGGGAAGTTTATTATAAATATAGCGGGAGATAAAGATGTCAGGAATTTATCGAAATTATTAATGTTTAACATTTATTGTGTATATTAAAAATAGATTTATGGTTTAGTTTCTCCAAAGTTGCTGAGTTATCGTATCGAGATATTTACTATTTATATTCCTCCCAGAACCTGTGTTGAGATGTATCATGCTCTGTTTGATGCTTTTTGCTCTCTCAACTTTATTTATAATTCTGATATTTTAATACTAGGTGATTTCAATATACCGGAGTACTGCACCCTTACATCTAATAACCTTCCTCATTGACTCTGCAGGCGCTAGTAAACTTTCAAAACTTTCTTAACCTAAAGCAATTTAATGGAGTAAAAAATACAAATAACCGATTACTAGACCTAGTTTTATCTAATAAAACCTGTCAACTCGAGAGGGCTATTGATATTCTCATTGCAGAGGACGACCATCATCCTGCTCTTATTTCGACATTTAGTATAATAAAAAATCACGAAAATCATAAAATTAAATCTAATTCTAATTATCAATTTAACTTTAAGAAAGCTAACTTCCACATCCTTTATCAAACATTAGCTGAAACAGATTGTCAATTTTTAAATAATTCTGAAACTGTAGACGAAGCTAGTGATCGGTTCTATTCCAAATTAAACTCAATATTTATTAATACTGTACCTCAATCTAAAACTTCAAAAAGAACATATCCACCATGGTTTGACTATCCGTTAATTAAATCTATCAAGGAAAAGCATAAAGCGTTAAATAAATACAAGCAAACAGGTGATGTAACTTATCAGAACGAATTTAAAAGATTAAAGAGAAAAGTAAAAATTGATTCTGATAATTCTTATAAAATGTATTGTAATCAAGTTGAGGAAAATATAATTAATGATCCGTCCTCGTTTTGGCAATTTATTAATTATAAACGTAGTTCATCTGACCTACCAAACTTTATGAATTACAATAATGAATATCTATCTGACCCTCAACAGATTACTAATTCTTTTGCTAACTTTTTTCAGCAATCTTATTCTGAATCTGAAAATATCACGCATAATCCTAAAAATTTTGTTGAGAGTAGCTCATATTTAAATATAACCTGTTTTACGGAAGACGAAGTATTTACAGCATTAAAGAAAATTAAACCTAAATTAACTTTTGGGCCTGATGGGATCCCCTCCCCGCATTCATATTACGTGACTGTGCTGCTATTTTTGTTGGCCCCCTTTACTATATTATTTAACTTATCACTAAAGTCCTCTAAATTTCCACTACAGTGGAAATTATCGAAAATAATTCCACTCTTTAAGAAGGGTGATAGATCTGATGTTTGTAACTACCGTCCGATAGTAATAATAAATAATTTTGCTAAAGCATTTGAAATTATCTTACACCATTTTATTTTTAACCATGTAAGGCATCAAATATCAACAGCTCAACACGGATTCTTCAAAGGCCGTTCAACAGTTACGAATTTAATTAATATTACTGAGTTTATTTCTGACTCTATTCATAAGGGTATACACAGACGTTATATATACTGACTTTTCAAAAGCATTTGATAGACTGAACCATGATATCCTCTTAGAAAAATTTGAAATTTTTGGATTTTCGGATAACCTTATTGCACTTTTTAAATCCTACCTAACTGATAGAAGACAATATGTTGTATATCATGGTGTTAAATCTATTGAAGTCTTAGCTACGTCGGAGGTCCCCCAAAGTTCAAATTTAGTTTAGTTATTTGTTTGTTAACGACATAGTAGATAATATCACTGTTAACTGCCTTCTATATGCGGATGATCTAAAACTATTTTGCAATGTCGCGTGTGAATATGATTGCTTTGAATTGCAAAATAATATTGATCATATTAATACCTACATGGTGTATAATAAATAAATTACCTTTAAATGAAGCAAAATGTAACACCATGACATTTACAACAAAATATAATGTTATTGTTTTTGATTACCAATTGAACAATCACACACTTTCCCGTCCTGGCACTTTTTGTGACTTGGGTGTGACATTTGATAGAAAATTAACGTTTGTAAACCACATCGAACTTACTGTCAGTAAAAGTTATAGAACACTGGGTTTTGTCATTAGAAACTCCGCACACTTTAATAACGTAAATACATTAAAACAACTATACACTACTCTTGTTAGACCACATCTTGAGTATGCTTCAATAGTATGGTGTCCTGTTTATAATGTACACATACAAAATTTGGAAAGGCTTCAACGTCGATTTCTGAAATATGCGTCTTTTAAGACTGATGGGACCTATCCTGCTATTGGTTACCCACATCAAGAACTACTCTCTAAATTTTCCCTAGACAGTCTAGAAAACCGTAGACACCGATCACAATTAATTTTCTTATATAAAATTTTACATGGTAACATCGCCTGTGGAGAAATTTTAAGTATGCTTAATTTCCAAATTCCTAGGGCGGCCTCTAGGCACAACAATTTATTTTACTTACCATTTTCAAGAACAAATGTAAAGATATTTTCTTGTATTCAGCAAATGTGTAATATATATAATAATTTGGATACTTCTTTAGATATTTTCACCTGCAGTGTTGTAAACATAAAAAAATTGTTTCTAGCTTGAATATATTTTTGTTCTTTCTTGTTGACTTGCAGACTATTAGACTCAATTTAGAGTGTACATCTTACATTCACTTTGTTTTATATATGACAAATGCATTGTATTAGTTTAATTTAGTTTAGTTTATTAGTTTAATTCAGATATATAAATAATATGTATATATCTTTTTGTTCATAATCTAGATAAGTATTGAATTATTTTGTATTTTCCTATTCTGTAATTGGGTTTCACCTGTTGACTAGTGTACCAAATAAATAAATAAATAAAATAAAAATAAATAGTTGTTAAATTATATGTATATGTGGCCTGTAATTCTACAAGGAAAGGGTCGTGGAAATTACATTACACGCATTCATGTACGTTCAAAATTTACATGGTTTTGTATAGAATAGATCCACTTTCACCAAATTAATGTGCACAGATCAGTACATATTACATAACCTCGACACAAATACCAAATTGACGTACATTTCGAAGGCTTTCGACAGGCTTGTCCTCAGTATACTACTGCATAAACTTCAAACTACCGACTTTCTTCAGTTACCTGCTAATTTCTATAAACCATAACTTAACAATATAACACGATAGAATTACAGAACACAATATGTGAAGTACCATGATCAAAGGTCCATCGAAATTTCTGTAACTTCAGGAGTGCCGCAGGAGTCTTTATTAGGCCCTCTGTTATTTAGGTTATTTATGAGTGACATTGTAGCTGATTTGTAGGTTCATGTTTCGTTATATGTTGCTGATGTAGAATAATTTTCTACTGTATATACGCCAACGGTCACCAAAATGGTCTGCATTTCAAGTGATTTTTTCTTTGTCGCTGTAGTATAAAAAACAAAAAAGTTATGACCGAAACAATGTGTACCATCACATTTCTTTAATGAACATTAAATAGCTATTTTGTTACTGTAATTAGTCAGTAACTTTTAAAAAAATCAAATACTGGTTTTTGTTAATATACAGGGTGGGGAAAAAGTGTGTCGGACTTCGATATCTCGAGTTCTACGATAGCTAGAAATTAAAAAAAAAACTAGATGAAAAAGTCTATAACCGGAAATTATTTTCGAATATACAGGGCGACCCAAGGCGAAATTACAGGATCAAGTGCCTTTTCAAGTTGACCAAGTGTTAAGTCGACATCAGGAATTGGAAAAAATTCCCTTTCAACATTTTTGTTAAGTTAAGTTAGGTCTATACAGATGCGAATACTACCATTTTTCTTGGGAACCAGAACCATAGGCGCACACCATTCGGTGGGTTCATTAACAGGTTCGATAACCCCTTTTAAACACATTTGGTCCAGTTCCCGTTTTAAGGTTTCCTTCAAGGGTAAGGGAACGCGTCGAGGGACGCTGACAGAAAACGGAACAGCATCTTTTTTAATCCTAATTCTATATGGATGTTTTATATCTCCAATACCATGAAACAGTTTTGGATATTTTCTACGAGGATCTAAGTTTTTATTATAGGAAGTAACTTCAAACAGACGTTGAACCAGCCCTAGTTTTTCAGATGCACGATAGCTTAACAAAGTTTGTCTTGCTCCCCCAACAACATAAAAGTTTTCAGTAATACTCTTGTTTTTAACCCCTACTTCTGCTGACAAGACTCCAGCAACATTTAACTGGTTCCCTCCAGATCCGGTGATTAACATTTCTGCAGGTGAAAGTTTATACTGAGCGAAACATGTCCGAAATACAAATACGGGAAGTACGCTGACATCGGCACCAGTGTCAATTTTCACAGGTAAAGTTTTGTTAAAAATGTTTACATTAGTCTGCCATTTCACAATATCAGGGTTGGAGCATATTTCACCAACAAAAGCTTCACTATCAAAATCGTCCGGCACTACGGCACTAATCATTTTGGCATCAGATTTACTCAAACAAACCCGGGCATAGTGACCTTTATTTCTGTATTTTCCGCATACAGCATTGCGAGCAGGATAGTCAAATTTCTGATGTTCTTGGGAAAGTCTACACCACCTACGTGAAACTGTCTGTTTGTCCGTCTCTTTGTTCTTTTCCCACTTTTTATTTGTCCATTTATTATTTTTTTGTAACACTCTATCAACTGAACCAGATGCACCACGAAACGTTTCCTGTTGCTTCTTAGCAGCTTCAGATTGTCGTGCTGCTGTTACAGCTTTAAAACAGAGTCCAACTATAATTTTTCCGAAAGTTTCTTATCTCTAATGCCCACCACTACTTGATCACGTATAGCTTCATCGAGAAACCCCACTGGAAAGTCACAATTCTGCGCACGAGAGTGTAATGCAGTCACAAAGTCCTCCACACTTCCCCTTCCTCTTGATAACGGGTATGGAAACAGTACCTCTCATAAATTATATTTCTTGATGGTACAAAATGTGTTTTAAACTTCCCTAATACTATTTCAAAATCACAGGCTTGATCAGCGGTCAACTTAAAAGACTGAAATACAGCTTCGGCCTGCGGCCCCATCAAATAAATTAGCGAATTTACCTGATCTCCATTTGATTTTGTACCTAGGCCTGATGCACTTCTAAATCTCATAAATCGCAACTGCCATTGCTCCCACTCTTCAGCTTTGAATGAAAAAGGTTCTGGAGCTGGAATTTGATACACAGGTGCAATAACAGTTTGACTTTGTGGGTTCATGTTTTCTTTTTAAACTTGCTTTGACGCTTACGAAGGAAAAATTCTTCTAACAACACAAGAAGAAAACACTAAAAATCCGGTATGCTGCCACCATGTAGAGTTTGTCTCCAAAGTAACAACAAACCTGTGGATCTGGATAGTTAACATTTAGAGAATATTATTTAGGTATTATGCAAATCACAACTTACACACTTTTTATTTATTATGAAAATACCTACTTTCTGTATATTGTTGCCCTAATCTGGGCACGCTAATATACTAGTTAGGTAAATACTTTAAAACACTTATTATTGGAGAACCAATCAAAACAACTACTCTCCTAGCTAATACTGACGAAGTATTGAATTACATGATAGGATTCTTAGCATTTTAAAGCAAAAAATATCGAAAATACTTAAATCATTTATTTACATTTAATCATTCACACTTTTTTGATTTAATATGAAATTATCTACTTTCTGTATATTGGTACCTTAACCGGGTCACGCTAATATACTACTTAGGAAAACACTTTAAAACACTCATTATTGGAAAACCAATCAAAACAACTACTCTTCTAGCTAATACTGACGAAGTATTGAATTACATGATAGGATTCCTGGCATTTTAAGACAAAAAAAATACCAAACCATGATAAAAGCAAATAAATAAAAAATAATTAATTGTAAAAAATTAACATTTAATTAAGTTAATATTAACAATATAAGCACGATTCATGCATAACATATCATAACCTAAACTAATCTGTCCTCAACCTTCTTCTTCTTCTTCTTTTTCCGTATGTCCTCATACGAAGGTCGGTTGCTTAACCGTACATGTTTTTCATTTCTACATTATATCGTCGAAAAATATGCAGGGTGTTCCATTTGAAAAAATGGAAAAAAATCAATTTAAAAAGTTCTTAATTGAAAAATAATTTTTGACCACCTTGTACATTTTTAGGAAGTAAAAATGATTCATAAACATTAATTAGATGCCTCGTAACTAGCATTCATATAAATTTTTCTTAAAATCCGTAATTGTGACTTCGGTGATTTTTTCATCTAGTTTACTTGTATTTTTTTTCTAGCTATCATAGAACTCGAGATATCGAAGCCCGACTCACTATTGCCATACCCTGTATATTTTTTATGCCAACGAGTGTATCACCAACACAGTTGGTATCACAAAATTTAGAATGTCCAAAAACTAAAATTGTTCACAAGAAAACTGCCAAGATGTGTAACAATTATATATACAGTTCAGGAAATCGGCAAAGAGTATGTTTATAGCAAGGGATTTAGTAACAATACAAAGTCACGAAAAACAAGTATACTGCACATACAAGGACAGAGTAATTTCATCAGGTGACGAAGACAGCGTAGCCTCCATGTCACCTTCATCGCACGAGAAAGCAGATACACGTCTTCTCTTACACACCCTGGATGCAGCTAGGGACGTGCACAACAAAGCGATCATTAAGACGGTTGATTCAGATGTCATTGTTATAACACTCTTTGCATTTTCACGTATTGCAGAAGTCAAATAACTTTAGGTTGAGTTCGGAACTGGGAAGAATTTGCAGTATCTTCCCATTCATGAATTATTTTCTAATCTTCCACGTGGTGTAAAAGATCTGATTTCGTTTTTCCACGCATTCACAGGATGCTATACAGTTTCATCGTTTTCTGGTATTAGAAAGAAAAATGCGTGGAAAACATGGATGTCTTTTCGTGATGTTGATTTGGCTTTTCAAGAATATTCTAGCCTGTTAACAACAGTACCAACACCTGATAGCCCAAGTTTTCTATACTTGAGCGTTTTGTTGTATTTATGTATCATACTGTTCTAGTACAGCAGATACAGTTACCCAAACGCATAGGATACTTTTACCCAACGAAGTAGAAATATTGAAAATATTCCTCCAACTGCGGATATACTATTGCATCACTTGATATGCGCCATTTTTCAACGTAACATTTGGAGAAATTCCCTGAGTAGTAAACCTCAGAAACATGATCCTTGCCAGTAGGGATGGAAAAAAGTTGATTTAATATACAAGAATTAGTGTCCTGCAAGTGCAAGGAACGGTGTACAAGTTGCATTAAAAGTCGTCTCAGATGTACTCTTTTTGTGCATGTGAAGGCCATTGCTCACGAATGGATGTCGATTGAATAGCCTGAGTTATTTTGTTTAGTTTACAGCATATCTACAGTTCTTTTTAAATTTTGTAAAAAAATTTGACAAAAATTTAAATATTTTGTATTAATCTGCAAATAAAATTAAAACTAATGTTTTTACGTAATAACTGTTAATTACCTTTTTTAACCCCCGACCCAATATTAGATTTTGATGTTTGGTCGCCATCCTGATTATAAGCTTTTATTTAACTTTTCTTGTTCTTGTTGGTCAAATCTTCCAACTGAATTTTAAAATAGTTATCCCCAACCGATTGAGCTGAAATTTTGCATACACGTTTAGTTTAGATGACAATGCATGGTTAGCTAAGTGACGTCACTCCAAATCCAATATGGCGGACCAGTTATTTTTTATGCACTCACATGATATGGGTATGAAAGGAAAGGGTTTGCTGAGAAGAATACGAAAATAAAATGACGTCACACTAAATTCAATATGGCGGACGCAACTGAATTTTAAAACAGTTATCCCAACCGATTGAGCTGAAAATTTGCATACACGTTTAGTTTGGACGACAATGCATGGTTAGATAAGTGACGTCATTCCAAATCCAATATGGCGGACCAGTTATTTTTATGCACCCCCATGATATGGGTATCAAATGAGAGAAGAATACGAAAATAAAATGACGTCACACTAAATTCAATATGGCGGACGTCCCAAAATGGCGGACAACATTTTTTAGTATAAACACTATAATTTGATCGTATAGTGTATTCGCTCATACGTTGCATTCTAAGAAATGGTGAAGGATTAGGTTCGAACTATAAGTTTTATATCGGATAGGAACGACGCAATGAATATACACTTCTCCAAGAAATTAACGTACCACCAAGAAATAAACAAAAGTTTGAAGTTAGTTAATTTTTAACCCCCGACCCAAGGTGTTATAACTTTGACGCGTATGTTTGTGTCTGTCTGTGGCTTCATATCTCTTCAACGGGTGATCCAATTTTGATGCACTTTTTTATTTGAAAGAGTAGAGTATTTTCTCGAGAAGGTTTTAGGCCATATTAGATTTTGATGATTGGTCGCCATCTTGAATTCGCCATGTGGAACTTCTCTAGAAATTCTCCGATTGAAGTAAAACTGAAAATGTGCAGACAATTATGGTAGCCAAATATGATTTTGGCCTCATTTTGATTTGGTCATATGAAACTGGTACGATTAGATACATTGATCGGGAGTTTTTAAAAATTTTCAATTTTTTAACCCCCGACCCAAAAAGAGAGGTGCTATAAGTTTGACTCGTATGTTTGTATGTGTATTTGTTTGTCTGTCTGTCTGTCTGCCTGTGGCTTTATATCTCTTCAACGGGAGATCCGATTTTGATGCAGTTTATATTAAAATTAAATATAACACATAAATATATTTATAATAGAACCGGTCTTGTAGACCGTGTGTGACTAGTAAAATACTAAATTGGACCGCGTCGGCTTAAAGGTTAAGAAGTTCTGTGTGGGACTCGTGATATAATAATACTCTATGTTGTATGTATATGTTTAGTTTAAAAAGTATAAAATTAAATTAAATTACAAATTTAAAAAACCTCCGACACAAATATATCGACTAAACAACTAATATAAAAAAAAAAAATAAATTAACACAACTTTAAAACTTTTGATTCCATATACGAACTCTTATGATTTATTTAAATCCAGCTTACATCTTCTTTATGTCCTCGAGATTTGCTTTCTTATACGCATGAATATGTCGGGGGCTGCTGTAAAGACGAACTACTGAATAGTTATATTCAAAACAGCAGCTCCCGATATATTCATGCGTATAAGAAAGCAAATCTCGAGGACATAAAGAAGATGTAAGCTAGATTTAAATAAATCATAAGAGTTCGTATATGGAATCAAAAATTATTTCATAATTTTTAAAGTTGTGTTAATTTATTTTTTTTTATATTAGTTATTTAGTCGATATTTTTGTGTCGGGGTTTTTTTAAATTTGTGATTTAATTTTATTGTAGAATGTTTCTTTATCTTTAAAAATGAGACTTTGTACATCCGAATCCGTTGATCAGTTCTTGAGATATTTCAACCTACAGAAATTAGTACGGCGGCCATTTTGATGACGTCATCACAGCTGACTTAGTCACTTCTGAAGGTGTCTCCCGACGGATTTACAAAGAAATATATCTCTTCATCTCACTCCTAAATTTTGGTGCTGTATCCGGAAGTGAAATATTATTACGTTTATTCCACCCACTAATATAGTATCGACTCGATATGATGAGAACTTTTGATCAGCATGACTTGAACTACAAAATAGCAACATTTCAGTCGATTCCGCTGAAACACTATTTTCATCGGTTTTGTTCCGAGATCCTTTTGTACTTATAGGTAATTTGTTGTTCGAATAATCTTGGTGAATGGATTTAAATTAATTTTATCTATAGCTCCCAAATTATTCACTTTAGACCCAACATTTTATACATTATTTGTAATAAGCTCTTCTAGGGGAGACTAATGGACTATAAAATATGGGGTGTTCCACTTTAAAAAATTGTAGGGTGGCTCTGGGGTTGAGAGAGTGGAGCTAATCCTAGGTCTGTTCATAAGAAAGTGTATCCCTCTATTGTTTCTTTTTGGCGTGTTTTTGCGTTTTTTCAAAAATCAATATATCCAAATTTATTTCAGGTGGATAGCTTTTCTTGAAATGCATTGTATATTGATGTAATGTACTTTTCATCTAGTAATTGGTCTCTGACTCTTGGATAACATAATTAAATAAAATAAAAAACGTATCTCAGCAACTCGGCAAATATTTTTATGGTTTAATTAATATGAAACTTGCCCAAATTAACTCAACGGTTGAATATTATGTACACTTGCTAATTAAAGCGACGCTTTTATGCCAGGCACATTAAATTTTTAAGCGGATAAAGATTTAAAAACAGTCCGTTCTAAAATCCTAATAAGAGTAATGGCGCCTTTCTGATAATTAATTTACAAAGTTCATTTCCAATTCAAACTAACCAGTTCGTTCCAGTAAAACTCGTTGTTGGAGAAAATTAAGCAAAGTTTACGTCCATAAAAATCGCAGTGTAGTAATAAAACTTTCCAATTTTCACGCCATTACATTAAAAAGGCCGTAAAATATGGAGACCCTTCTCATATTATTGAGGATATTTCCTCGCAGCTGTTTAGATTTGGTTAAATTTTATATACATTTATGCAATAAGCGAAGGGGCATTACAATTAAAATTACATTTAATTTTTTTAATTTTTTTTAACGCATTAGCATATCTACTTATTAGAAAGTAACTACCAGCATAGTAGTGCAGCGGGTAACAAGCACCATCGCATGGATAAGAAAGTATGCACCATTTCAAATCAAATACAAGTTGCTTTATTAGGGGCTACTCTTTTTTCGGCAGCACATGTAGCCATCTTATTCTTTATCAAAATATCATATTTACTCTACCTCTTCTCACCCTGTCCTTGGTTTCTTTTTGTAATTTTTTATTTTTAAACAAACCCAGGTATTTGTAACATTACAAAGACAGGTTATCAGTAGATTAGGTTTCAAATAAAAAAGTTACGTCCATCTTTTATCTTCGTTACTTCTCGATACACTTGGTATCTATTTCGAAAGATAAAAAAATTTCCCGCATGTTACATTTGAGAATGCAAATTTTCGACATAGCCTTAGAAAAAAATAATGCTTTCTACACTTATTAAAATTTGACCTACATATTAATACATTATGTTAACAAATATATATTGATAACACGATAAAAATTTGAGAGTAATCCATTGTACCATTTTTTAGTTAGAGTTGTTTTATATATCCAATAAACACCTAAAACTAGAGAAATGCGTCGCGAAAACTCGTGACGGTGTTCAATAATAATTATTTATAATAAGTTTAATATTTGATGGAGGGTAGAATGATAAAATATTAAGATGGAAAAAAGATTTATATATCCGAATATTAAGCTCCGAAGTCCCTATACCTTTTCCTTAACCCTTTATTCCCGCAAACGCATTATGCCCCCCCTCTCCCTTCCTATTGGTTGGATTGCGACAATTTTTTTTTAAATTAAAAATAAAAAAATCTCACTTACCTGTAAAAAAATTTCTCTTCTGAGCCTTTTCCTTCGTACTCAAAAACGCATTTAAAAAAAAATGCAAAAAGTTTTTCCCCTCCCACAAGTTTCTTTATTTGAAAAAAATAAAAAAAAATATTCAGTCAAATATTAGACGTAATAACGAACAAATTCCATTTAGGTTTTTGAAAATCGCACGACAGGGAAATAAGTTCGAGGGGGTTGAATAATTCTCCTACCTCCCTCCCCTCCCCTAATTGGCCCACTACCTCAATCCTCCGGCTCCATCAATTCTTATCTATTTCACCTACCTTAAAAAAATCTCATCCCCCTAAATTCTTTTTTTCGCAAAAAAATTAAGGAATAACTTTTTTGTGTATTAGTGTTAGGGCAAAAAACGAGTATTTTCAAAAAAAATTTTCACGAAAAGTTACCGTCCGATTTGAAAAAAATTTTACCAGATTATGCGCTTCTGCGAGATTTTCAATTTTAAATTTTACTTTTTTTTCGTCGGGTCAATAATAACAAAGTTATCGTGGAAAAACGTGTTTTTGCGAATTTTAAATGAAATGAATGAATGAATTTTAAATCCAAATTCCTCCGCCACCCCGTGTGATTAAGCTCAATTAAGTTGATAACATGATAAAAGAGAACGCGTGTAACCGAATTCTCAAAAAAAAAAAAAAAATTAAAAAAGTTGGTTTCATTTCAAAACCAGATCCGCTCCGCTACTATGGCAGTTTAGTTATAATACAGTCACATATATAGTAAAGGACAAGGAATTAATCAAAATACAACATAGATCACCAATGTAGTCAACACAAACATTCTCAATATATTGTTACAAGCTTTAGATATCTGTGGGAGTTTCTTTTTTTCATGTATAAGTTACAGAAAACTAAGTTAGTTGGTTTATTCGGCAATCGTCCGAGAAATGGCGAGGCATCTACAGATGTGAGTTACTCCTTTAATATCTTATTAATAAATGATATAAACGTTCTTACAACTAATTATAAATCGGTTATACAGAAGCATTATTAAGGTGTTTTAACGGAACCCAGTGAAGAACTTTTATACAGTCGAAAGTTTACTGTTGCAGCATTTCTCCTACAGTAGTTATATTTATAAAACTGTGCAAGTGGGGAAAATAATTACTGTTCTTATTATAAAATGTGAAATAAATCAGTCGATATACAGTTCCCGATATCATCAGAATAATGAGTATAATGTCTACATGGAAAAAAAATATAAAGTTTAGTGGAAATTTTCGTCGTAAATTTAAAGTCAGACTTGATGGTATGTTACAGAAATATATTGAAAATGTTAGTGAAAATCCACAGGGATCATCGGCAATAATTTTTTCCACACCTCACATAATTTCAACTAAAATGAATATACAAGAAATATTTTGAAACCACTTGACTGTTTAGTGGAAATATTGAAATTCATCTGCTTTCACCAGATACTCTATACGATATGTGCCTATATAATTACCGCCAAACTAACCAAAGAGCTATGGTTTTATAATGGTTGCGTAATACATTGACTTGCTCTATATGAGAACTCACTGTACTACTACGTGAGACTCGTGGTTGTATAATGACTGCTTAAGAAGCTAAATTGTTCTCTAAACTAAACCGCAGCCCGTCTCTATATACTAAAGGTGCTTGCAGTTGTACAGTTCCTGCATAACGAGCTGAATTGTTTTATAACAAAATCTGAGTCTTTGTACAATAAAAAAGAATATTTAGCTATGTAATAACTGTATAGCGAGCTGAATTGTTCTATATGATAATCCACAGTAGCTTTTTCGCTTTATAATGGTTACATAACGAGTTGAATAGTTCTTTAAAATAATCTGTCACAATATTTATATAACAAAAAATTTCAACATGTATAATTACCGTCAATTGAACCGGATTGTTCTTTAAGACACTTCGCAACAGTCTCTGTGCAACTAAAAGAACTTCATAACAGCTGTTATAAAACATATATTTTTGTAAAAGCTGTTTAACTGACCTCAAATTGAATTATTTCGGACGCCATATTTTTTAAAGATGTAAGGTTTTAGATATGCATCAATCTTGAAAAAAATTGATATTAGAAAATAAAATGTTCCTTTTGCACACATTAAAATACTCCAGATGTGCTTTTAATTATGTATTACGTTTTAAATAATTAATTTATGGAAACTAACAAGTTTTAGTTACACAGAAGTCAATATTTTGAAGAATAATTTTTTTCCATAAATCTTGATGAGTCACTTACTTTGAAGAATATCGATGGCGCATTTTGAATTCATGGTATCGTATCATATATCGACAGTAAAATTTCGGTCGCAAGTTAATTTTAGCTTCAGTAATCTCATATAATTGAGATTTCAATGCATCTACATTTAGTCACAAAACGAATAAGTCGAAACAAGTGAGGTGAGGTACGGTACCAGTTTCATTGACTGGACCTCGATCGGTGAAGTTAAGCACGGCTGGGCGAGTCCGTTACTTGGATTGGTGACCGTATCTCATCTCGCCGTCCTGGTTGAGTGGTAGAGTAGCATTAGCTAAACTTCACCAGGACGTTAATATAAATAAGGCATAAAAAAAACAACTATTGAATGTTTTCATGTTTTATAAGTTCATAAATACAACTCTTATAAAACGATAAAGCTGTTTAAACTATTCAACAAAGAACAGTTAGGCACTAATAATGCACTGACTTGCAATTTCTAATTCGGAAACCTTTATAAAATAGTTTTTTAAGAGCTTCCTAAGATGCTATAGGAATGTTGCCAAGGGGTGCTAAATAGTCGTATAATTATTGTTTTTGTGGCCTTTAAACAATAAAAAGGTTTTATAAACCTGAGCCTATTGTGGTTATATAGTGGTTGCATAATGTCGAGGAAACGTTCCCATACCTCAATAATAAAGCTTTTCTTATACAATGGTGATATAGACATTCTAATAGCTATAATAAATTAATTAGTGTTAGTTGGGCTCTCTTGGCTGTAGCGGTTTTTACAGCGAGTTTCTCCCATCACATCAGTTAAAACTACGTCCAATGTTTACTATTTATAACGTTTTGTTTATTTTTCCTTTTAATGAAAGATTGAGCATATCTATTTAAATAAAAATCCATTATGTGAAGTGATTTCGTCTGGAAAAATAACCTTGTTCTAAATAGATAAACTAATTCTATATGAACATTGTGATATGCTCTAATTTTAGTTAATAGGTACTTATATTAAATTGGCGAGGAAAGGCCATAACTTAAACATAAGTGGCATTTTTACGTCATATTAAGGACATAAAATTAAAAATAATCCACAAATGGTTTATTAGCAAAATATGACTCAAGGTAATTTTTAAATATGACGCAAATGAAAAATTACACGTTGAGTTAGCAGCATACATCTGCAAAAACTCAAACATCAAATCCAGATTGTTATTACCTACAATGACAACTTCCTTAATCGGTTTAGAAGAATGGCAAGAAAATAATGCGTTTTATGATTGGCTGGAAAACCAAAGACGGAAGCAATTATTTTAAAGAATATTCGAAGGATATGAAAAGATCTGAAATATTCAATAAAAGTATAAATTGTTATACATGGTGACACTGAGATATAGCTTCAGATATAGCCCCTTTTATTAATTTTTATCTTAATTTAGAGAAATTACATTTTTTTTTTGGCAATGCATCAATCTCAAGACATTATTTGATATATACTATAAGTAAACTATTTATCATTTCCGGTTTTACCTACAATAATAGCATGTCAGATTTATTATTTATATTTCACTCTTTATATTAATACAGGATAGACCATTAAATTCTGGGGCGAGCATTGAGGCGTCTTGAATGTACAGTATTTCGATATTTACATTGAAGCAACGTTCATCACGGTTAGCACTTGGATGGCGTAACCCGTCTGGGGAAACACGGCGATCTCTTCCCACCTTCTAGCGACTGGGCAACCACTAAGAAGGGATTTTTCGAAATTCGATCCTTAAGAGGGTGAAAAAGAGGACTGAGATTTTAGGTTTTTTCGGAAATGGTTAGATCTAGATGCGTGAAATTTGGCAGTAATATTTTTTGTTGAAATCTATTAGATACGTCTAGATTTTCACTTTTTGAAGGGGTGAAAACGGGGGGTGGTAGATAGTATTTTTGACATCGCGTAAGCCAGAAACCATTATTCGAGCGATGGACTCTTCTGAAGAAATACGAACGGTTTTCAAAAAAAGACCCCTAACTTGCTTGCTAAAAGAAATGTTCAAAGTTGAATGACAAAAACCAATTTTAAAAATATAACATCAGCCAACATTCGGCTCCAAAGTTAAAACAATTATAATATAAGCAATACGTGGTGTAGAATTTCAGGGTCACTCTACTCTTGCCTCGCTGTTAGATTTGCAATTCCTACCTTCAAATAGATGATGAGATATTAACCGTCCACACACTATTGACTCACCCTGTATATGATATTATTAAAGTTGAAAACTAGCGTTTTATATTCTGCGGTTGTAAATCTCTAATAATATGCAACTTTACGTTAAAAATATATTGCTTCCTGTTGTAAAATTTATTATATAAACAATATTATCAGGACCTATATAATAATATATACTGCAATGCAAATAAAACTACCATTATAATTCAAAAAATATACTAGTGTTCTAAAGATGTAGATATGCAAACCACTAAAGCTTATCCTGTCATGCCTGATGAAAACTAATTTATTGCCTTCGTTCTTTTAAAGTTACAATCTTATAAGGGTATATCAAGGCACACATCAAGATCAAAATACGTATTAATTACCTTCTATCTATGCTTTGCAGGAAAACTTACGTTCCTTAAATTTCAGGAACCATTTATCACACCATTTAGACTACTTTCCAAATTTCAATACAATCGGACTTTTCTTTCTTAAGTTATCGTGTTTACAAGAAACGTGACGTACGTACGACGGACGGACAGACAGACGGACATTTTGAAAGTTGTTCAGAAATCGTTCACTAACACAATGATATGAAATTTTTTTCTCTACGAGCGATATTTCCGGTTTTAGAAATGTACCGACCGAATGCAATATACTCTTCGTTTTTGCGAAGAGTATAATAATTTGAATTCGAATTTGACCGTTTGTTACTACCTCAAAGAAATCATTTAAAAAAAATACTTTAATCTTCAGTTACTTCGTCCCATTCATTATTACAATGCGACTTTAAAATTCAGGCCTAAACAATGAGCGACAAAACGAATTTGCTGGGTGAATAATAATTTAAATTAAATCTGAAAAATTTACATGGGTACACAATGCGCCCCTGAACTGCAAAACTAATTACCTCGAAAGCAGAGAGAAACTGGTAAATAACGATTTATTTTTAATAATATCCTTCAATAACACTGAATAATATAAAAAGTAAGCAGGACTTTGTGGGTGTCGTATTAAGTACTAAAAAAAGAATATTGATTACTGATAAATAAAAGACTTATCAAGCAAGTATTTTACTGTTATTACAATTTATAATTTATATGTCCTTGTGACCCTTTTGTAATTATTAGGAACTGGAATTTGGAATTTCATAATATCCTGAAATAAAACCAACGCACATGAAAACTGAAATCATTCTTATAAAGTACAGAGTAATAGTTTCTCTTGTTGTGTATCCGTGAAGCCATATTTACGAACAGAAAACATATTTGCGAAAATAAAAGAATCCTAGTAACGAGTAAACACAGATACAAATTTTATGAAACATGTGGAACAAGTGCAAAAATAATTGAATAATTGTAAACATCAAGTCCGACAATAAATAAATGGTAAATGAATATCTTTACTCACGATTTACATTGACCAAAATATAGAGGAGCGCACTTTGGAAATCGATCCGATTTTTTTCGCAGAAAACTTGTTTAGGGTCCTTAGGTAGAGGCGAAAAAATGCCTCAACTAGGAAAAAAAAAGAGGGGAAAGCTGGAAACTGTTTTAATCGCTTTATTTGGACATAAAATTACAAGATCAAACGAACTTACCTGAAGTGAAGTTCGATCTTGATTATATGAGGCCTCGTCGAAATAAATAAGAGTAGTGTAGGTGCCTCGTGTACGTACCAAACTTCACACATTTGAAAGACTAAAACGGTCCCCGCGCCCGCTGTCGATCCTTGCCTGCCTCATTCTGTTTAAAGCCACATTGTTGCATTCGGGGTAGATTTTCAGATAGGATGTGGGTTGCATTATACTTTAAACATCGCCACTACTCTTATTTATTTCGACGAGGCCTCATATAATCAAGATCGAACTTCACTTCAGGTAAGTTCGTTTGATCTTGTAATTATATCTCGGCCTCGTCTTCATAAATAAGAGTAGTGTAGATGTTTAAAGTATAATGCAACAATCAAACAACAATAATAACATAGTGTATGTTATGTATGTTACTGTGTTGTATATTTGGCAGTGGATTCAATGAACTGTCCCTTTTTGTTTCATTATACATGATGATAATTGTATTTAGTATATACTCGAATATCGATTATGCTGAATTAACTTAATTATAATTTCATGTTTATATATATTTTTTTTTATAGAGATCCATTAAATTATTAACATGTGAGTTCTTCGAGGTTAAGGGTGAATTTAAATTGAAATGTTATATTTATTTCTGTTAATCTTTTTTTTTTTTTCTTTTAAGGATATCAATCTTTAGTTATTCTAAAATGCATTTTTAAAATATGTTACGGGTCCAGGTATTTTTTCAGATATATAGTTTGGGCTAGAATTAAAACCTTTTGTCACAGGTCACAAGGAAATGAGCAAGGTATTTACCTCCTCAATCCATCCTGCCGTTAATCTTACTATGGCTAGGGCAATCCGCCCTACTTGGGGTACTGTCAAAGCAGCATGCCTAGTGCTGTACTCAAGGTACTTTCACGCAACATTATCTTAATCCAACTGTTAATAGGTTGAAAAGACGCCTTATAATAGAATTTCTTGAAAGCATTGTGAAACTCTGCAATGTTAAAGGCCTCAGCTTGTCCTTCTACTTTCGACAGCTGAAATAGTTGTCGTTATCCAGACCTTGTAGTCCTGATAATAAGAAGATAAAATAACCGTAACCTGACCCTTTTTTTTTTCTTTTTTTGATAATAACACTCTCTGTTGTTTATACGATTCTGATATCTTTGAAAGGGTTTGAACTATTTTCCATTATTTAGGGATTAAGTGAAAAGATCTGCTAGTTTTATCTGGGTATCAGACTGTAATGCGCCTCTAAAGAAAGAATCACCCACAGATAGTCGTTAATCAATGTTATAACCATGTTTGCATAAACACTCTTTCAATAAAAGAAAATTATTGTTATAATAAAAATCTAATAACTAAACCTAAAAAATTGCTTATTACTATTTGCAAGAATGCTTCCTTTCAATAAGAAAACTGATCATCATTACACACCAGTTCACCTATAGTGTTATAACAAATACGTAATGTGATCAGTTAATTAATCAATATCATCACCGACATGAATCCCAAAGAAAATAAAGGGTTTACTTACTTCCTTTCAATAAGCCCTCCTCATCATATAGATATGTTCACCTAATAGTGTTAACCCAACCACATAATGCCATCACAGGCAGATGGGCGTAAGTTAATGTTTCTATTCGCATAAATAGTTTCTTTTCATATCAAAGCTTGCCACCCTAGTGACACTAGATAAGTCAGTGTTACCACAAACACATAATATGTCACCGTAGACAGAATTATATTTCCATAGGGAATTTTTTCCAATATGAAAGCTTGCCCCCATAGACAAGTTTACTTGTTTACAGTTTACACCAGTTTACAGTGTTGTCATAAACTCCTAATGTCTTCCAATATGAAAGCTTGCCATCATAGGCAAGTTCACCTGTCAGCGTTGTCATAAACGCATAATGTCCCCATAGACAATTCTATTTGCATAAATAATTTTTTTCAGTATGAAAGCTAGCCACCATATACAAGTTTTCTGTCAGTGTTGTCATAAACACATAATGTCACCATAGACATAATTTTATTTGCGTAAACAATTTCTTCCAATGTGAAAGCCTGCCACCATATACAAGTTCACCTGTCAGTGTTGTCGTAAACACATAATGTCACCATAGCCATAATTTTATTTGCATAAATAATTCTTCCAATATTAAATCTTGTCACAAGTTCACCTATCAGTGTTACCAAAAAACACATAATGTCACCACAGACAGACATGACAAGTTAATTAGTCGATGGCATCAACGGCATGTTTAATAAAAAATTATATTTCCATAAATATTTTCTTCCAACAGTACGCCCCTGGCGGTACTGATCTCCTTAGCTATCTTTTTACAGATGGCGACGATTTATGTCGACCGCCGCGACTTTATAATTCACCGAACTCTATTCCAATTTGTTCACTAATTCTGCTGTGTCTTTTCACGAATGCCTAGGCATCCCTTAAAACGAGACAAGAAACTGTGAAACAATAAAACAAAATAAACCGCACAACACAAAACGGGACAATGCAACTAAAACGATGTGTTCAGTTCGGCACACAAACAAAGAATGAGGTAGGCAAGGATCGACAGCGGGCGCGGGGACCGTTTTAGTCTTTGAAATGTGTGAAGTTTGGTACGTAGACGAGGCACTTACACTACTCTTATTTATGAAGACGAGGCCGAGATATAATATAATATATCAAGTTTTCTACAATGAGAGTGGACCGGAGCATGTCGAAATTTTCCAAAATAGGTAACAAAAATCAATTTCTGTCAATTTTCTCGTTTTTAATGGGTTTTAAGGTAAAACATGTAAAAAAACGCTGGGGTTCTTCCTCTAACTAACACCAATGTATTGCCCAAATTTCAATAAGATCGGACATTTTTTTAAGTTATTTAGTTTAAAAGATACATGATGAACGGAGAAGTAGACGGTCAGATAAACGGATTGACAGAAAGACGGACCTATAACGGACATTTAAAAGTTGTTGCAAATTCTATGACAACACAGTGATACGATACTTTTGTTTTCTATGAGCGATATTTACAATTTTTGAAATATGTCGATGAAATGCAATATACTCTTTGCTTTCGTATTTTCCAGAGTTACTGTACGGATTCGGAAAAGGAAAAAACGCATGCAATGCTATTTTAAACTTTATAAAGACATGATATGATAACTTAGACATTAGCAACAAATGATGGGTCTATTTATGGATTTGAGCAAGGCCTTTGACCTAGTGAACCACAAATTGCGCATTGAAAAACTTAACAAATATGGTATTAGTGGAAAAGTTGATGATTGGATATCCTCTTATCTTTCAAATAGAAAACATAAACGGTATACAATCAAATGAAATGAATGTGGGCACTGGAATGCCGCAAGGGTCCATTCTGGGGCCACTACTGTTTTTGATATTTGTTAACGACTTGCCAAATATTATAAAGAAAATAACATCGTTATGTTTGCCGATGATAACACATATTTATGTTCTGACGAATCAAAATCAGCCGCTAGAAGAAAAGTTACAAAATATAGTAAATGGATTTATCGATTGGTTTTACTCCTACAAGCTGCATTTAAATGTATCAAAAACTGTTTTTATTAATTTTAAGCCTATAAAACTAACTATAAAAAGTTTAATAAACGAAAGCTGTCTAATCAAGGCTGACCACACATTATTAAAACTTGTACAATCTATAAAATTTATTGGCCTATATATTGACAACGATTTGAGTTGGAAATCGCACGTCCATAATTTATCATCTAAACTATCGTCATTATATTTCGTACTATACAGACTCAAAGAAGTAACGCAAAGATCTATATGCTTAACTTTTTATAATTCTAACTTTTTGTCCAGATTAAGATATGGAATAATTTTTTGGGGTATTTCTCCAGACTATTTAAATTGCAAAAAAGGGCAGTAAGATACATTGTTGGTGCTACTAGACTTCTAAGTTTATTTAAAAAAAAATAACATTCTACCCTTGCCATGTATATATATTTACAAAGTATTAGTTTACGAAAGAAATAACTTAGAAAAATTTATTAGTAACAATGATTTAAATACACATGATACTCGTAATAAAACGAACTTGGTAGTACCAGATCACAACTTAATATTATGTCTCTCAAATAGTAAAAATGTTAAATTCCTGGGAATAACATTAGATGAGCGTCTCAACTGGAAGGCACACTGTGAGCAATTAATATCAAAATTGAATTCAATCTGTTATTTGATAAGAAGTTTAAAACCAATTCTATCAAAAGATCAACTATTAAATTGATATCATGCACAAGTAGGGTCTAGACTAAGGTATGGCATCGCTTTTTGGGGAAACTCCACCTTATCAGCGGATGTTTTTATTGTACAGAAAAGAATTTTTTTAAATATTGCAGGGATTTCCAGTACCTGTTCTTGTAGAGATGTTTTTAGAGATTATAAAATTTTAACCCTTGTTAGTATTTTAATCTATGAGTTGTGCATATATGTTTACAGTAATAAGGCTGAATTTATCACGAATAAAAAGTTTCATGCTAGAAACACAAGACAAAAAGAAGAATTTCATTTTCCTTATTATAAATATAATATATCGATAAATGCACCCAACTATCTAGGTCTTAAATTGTTTAATTGTTTATCTGACGACATCAAACAGGCTAAAAATGTAAATAGTTTTAAACTAAAATTAAGACAATATTTATTAAACAATTGTTTTTATACATTAGATGAATTTTTGGTAGCATAATTTTATGCAAAAATGTGACGATTCCTATACATGTCTGTACTGTCTGAAAGGAAAATAAAGGTATTATTATTATAAAAGGGGCCAAAATTTGTTGGAATTAAGTGTTTCAACAAGCTACCAGATACCTCAAATGTATAAACAATATCAGCGTATTTAAGAAAAAACTTTTTGCTTACTTACATGACGGCATGTTTTATAGTGCTGCTCAATTCTTAAATCAGTAAGGAATTATTGCAATTTATACTAAAATGTACATTATTGTAAATTTATTTTGTATATTATTTTGTGTATACATGTTATTTACAAGTTTTAAATATCTGTTAATTTAACATTAACTTAGTGTGGTACTATGTATGTCGATTTTATCTATTTATGAATCTATTTTGTTCATTACACTAGTTCACTAGTTGAAAGATGTGTTAATTCTTGATAAAGCTCGTAAAAATATGAGTGAGGGCTCATTGGATTCGGAATGACGTCTAGAAAAATGTGCAAAAGTTTCAAACCCGCACATAAACAATTGCAAAAGTTATAAACAAATGAAGATTTTTGCAAATAACTAGAAAACTATTAATATTTAAGAAATCTTAAAGAAAGGTTCTTAAAGAGGAAGTTCTAATAAAAAAGTCCCGACTCCCGGAACTCTGTCTCTATTATTAATAATTTTAATTTAAAATAGAGCTCCGCGCGGCGAACACTAAGCCGTTACGATGCTCTGAAACCGGCCGTACTAAGCAAAAATATTTTTTTATGTCATTAAATATTAGTTTAAAAATTTAAAAAAATTATGGTATTATTTAGACACTTAAAGGAACAATATCCCGTTGGAAACATAAAAAAATACTTTTACTTATTACGGCAGATTTCAGAGCATCGTAACGGCTTAGTGTTCGCCGCGCGGAGTTCTATTTTCAACACTAAATTAAAATTATTAATAATAGAGATAGAGTTTCGGGAGTTGGGACTTTTTTATTGGAAATTGCTTCCTCTTTAAGAATCGTTCTTTAAAATTTCTTAAATGTTAATAGTTTTCGAGTTATTTGCAACAAACGAAACTCATTATTTTTTCAATATTCATTTGTTTATAACTTTTGCAACTGTTTATATGCGGGTTTGAAACTATAGCCCGTTTTTCTAGACGCCATTCCTAATCCAATCCTTTTAAGAAGAGAGGAAATTGATTTTTGGATGTGATTTACCTGCGTGCGGTAGACATTGCATGCTTTTGGTCTTAAGTTCGGTCATCTTGGAACCGCCATTTTCTTTACTATTTTCTCAAACACTAGATTCGTGATTAATGACCTCTAGAACCCCTAGTGAATATTTTCAAGCCAAAATAACTGACCATTTTTCCTGTTATAACATTTTCAACATAATTTTTCATAAAAAATCGAGTTCTAAACAAAATTGGCCAGCAAGGAAAACTTAGTAACTTACTTCTTTCGTCTAAGTGCACCCCACTAATAAAAATATAAAGCAAAACGTCATCCAGACAATGCTACCATTGCTACCCTTTACGTTACAAATTCAGCTAAATCTAAAATAGAAGTTGTGGTTGGATAACTCAACAAATAAAAAAGAAAGCAAATATCCTCACTAAAAGCACGAAAAAAATATTAACTTCTATCTACCACGTCTCTATTCTGTTCTCGGGATTATTTTACATGAAGTACAAAGTCGAGGAATGTGTTTTATGTGAACGCCTTGTCTGGAGCTAGAGAACAACTTAATCCGGATTCTTAAAATACCGAAGGTCTAGAAAAGGAGAAGTGCAAACTAGAGATCGGAAATTTTCAGCGTCAGGGATTTATTCAGCCATTTCACCCTGAGTTGCAATAACTTCTTACGATGTTTTATAACGATTTTCTTCACTGCGATCATAAAATTGAATCTAAGGTCAACATAAAATGATGTGTCAGTCTTTCCAACTCATCACTCTAATGATGATAGCGATTTAATTGTCTCAATGTTTAAAATGAAGAATTTAAGGAATTATTTACACGCAATCGTTTTGGTGGTAGATAGATATTTTTATGGTGTTAGCATACATTATTAAATGCTTACACAAGTCAGAAATATCAGTAAAAAATAAGGTATATAATAACAAAACCGCTGCCCAAGGAATCACTACTTCCACATCCAGATTTTCTGTTCAATTCTCTCACAACGAAAAAATTTTGTGTGTGGAAATAATTGTTTATGGAAATTTAATAATATAATATTTGAAATCGTCTACCCCAAAAACCCATAAAACGATACCCCACGCCGGTAGTGGGGTGGAGGTGGTGACAGGGGGTGGTAGTGGGGGTGGATGAAGTAAAAAATATTTTGAGGTTTTTGGTTCTTGTACACACACTAAATCACAATTTTTTTTCATCCTTTTTAATAATGGAGTGGGGGTGGTAATGGGGGTGGCTAATGCCAAAAAAACTTTTGAGACCTTAGCTTCTCTTGTATATACTAAATGCCAATTTTATGGACTCTTACCTGCTTGATTTACCTATTTACCCCCTCCCCACCCAACCCTTCGACGCAATAAGATGAAAATATAATCTAGTTCCAGATCCCGTTAAAGTACATACGTGTAACTTTCAAGTCAATTTCAGGTGAATATCTTAAACGGTTCCAGAGTAATCGTTCCACCAAAAAAGTTACAGATCGACAGACAGACAGAATTTTTTTTGCTTAAACTTAAAATCTCGACGTTTCATGACATTCTAAGCCTATTTGAACGATAAAAATTTTAGAATTTTGTCGTTACTATACTTCCACTGGATGTGGAAGTAAAATTACAGAATAATAATGTGAATAATACATAACATTATAATAAATTAAATTAAAATAATAATTGTTTAGTAGTGGATAATAAAAACAGTTAAATTGGTAAAACATATAGTATAAATACAAAAAAAGTGAAAATTATGAAAATATAGAGTTCAAATATAGTTAAAAAATAAAAGAGAAAAATACAGTGTCTAGTCAGAGTGATCATTCTCAAGAAATCCGTTTAATGTGTAAAAGGCCTTGAATTTTAAGTAGGCTTTGATTTTGTTTTTAAACTGCAATATACTGCAGTATACGAATGCACCTACGTTGTAGGCCAAATATTCTTGTGGCATATGCTGAATGCCCCCAGTTTAAAATACCATAAGACATGGAAAGAACCATATTAGGCCATAAGTAGGAAGTTCAGGGATATTGTGACGTTTTGTTGACAATTTTAAAGTATGTTGCTCCCAAGACAAAATTGGATCAAAGTATACACCTAAAAATTTTATCACGTTACCATTTTGATCATTAGGATCTGTTGGGTCAATGTTCCGAAGGGTGAAAGTGAATGATTGTGTTTTTTCTTCATTTATTTTTAAACTATTAGTTATAAACCACTCGTTAATCCTTTTATCAGTTATCGTGACGCTCTGATGTAGTTCCCCAAGTGTTATGTTAGTGCTGTTGTGTCATCAGCGAACAATATAAAGTTGGTAACATCGTCATTGATATAGATGGTAAAAAGTATGGGACCTAATACCGATCCCTGTGGAACACCAAGAGTTACTCTGTTTGTTTGAAAATATATCCTTAAAAGCTCAAGTGCAAAAACATTGATATTTTCATACGCTAGCGACCAGTCATATTTCGTGTAATATCAACCAATGCCAGCAGATTTATAATGTACAAATCGAAGCTAGCTTTTGCTAACAAGCCCTTCAAAACGTTGAACTGATGTTATCAAGCACTTGATTTTTGTTGAGGCCGTGTGTCTTACACGCAACCGCGGCAGATGCCGTGATGCTATCAAACGTGCCATACAACAGAAGGAGGCCAAACGTATAATAACATGGACAAAACGTCTGTGAAAATGTTGTGAATTTTGATCTTCCTAAATATTTTCTAATGCCGCCTTTGACAACTTATACCTGTAAATATGGGTTAGTTTTCTATAAAACGCGCTTAAGTCGCATTATTTAGCCATTTAATTAACACATCTAAAAATGAGAGGACATAGCATTATTATGTTGTCTTATTTCAGTGCATCGTGACAATCTGATTTTGTATTATTATTATTCTTTCCTCCATGTTATTTAACTATTTTTATTACTCTTAATCTAAAATATCTCATTGTCTGTAAGTTTACAGTATAAAATAATTCACGCCATAAAGTTATAAATCAATAATACATTGTTTTAATTTTTAAAATGTCAAATGAAATTAACCATAGTTATTAAAATTTTTATCATTTGCGGACGAAATTCATTATTTATTTAAAGCGTGAAAATAAATCATAATTACGTGTCTATATTTATGTTGTTTGTTTAACGAAAAATATTATTAATGGCATTTATTCGTGTTAATTCAAGGAATGGAAGGCATGCAATATTGTAAAAAACAATAACTAAATATTATAAAATAATCTTTTTCTGAAATCGATCGACAATGTCTACATTTTCGGTGCGATTTCAGATCAAAAAATGCACAATTCCAGTAGTTTAGTCCGTTGCTAAGAAACTATCAGAAAACAGACCGGAAAAGATCCGTTGCCAAGGAACGATCAACAAGACCGTATGGGAATTTTACTTTCCCGGCCTAGGCCGGGAAAGTAACATTCCCGTACGGTTTTTAATGTATATTTTAGACAGTAAATAAATACACGCAAACAAACCAACTCACATTAAAATTGCATTTATTAGTAGGCAGTTAGATTGTAATGAAGAAATGTTATGCATTAATACAAATTCCTTAATTTATAATAATATTGGTTGTGATTTCAGAAAAAATAGTATGTGTACTTCGGCGTGAAAGCACATTCCCAGACTTCGATGCTTGTTTGCATCGTCGTCCGGGAATGTATTGCTTTCACACCTAAATACACAATATACTGTTTAGTGGCTGTCAACATTTTTTACAATTTAGATATTTTCAGTGGTAAAAGGTGGGTATGAGTCTCTTCTATGATGGTACAACAGTTAATGTGGATAGTAGGAGTTAATAAAAAGATAGAGAGTGTTAAAATTTTAATTTTTATTCTTCTTTGTAATTTAATGAGTTTTTCAAATTTCCTTGTGAATATTGACGGATGAGGGTTATACTCCAATCACATTGGGCGGGAAAAAGCAGCATCTGCCAAAAAAATCCAAGTAGGCCGAAATTTTGCATACACCTTTATTTTAATCTTAGAAGCAACGTCTGAAAAGTCCTCATCGATACATATCGCACTTGCGTCTTCAGTTATTCAAGGTCAAAGGGCATAGAAATCAGTTTTTCTCAAATATCTCGCTTCCTATGGGTCACATGAACTTTTTGGCTATTACAAAAAATGAAGACTAGGAAATTCTTTACAAAAAAGATTTTTTGCAACTAACCATTCAGTAAATAACAAATATTGTTAAGTTTTGCAGCAAGCTACACAACTCTATATATACTCAATACCTGAACCATTATTTTCCAAGCCACAAAAATTCATGACTAATTAAAAATGTAGCTACTAGAGAGGATATGCAATATTCCAGACACGGCGCGGCGTGCAAATGGGCGGCTCGGAAGGAGAGGCGGGGGCTTGAAAACGGCGGTTGAAAAATCACTACAGAACATCACAACTATCGTTGGAGAAGATGTAGATCTTTGAATTCTCCTAATAGAAAGGAAAAGGAAAAATGGAATTAAAGATATATTTTTCTTCTAGAACAGATGAGTGTCTTAATTTATAAAATCATCTATTATTTCTACATGCCATCACCGGGTGCGAAACATCTGCACTCGTTAGCAAAGGAAAAATAAAAGTTCTTAAAATGTTCGAAAAATACCCAGACTTGCAGCAATCAGCAGAAGTTTTTAAGCAGGAAAATTGTCCAGTAGAAACTATTTTACAAAATGGAGCACGCATTCTTCTGGTAATGTATGGTGCTCTTAAATCAGAAGTATCCATTAACTATCGATACATGACATTCGCGAAGTCAACAAGATTCAACATCGCACCGCTTTGAAATTGTCTTCACTTCCACATACTGCCGCAGCCGCTCACTAACATCTGAGTCGAGTTTATGATCAGATACAGAATTGGCTTGGTAATAATTTAAATCCTGAACTCAATAATCATATTTTGGAGCCCACTAAAACACTATCGTCACCTGCGCTAGATGTATTTCTAAACACCATCTTTTGCAATTACACTAAAGGGTGTAACACAAAGAAGAAAAGCTGGGCTGTCTTGTTCAATACTTTGTGGCCACTGTCATGGTCACTCATGTCGATAGTGCTATCGAAGACTCAATAGAAAGTATACAAGATAATAATATAATAATAATAATAATAATAATATTTATTTTAAAATGTATTTTACATGTTACAATATTTTTTTAATAGTATATACTAGAGCTAAATATGCATTCACATGGTTTTTACATTTGGGATAAATATTAAGTAAGCCCCGGGTAAGTTGTTAAAACTTGAGTGCGGGTGTTGTTTGAATTGTCCATACATATATATACGTATGTATTCATATATGTTCCAATGTATGGTTAATTAATTAAGTTTATATCTGTACATATGTAATAGTAATTTTAGGTATATTGAATAAAAGTTAAGTAGGGTCAGGTGGCACAGCAATGTAAATTTTTACCTGAAAATACTAGTTTCCATAGTTTTGATTTTGGTTAGTAATGGTTCTTTTTTATCGTGCTATAATTTGTCCAGTGTCATTGAAGTTTTCTAGGTAGTTTTCTGGTAAATCTATTATCCATGCCTTTATAAGTGTTTTTAGGGTTGATTTGTTTTCAGTTTGTTTTAGTTGCTCTTGGGCTATCGTATATAATCTAGGAGCTAGATATGAGAATGATTTTGTTCCGATCGTTTTATGTGCCCTCGGGATATGTGTCGTGTTCTTATGTCGAGTTTCGTAGTCATGTCTCTGTTCGGTAATTGGAGGGTTATATTTTATTTAGTATTTTAGCAAGTTTTGGCAATATTGTTGACGAATATTTAGTATTTTATACTGTTTGAATAGTTGTTTACTCGGAAAGGTTATGGGTTTTTTAAACATTATTTTTATTATTCTTTTATGGCATTTTATTAATGGATCTAAATTTGTTTTATTTACTCCACCCCATCCGATTATGCCGTATTTAAGTATTGATTCTATAAGGCCGTAGTATATTATTAACCGTTGTTTATCGTCAAGGATTGTACTGACTTGTTTAAATGTGTAATGGAGCCACCTCAGTTTTTTACATAAGTATTCTATTTGGTAGTTCCACTTTAGATGTGCATCAAGTATAATACCTAAGTATTTCACTTGTGTTGCCTGTTCAATTTCAGTATTAGTGTTTTCAATTTTTATCTTGGTGTATGGTGGAAGACTGTTTTTATATGAGCAAAAGGGTAGATATTTGGTTTTTGTTATGTTCATGGTGAGTAGATGTTGGTCAAACCAATTTTTTTTATAATTTTAATGTTTTTGGATACTTTTGACCTAACCTCGTCCCACGTTTCTCCATCAAAGAGGACGACAGTGTCGTCCGCAAAAGAAATTATTTCTCCGTCAATTTTTAATTTCAGCAAGTCGTTCAAATATATATTGAATAGGACTGGAGCGAGGACTGTTCCCTGTGGTAGACCGTATGTGACAATTCTCGAGGTGCTTTCATGATTGTCTATGTTGACTTTCTGTGTCCTGTTACTAAGGTAATCTTTTAGAACTGCATATATCTTTCCTCTGAAACCTAGGTCATAGAGTTTCTTTAGCATTAAAGGGTGGCTAATAGTGTCGAATACCTTCGCTAGGTCTATAAAAACACATAGCGATGGTCTTCCTTTATCTACCAAGTTATAGATTCTTCCTGTTACGTGCGCAATTGCATCGTCTGTTGATGTTTTTTCTCTAAAACCATATTGTCTTTTTGACAGAATCTTGAATTTATTTAAAAAGTTATTGATCCTTTTTTTTAATGCTTTCTCAAATAGTTTTGATAAATTGGATAGTAACGAGATAGGTCGATAGTTTTTTGTTTCTAATTTATTTCCACTTTTGTATAGAGGTTTTATTTTCGCGATTTTAAAGTGTTGTGGGCAGTTACCGGTTTCGAAGATTACATTTATTTGATGTGCCATTAACGAGGCGATAATTTCATTTGCACTTTTGATTAGTTCAACGGTTACTTCATCAAAGCCCGGGGCTTTTTTGTTTTTTAACTCCGATATATATATTTTTATTTCGTCGCTATTTACATTGCTTAAGAAAAAGCTTCTCTCTGACGTTGTATTTTCATATTGAGTATCAGGTGGTATTATATCTTTTGCCAGTTTCTCTCCCACTTCGGAGAAAAAGTTTACAAATTCATTGCAAATTTTTGTTTTGTCGTTTGTTCTATGTCCAGTTTTTTGGATATTAATTTCTGTAATGTTTGTGCTGTTTTTTTGTGGTTTTACTATATTATTTATTGTATTCCAAATTACTTTAGAATTATTTGGGCATGATTTTGTTTGATTTTGAAAGTATGCTCTCTTTTCTTTTTTAATTAGATAATTTATGTTATTTCTGCTATTTATATATTGTTGTTTTATTTGTGTGTTGTTTGGATTGTTTATTGTTTTTTGATATAATTCATCTCGTTGTTTTATTGTATTTGCTAGTTTTGCAGAGATCCATCCCTTTCTTTTTTTATTATAATTTGTTCTAATTTTTCTTGAGGCTTTTTCTTTTGCTGTATTGATATTTCTTATTAATATATTACTTAAAATTTCAGGATCGTTACATGTATAGTAACTATCCCAATTTTGTAGTTTTAAGTTGTTTGTAAAAAGTTTTTTGTCTATAATTATTTTATGTTTACTTCTCTTTATGTAGTCAAATTTGTTGACGTCTGTAAGGAGTAATTTTAGGATTATGCTGTAATGGTCAGTATAGTTTGTTTTTAGTACTATTGGGGTTAGATGATCATCTGTTGCACTTCCTTTATAAAAAATGTGTTTTCATTTGTTACCCTTGTGATGAAGAATATAATTAAATTAATCCCGGTGATTTCTTCACAGAAAATATTACAGATTACAAAAGAAAATGATGAGGAAGAAGTTAACGAAGAGATAGAAGATAGAAGAGGAACATATGGAGGGGGAGGAAGAGGGGGAGGAAGAAGACGAGAACGAGGACGAGGACGAACTATAGAAGGTAATTAAAACAAGGAAAAACTGGATTATGTCTACTGGGCAAACAATGTAAAAAATCGCACCTTGCACCCTACCTTTGAGGTGGTATGGAAACAGATACACCGCTGCTCATTATTTCTCTAACTTATAGCGTAAAAACGGTTGGTTTTCGTAAAATATATATGTATAACATTTTTTGTAGAGAATTTCCTAATCTGCATTTTTTGTACTAGCCGAAAAAAGTCATACGACCCATAGGAAGCAGGATATTTGCGAAAAACTGATTTCCTTGAACTTTGACCTTGAAGAACTGAAGACGCAAGCGTGATATCGATGGGAACTTTTGAGACATTAGGTATTTGTAAAGTCAAAATAAAGTTGTGTGCAAAATTTCAGCTCACTTGGATCTTTTTAGCAGACAGATTCTAATGTGACTGGAGTATTATTTTACGGTAGGAAATCATAACACACCTTCAATTTTGGTCTAGCTCCTACTACAGCGCGCTTCGTGAAAATAATAACTAAAGTTTAATGTGTTAAAAAGGCCGTAACTCTTTTATCCGCATTTTTATAGCAGATTTTACATAAAAATTGTATTCTTCTGTTATTTTTTTTTAATAAAAAAGATATACTTGTTCCGAATCTCTAAATACAAAAGATTTTGAGAATAATAGCTACTAGGTAGCCAAATAAATTCACTTCCTCTACCTATTCAGTGATGCAGATAGTGCGTATTTAAATGATTACGTACTCTACCGAATAATGTGCTGAGGCCCCGTCCTGCATGTACCACATTTTTCTAGTTTTATCGGACCATTATGAAAAAACAATTAATAAATCAAGGAGATATGAGAAATGTTTGTAAATTGTCAAAAAAATCAGGAAAAAATGGCAACGCGGCATCCGATTGGCAAAATATTTTAGTGTGTGATACAGGACCCTCGGAGGCTTAACTAGTGCCAAAGAAATACAGGGTGTTGCATTTAAAAACATTATACTTTCTTGTGTAACTAGTTTCTGTGACACCTTGTATAATTGAAAATGATTCTGCTTTTTTGTAGTAGAGTTGAAACATTAAAAGTATTGCTATTGAACCATTTTTTTGTAAAAGCCATATTTCCCGAGAAAATAGAGAAAAATCGATTTTTTAATTAAAAATACCCCTTTTCACCCCCCTTATAGATTCCCGCGGATCCGTAAAACTCCTAAGCTTTTTTGTTTCGCGAACTTTGGCTTATTTTGAATCTATAACCAAAGTTTGAAGTCCGCACAATTTTTTTTCGAGTTGAAGTAAAGTTTTCTTGTTTTATGTACTAGTAATTCCTTTTTATTTGAAAACTCGTTTCATCACGTATTTTAAACCTACTGTATTAAATAGTTAAGAGAATCCTAGAACATTAACGCGCTACCGCATAATAATAGCAATGTTGGCAATAATTGACTAGCGAAACAGTCTAATTCAAAACAGATGTACCTTGGTAATTATTAATCCATCTGGGAGTTTACGATCTAGCTTTCCGAATAACAGGTGTGTACTATATATATTACTCCAGCAATTTGGCAACCTATAATTATGGATTTTCATCCCCCCATATATATCTAATCATCGTAAATTTCTAGAATATCCCATCTAATCTTGATACAAAGTATACAAAGGGATCCTACATGAGACATACATTTAAAAGAAACCGCTGCCCAAGGAATCACTACTTCCACATCCAGATTTTCTACCAAGTCTCTCACAACGAAATTTGTATGTGAAAATAATTGTTTATGGAACTTTAATAATATAATATTTAAAATCGCCTATCCCAAAAACCCATTAAACTATATTCGATATTGGTAGTAGGGGTGGATGAAGTAAAAATTTTTTGAAGCCCTCGGTTCTTGTACACACACTAAATCACAATTTTATTTTTTCACCCCCTTTAATAATCGGATAGGAGTGGTAATGGGGGAGGCTAATGCCAAAAATTTTTTTGAGACCTTAGATTCTCTTATATACCGGGTGGGGCATTTAAGTGGACCAACGCGAATAACTTGAAAATAATGTCGGAAAATATCCAAAATTTTAGATAAAAATGTTTCATCATAATGGATATATTTTTTTAAAGTTGGGTGGAGGACTTTAAGGTCATTTGAAGGTCAACTTTGGTTTTTTAAATGCAAACCTCTATTTTTTTACAGATTCATATTCTCCTCTAAAAAATAAACAACTTTTGTTTCTACAATTTTTTTATTTGGTCTCACTGTTTGCGAGTAATTAAGAATGTGGAAGTTACACATCTCTGTAACTGGGAAACAAAAAAAAAATTATGGGAAAGTATTCAAAGAGAGAATTTACGAATGATTATAAATATTGTCTGTTTTGTTTGATTTCAATTTTTCTAATTTTTCAAATGAAATCCTCTCTATATTTTTCGATGTGATGTAGAACTGAAAAACAAACATTTTCTGTAAGCACACCACCCCTATGGCTATTTGTAATCACTTTCGACTTATTGAGCAATAAGTGCAAAATTCAATAACGAACATTAAAAAATGGTTTCTCTAATAATGCCAGAGAAAGAATTAAAATAAAAGCTCCACATGGCACAGTGGGCTCAGAAATTGAAGAAACCTGGCCCAAATTCGGAACATGGTTAAATCGCCTAAAAATGAGTACATCAATCATAAAAAAATATTTAAAAAAATTAAAAGTGATGGGGGTTGTTGTTTGTGGGGATGCAGAAATTGAAAACATGTGATAAAAAATTAAAATGGACAAATCGGCTAAAAAGAGTGCATTAAGCATGGAAAAAATATTGAAAAAAAAATTTTTATGGGAGGAATGTTTTTGGGGGGTGGAAAATGCGAAAAACGTGGCAAAATAATTTTAGAATGGACCAAATTATTACTTCCAAACCGGGATGAACCGGGTTCTAAATTTTGTACCATAATTTAAAAAAACTATAAGAAATCGACCAGTAAGAGAATCATGCTTGGAACTCGTTGCGCTTTTTTGTAACTCGAACAAAAAGTACCCATTAATTTTTATTTCTTTATCTTTGTTTATAACCGAATGTATCACATTTTACAGGCAATCAATGTATACAAAAATAAAATATGTATACAAAATAAAATACTTTATAACTACAGAAATATTACTTTGAATACAATTAAACCTCTTTAGAATTTTGGCTTTTTGACCAGGTTTTTCGATTCTGTGGCCCACTGTGCATGGTGCCTATTTTAATTGACATACATTTCTATGAAATTAGTCTACATATTTTGGATTGTTGTTGGTGTGTTCCTATAAGCAAATTCCTTCACGCATTCCCATCAAAAGAAAATTGTAAGATTTGGAAATCTAGCGAGCCATTTCGTGAGATAATTTCCTTTAATCCATTTATGTAGATATATATTATTAGAGTGCTTCTTTACTGCATTTAAGTAATATGGTGCCACATTCTCCTTTAGATCCTTTGAGGAAGGTTTACCAATAATTGTGGCAGATAGTTCTCCAAAAAATGAAGATATACAACTGCAGTCATTGCACCCTCAAAGTAATGTGGCGTTATTACATGTTCTACAGTAATTTCTCCCCAAACGTTTTTGGATAATCTTAATGGCTATCAATTTGACTAAGAAATAAGGATTTTCGTAAGCATTTGATTTGATACTAAGTATTTATTAAACATTCAAATAGGTACCTTCTATATAAATAGTTATATTAGTCAACTGTACAGTCTTTAAGTAAACACTAATAAGCCAAGTTGGTGGCCGAGTGAGAGAAATCCATTTTTATGAAATGTTGTCTCATCAAATCACTGTTGAAGGAAGTAGCACCTTCTGATATTTTATCTCTCGCTCAATTATAAATTTGTAGGTGCTTTTGAAAATCGACATCACTTACTTTCTAATGCATTTGAATGTAAAATAGGTGAAAAAAAATTTTTTTTTTCGAGATTCGACCAACAGAATGTCTACTTATTCCTACTAATGAGCTCTCTTCTCTTCTCCTATTCTTATATGGGGATCCTCAATCGTTACCAACATCACAGATAATTGATTATTTTCTTTCACATTTTTTATGCGTTCATTTTTTGAAAATTATACAACGCCAGTTTCTACACATCTGTATAGTAGGTTTTGGAACCTTTTAACTTCAGAACACCGTTGGTAATAAATTCTGTTGACAAGGCCCTAAACAAAAATTTTCTAGAAGCTATATTTTGTTAAAATTCATTTTGGACAACTCCCAATACATTGCTTTTAAAAACAGCACAAATCATTCGATTTCTGTTGTTCCTGAAGGCACGATCATATTTAGTAACGCGCAAGACCTTCTAAAATCGCCGGAAAAATGTTGTCCCTCTAGGAATCGCTGAGTTTACCACTAAATGCTCAATTTTTGTACTATAGTGAAAATTGTTGAAAATTCGACATGTGTTGCTTCTCAAATGACCGATTCAAATTTTCAAAGTTTTCTTATGTTTTTTGTTGAGTTTTTCAATTATTGCTCCATAAAAATGGGTAAGTACATAAAAAATTCTCGTTTTTGAATTCTATATCACATCGTCGAAAAATACATCTTCGGTTTGGAAAAATAAGAAAATTTAATTCAAGCAGTTATAAGTTTCAGCCATCCTGTATACTTTACCGTGTATACTTTTAGGAAGTAAATGAATTATAAACATCACACAGATGCGTCGTAACTGATATTAATATATTTTTTGTGTAGATGGTAATATTTCAACAAAAAAGAATCATTGCATTCAAGTAGTTGGGAGAGAGTCAATAATGAAATAATATAGGAATGGAAGGAGGCTAGAATATGGCTTCAAAAAATGTACTGACGTACATGGCATTCCTTTAAAAAAAAAAAGATAACTGGCCCTGTAGAGTCGTCTTGGCTCGTCCTATATATTCCTACATTTCGTCCTACATATCGTCATTAAATAAATTTAAAAATTATAAAATGCATAGTTTTAATATATGTGATATACTTTACCCTGTTTTTTCAGCTCATTTTCGTATAAATATATATTATTCTAATTATACGACCTCAATCTGTCATACTGCACTGAATGTATGTACGTGGGGTTATACTCATGTTAATCACGTAGACCATAAAAATATCAAGTCTGTGACAGTTTCATCTTATAAATATCAATGAGCGTCAAATTTAAAAGGACGCTATTTTATTTCCTGCTGAATAGACGATGTAAGTAAAGTTACGTCTATAGTTTAACTGACATAAATTTCCTTCGGAACGTGGTATCAAACCGGAAACGTCCTTGCTAAACACGGAAAAAGCTTTTGGGATTGCAGAAGCTTTGACGCCTTGACGATAACCCACAGAAGCGAGATTTGCCTGAATATCGTATGTATTCTACCCGGCATCATTGGGAAATAACTTGGAATTTTTTAAAACGTGATCTAAGTCAGGCAGTTTGAAAATTGAGAATCCCAGATAAGGGAATTTTTATTTTCTAGCTACAGATTTTCAGTAAAATCTTTCAGAAAATATTATACACGCCATCAGATCAATTATTTGTCTTAGATCTACAGCTCAAAAGCATAAATACTTCGTTTGTTAGCCTTTCTAATGGTTTGTATATCTGAGGCGAAAGAAAGATGGAGAAAACTAAGGCTTTAGTAAAGGACCCCGCACATTTCTTATGGAAAGTGCCCCTTGGTGAAAATGGCTAAAATTAAAATATGTTATTCCTCTTGACCTGTACATTAAAGTTCTCGTGGGCACAAAGTCTGAAAATGGACAGTTTTCGAAATACAAGGGGGTGAAAAGGCGATTTTTCACCCCCTTGTATCTCGACTAAGTGGAATTGATTATATAATAACAATCATCGGTGAGAATATATACATCATAAAATAATAGAACCAGGTATATCAGAGGACAACTTTTATTGTGGAATAATGAAAAGGTAAGTCAACGCCCAAAACTCACTGAAATAATTTCTAGAAAATATAATGAACAAGTTTTAAATTTCACAGAATTTACAGCTATTGATCATATGTTTAATTGCTTTATGTCGCACTTTAATTGGTGTTTCAACGTAGCATTCCCAAAACATTAAATTAAAATAAATAAAAACGTTAAACATATAATTTCACATTCTCAGCCCTATTACTACAAGAATTAAATAATCTAAAGTCACTAAATTGGATGCGAAAATCTGTACCAGTTCAATTTCTTAATGAACAGAATAAACTCTTAAAAAAACAAGTTAATAAAAATATTGAAAATGAAAGAAAAGATTCTTATGCGAGAAAAATTAACATCAAGTTAATCTCGATAGGATTTAAGCGCACTTGCTTGAGCATTGTTAAGAGTATATCTCCACAATTACAATGGTTTGAAACAAGAAAAACCTTGTACTTTTAGTGGGTAATTATAATTCTGCCAACAAAGATACTTTACATGAACTGTGTTACGTTAAGTTGGAAACAGACGTTTTATGTATAAAAGAGTTTGACATGTGAGCACACGTATCTACCGATGGCGTTTTAATAACTGATTACTCGCTATTGTGTAGTTAAAGGTCAGTTTGATGTAATGTTGAATATGCATTAGTTACGCTTTTACCGCAAACTCATCTGACGTAAAAAATAACTCTCTTTTCTCGATATGACTGTAATATTAATGGTTGTTCAATTCAGTTGTGGTATATTATGTAGCTAGTACAAAGGTATTTTTTAACCACCGACCCAAAAAGGGTTTTAAGTTTGACGCGTATGTTTGTATGTCTGTCTGTCTGTCTGTCTGTGGCTTCATATCTCTTCAACGGGTGATCCGATTTTGATGCACTTTTTTTTATTTGAAAGAGTATTTTGTCGAGAAGGTTTTTGCCATATTAGATTTTGATGTTGGTCGCCATCTTGTTTACAAGCTTTTATTTAACTTGTCTTGTTCTTGTGGACCAAATCTTGCAACTGAATTAAAATAGTTATCCCCAACCGATTGAGCTAAAATTTTGCATACACGTTTAGTTTGGATGACAATGCATGGTTAGCTAAGTGACGTCATTCCAAATCCAATATGGCGCTAAAGATGGCGGACCAGTTATTTTTTATGCACCCCCATGATATGGGTATCAAATGAAAGGGTTTGCTGAGAAGAATTCGAAAATAAAATGACGTTACACTAAATTCAATATGGAGGACGCCCCAATATGGCGGACAATCTTTTTTAGTTTTAACACTATAATTTGATCGTATAGTGTATTATTCGCTCATACGTTGCATTCTAAGAAATGATGAAGGATTCGGTTTAAACTATAAGTTTTATATCGGATAGGAACGACGCAATGAATATACGCTTTTCCAAGAAATTAACGCACCACCGAAAAATATTCAAAAGTTTGAAGTTAGTTAATTTTTAACACCCGACCCAAAAAAGACAAAATTTGAGGCGTATGTTTGTATGTTTGTCTGTCTGTCTGTCTGTGGCTTCATAACTCTTCAACGGGTGATCCGATTTTGATGCACTTTTTTTATTTGAAAGAGTATTTTGTCGAGAAGGTTTTAGGCCATATTAGATTTTGATGTTTGGTCGCCATCTTGAATTCGCCATGTTGAACTTCTCTAGAAATTGTCCGATTGAAGTAAAATTGGAAATGTGCAGACAATTACGGTAGCCGAGTATGATTTCGGCCTCATTTTGATTCGGTCATGTGAAACTGGTACAATTAGATACATTGATCGGGAGTTAAAAAAAAAAATTCAATTTTTTAACACCCGACCCTAAAAGGAAGGTGTTATAAGTTTTGACTCGTATGTTAATTTGTCTGTCTGTCTGTCTGTGGCTTTATATCTCTTCGACGGAAGATCCGATTTTGATGCAGTTTTTATTAAAATTAAATATAACACATAAATATATTTATAATAGAACCGGTCTTGTAGACCGTGTGCGACTAGTAGAATACAAAATTGAACCCTGTCAGCTTAAAGGTTAAAAAGTTTTGTGTGGGGCTCGTGATATAATAATACGCTATGTTGTATGTAAAATGTTTAGTTTAAAAAGTATAAAATAAAATAAAATTACAAATGAACGCATGAATATGTCGGGGACTGCTGTAAAGATGAACTACTAAATAGTTATATTCAAAATAGCAGCTCCCGATATATTCATGCGTATAAGAAAGCAAATCTCGAGGACATAAAGAAAAATAAATCATAAGAGTTCGTATATGGAATCAAAATTATTTCATAATTTTACTTCCACATCCAGTGGAAGTATAGTAACGACAAAAAAATGTTTAAAAATTTTTATTGTTCAAATAGGCTTGGGAATGTCATGAAACGTCAAGATTTCAAGTTTGAGCGAAAAAATTTTCTGTCTGTCGGTCTGTAACTTTTTTTGTGCGCACGTTTACTCTGGAACCGTTTAAGATATTGACTTGAAATTTGGTACACATATGTACTTTAACGAGATCTAGAACTAGATTATATTTTCATCTTGTTCCGTCGAAGGGTTGGGGGGGTAAATTGGGATAAATTTGGAGTAAATAGGTAAATCAAGCAGGTAAGAGTTCATAAAATTGATATTTAGCCTAGACAAGAGAAGCTAAGGTCTAAAAAAAATTTTGGCATTAGCCACCCCCATTACCACCCCCACCCCATTATTAAAGGGGATAAAAAAAAATGTGATTTAGTGTCTGTACAAGAACCAGAAACCTCAAAATATTTTTTTACTTTATCCACCCGCTGTCACCACCCCCACCCCACTACCGATGTGGGGTATCGTTTTATGGGTTTTTGGGGTAGAGGATTTCAAATATTATATTATTAAAGTTCTATAAACAATTATTTCCAGATACAAAATTTTTTCGTTGTGTGACTTGGATAGAAAATCCGGATGTGGAAGTAGTGATTCCTTGGGCAGCGGTTTTTAAAGTTGTGTTAATTCATTTTTTTTTTTTATATTAGTTATTTAGTCGATATTTTTGTGTCGGTTTTTTTTTTACATTTGTACTTTAATTTTTAGAACAAGTGGAGGTTTCATCTGGAATGGAGCAAACTGTGGGCTGTGATTGGACAGGGGAGCATCTTAACATCTAAGGTGGTCATTTTCATGTTTGTTATGAATTATATTTCATAGTATCATGGTTATGAATAAATTCTTTGATATTTTATTAATGAAATATTTCTACTAGTACTAAATATTCATTTTTATGCATGACAGCTATGATATATTATGATATAAAGCAGTGGTTATCAGACTGGAATAAACGTTTTAATACACCTCATCTCGCTAATTGAATTTTTGTTTGTACGCACATTATAATGATAGATTGGAGGGACATATTGAACATTTGATATCACATTGAATGAGAATGACTAGGTCTTGAATAAAAAAAATCATGCGATTTATTAATAATGTAATACAGTTCAGTCCGATTATTACGAACTTGGTTGTAGCGACATTTCGGTTGAAATGAACCAATCTCAAAGGTCCCATAAGAAGTGTGTTATTTTTTCCGCAAATAACGAATCCGCTTATAATGAGCTTTCAGCTAAAACTAACCTCATTTTGTATATATTATTTTGAAAAGTGTTCGCTTATAACGAACTTATTAGCTCAAAAACAAAGAGCTAATTGGTCTGCCGTCATCAAGCATGGGCCCTTCTCTGTACACTATGTATGTACGTCTTAAATACACCAATGCTGTCAGTCGATGTCGAGCCGCCGCACAGTGGGCGAGAATGGGATCATAGCTAGCCATAAATCATAATAGGCATAAATATGTGTTTCATAACAGTATAATATCCAAACGTAGAAACATGATTTCAAATAGAGATATTACATTAGTAATATTATTGCTTTTAGAAGTAGTGAATGATGGTGTGATGATTAAAATTTTGGCTTGAAACCCTAATTAGCATCCTGTGAAAGGAGATTAACCAACTCTGCTCGTCCAGCCTTTCAACATCCACGATGCTACTGCACCGTAGATGTTTGGCTCGCTCCGAACCAGGTGTTGGCATTTCTATGTATTTGATATTTTATAATAAATTAGTTGATGATGATGGTGGTTTTAAATCCTAAAGTTTCGGATTCGAAACACGGACAGGTTATAGATGTAGTTGTTTTTATTACTTTTTTTACACCAACTGAGTTAGCCATAAAATTTAGAATGTCCAAAAATTAACATTATTTGCAAAAAAAACTACTTAACAACTTAAGTTTACTCTAGTTTTTTACGACTTGACTTATCATATTAGTACAGTAAAATTAAAAGTTGACAAGGAACAAATTTATAACAAGCTGATTTCTTCAGGATTGTATTCTATGGCTATCCAGGAGTCTCTGACTGAAAATCCCAAAAAAATCCGCCGTGCAGAAATAAAGAAAAAATGCGCCACCATGTTGAAATTAGGCACTTTTTTTCCTTTAACAGGTAATAGCCCGCACGGATGACACATTAGGGAAAAAGTAAAGAAGCAAAATTTTGAGAGAAAGAGCTAAGTTTTAATGTGATATAAAGTTTTTTGCAATCAGTTAAATATTAGCAAAGTTACGGTTGTCAAAAAGACAGATTTATGTAAAAAAATAATTCTTGTATTTTAATACCATGAAATGCAACAAAAGTCAACAACAATACTGGTAATATTAATTAATTAAAGCAATATATTCGTAAAATAAAATCCATTCTAAAAACAAAAGAACGTAAAAACAAATATAATAACAAAACTCATAAATAGTGAAAAAATAAACTATAAACTGTTTAAAAAGCATGAATAAATTAAATACTCATAAAAAACTCTCATATACGGGCTTTAACTAAAAACTAGCCTCATTCTCAGAAAGTAACACCTCTGGCGCATTGTCACAGTCCCGTCCAATGCAATTTACCCAGTGCTGCATTTATATTTTTTACATTTTCAAGACTGTTTGTAATTTTTCTTGCAACCACAACATAAAATATTTAAAATTAAATCAGGGGCACACTTTTGTACTGTTTTTATTATTTCTAGATAACCGCTGTTTTTCCAACCCCAGTTCTCTGGATTAAGATTGTCGCCTAACCAGACTTGAATTTGCCAATACACTCTATAAGTTTAATATTTAGTAGCAGCGGTAGTTGGCGGAAGAACTGTTAAATCGAAGTGCTGGAAAATATTTTGCCTAGCAAAAATCTGATTATTCCTAACGAACCTGTAATCATTTAAACTATTAATTTTTTAACTGCCATACCATTTTAAAATAAATTCTTTCCCATTTACTGCAAGCTGATTTGCTTCAGCAAAACTTTTGAAAATTAATAGGCTGTTACTTATAGGCCAAGCAACGAATGATTATAGAGGAAAATTTTAGGGACAGAAAATTTGACTTCGGAACTTTGGACTAGTCTGGAGATGAACATAATAAAAGTCCCCACTCCTAGGTGGTAAGCGAGGGGGGCACTTTAAAGGTACCTTTTTTTGGTTTTTCGCTTATATCTCGGAAACTATGCGTCGTATGGAAAAAGGTAATCTATACAAACATACATTTCAGCATATTTTGGTACCACAGAAGGTTATACCTTTTCAGCAGGCGAATGTTTTTCTGGTTATAAGTAGATTCTAATTTGTTCTATACTTGAATAAAATTTGATTTAAATCGGAAACAAAATCAAGAAAGTTGGGCGTCTTTATTTTAAGTGAGTCACACTGTATATTTAAGGAAATGCATAGATTTCAACAAAATATTACGTTAGTAAATACGTCGAGTGTTGTAAAATAAAGATTGTTTTGTGACTGTGATTTATTAGCAAATCACGGTAAACCGCTTTGATAGAAATATTCAAGGTACCTAATACTTTTTTTTTAATTATCTATTTTGGCTGGCGAATATCTCGTAAACTATAACACATATAACAAAATGATTATATAGACATTCTTGTAGGAAATTTGATTATGTTTAATTTTTCATAGATCACCTTTTTCCATACGACGCATAGTTTCCGAGATATAAGCAAAAAAACAAAAAATGGGACCTTTAAAGACCCCCTCTTCCCCCCCGCTCACCACCTAGGAGTGGGGACTTTTGATATGTTCATCTCCAAACTAATCCAAACAAAGTTCCGAAATCAAATTTTCTGTCCCTAACATTTCCCTCTACACCCTTTTTTCAGCATTTGTTGCCTGGCCTTTTAGTTCAGTATTATTTTCTAAAACTGAAAATACTGTTTTTTGCCATTTTTATAGAATGCAGAGGTGGTATCGCATCCGAATATGGCATGTGCAAATAAAGTATTTTTTACTACATTTTCACTTAGTTCTGAACGTAACTTGCAGATATTCGTTATTTTATCAGACTTACCTCAATCATGTATACATTTTTTGTTTTGCAATGCTCAATAAGTAACGGTATTAAGTCTGTATCTTGACCAACAACTATAACAGGGTTACACATATCAGCTGAGCAATCAATAGCATCTTTTACAATTAAATAATCAGCATCTGCATCCGCACGTTTGACTGTGATATTATTTTGATTGAAACTTGATGTTAGAAGTTTAATTAATTGATTTTTATTTGAAACTGATGCTAAAAATTTGTTTTGAGATATTTCTACTATTTTTTTGTGGGTCAATATTAATTTCTTTCTCAAATGCATTTTTAGCTCTTCTTTGATATTCTGTAAATTTAACGGAAGTGCTTTCATTAGAATATCCATCGATAATAATAATACAATTTAGACCATAATGATAACGAACAAATTAAACACACTGATGAACAATATCTTTACATTGAACCGGGCGTTGCCACACAACTTTTCTAAGGAGACCCCCCCGTCTATTACAAATTGTTTAGCACTTTGAGGCAAAGTTAGACTTGGTGTAAGTTTTTTATCAAAATAAGAAAAAAAGAGATATTTAATTAGTATTGCCAACAAAAGTTTTTGTTGACTATTGTTACATTCTTACCGTGTTAAAATACAAAAGATACCTTTTTGAAAAGAATCTGTCATTTTGACAATCATAACTTTGTTAATATTTAACCAATTTATACCATATTGAAGCTTAGCTCTTTCTCTCAAAATTTTGCCTGTTTACTTTTTTCCTAAACTGTCGATTAAAGGAAAAAGTGCCTTATTTCAACATGGCGGAGCATTTCTTCTTTATTTCTGCACGGCGGATTTTTTGGGATTTTCATTCAGAGACTCTTAGATAGCCATAGAATACAATCCCGAAGAAATTAGCTTGTTACAAATTTTTTCCGGGTTTGGTCCAAATTTAATTTCATTTTACTGAAGTATATGTGAAATAATGAAAAACCGCGGATTCTTTACCTTGAAACAATACTTTTGTTTTGTATATTTTAGCATTTGTAAATACTACTCGAGTATATAATTACACTTCTGTGCAATTTAAGTGTAATCAGGGCCGTACTCAGACCGGTTTTCTCGGGTCATTTGTCCGGAGCCCGGCCCTACAAGGGGTCCGCCCCGCCCGGGCACACAAAAAAAATTAAAAATCCTGACAGGCCGCTGTCAGGATTTTTATTAGGACGTTTATTTTTTGTATAATAAATTTTAATAATTGTTATGTTCATCAGAATTATGTTACTTTGCCCAGGGCTCGCCAAAAGTGGGTACGGCCCTGAGTGTAATACTTACACACGTTGTTCGAAAAAGCTATCTGTTCATGACCTAATTTTTGTTTTCACCTTGACATTCAAAAGACGGTCTCAGTTGTGTTAGAATCTGCCCTGCATTGGTTGAATTTAAGAATTGCACCCAGAACTAGACCGAGACGGATAATCTTTATGTTGAAATGACACGAAGCGTCCTTACAACAAAACAAACTCCACTCAAATTATCATTTTACGTTTAAGCCGTTTTCAAATCTCAAACATTAAAGGATTTTGTCTCGTAGCAAATTTAGATGTATTGTGTGAGGAGTGCTGAAAACGAAACAAACATGCACTCTGTTTTGTTTCCAGTACCACTGTTATGCGTGTTTTAAATTGAGGTTGCTCTCAAACGTGAACAATGGACTTGTCAGATTTTCATGTTTTTAGAACCAAATTTAAACAGTTGGGTTGATATTCGGTGTAAATCTACCACTGCATTAACAACCCAGTAAAACTGAATGAGCATATTGTGTAGTGTAACCAAGATATTGTTCGTTGAAAGGTTAGGACATGATATTTTTAATTTCTTTTTTAAAAACAGACAATAAATTTCCTTATTAATAACTGGTGTAGAGAAATCACACTACTAAGGATTTGTTGACTCCTTTAAACTAGTAAAATGAACATGATTAGCAATAAATGTGAGGCGGAAAGCAAAAAGGGACCTCTTGTCGGCGATGTCAATTTTTCAGTACAGTCGAATTAGTGGTTTGGGTCAAAATAATCGATTTTCGGATTTTTGCGATTTATTACCTTTACAAGTTGTAATCGATTACAAAACCTATATATTGGATGAGACACTTAAAATAATCGATAAAGCAGTCGATGTTCAGCCCTGGAAAAGGTACCTCTTGTCGCTTATGAAGAAATAACATGGGACCGACAAGAGGTCTCTTTTCATAAACGCACTAGTAACTTAAACAAAAAAAAACATAGAGATATGATTTTTGCACCAAATTGTTCGGAATTAAAGCTTAATTCATCTAATATCAATAACTAAAAACTGGAATTTGCCAACAAGAGGTCCCTTTTTGCTTTCCGCTTCACAAATTACGACCAAATCCATTAGATAAAGGATCATATCCTTAGAAATTATTTCAAGTATTCTCAATATTGGCAACGTGAGTTTCATATTGGAGTTTCATATCATCGACATTTAAATGGTGGTACATCTCTGCAACCAACTCGTATTATGATTTAGTTAGCAGAGTTTGAGGAAACTATTTTGTAACATATTACCCTTTTAATTTTCTATTTGAAAATGTAGATATAATAATAACATATTGTCTAAACGTTGGTTGTGGCATTTTTTTATTTTTCTCTATTCTTATTGGGATCCTCTGCCACATGTATTCTTCTAAACAATGTCTGAAATCTACAAAATAATACAATTACCCAGTATTTTACTGGAAAATAACCTCTACGCCTGTGACTTTTACGTCAAAGGATCAGTTAGAGGGTGGCTTTGACAAATAATGAATAAGAACAGAAATATAAAAATGACGTATTTTGCTGACGTTTCGGAAAACGAATCTGTTTCCTTTCTCAAAGCGTATTATAATGTTTGTGGGCTGTGTATATGAAATACACAGCTTTAAGAATATATTTGTTATATTCAGTATCCATAGATACTTACTGCTTACACAGAACTGTTAATATATCTAATTGATAGTTTTATTTTAAACAATGTTGAGTTTGTGAGTTTGTTAAGTTCTTCTTTTAACATCGGCAGCCAGGTTGTGCAAACATCTACAGAACAATTCGACACGCATTTATCCTCATTCAATAGTATTATAGCCGCTTCTTTAATTTTTCTTTTCTTGCTATCTGTCTCTTTTGTTAAAATTTTTGCCGAGTCCCAGTTTATTCTGTGTCCGTTCTCCCAAGCGTGTTCGCAAATCTTCGATTTCTGAATCTCATTTTTTCTAATGTAACCCTTGTGCTCACCTAATCTAACACTGAATGGTCTGGATGACCCACCCACATAATGTTTATTACACTCACACGGAATACTATAAATGCAGTTTTTTGAATTTTGCTCATGATTTAGCGGTTTTGTTTTTGTTAAAATAGATATCTCAATGTATTGCCCGTTTGAAATATCGTCCTAATATCAAATCTATTGCCTATACGGCGTAGCTTTTCAGATAATTCGTGTACATAAGGAATTAACGTCGTGTACCGTTGTTCAGGTTTTTGTCGTACATGATTATTATTTTCTATATATGTGAAAGTTCTATCAACAAAAGCTTCAGGGTATTGATTGTTTATAAGAACATCTTTTATAAAGCGCTTCTCATTGTCTAATATTTCATCATTAGAAGAAATTATTTTGGCCCTATCATATAAGCATTTTATGACACCCTTTTTAATTAATTAAAACATCTAAAAAGGGTAGTTCATTTCTATTTTCTACTTCTAATGTAAATTTAATAGATGGTTCTTTATTATTTATATTTTCTAAAAAATTATCTAGCAAATCGACTCCGTGGGGCCAAATTGCAAATATATCGTCAACATATCTCCACCAGCTAACCGGTTTATATATACAATTTTGAATATGTTTCGTTTCAAAGTCCTCCATAAATATATTACTTAAAACTGGTGACAATGGAGAGCCCATTGCCATACCAAAGTTTTGCTGATAGAAATCACCTTCAAACTGAAAGTAAGTCTTTTTTATACATAATGTTAGAAGTTCCATTATGCTATTAACAGTTAATTTAGTTCTAGCTTCCAAATTATTATCATTCAACAATTTATCCTTGACTATTTCTAAAGTTTTATCTACTGGGACATTGGTAAAGAGGCTAACTACATCAAAACTAACCATTAGATGGGTATCATGAATATTGTTTTCATAAATCTTTTCTATAAAGTGTCTACTATTTTTAAAATATGAATCGGTGTTTCCAGATAATGGATTTAGAATATTAAGTAAGAATTTTGCCAAATTATGGCATGGCGAATTCATGGAACTAACAATGGGTCTTAAAGGAATATTTTGCTTATGTATTTTTGGCATAAAAATGAGGTGGCTTACTATGATGCGGTGTGAGCTTACTTCGTTCAAAGTCATTAAATTTATTTTTATACTTGAATAGAGTTCTATATATTTTGGTCTCAATTGATTTTGTGGGATCCTTGTTTAATTTTGAGTAAGGTCCTTCATTGATTAATGTCATGACTTTTGTATCATATGCATTTTTATCTATAACAACCGTGGCATTACCTTTGTCTGCTGGTAAAATTTTAATATGTTCATCTCTTCTTAAGGAAGATATGGATTGTTTCTCTTCTGTACTTAAATTGTCTCTAATTTTACATTGTTTAGAAGAGTACATGTGGCAGAGCATCCCAATAAGAATAGAGAAAAATAATAACATGTCTTTATTAGAGAAAATATGTTCAATATCCCTAATCTATAGGACGATATTTAACTCAACAGCTATTCGTCACCCTTCAAAACAAAATTCGAAAATACAGAGTGGACCAAATTAGATGGGATTTGACGTTTTCTCTAAAACTATGGCAGATAGACAAAAACTAATTTAGGCGCAAACCGCCTTTTCGACTAACGAGCTACTGACCATTTTTGGAAGATTGGCATATTTAGATGACCTATATCTCAATTACCAAGTGTCGAATCGAAAATCGAGTAACACGTTCTTAAGGCACTTTTTTGAGTAGAATCCGTTGCTGATAAGAAGAAAATTATGCATGCCTCAGTTTTCGATATACAGGGTGTCCCGGCACTATGGGGCAATACTTCGGGAACGTATAGTTTGGGTCAAAATAACACTGAAAGTACATATAATTTTTTTTCTTATGGCTCCCCCCTACGGAGATATTACCCTTTAAAGGTTACATATTCAGGAAGGTTTTTTGCCTATTACTTCCAAACCGTTCTATCGATTTTAATAAAATTTGGACTGGGTACATACTAAATGAGTATCTTTATTCCAGAAATATGGCGCCCTTCGTATCTTGTCTAGGAAGCCAGGGGTGGAACACCTCTAATGCTTTTTACCCCTAAATTTTGACATAAATTAATTTTTGAAAATTAAGGTCACATTTTTAAATTCTTTAAACAATTTTCTAAAAAAGATATATTCTTGTTTGACATCGATAAAGCGATCCGTTTTTGAGAAAAAATGATTTAACTGATAAGGGACTAAGGAATATTAGTAATACAAACTACTGCATAATACCTGTGAGAAAACAATTGAATATATTTAAACGTCAAATTTGAGTAGCAAGTAATGTAAGTTGTAAGTAGTTCTGTGATAGCAGTTTATTGACATGGCAAATTTTTCATCTTGTGAATATGCCGACATGCAACTTGCCACCGGTAATGGTTCGGAAGCCAGACGGCTTTATGGGGAACACTTTCCTAACAGGAAAACTTTTGAACGGGTAAACCGTCGAATGCAAAAACAGGTAGATATCCATCTTAACAATAAAAAAAACAAAATAATAAAAATTGAAGAATAAATAACTATTTAAAAAATTACCCTATTAATGTTTAGGGAGCATGAAACCAAAACGAGGAGATGAAGGTGGTCTTAGAACTGTTCGTACAGTTGTACTAGAAGAAGCTGTATTAGATGCTGTTGCCGAAGACTCATCAATAAACGTTAGGAAGCTCTCAGCGCAATTTAACACTTCGAAGTCGGTGGTTCACAGAATTTTGAAAGAACAGCTTTTCCATCCTTTCCACATCCAGAAAGTACATGCAATGTCCCCGGACGACTACCCTGCTCGAGTTCAATATGCTAATTGGTTCCTGCAAAAGTAACAGGAAGACCGCAAGTTTATTACTAGTGTTTTGTTCACGGATGAAGCAGGATTTCGCAGGGATGGTGTAATAAATTCTCACATCTACATAGTTGGAACGATGAAAATTCTCATGCAATTATTCAAACTCATCACCAACGATAATTTCAAATTAACGTCTGGGCAAGAATAATTGAGAATTATTTAATTTCATTTGTTTTGAAAAATCGGTTAAATGGGGAAAATTACTTAAGGTTTCTACAAGAAAATCTAGATGGTTTATTGGAAGATGTGCCATTAGCAACTATAAGAAACATGACGTGCATGCAGGGTGGAGCTCCTCCTCATTTCAGCATCACAGTCAGGGAATATTTAGATCAAAAAAATGTCCCCACCGATGGATTGGCCGAGGAGGTCCAGTACCGTGGCCTCCTCGCACTCCCGATCTAAACTCATTAGGTTTTTTCTTTTGGAGTCATCTCAAAAATTTAGTGTATAATACACCGGTACAAACAAGGGAAGATATGTTACAAAGAATCACTACCCAATGTGAAGCCATTCGGAATGGAATGCTGTTTCAGGTTCAACGATGCAACTTATCTCGCTTACTAGAATGTATTCTTGTACAGGGTGCTCACATCGAACATTTATTTTAGTTATGTAGTTATTGTAGTTATGTGTGTATTTTAATTGTAGTATGTAGTGATGTGTTGACGAAATGTCAGTCTTTGTCCCTTATCAGTAAAATTATTTTTTCTCAAAAACGGATCGCTTTATCGATATCAAACAAGAATATCTTTTTTAGAAAATTGTTTAAGAAATTTAAAAATGTGACCTTAATTTTCAAAAATTAATTCATGTCAAAATTTAGGGGTAAAAAGTATTGGGGGTGGAAAACCCCTGGCTTCCTAGACAAGATATAAAGGGCGCCATATTTCTAGAATAAAGATACTCATTTAATATGTACACAGTCAAATTTTATTAAAATCAATAAAACGGTTTGGAAGTAATAGGCAAAAACCTTCTTGAATATGTAACTTTTAGAGGGTAGTATCTCCGTAGGGGGGCGCCCCAAGAAAAAAAATTATAGGTACTTTTATTATGACCCAAACTATATGTTTCCGAAGTATTGCCCCATAATGCCGGGACACCCTGTATAGACATAACATGTGTTTTTTTAGATAGAACACCTTGTAAATTATTTCATTATTCGATCACAACTTAAATTATCTATCCAAGGATATATAATATGTCATATTTTACTCTAGAAAAAGTGGTTAATTTTCGGAAAATCTAATATATTTTCGAGGAGGCCATGGAAAACTATTGATAACAACACTTCTTGTAATATAAAATAATTTTGCCAAAAATAGGAAAAACTATACTAACAGCATTTGTTGCATTTCTAATCATGACAGGAGTTATTGTTCGAAACGCAGCTAATGTTTTGTTTACCAATTCTTCTATGTTATTAGAACGTTATTTATATATAATATTTTTTAAATAACCCCAAAGCCAAAAGTCGGCAGGGGTTATATCAGGAGAACTAGCTGGCCACAAAATAGGACCATTATTTCCTAAAAATTATACAATATCTAAATTACTTTGTTGTTCTTTAATGTCCAGTAAGCTAAATTAATTATTAGTTATATTTCTATTGGTTTAATCTGTATAATTTTCCATCATGAGGAGGTTACGTAATGTTAAGTTCTTGTTAATATACTACCCCCTGTGTAAGTATAATTTGATCTATATATTATCTCATCATGCTCAGATTACGTTAGGTTAAGATGTCGTTAGTTAGCTACCTTTCCATAGGTTTCGTTTGAGCTACATATTTCCCATTACGCCCAGGTTGCATTAGGTTAAATGATTCACACCTTTGTTGAGCAAAAAAATGGTTTGAACTGACTATTAAAGAGAGAAGTCAGCTCATACATTTTTTTTGTCATCCAAAATATAAAAGACATACCAATGGCGCTCGCTCCCCCCCCCCCCCCACCGTTAATTCGCCTATGCCCACCATCCCGAAATGGCTCTCTGGATCCGCCCTTGATGCTAAACCCGCATAAATAGAATAAACATCTTCTTACATGACTTACTGTTTTCAAGATTTTTAAACTTTAAAGTGTTGTAGTTCTAAAACTAACCATAGCACAATTAGTCCAGTCAACAAATGAGTTGTAAAGGACATGGAGGGAGGCAGAATTTTCCTCTTCAGGGATGTGTTGGAGGTAGTTAGGAGGTAAACATGCTAAAAATCCCCGCCCCTAGCCCTACCGCTTCAGGGGGGGGGGGGGGGGGGGAAGGTCCTTTTTTTTTTCTTAACCGCTTCTCAAGTCACCTAAGTAACTCCTTCAAAATCCAGAATTAATTTGTGTTAGGTAAAGAGAAACGAGGCGAGCTTATAGTGGAGTCCGAACCACTTCTTGGGGATAATTTTATAATTAAAATTATTTCGCGATGAGCAGGGATTGAACCTGCTTCGCTAGGTACGCCAGTATGCAAGCTAGACGCGCTAAACCACTGAGCTACCGTCCCCGATACTTCGGTTATAACTCTGAAACGATGCGTCGTACGGGAAAAATTTCTCTATGCAAAATTAAATAATATTAATTTTCCTACAAGAACGTTTATATTCATTTTCTTCCTATGTGTTATATTTCCGAGATATTTGCCAGCGAATATCGATAATTAATAAATAAATTAATTATGTATCTGAAATGTTTCTATCAAAACAGTTTACCGTGGTCTACTAATAAATCACAGTCACAAAACAATCTTTATTTTACAACACTCGACGTATTTACTAACGTAATTTTTGTCGAAGTCTAGACATTTCCTTTAATATACAGTGTGACTCACTTAAAATGAAGACTTATATATATAAAAGTTATAAGACCCTTATAACTTTTTTATTTTTTTCCGATTTGAGTCAAATTTTACTCAAGTATAGAACAAATTAGGATCTACTTATGACCAGAAAAACATTCGCCTACTACAAATGCAAAGTCACCTCATGTAAAGTTTTATAAAACTAAGTTTACTCTTCCGGAATGTTGCAGATGTTGAATAGCAGCAAATAAAAGCATACAGGAGCAGAATTTCTTTTAGTCCTAGCTGCTGCATTTGGTGGGAGGAATAAACATTGGTTTGAATTTTTCCTCTGCTAGGTTTTATGAATAAAATATTACAATAAACATACTGCGATAAGAAAATGCCTAATATATATTTTTTATTTTTTTCCACATATTTTGGTACCGCAGGTGGATTTGCACTTGTAACAGGCGAATGTTTTTCTGGTCATAAGTAGATCTTAATTCGTTCTATACTTGAGTAAAATTTGAATCAAATCCGAAACAAAATAAAGAAGTTTTCAAGTTATTTTAAGTCAGTCATACTGTAGATTTAAGTAAATGTATAGATTTCGACAAAACATTACGTTAGTAAATACGTCGAGTGTTGTAAAATGAAGATTTTTTTGTGACTGTGATTTATTAGTAGGCCACTGTAAACCGTTTTGATAGAAACATTTCAGATACATAATTAATTTATTTATTAATTATCGATTTTCGCTGCGAATATCTCGGAAACTGTAACACATAGGAAGAAAATTAATATAGATATTCTTGTAGGAAATTTAATATTATTTAATTTTGCATAGAAAAATTTTTCGCGTACGACGCATCGATTCCGAGTTATAAGCGAAGAATCGCCCTCCCCCCCTGAAGCGGCAATGCTAGGGGCGGGGACTTTTAGTATGTTTACCTCCTAACTACCCCTAACACATTCCTGAAGAGGAAAATTCTGCCCCTCTCCATGTCCTCTATACTCATTCGTCGACTGGAATAAATGTTGTGCCTTTTGAAATTTTTGATCGGAATAACAAAAATTACAATATACCCAAATTTTAGAAAAATCCACGTGTCTGTTTTCCATTGGTCTTGCACTGGGTCCTTTTTACCGGAAATATTACAAAATGTAATAGACGGGTTTCATCATCGTACCTATTATAATATTTCTGAAATAAACTTATTTTCAACATCAATATCATCAGCATATACTCAGGGGCGTAGAGAGCCAACTTTTTTGGGGGGTTATTTTTTCAAATTTGCCAACTTCATAAGACTTAAGAAGCCAACTCTGTAAATAATTAAATAATAATTCCTCCAAAAAGAATTGATGAGCGGGGGAGAGAAATTCTAAAAAAATTTTTTCAATACAAATTGCTAACTTACGTCCCTAATTTTCAACTTTCATCCAACTGTTGCCAAATTCCACCGATAGAAAAATTGAAAAGCCAACTTACATTGAAATTACGAATTTCCAACTTTTGCCAAGTTCCGCCGAAATAAAAGTTAATGGACGGGGAGAAGAAAATCTAAAAAAAAATGTATCAATAAAAATTGCCAACTTACTTACGCCTTACGTCGCGAATTTTTAACTTTTGACCAACTTTTGCCAAGTCTGACAAAGCTGGGGAGGTAACCTACCTCCCCATATCCCCCCTTCGCTACGCCCCTGCAAATACTGTATACATTTTTTAGTTATTCATAATCACTTTTTCCATTAGTTAATTATGACATTAAACCGAATTTTATATAAATCAATCATTTCCGTTGAGTGTAAAGGAATCCCGAACGCCTCCATACTATTTATATACATCGCTTAATTATATTCTTGCCACGTCTTTTATTTGCCGAATGAAAAATAAAACGAAAAGCATTGAATTCTCCTCAATAAACCACAAGCTCTTAACGATGCATTCCAAAGCTGAAAATAGCAGAATTAACCATAAAAGAACAGCTCGTTCCGTGCTAAGTAATCCCCAGTGAGAGGAAGGCGGAAAGTGAAATGAATAAGCCATATTGTGCAAACCTCGCGTGAGGAGAGGTACTTTATTAAAAAACACTGTGCAGAACCATAGCTGTTGACCTAGAAAACAATGACTGAACATTTTATTCTACTGGTTGCAGTTCAGATTACACAGCATTGTCTACTTTACAACAATAGAAAATCACGCTAATGATATAATAATAATAGTAATAATGACGAAAAACGAGAATTTCTGCATTATGTCCCACAGATGGACAAAGACACGTTTCGGAGTTATAGCTCCTCATCATATATAATGTATTACCTAATTAATGAAAACGCTTACTGTCAACACCACTCTATAAGATAATTATTATGTAATTGTATGTTTTTTATCATGATTTTATATAAATATTCCTGTTGATATTTTTTTTAAGTTTTTTAATTTTTAATGTGTATGTTGTAAAATATTGTAATATGCAGGGTGTCCCAAACTCGTTTAGCCAGGCTGTAGTTCCTAAACCGTTTGAGATATTTCAGTGGGACAAAAGATATGCTTTTAGCACTTTAAAATTATAGTGAAAAAATGTTTATAAAAAAGCCACCCTTAAAAATTCAACCCTTAACTCTAAAATTTTAAATGACACCCTGTATGTTTTTTTACATTTTATTGTTTGTTTTTCAATTCTCTGTTTAAATACTTTTTTCCGATTGAAAATCGGTTAATAAATAGCTGAGAAAATGAACATTGAAATCAAGTTAGCTATGACTCGAGAAAACAAGAACAAAAACTTTTAACACTTGTCTATAGTTTGAACATTTATTGAAGTAGATAATCTTATCTAAAATCTAAAATAATTCAAATAAATTGTTTTTTTTTTGTTTTGTTTTAAACCCTGTAATTTACTCATTTGTTCATGGTTAACTTGATTTTAAATGTTCATTATCTCAGCTATTTATTAACCGATTTTCAATCGGAAAGAAGTACTGAATAGAGAATTGAAAAACAAACAATAAAATGTAATAAAACACAGAGGGTGTCATTTAGAATTTTAGAGTTAAGGGTTGAATTTTTAAATTTTTATAAACATTTTTTCACTATAATTTTAAAGCACCCTCATAGCTAAAAGCATATGTTTTGTCCCACTGAAATATCTCAAACGGTTTAGGAACTACAGCCTGGCTAAATCAGTTTGGGACACCCTGTATAACTTGGTCAAATAAATTTATATTCTATTTATCAGCATAGCGTAGCTTATACAGAGATCAATCGATTGCAATTTCTTGAATTCCAGGGACGCTGATTGACTGAGTGCGTAAAATTTGAGACCGAAGACAATTACAAGTATAGTAACGACAAAAAAATTTTTTTAAATTTTTATTGTGCAAATAAGCTTAGAATGTCATGATACGTCGAGATTTTAAGTTTGGGCGAAAAAAAATTTTCTGACTGTCTGTCGGTCTGTCTGTAACTTTTTTTTTGTGCGCACGTTTACTCTGGAACCGTTTGAGATATTGACTTGAAATTTGGTACACATATGTACTTTAACGAGATCTAGAACTCTAACTTTCATCTTGTTCCGTCGAATGGTTGGGGGTAAATTGGGGTAAATTTGGGGTAAATAGGTAAATCAAGCAGGTAAGAGTCCATAAAATTGGTATTTAGTATATACAAGAGAAGCTAAGGTCTCAAAAAAAATTTTGGCATTAGCCACCCTCATTACCACCCCCACTCCATTATTACAGTGGATGAAAAAAAATGTGATTTAGTGTGCGTACAAGATATCAAAATATTTTTTTACTTCATCCACCTTCACTACCACCCCCTATCACCACCCCCACGCCACTGCCGATGTGGGGTATCGTTTTATGGGTTTTTGGGGTACAGGATTTCAAATATTATATTATTAAAGTTTCATAAACAATTATTTCCACATACAAAATTTTTTCGTTGTGAGGGACTTGGATAGAAAATCAGGATGTGGAAGTGGTGATTCCTTGGGCAGCGGTTTTTTTTTATGTAAAAATTCTCGCTTTTTCTGTTTGACTCTATTTAGCAAAAAAATCAAAATTATGTTAAAAATTTTGCACGATTTTTAATTTTACAATAATTATTTAAACACTTAGTTGTTAATAAGCATACAGAATAAGCACGTGGATTTTGGAGTTTTTAGCATAAAAAGACGTTGCAAATAATTTCGAACAATTTTATACTTCTTCAGCGGGCTCTAAAGGTAATACCCTCTACTAGTACAATACAAAAGGAGTGAAAAATTTTCATATATTTTTTAACCCAAACTTATTTTTTTAATGAGTTCTGTTTTTTAAGTTAAATTGAAGTGTTTGAAAAATATTGATTTGGTGTTCTACAGGGTGTTTTATAAGTAAAGTTGTATAAATCACCACTAATAAAGTACCTTTATTTTTCGAAATATGAAAAAGTTCCACTAAGAAAAGTTATTTAGAATGCAATTTTATACCTCTATACCAAATTTCAGGAATATAAAATTATTTTTTTGAAACTTCCCATTTTTTCAATAAATTAGTGTTTTATTTTGAACCATTCAATTAAAACTGCATAGAAATTATTTTTTCTTCAAGCGTATTAAAATGTTTAAATTATGTCACCAAAAACAGAAGTAGAAGTAGGACATTATTTTACTAGTAACAAAATGTTAGTACCGAACGCCACCGTAGTGGACATCAACACAAAAAAAGAGTGCGTTCTACTCCTAGTAATATAATATACTATTTTGTGAATTAATATTTAAAGTTATGTAGAAGCTATAAGTAGGCTATGAGAAAAGCAGTAGATACACATTTATCATTTATTATTGTCAAACGTAATCAATATTATCCTTAATTTCTGTTTCAAATTAATGAACCATGCATAAAAAATTAAGTGAAAATGGTACTCACAGTGCGTGAAAAAATTTATATTGTGCAATGCTACGGAATTGGCGGTGAAAACTCGCTAAGATAAGTGGTAAGCCAATTTAATTTAAAATTTCCAAACACTGCTTTGTCACGTACTCAGGGTATGAGAATAATTAAAAAGTTTCTGGCTACTGGTAGTGTTCTTAACATGAAAAGAAAAATAAAAGCATATGATGAAGATAATGTTGGGGCTATTATAGCTCATGCCTCTGTTATAGAAAATCCTAGGATGCCACTAAGAGAGAGATCAGCTCTTATTAATATTAGCAAGTCTGAACTCCAAAGAATGTACAAGGCAAAGAAAATTAGGGCATATAAAGCAAATTATAAACATACGCTTGAAGAGGGAGATGACGGCCGTTTTGTTTGACCATTGGAGAAAAAATCATGGAAGAGAGATTTTTTCATCATTTCATAATTTTCTCAGATGAATCCACATTCACAACCAATGGTGTTGTTTCATCTCAGAAGTGTCAGTTTTGGGCTTCTGAAAATCCAAATTTTAGAATTCATTGTAGAAGACAATATTTTAAAAAAGTGAATGTGTGGTGTGCCGTTTCTTATCACGTTGGAGTTATTGGACCTTATTTCATTGAGGGAAGGTTAAACCAGCACACTTATTTACAGCTTCTTGAAAGATTTTCTGAAGAACATTTAAATATTTTAAGAGATATGCCTTTAAATTTTGGAGAAAATTGGATTGCCAGGAATGGACCGATCAAGTGGCCGGCGAGATCCCCAGACTTATCAATATTGGATTTCTTTTTGTAGGGTCGCCTCAAGCAGTTGGTTTGCGCTGAACCATGTCCTAACGATGTAGCAGTATTGAAGCAAAGAATTACAAATGCCGTAAACTCCATACCGTTAGATCATATTCGAAACAGTTTTAAGGACTTCAGGCGAAGGATCGAAGTGTGTGTGGATGATGTGGGTGTTAGCTACGTCGAATAATAAAAAAATTGTAAACATTGTTTTGTATTGGTCAGTAATTAATTTGTTTGTGAATCTGTTATGTTTTTGACATTTATTACTTGTTATAATTTTTTAAACGTCATCAATCTTCTGTTAGTAATTGTTTCTTGTTTTACAATTAGTTCGATTAACATTATACCTTCTTACATCTCGAATATTCAATTTTTTATTTACCAATAGCTTACTTTTTGAGATGATTAACATTTGCTCCTACACAACTTTAAATAAGAATTCAACTCTTAATTCGCAAAAAATGGGAAGTTCCAAAAAAATAATTTTATATTCCTGAAATTTGGTATAGAGGTATAAAATTGCATTCTAAATAACTTTTCTTAGTGGAGTTTTTCATATTTTGAAAATAAAGGTACTTTATTAGTGGTGATTTTTACAACTTTGCTTATAAAACACCCTGTAGAACACCAAATCAAGTCATTTTTGGTATACTTTAGTATACAAGCAGGACTCAATCCCCTAATACCATTCCAAAATTCCAAAATTTTTGGTCCATTACACCTCTTGTTACATCTATCCTGGGACACACTGTATATCGGGACATATCGTTGGAGTAAGGCAAACATTTGTATTGACATTTTTCCTTCTCTAAAGTCAGCATATTATCAAGCAAAATATTTGTACGTCTACACCAGATACCCTGTATAAGTTAAACCGATTTTACTGCGAAACCCTCCATGTGCGGTCGGAGGCGCTCTTGACCGTGTTATTTTTGTTATTCCTTTGTTTACTATGTGTATATTCTTCAAAAATTCAAGTAACATAATTTGCAATACGGTGCCCCAAGTTATACTTACGAGCTTATAATATCTCCCAACGTTGTACTCGTTGCTGCAATTTATTCAAGAGTGCCCAAACGAGGAACCGCTCTATTTGAAAGAGGTTTCTCTCACAATGCTGTTTGCATATTTAATGAGATTTAATAACAAGACATTCAAGAGCTCCCAACGTGTTTCAGGAAGTACGTCAATAAATACTACTAGTTGAGCGGCAACCCATAAAGAAACCGCTATTAGTGAAACAATCTTGTAATTTGGTATACTGATTTCTACCATTAAAACGACTATTTTCTTGAGCAGCGTCAAATCAAAATGGTTTCCGGTTTCAAGATGGCGGCCGATTTATAAAATTTAAAAGAACGAGTTTTCTATCTAAACTGTGTTTACAAAAAAAAAATAAGAAAAATTGTTCCAAATTAAATTCCGAATAAAAAAGTTTAATACAGCTTTTTACCTTAAGTTAAAAATAAAGGCGGTTCATAGAAAAATATAAAAAAGTTACTTTTTATACAGTGTGTCTCATTTAAAATGAAGACACCCGGATATTTTCGTAATTTTTTGAAATCCAAATTTGATTTTTGGCACAATTGTAGTCCTATATAAGACGTACATTTCGAGACTACCAACTTAAATTTAAGTAACAAACTGAGACAACGGCAGCTCCCCAAATGGGGCCCATTCCCGATATTTTGCTTCGCGTTGAAGATATCGAAAAAAGTTATTAGAAAAAGTTGTTCAGAATCTAATTTTGAGCCACAATTCCAAATTTCATTACGAAATTCGCATTTTTAGTTTTTTCAATATCTTCCCGCAAAGTCCACATACGGTTACAATTTTGGTTTTCAATTTAATAGGATGCCATGGAATTACAAAAAAAATTATTGAACAAGTGTCGATTTGACAAAAAATACATTTTAGGAGAAATAAAACAAACAATTAACTTTTGGTAACTGAAATAAATAAAAAAAAACCACAACAGTTTAAAGTAATATCGATAAAACTAAAAATGCGAATTTCGTAATGAAATTTTGTATTGGGGCTCAAAATTAGATTCTGAACAACTTTTTCTAATAACTTTTTTCGATATCTTCAACGCGAAGAAAAATATTGGGAATGGGCCCCATTTGGGGGCTGCCGTTGTCTCAGTTTGTTACTTAAATTTAAGTTGGTAGTCTTGAAATGTATGTCTTATATAGGACTACAATTGTGCCAAAGCTCAAATCTGAATTTCAAAAAATTACGAAAATATCCGGGTGTCTTCATTTTAAATGAGTCGCACTGTATATAATTTAAAAGTTTATAAGTTTTTCAACTAAATAATTACTGTTACAGAAAAAAATTGTTAAGAAAAATATTCTACGTTAAAATTTGAATAAAAAAGACTTTATGTTTACCTAACACTAAAAATAAAGCCGCCACACGGGAAATACTAGAAAATGATTTAATGTATATTTTACAACCTAAAGCAATAATTATAATGTTCTTGTTGAGTATTCCTTTACGAAAAACTGAAGAAACATTATTTTTCAACCTAAAAATAATTTAATAATAACAGGTAAAGGTTTTTCAGTTAGACTTACATACCTTTTTTAAGTTAGTTGCATTCTCCTTTACAATTTGTGCAAAGTAACGTGCATTACAAGCCGGCTTTTTTACAACCACGTTTGGTTTCAATGCATCCTCTTTTGCAACTAAATTGAATTAATTATCTAGGGACTTCAGATACCTCCGAAAGTATTGACCATTTTGGCACCCAAACATTCTCGCAAGGCACCATCCACATTTTTCAAGATTAGGCAAAATAAAATTTGATGTCAGATACTGTCCCCAAATATGCCCACTTTGGAAGCTAGCTTGTAAAATGTGTTGTTCCAAAGCATCCTTTGAAGGGGGATGTTATATGTTGTCCTGTTCTCGGAAGTAAACAGTTCCTTTCGTGCCTGATTTACTTCAGTGCTGGCAGAAGAATTGCAGTACATTAAAACAACAAACCGTTCGAATAAGTTTAAAATTTGTGGTTTCGAAATGAACGTGAAAGCATCTGTTACTTCTGGATATATCGTCCATGTCTTCCAAGCAGTCACTTTCCTTTTTCAGAAAAAAGGGAACGGTATCACATTCCGTTAGAGAGTGGAAACCTCGTCTTAAGTACATTTAATACCCTAAAATATTTAATAACCCCAAAAAATCCTTGTGAAATTCAGTAGTTATTAGTCAGCTTTGTAGTTTAACAAAACTCACAATAAACGCACTAGCACCGACTAGTTAATCTAGTTTTCCTGCGAATATGTTTAAAAAAATCGATTTGTTATGAAAATGGAAATCATAAATAAAGCTTGTTGTTGTTGTTGCTGCTATTTATAACTATTATTGTTATTAGTTTTTTCATAATTATTTTATTAATTAGAAAATAGAAAACAGAGAGAATTTTTTTTATTTGTTTTTTATCGGTGGGGTTGCACTTTTGGTTCAACCGACAATTTAATTTTTTTTTCACATTTACAAACGAGTTTATAAATGAAGACCACTGTAATGCACATCATATTTATTTTTCTAATAACTACTTGGTAAAGATGGTTACGTGGAAGATCACTTATCACACATCTGTGTTTGTAACATTGCACTTAATGAAAAATAACTACATATGTTAATAATATATTTTCCTCTAATGAAATCAACGTCGAACATATCAAACAATTGATTTATCGTCATTCGATATGCCGCTTTATTATTGGCTTCATCCAATTTGTTGGATATTTCTGGTATTTAATTAGTGTGTTCATAAAACTCTCCACGTTGGTTACTCGCATTCTGTGGATGATACACTACAAGTTCATAATTACGTTGGTGCGTCTGGGAAGCCACTAAATTATTAAATAAATACACATGAGCGAGCATACGCGTACAGCTTCCTTTTGAATTTGACGTCTCAAAATAAGCCCACGGTTGGTATTTTACAATCTGCTCTCTAACTATTTTCTAAGAGGAAAATCTAATATGTTTGATGTTACATAATTCAATCGCTTTCTCAATATTAATTAAATATATGAATTATGTAAAAAAACTAGATGTAAAAATTGTACTTGCCTGGTAGGCTGGGAGCCCGTGTATAATATGACTGACTATCCGGCTAACTTTGACAATATGTAAAATGGATTGTTCTTATATAAGTTAGCAATGTATGGACCGTCAGCTGGTTGGGTAGCGGTGGGGGTTGTCAAAGGGTTGAAAACACGTAAAAAAATTATCCAGCAAATGCTAAAACTTATATAAGGGAAGATTATGTTATATAATGAAAGTAAAACATAGTCAGCTGGACGGGGGGTGGTGAATTTAGTGTCAGCTGATCGAATAAACAGGTTCAAAAACATGAGAAATTAAAATTATTCGGCGAACTTTAAAATTCGGGTTATAAGATAATATTTATACAGAGCTTCACGAAAAACATAGTCAGTTGCAAATATGTGGGTGGAAAAGTCGTCAGCTGGTACAGTAAAAGTGTTGACTCAAATGAAATATGATTTTAAGAAACATCAAAATTATTTTCAAATGCAGTTCTAGAGATGTTATAAATAATCGAACTCCTGTATAATTGATATTCATAAGCACTACAACCACAAATTTTCACAAAAGACGATACGAAATTATCAGGAAAAATGTACCAAAATTTGTAAAATTGATACCCTGTTTTTGAAACCTTGCGCTTTGATGAAAATGTGAATTTGAACAAATATTTAAGTTAGGTTTATTTCGAGACAAAAAAAAATTAACAATTATTAAACCATGAAAAATTTATAAGATGCCAACACTTCATGCATTATATACTAAATTTATTGCATATATTTGTTGAATCGATTGAAACATTTTCACATTACCCTGAAAATCACATTACTTTAAGTTAAATTGGTCATTAGAAATCCAAGATGAACGTCCCCTGGTCTTGCCTTCAGTGGCTGGATGTTCTCTGGGCCTGCCTTCAATGGCTGGAGAAAATGAAACATCTAAATTCATCCTGCGATCGATTATTTCACCTTTAGATAACCCCTAGGGTCAATTTGACTCCTTACAACTCTAATGCAAAATTTTTGGCTCTATCAGAACCTGGGTTCAAAAATAGAGAGAGGTGCCCTTTTAAAAAAATGAAAGTTGACCTTCAAATGACCTTTAAAACGACCTTCAAGGTCACCAATTGATGCCCCCAGCAAATTTTATAGAAATTATTTTCCTCATATCTTTCTATCCTGACGAGTTATTCAGGGGTATCCATACTTTTGGGACACTCTGTATATATCAAACATGTTTTGACAACTGAATCGATTAAAATTATTTTCAAAATTTAGTAAGTAAATTCTGAACTTTTAAATCTTTTATATTTAAAAAACTACATTGTTTTGGACTGTATCAAAATTCTAATAAAAGTCGAATTAAAATGTAAGTGCCTGGCGAATCCGGGGGTCTCTTGCCGGAATAATGAATTTAAGAAGAGTAGCACTTACCGAGATTGTTTGCTTCCTTCTTCTATGGTCTGGCCAGACCTCCATCTGATTCTTCCAATTAATTAGAACCAAATTGGAACCATTCACAACAAAAACCCAACTTGACTATATGCTTGTCTATGATATACTGGTTGAATTCAAAATTAAAAAAGGTAATAACAATGCTGACAACAGCATTACCAACTGCATGGCAGTTAAATCCCAAGTGACTAGTGCCCACTCAATTCAAATTCTAACAAAAAACCCAAAACCCGTCCAACACTCAAACCTAACAAGAATTAAAAATAAAACATAATTCTTTAGTGAACATACATAATTTTTCACATTCTTAAATAATACAGCGCTGAGAGCATAAAGAGAGCTTGAAACTTTGGGAATTTGTAGATTTTGATGCCCTGAATGAAATAAGAAATGCAAAATGTGATCTTAGTCGCAGGCGCCGCCATATTAAAAAAATGTCACACAAAAACAGTTTCTTTGAAATATCTCGCTTCGGGTGCCTCATACGGCAAAAAATGTTCTGATAAAAATAAAAGAGCATTAAATTTTCTATAAAATATGTCTTTATTGAACAATTTAAAAAATACAAACTTTCATGGGCGAAGCTTAGCATAGGCTATTCTTATATATTTTTTCGTTAAACTGAATATTTTTGGTGCAGCACCCGATCGCAGTCAAGCACTCTTGACAAAATTATATTTTGCAATTTCTCGATTTAATGCGACTTTTATGAAGGAGTATTTTTGTGTTGAGACAATATTTGTTTTCATGCCTGAAAATCCTCAAATATAGTTGATTTTACTTGTCTGCTACGCATAACTCAATGTTCAATACTCGTTTCCACACCACCTTGAAGTAGAATATATGACGCGTTTTTTTACGTGGCTTTTCCCTATAGGCCTAATCCACGACTAGTCTGCTTCTTGAGGCAGGTGCTTAATGTCGAAGGTAAGGTCTAGGTGCGTTGTAGTCTTCAACAATATTTTCTTCGGAAATTCCGTTGCGCTGTCCACTGATTCTACGTATTGATTATTCTCCATGCTTGCGAGAAATGTTTCGATTGGAGAATCGAAGTATTGTTGAAGACTACAACGAACCTGGACCTTCGACATCAAGCACCTAAAACGCCTCAAGAAGCAGACTAGTTGTGGATTAGGCCTATAGGGGCAACCACGTAAAAAAAAAGCGCCATATACTCTACCTCAAGGTGGTGTGGAAACGAGTAGCAGACAAGTAAAATCAATTATATTTGAGGATTTTCAGGTATGAAAACAAATTTTGTCTCAACACAAAATACTCCTTCATAAAAATCGAGAAATTGCAAAATATCATAATTTTGTCAAGAATGCTTTACTTCGATCGGCTGCTGCACCGAAACTATTCAATTTGACAAAACATAAATATAGGAGATATTTTGTAGAAGATTTAATGCTCTTTTATTTTCATACGAATATTTTTGCCGTATGAGGCACCCGAAGCGAGATATTTCAAAGAAACTTTTAGGGCATTGAAATCTACAAATTACCAAAGTTTCAGAACTCCCACATTTATTCGGATAAGAATTTACCTCTCGACTGTACTAAAATATGTTTTCTTTTACTGTAAAATTGCGAAACTTGGAGAACAGCAGAATCTTCGATTTCTGAAACTTTTAGATCAAATCGAGAACTATTAAAACTTCTTATATAAACAAAGGCTTCTCCATGCCTTTATATACCTAAAGATGAGGTCCAGAATATTCTCTCCTCCTTCTGTAATCTTCTAGAAAGTTATTTGCAATTCCCCGATTCTAACACCGCGCGCCATCTCTGAGCCGATCGCCAAACTAACTAACTAACTTAGTTTCTGTTACTTATAAAACTTGTAGAAAACTCACATAGATGTCTCTGGGGGTAGAACATGTTACAGTATAAAAAATTAATTTGTTGGCAATTTAATCAGCCTTGAACTATGAACCTGTCGGAGGCATTCGACTGTGTATCTCACAAGGATCTTGCGATTAAATTAAGATGTTATGGTGTTGCCAATACCTCTCTTGATTTATTAGTATCATATCTAAATGACAGAAAACAGGTTGTGTCCTTGGAGGGTACATGCTCCTTCCTGGGGAACGAGGATATTGGAGTGCTACAGGGTTCGGTACTTGGCCCGGTGCTATTTCTTGCCTACGTAAACTATTTCCATAATTGTATTCCTGGTTTTGAGCATGTGCTGTTTGCGGATGACACAACTATTGTGGATCGAAATACGAATTACGAAGCTCTTAGCCGTAATCTGGAGAATGCTCGGTCGATGGCCTTCGACTGGTTTGCAGCTAATAACTTAAGTCTAAATGAGTCTAAAACAGATCTTCACTTTAAAAACCTCAATTAAATTGCAAAGTCCCAAATCAGTCTGTTTCCTTGGCATCTTTTTGGATGATAAGTTAACTTGGGATGATCACATTAATCTCTTGGCCAAAAATATTTCTAAATATACTTACATGTTAAGAAATATCAATAATTTAGTGTCTGGCGAAGTAATGCGGTCTATTTCGCATTAATTCATAGTCGCCTGAGCTATGGAATAACAGTATGGGGGCATGCGTCCTCAGCAAGACGAATATTTGGTTTACAAAGAAGGGCAATACGTATCATAAATCACTTAAAATATAGGGAGGATTGCAGAGAGGCTTTTAAAGTACTGGGCATCCTAACATTACCTAGTATTTATATTTTGGAATGTATAATGCATACAAAAAATAATTTAAGTATCAACTTTGAAAATATTCATAATCATGATACTAGACATCGTAATAATATTTGCTTAGATTTTCATAGAGTTGACAGATCAAGAAATGGTTTAAACTATTATGGTCCGAAAGCCTACAATTGTCTACCAATCCAAGTAAGGAATCTGACTCCAAACCAACTTAAAACTGTGTTAAAAATCTCATTGGAAATGCCTTTTACACAATTGATGAGATTTTGTCCAATATCAAAAATATCTAGTTTTTATGTGTGCCCCTTACGTAATCACTTTAAAATCATGTACTGATTTCTGAACTGTAATCATGTATCCAAGTCCTCTACAAGTTTTTAAAGTTTTTTAAATTGTTTCTTTTTTCTCTTACTCGACTTTTTAACTGTAAATGTGTTACACTTTAGTTGTTTTATGTTGTAATTTGATTTCTAATGTTTCTGTTTATTGTATTGTATGTATTGACCTGTGTAAAATGTAATTTATAGCACCAATAAAGCTATCTATCTATCTATCTATCTATCTATTTTCAGTTATACGTGGCCATTTCCAATATATTAACGAAAGGTCGGCTATTTCTGAAATTGCAGGATTGTTACTTTTTGGAGGTCATGTGAATTTAATTCTATTTGAAAACTCTTTCGCACCGTCGAACTTGTAAATGAAAACTAATCATAATGTGCTGTTTTTACTTAAACCACTTTGAGCCATTCTCTCTTATGTTAAGTGTACACAAGCGATGTTATACCAGTTTCAGGAAATCGATACCTTAGATAATAAACTACCCTATCTACATCATTATTAAACACATCATATTTATTCGTGGTAAGAAGGCGTAGGCGCTTATTCACTATCTGAGTGGAAGTTCGATATAATATAAGAGAAAATTTATATGAAAGGAAGTTTCTATATTAAATCACAATAGAGAGATACTAATTGGTTTTCTTGAAAGGTTGTTGAAGAAAACCGTTTATTAATAAATGTTTTGAATGGTGCACAAATTTATAGGGGCTTATTATTACCCACACAATTTAATCGGTGGGCAGTTTCCTAAAAATAAAATAAAATTAGCCACATGTTTCAGTTTGCGATTTGTGAATAAAATAGAAAGGTTGTTAGGGGGAAAGACTGGAAAAATTAATGTTTGGCAAATAAATGTTCAAAGTACCTAATCAACAACAGATGGCGGGGTTCCATAGAAAAGTTATTATAACGTAATAAATGTAAATTTCAAAATAAAATTGACAAAGTTGGGTATTTGTTAAGATAAATGCGCTACTTTTGGCACGCCACAAGTTTCTGCTACTCCCAATGTAGCCGTGAGTTTTTATTTCTTTAAATGAAACTGTAACTATTTTTCATGATTTGTATGAAAAATTCAATTTTCTTTACACTTCTATTTTCAAATTTAAAATCGGCCGAGAAAAAACAAAATAGCCATAAAGTGTTTGTGGAACAATGCATTGAATAATAATAATACTGCATTTTCTTTAATTTCGAAGTATACCTATCTTTGTTTCAAATTGTTTAAATTATTGGGGTCACTGGAATACTTATGTTTTTTGTAAATATATAAAATTATACTAGTAGAAATAGTGCAAATAATGAAATAAAATACAAAAATTTTGGCAAATTTTGTTTTGGTATTGTTTTTATTTTATTTTAACAGGGCTAGTGCGACGATCGTGCGAACTGCGACCGCCTAGCAAAGTCACATAGTTTTGAGCCTATCGACTCTCGGAACTCCAAGATATACCCTTACCACCTTCGACTAGAACGGATACGGCCTTAGAGGCGTTCAGGCACAGATCAAACAAACCAGATGTTTCACTTAATAGTATTCCCTATGTAACCAGTTTCATTTTTTGTCGTGTGACGTATACCTTCCAGGATTCTGCGCAGAAGACATAAACAGAGCAACCTAGCGGTTGACATGGAAGTTAAGACCAGCGAGTATAATGTCACAGGAGGGAGTGTTTAGTACTGAAATCTCAGAGATGGAAGCCGTCATCAGCTACACCAGTGATATTAATTATTTTGGAATGTGGTGTATTGTATTAAAGCTTAGAGTTGTTATTGTTATACATTTAAGTGGTTTTTTGAGTATTTATTAGGTGACTTTTAATTATTGTTACGTGTCATCAGCTCCCTCCTGTGACTATACTCGCTGGTTAAGACTGCTTGATATATGCGCAGATCACTACACAAATTCGTACCTTCCAGGAGTTGATTTATTATCTAAACCATGAAACGTCATAAGTGAAACATCTGGTTTGTTTGATCTGTGGTTCAGGCATAATCCCACGGATGGTAGCTTCGCACCACCGCCAGCTCGAGCGACTGCGTGAACGACATGTCCGAACCTGCGGTTCCTCTCGTACTGAGCAGGATTACTATCGCAACGACGAGTCATTAGTAGAGTAAAACTTACCTGTCTCACGACGCACAGTTGGACGAAACCCTACTGTGTCACCCAAATCATTCTACAGGACGTCAAGTTAAAGTTATCAGAAACTTTTTTCGTTTTAAATGTTCGTTTTGAAATTCTCTATCAATCTGTCGAGCCGGATTTTTGTCTTTGTTACGGTCGATTTTCACATTTAATAATGGCCAGAAATTTATGTACTAATTTTCGTTATTTTCCCAAATTTTATTGTGCATTTGAGCCTATTGATACCGTCTCTCGCCAATAGATATTAATAGAGTATAACTGGTTGCATAATAGTACTACTGCATGTTGGCCATTGAATGCGTTTTGTTACAGGAAGTACGGGTGAGTGCGTTCAGATATTCATTAAGAGAGTGCATTGCAAAAACGTCCTTAAAGCTTCTACAATGGCTAGTATTGTTGATTAAACCTTCTTTTGGTAGGTAGATTTATGAGGGGACGGCTTTCAGAGTATATTATGATAATATTTGTGGATATAAACGAAGTTAGGAAAATCTATTCTAGTTGTGGAGTGGAAATTCTGAACGTACCGAGACGGAAGACAAGAACTTGACATTTTGATAGAGGACATTTTCTTGGTCATTTTTACTTTTGCTGCTAGAAGATTGAGTCGTCTGAATACGAGTTTTAGCAATATTGTAAGTTTTGCTCCATTTATGGGATTTAGTATTCATCACGACAAGATTAGTTGTATTTTCATTTGGTTTTGAGTATCGTTTTGGGGAAATGCAGCTACGGATTTCCGGATAAAGTCAATTTTCAAAGCAAGTGGCGTAGTCTGAATGCAAGATTTTGGAGTGCCATTTTGACGGCAAAGGACCTCTTTCAGCCCACATCACATCTCAGGGCTGTTTGTTTGTTTGTTTGTTGTTCGTTTGTTAGTTGTTTCCTTGTTAAGTATATTACAAGTATTGGGATCTATTTGTTAGTTTATGGCTATTTGGATTGATACCTTATGGTTTTAGTTGGATCTGTTACTCGTATTCTACTTGGGCTTTGTCACATTCTACACTTTACGAGGGACTTCCAGCCTGACTCTGGTTTCAACTTCTCGTCCAGATTTTGGTGTCTAGATGGTGGATTATTGACTGACATCTTGTGTATGTATGGTACTGGGGATCTCGGCACGTTACCTTAGACTCCACGTAGATGGTCTACCACCTGCGGCTGTTATCACCTGAATTACGCTACCCTGGTAGGAAGGAAAAAGGTATTCAGACACTACCAAAGGTAAGCGGAATCATATTCTCTTAACGAGGGATCCGGTACATCAACTCAACGTCCACGGGACAGTAAAATAAATTTTCAAGGAATATTGATAATATTTTGCTCGTAACGGAAATCTCAGTAACATTTTAGATTTCAGTAATATTTACAAGTTTGTCTCGTAATTTTGAAAATATTGCGAGTTTTGATGGAAGAAGAGATATAAAGCGTTTTAAAATGTTTTAGTTTCGTAACTGATATTTGATATTGAAATAAGCTTTTCACTTTTGGCAGCTATCAAAATTTCTGTCAACTTAATGAAAATGCCATTTAATAACCTAAGTGTACAAAAAAAAGTCTGGTCCTAAGGTTCTCATCTAACTTTTCTAAACTAATTTGACGCGCTGAAAATAATTTTGGACAAAGAAATTTTGACTATCCTGTCAGTTTTCCTGTACCATCTCTTTCATCCCCTAAAAAGGGCAAAGGAAAAGGTTTCTCCTAGGATTCTCATCTAACTTTTTTGAGGTACTTTGACGCGCTTGAGCCTGGACACAAAATTTTTTTCTGCTGAGTCAGTTTCCCTATACCACCCTTTTTATCCCCAATTTTTTTTGTGCAAAATTGGTTTCAGTGCGTCAAAATGCTTGTACAACACATTTTTTTTGCTCTTTTTTAGGGGATAACGGGGGGTGGAAGAGGGAAACTGACATGATAGAAAAAAAAATTGTGTCCAAAATTGGTTTCAGCGTGTCAAGACACTCCAGAGAAGTTATATCAGAACCTTAGAACAAACAAAATAATTTTTTGCCTTTTTTAGGAGATAAAACGGGGTGGTAGAGGGAAACTGACACAATAGACATTTTTTTTTGTACAAAATTGGCTTCAGCGCGTCAAAATACTTTAGAAAAGTTAGATAAGAACCTTCGGACAAAAACTTTTTTTTTAGGGGATAAAAAATTAACGAGATAGAAAATTTATTTTGTCAAAAATTGTCTTCAGCGCGTCAAAATACATCAGAAAAGTTAGATGAGAACCTTAGGACAAGACCTTTTTTTTGTAGACCTTTGTTATTAAATGGCATTTTCATTAAGTTGATAGAAATTTTGACAGCTGCCAAAAGTGAAAACTTTATTTTAATATCAATTATGGAACTAGAAAGTTTTAAAACACTTTTTCTACTCCCTTATGTAAATTTGCTGTTTTCTGTACAGTCTGTAGAATGGATAAGTAGGCAATTCCAGTTATCTGAACGGATATATTTCGTATCAGTTCTAGAATGGATATGAAATAAAACCGACCAATCACAGTTCGTGTATTAAGTACATAGATAACTATTCGTTTTAAAATAAAATCAGTGCGTAAGCTGTCAGTAACTGTCAGTGTGTACTGTCAGTGTCAAAAGATTTGAATCACTCCGCCTACGGCGTCGTGCTCAAACTTCTTTATCGTGCGAGATATGGATATCATATCCACTCTTGTTGCACAAACTACTATTATATCTCTTCTTCTATGAAAACTCACATTATTTTCAAAATTACTGGCAGATCGATTATGTATTTGTAAAGTAAAAATTTAAAACTAAAATTGTGTGAATCTTTATATACTTGTCACCTGTAGACTGATTATAATGGAAAAAAGCGATATTTTCTAGTAAAAATTCAATTTTAGATCGAGATTATAAGAAATTGTAGCTAAAAATCCAGCTCGACAGATTGATAGAGAATTTCAAAAAGAATTTTGAAAAAAAATTTCTGATAACTTTAACTTGACGACCTGTAGAGTGATTTGGGTGGCACAGTAGGGTTTCGTCCCACTGTGCGACAGTCTAAACCCAGCTCACTTTCCACCATCATCGTTTCTTAATAAAATATTTTTAGGATCAGCACCTTGTATACTCTTTACTAGAAATATAGTAATATTTGATATTTGTATTAACTACATCACAAATATTCTAACATACAGACAGGCAGGCTGACGGAACTTTCGTGAGCTACATAGTCTGATACATGAAAAACTGAAGAAATCCCAGAAGGTGATTTTTTCAGGCTTACATCACTCCCGATCGTTAAACGAGGAAAGTAGAAAATTAATAATTCCAAAAAAAAAGTTTTTTTTTTCTAAATTTTCGGTATGATATACTTTGCTTCAGTTATAGAAAAAAGAAATGTTGCCACTTGAAATTTAAATGTTCAGGTGGTGATAGGCTAGTATCAAAAAATGAATCATAGGACAAAATCAATTCCTGCAATATTTTAAAGATTGTTTTTATTTAAAAAAAAATAGTTGTATTAAAAAATTTCATTATCATTCCTGTTATATATAACACTATGTTTAAATATATGTTTAATGGTTGTCCCAAATAAAAATATCATCTGCTATATAGCTCAGCGATTTTGCTGTGTCATTATAAAATGTCGTGCTTTACGATGTATGAAGTATTATTATTTATGTATGTTATACTTCTATTATAATACCACGCTGGTATTTCCATGAAATTTAAAAATAGTGTGAGTGTTAAAAATAATGTAATGATGATTACGGTGCACTGCTAAACTATTGTATTGTATAAGTTTATAATTTTCTCCGAATGTTATGTATGATTTGCCCATATTCGTATAAGTATATTTTTCAAACCGCAGTGAAAGGAGAAAAAACTAATCATAATACATTTTCTTAAAACACTGATTAACATGATGTACAAAACTGCCTCATGAATTAGAACTAAATAAAGCTCCAGGATACAACTTTGAAACGAAAAAAACATTTAATTGATGTTTGGCAATCAGAATATATTCAGTATCTTCCGTGCCCAAATAATTAATTAAATTTCTCAACAAGGGCACTTCCATTGGGATTTAAAATAATCATTATTAAACCGCTTTTCACGAAAGGAGACCATAACCTTATTTTTAATTACATCCCGATACCCTTTGTCACAAATAAAGACTATTATACTCTCAAATAAACAATTTGGTTTTCGACAGAAAATATTTCCTGAATATGTTATTGTATATCTAACAAACAATGCTTATAGAGCGCTAATTAGAACCAAGGCTGCTTTCTGTTCCTCTTGCCCTGGCCAAATCTTCGACCACTGTCAATAACGAAAAATTGATTGCAGTACTCGAAGACCTTGGCTTCAGAGGTGTAGCCCTAAACCTAATGAACTCCTACCTGAGTAATTGATTTCAAAAATTAGTAATGGGAGAATGTAGTGGTTAAAAAAAATAATTTGATTTTGGTGTACCACAAGGCACTGTTCTTGAGCCATTCTTATTTTCGGTACATATAAATGGTCTTGTAAAATTAAACTCAAACGGAAACATCTCATCATTCGCAGTTTTCAGTAGACGGTAGAATCATGGAATGAAGTAAAGGGAAGAGCCGAAAAAGATTTACAAATTATTGGCACGGTTCGATGGATGAAGTAAAAAAATATTTTGAGGTTTCTGGTTCTTGTACACACACTAAATCACAATTTTTTTTCATCCCCTTTAATAATGTAATATTGTTTTGGGTAGGGGTGGTAATGGGGGTGGCTAAAGCCAACTTTTTTTTGAGACCTTAGCTTCTCTTGTATATACTAAATACCAATTTTATGGACTCTTTACCCCAAATTTGCCCCAATTTACCCCCCAACCCGACGGAACAAGATGAAAATATAATCTAGTTCTAGACCTCGTTAAAGTACATAGGTATATGTACCAAATTTCAAGTCAATATCTCAAACGGTTCCAGAGTAAACGTGCGCACAAAAAAGTTACAGACAGATCGACAGACACACCGACAGACAGACAGAAATTTTTTTCCGCTCAAACTTAAAATCTCGACGTTTTATGACATTCTAAGCCTATAAAAATTTAAAAAAAAAATTTCTCGTTACTATACTTCCACTGAATGTGGAGGTATGACGAAAAAGTACTTTTACCTCCGTTGTTAATGGCAACGCACAGGCGTCTAAAAAGTCAAACTTTAATGTCGTGAAATGAGTTAAGAAATGTCATGTTTTTCTGACGTTTGAAGAAAAACAATATAATAATAACAATATAATTAGTTTCCGGAAAACTGTTTTAAAACAGGATATGTTGCATAGAATTATATTAAACTTTAATAGCACAAATAACACATGAATCCTCTAAGTTGTACATATCAACTTTACTACAAAGTTGCAAACAAAATAAATTCTAAAAGAAAATCTCTTCTGTATAAAACGGAGATATTTACAGTCTATGCATTTCCTGAGTTATATAATTCTAAGAAGGACGTGTCTGCAAAGTAATGAAAAGATTTATGTCTGAATACTTCGTTGAAACAAAACAAAGTTAATTGCTGAGACCTCTCAGTTACATTAAATGAATTCTTGATGATTAAATTTCTTTTTGCAGGCTACTATTTTTGTCATTGGACGAAAGGTAAAATAAAGGACCTAAACTTGAAATGAATATTAGGTACTAAGTGTATGAAAGTTATCTGCTAAATGCCCAAAAGAAAAAATTTCAAAAATAATAAGTATTTTGGTATTCTTCACTATTTTTGTCGTAGACTATGCTCAAAAATACAAGGGAGTGAATTTTTAACCAAACTGTATTTGCTATTCTTTCCATAAATTAAACATACTTCTTTTTGTTACAGATCCGCGAACTCTTGGATCAATAAAATGTGATTTGACGTATCTATGAGGTGAGTAATTTTAGAATTTTACGAACTAATAAAAGGAAATGTTTTTTAAATTACTAAAAAGTATGTTTTATTACAGTTGTAAATATATTGTATTAGTGATACCCACAATAAATTCTCATTCTTGTACAATAAAATATATATACACTGAAACATGACTTATTAAATGAATTGTTTTAGTCACGATATGTTTCATGATTAAAAACAAATTAAATTCAAAGTATGTCATTGGGAAAATACTGCTATAACTAATATAAAAAGAAAAATGTGTATGTCTTGTGAGTTATTTTAGCAATAATTGATTTATACTGCTGCTAAAGTTGTACCGTGAAATTAGATGTGGATATAAAGATCGGACAATTAATGTTATTTCAGCCCCTCAAGTTTCCATAAACAACAAGACACATTGCATGACAACGCCGATAATAATAAATGTTAACTTTATGTAAATGTCTCGTTCAATTCCTTTAGAGGAATTAACTTGTGGACTGATGATTTCCCGGAGCTGCAATTTGACGGCACAGAACTATATTTCAGCTGTAAAAAAAATGCTTTCGTACGTCAAGTAGACGTTAAGAGACACATTTCCTACAACAGTCACAAAATGTGTGTGAGTGGTGGTTACTACTGATAGTGACAGGCAAAGAAATGTTTTCTTAGATTAAGAGAAAATAAGGATTGGATACCGTGGAAGAAACTATTTCGACAATATTTGCAAGAAAGTATTAGTAGGCAGTATAACAATGTTCAAGTGCCATCTGAAATGTTACTAAGAAAAAGATACATCTGTCAGAGATGTGACGGAATTAACTGATTGAAGAATACGTCTGGATCAGCTTGGATAAAACCACCAATGCTTCCGATTGGAAAGTAGTAAATATTTTAGTGGGCGCATTGGAGGAAAATTGTTCAATGTATGCCACTTAATCGCATCAAAAGTATTAGAAACTACAGAATCTAATCTAACACTGTAGCGGATTCAGTGCACAGATACGTAGAAAATAGGGACAAGTTATTATTAATTGTTTCTGTTATAAGAAACTTTTTCTTATATGAATACTGGAAGATCTTTTAAGAAAACATAACAAAATGTACTTCATATAACAAGTCTAGCATATGGACCTTATAGGATTGCTCAAACAATTAGTATTGATAAATTAATATTTAATATAAAGAATGTTTTTCTCAAGGCACCAGATCGTGTGCGGTTATATAACGAAACTCTATTATCTTATTATCTCCAGAGCCCATTTTAACATAGTGAGGAACATGACTACTGGCAGTATCGTACTATTAATGTTACATTGATAGTGCTACAGCAGTTATATCCAGATGAAGCGGTTTCTATTTCACGGGCTCAATAGGCATTTATGTATACAATTTGTCTAAGAAAATTTTATATTCAAACACTGAAATTTCTCACGAATTTCTCTAGCTAAACACGACCTCGAATGCAAGTCAGAAGCATCATGAAATTCATATTGTACTACATCTTTTATAATACATTTTTTAGTTATTGGAAAACATCGCTGATAAAATTAAACAAAAATTGGAAACAGTTTTGAAAAGTATTTCTGGATTTCTTACGAAGTGCAAGGAAGTAGACATTTATATATAAGATATGAATATGGTATCTCTGAAAAAGTTCAGATATTTTAAGTATGCGCTCATTACATCTGGTAACGTGGAAAGGTTTCTCTCACAATAAATAGAATTCCGACGTTTCGCAACATTCTAAACCTATTTACATAAAAAGAAAAATTGCTTTTACAGCGTCTGCTAGGAAAACGCTACCGATTTTCTCGTCTGCCGATTTGTTATTTATTGTACCATAATTCGACAAATTGAGGGGCGCAAATTATCTTTGATGAATAAAGTTCACCGAAACGTGATTTTTGCTACTTTGACAGGCGTCTGCCATATACATAGCTACCAAAAAAATGTATTCTTGAGTTGTTGTATTTATCATTTCTTACATAATTTTTCTGGATAAATGTTGTTTATCAAAACCGGACCTGCCACTTTGACAGCGTCTGCTAGGACGATGCAACCGATTTTTTCGTCTGCCGATTCGTTATTTACTGTACCATAAATCAACAAGTCGAGGGACGTAAAAATTATGTTTATATGTTCCGTCCTCAGTCACTATTTAGCTTTTTATTGTTTAGTTTTTTAACTGTTAATTATTTACTATAACTATAACTCTAACTATTTACCGCTTACTTTAAGTAAAAATAAAATACACTCCGCTGTTGTTCATTTTGGCTCACCCTGTAGCTTTCCGCGCTAACAAAAAGAGATTTTTTGTGATACCTAACCATTAATTCGCTGTTCAACCTCGTGTCACCGTAGACAAGTGTCTTGTATCGCAAAAATAATAATTATTAACTACCCGCTTTGTGTTCCATTTTCTTGGAAGTGAACATTTCATCCTAGAATACTACATTGATTGCTGGATTCCCTATCTGGAGGCCTCCGGAAGCTGGTGACTGGATTCGGAGAGGATTCAAGGTAGGATCCATACAAATCTCTTTTTCTATACCGCGACAGTCCACTATCTCTCTCGCTCTCATTATTATTATAATTTATTTTAATAAACATAAACTTTTTTACCACCGCCCAAGTTAGCGGATTGATCTCAGTTTGCTAACATTATTTATTTTATTTTTTGCCATTTTGAGTTGTGTCTGCTATGATAATGTTACCAGAAGAATCGTCTGCAAAGGTAGAAATACCGTCTAAACCAACTATATTAATTACCACTGCAAAAACTTTTCTTGATCAATATGATTCACTAAAACTTAAAATCACCCCTTTTTGAATGCCCCCCCCCCCCCCCCCCAGTTAATTTTACCACTTTGAAACGGCAGACGATCGGTTTTGACATAACCAAAGACCAAAGAATGGACTGCCATCAGTGAACATTTTGATCACTATCGTTCACCATAATATTTACCACTCTCCTACTATAAAAGTTCATCTTAATTGACCCTGACGACGAAACTAGACAAGCCGTTCAGGCAGAAGAGATAAATTTCCAAGAATTTGACATTGAAATAGGCCACTGGCGGCACATTTTCGCGTTGTCCAATTGAGTTTACTTTTTGCAGGCATAATTTTTTTTATTAATTGTAATAGTTCTGAGGTTGGGGAGCGAATAAAATTTCCAAAAAAAAATTAGGTAAGTATAAATAAGGACTACTCATATATGCGTGAACATATTTACTCAATGACACATCACCTAGAACCAGATATCATTTTTCTCTCCCTCCCTCTATAATTAACGTCTTTTCGGTTTCCATAAATCCAGTATTTTATTTTGCAGCGATGATAAATTGATATTCTTTAAATGTTAAAGGGCATTAAGTATTTAAGTGTTTTTCGATGTAACTTTATTTAACGAGATTATCTTTCTGCTTAAAATGTATCTCTTCAATGATTAATTGCAGGGTAGCGGAATGGAAGACTAAATATTGTCGTTTGACTTTGGAGAAATCAAGAAATAAAAAATAAACGTCAACGCACACTCTTAATTTGGGCCATTCCTTTTTTCTTTAAAATTATTTCGGTTATTAGGTATTATTAATAGCATTACCACTGAGGTGTACACGTCAGCTAAGCTACAAAGGTATCTTGAAATTTTAATTAATTCTTCTAAAAATAATTCTTTTCTTAAAACTTCATGAAAACCTTCAGTGTATACATACCTGATGGGGCAGCTGGGATAAGAAGAAATGTGCGTTGGCATTCAAATCAAACCATATATATACTGACAACTCAAATACGTAAATAGTACCAGAGCAGAAATTACGGGAGACCAATCAGGGATAGATAACAACCTGAACCTGGGTAGTACCATAACATCGTTTGAAACAAAAGTCACAGAGAGACAGACCTCAATATATTACATTTTACTGTAATCGGTAGAAAGATAGATAGATAGAGAGACAGAGAGATAGTAGGTATGCTTTTAGAGGGCAACGAACACCAACCGAAAGACTTATTCCTACTCAAAGGAGCTCTCGTACCAACCACTCCACACAACCTGCAAACTGCAGTTTCAGACTGTTGGCTCTCGTCAGTGTAAAGCAGGTCCGGAGTGGCTGTAACGAGACCCTTGATCACTCTTGGTACATGACGAGATTTATAAAACCACGATATGCAACAGAAATGGTAGGCTCCATCTAGCGGCCAATGTCGCTGACATGGGCATAGTTAGTAGGTATGCTTTTATTTACTAACGTAATATGTTATCGAACTCCTCTATACATTTCCTTAAATGTATAAGGAAGATCAGACTGCAACCAACACAACTATTCGTCGGTCTAATACCCCGCCAAGCGCTGGATTACAAATTACAAGCCTTGCTAGCAACAGGTCATGAGGAATACAGTAGAAAGCCTTCGACATATCACATAATGCAAGGTTAGTATGCTTCCCCTCTTCAAGACTCTTGACTATATCTCTGACAACCTGTTGAACAACTTGAATGGTAGAAACCTCCGATTAAAGAACTTATATCTAGATACATAACAGGCTATCTTTTCACTATATACCTTGTTTGCTCCTAACATAGTCACATTATATGTCCATTAAAATGGATAGATGAACATCACATCCCATAGGCAACAGTGGCGTTGTGTGTGTAGAAAATGTGTAGAATGGTAAATATTTTCATTAAAATGAATTATTGCAATTCCTGCATTACCGGCTCTTTATATAACATGATGTAGGCATACGATATTACAGTAAGATAAAACAGTAAGATAAATATGTATTGAAAGGATATTAAAATTTAATTGCTATTTACTTTATAACTGTAAACTGAACTTCATCATGTTACGACTATGGAACGATCGATTTTCTTCTTTTCTAAACTGCTTTCTGCAAACGGCACAGAGCACTTCACTATTTATTTGCACAAAATATATTGTCACTAAACTGTGTAAATATGAATAGAGAATATTATTTAGGTATTAAGCAAATCACAACTTAAAATAAAATTACTTTTTCACCAGTTTTTGGTCGGAGAACACGAAAAACATTTATTGACATTAATGGCCGAACTGTCAACTGAGATTATGATAATCGAACTGGAGCCGATCGTGCACGAGCGGCCGCGAATACGCCGATGGGCCAATCAGCAACTTATGGGAAGAAGTGCCTTAGATTGTGAGTCTTTCAGCGACAAATAAATCAATGCCATTATGTATCTAGATATAAGTTCTTTAATCGGAGGTAGAAACTTTACAGCGAAAACCAAATTGAGAATTTGATATTACAGGATTTCGTTCAATATAATCGGAAATCATAGATGCCTTCTATAGTTGATGTGGCCCAGAATAGTAATGGCAAGTTTATGATACCAACTAGGAAAAAGTTATATACCAGTAACTTGCCATACACCGCGTTGGCCGTATCCTTTTCTATCTTGTCATCATCTTGATCTTGCAATCATTTTGAGTGTAAGAAATGACATGTGGGTATTCTGCATTAAAATGGCTACAGCACAAACCGATAGATTATACATTAAACCACCTATCAAGTATGTGCCATTAACCAGTTTAATACGAAGTTTATTCTATACAATCTAGTCTACAAATTATCATGCCTAAATTATACAAATTGAAATTAATAATGATAATAATAAATGTGACAGAGTTCAGCGGAGCTGCTCTTCCACCCAACCACGTAAGAGTACAAGATACAAAATTATTAAAACAAAGATTGTACAAAATATTTTACAGCGTGTAATATAATATTGCAACATAATTCCCCCCACACTAACCTAAAATTAAACTAACCCAAATTGAGTGGATGAACCGTAGCTGTAAAAAAATTAAAAGAAAAAACAATGGATTGGTTACTATATCAAGGTCACTTGATTAATGAATAAATAAGCCTTATATGCTTTTTACAAAAGAATTTACTTGATTTAAATTTGAATTTAAATTCTTTTAATTATAAAGATTTTTTTACAATGATTTTTAGAGTCAATATTTTAGTAAAATCTGTATTAAACATTAATATTTCTTCCTAGAATATTCCTGGAACATGTAAAAGTTGAAATTAAAATTTTATAATATTAAAATATCAGTTAATAAAATACAAGCATTTGAAACGCCGATGACATCACAACGGCAAAAATGAATTCCAAAATCATGACGAACAGGAAAAAAGTTGTAAGGGCGCTGTACTTTAACTGTGCCCGTAAACGTGTAAGAGATTCTTTCTTTCACTTTTGCGGACATAGTCAAGCACAGTATGATTATTCCTTCTCTCCATTTTCCATGCAATAAACACTGCTAGCTAAATATCCACTTGACTTATGACAGATAAGGTTACTTTGTTTGCTGTCAACTTGTTCATTTCTTCTTCCGTTTTGCAAATAAGTTCACATCTAACTACCTTTATGACTTACCTATCGATTTCGCTTGACATTCACGTTCACGTTCACCTTCAAATAGTCGATCATTTTTTATACATCAGACTTCGAATTGTTTTTTCAAATTAAATATACATGATTTACCGTGATATGCGGAAAATAAAATGGTGTACTAGTGGGAAAGCCACTCCAAAATTTTAGAGTGTTCTGAGGTAATTTATTATATTAAATTATTAGTAAATTTGCGAAGATATACTACTGCTATTCACTAGACAGTAATTCGACGAACTTACTTGTGAAAGAACGTATTGGAGATGTTTACATTTCCTTAATTGGCATAAAGGGTGAAGCCGGTGAGTGCGGCCAAAATGCCGCGTTTTTTGCTTCTCGGTCGAGCAATCAGGACACTGGCGCACAGTGTGAAATTAATGAGTTTTTATTTTCAAAATTCCACTCCACGCTCAATTTTTGATCAATTTGGATGAAACTAGGTGCAAAATGTTTGTGAAAACTGGCTTTTTATCAGATAACTGCGGGTTCTACAATTAAGGTATTATGTGCCAACTGTCACCTGCCAAAACCCCGCGAAAATTATAAAAATTTTAAAATTTTTATAATTTGTGTACTTTTTTAAACAGATTTTTATGACTTATAGGAATGTTTTTTAAGTCGCTGATTACGAATTTCGGGGTCAAATAGCCTGGAAATGAGCGCAGCTCATATTGCTAAGAATTTTTCAAATTTTTGGCCTCTGGAAACCGGTTTGGCACTGGTCTATAAATTAAGTATTTCAGTTACTTCTTCTTAATCTGATCTGAACTCACTAAATGAACTGAACTGTACTGTCCCGTGTGGCCACTCGCCATCTATTTTATAGCTAAGTAAGTGGTTCTGGAATATTCTACAATGATCTAGTAGATGTCATCAGCTTCTGGATGATTTCTAGACGCCGACGCCATCTCTCGGATTATTTCCAAACTAGCTACTTATTCACTTATTTGTACAGATATTTACTGCTTCTGCTAAGGAGGGTATATTACAGATCTCTGTAAAGAGGGTATACATTTATAACAATATTTTAACATCTTTAAAAATTTGTCTACTACCGAATTAGAATATCTTTTTTATTTGAACATTAATTGTTATTATTTTGATTTTTATCTCGTAAAAGCTCCCTCAGCCAATTTTTTTCCCAAAAAACTTCAGAAAAGTTATATCAGAACCTTAGGACAAACACGGCCCTTTTTGCCCTTATTAGGGGATGGCAGGTGAAGAATGACTCGATAGAAAAATTTTGTCCATAATTGGCTTCAGCGCGTCAGAATACTCCAGAAAAGCTAAATGAGGACCTTAGACTAGACCTTTTTTTGCCTTTTTAAGGGGATAAATGGGGTGGTAGATGAAAACGAATGCGATAGATTTTTCTTTATTATCAATATCGATTTCAGCATGTCTAAAAACATAGAATAAGATCAAAAGCGTTAACCTACACAAAAAACTACAATTCGTGTATGCAATACTAATGAATTTTCTTTAAAGAATATATTTCTTTAGTAAGCATAGTGTACAAATTGTTATTTCGTATGTTTATACATTGGCTTCATCTGCATGAGAGCTTTGTTCTGCGTTGTTCTGAACGCGTTGTTCTGAATATTGTGTCGATTTTTCTTTGACTGACATAAATTTCGCCATTTTCTGGACTCAATTTTTTTCACCCTCACAGATAATGCATTTCATTCATCAATTATGTTGTGTTTACTGCACGTCGATTTCTTAAAAAAAGTAGAACTTTTTCAATATAATTTACAAAATAATTATTTTTTTAATTTTGAGAATTTCTCCTGTGTACAATTATAAAACAATTATTAAATTGTTATTGAAATTATTCTAGAAATTCTTGATGTGATGCACAGCCTTTACGTAATTAAATGTTCCAAGTATCCAACTTTCATAGAATAATAAAGCTTTCATTTAAAATATAGCCGCAGCATTTCTGCAGTAATTTGACGGCATTCGTGCGTGATACGTTGCCGTAAATCTTCTAAGGAATTGTTAAATTCTATTTGCAGTAGTATTTTAAAGTATAAACGTTATAGAAAAAACGCTTCTGTACAAAAAAGGGAAGGAACATTTTAACAAGGTTTACGAGGTAACAATGATCGTGCCGGTTTGTTAATATGTGTCTTGATACATTCACAAATTGTTGATTTCGTCGCAGAAATAATTTATTAATTCCCATCGATCAAATATATAATAAATATACGTAGGACAAGTCAAATTAATTTGGCACCATTGCTTACAAATATTTACAAAACACAAAAAGCACAAAAACACAAAAATATTTATGTATATTAGCTGCGAATTCAGAAACTCATCTACAGAGTAAAATGCATGCACAACTAATATAGATTTTACAGGGCAAAAAAATTTCTTTTGGTTGGCTATGTTTTTTATGTCATTACTAAGTCTGTTAATATGAATTTGATTCATATAGCTGAAGCCTATGGATGACGTGATGTAAATTATATCCATGACGAGTTGGATAATGATGATAATCATTTTGAAAATTAAAATGTGATAAATTTTACTTAACAAATTTTATGTATAATGTATAAACATGGTAAGGTCAATATTTTTTGCCGAATAAAAGTAGATTTCATAGCGTATTGCTCTTTTTTGTTTGAGTTACCCCAAAAAAGTACTCATCTTGTATGCGCTTCCATATTGGAAAAATAATAAGTTTTTACAGTTTCGATACTAGCTATTTGGCGTAGTCTTTTTAAAGCAAAACATTTACTTGCACATTTTATGCATACTGAAGTGACATGAGTTTTCCAATCAAGAGATAAGTCAATATGAATTCCTAATAATTTGGAAGAGGTAAGCTGTTGTCTGTTGTCCATTTTGTTGCAATAGCACACTTGAATTATATCTTGATGGAACCAGGTAAAATTGCATAAGAAATGTTTTGTCTTGATTGAACACAAGTTTTTTGTTGTTAAAGTATTCAGTTACTGATCTAAAGTTAGTTTTGAGCTGTTCGAGTACAACTTCCAAGTTATCTCCACAAGAAATAATAGTTACGTCATCTGCAAGTGAGCCATAATGAGAAGAAATAAAATTGTCCAAATCATTGATATACAAAATAAAAAACAGTGGGCCTAACACACTGCCTTGTGGTACACCTATATCAACGAGAAGCTCATTTGATCTTTTGTCAGAACAATCTACAAATTGTTTCCTACGTGTTAAATATGATCTAAGTAAGTAATTGCAAATGCCACGTATACCATAAGATTTAATAGTTTCTAGACAGTTTGATGGTCGACACAGTCAAAAGCCTTAGAAATAGTTGAAATAATTTCAGTTTAGCTTAAAAACAATGAATGCGCTAAAATGGCAACTTCGTTACAATACAATACAATACAATACAATACAATACAATACAATACAATACAATACAATACAATACAATACAATACAATACAATACAATACAATACAATACAATACAATCCAATCCAATCCAATCCAATCCAATCCAATCCAATCCAATCCAATCCAATCCAATCCAATCCAATCCAATCCAATCCAATCCAATCCAATCCAATCCAATCCAATCCAATCCAATCCAATCCAATCCAATCCAATCCAATCTAATCTAATCCAATCCAATCCAATCCAATCCAAGCCAATACAATACAATACAATACAATACAATACTTTCATGTAAAAGTAAGCAGTACAATAACACGCTTGTCCAAAAGGGAGTACATCAAACAATTCATTAAGCATGTAAATACAGATATAGTATTTTTAAGATTGTACGTCGAATCGTTTTTTTTTACATTTTCTACCTTTCTTTCATTTAAAGAAAAATCTCAATTGACAGCAAGAAGAAAAGTAACATTATTTAAAAAATCAATATTATATTTGTTAATATCTGATTGTTGAAATTACTTAAATTATGACAACTATACCTTATCCTGGAAAGGAGTATTATAGTAATGAATGAACGAGTGTGTGCAAGAGATCCTATTGGCGCTCAAATCTGGATGGGGCTTAATTAAAAATAATTTTTAAAAACACTTATCAAATCAATGTAGCTCAATGACATTTCCTCTTGACATTGACAGTTGAATTCATCCTTATCCTCCTTTCCAGACTAAGGTATATGCCTTAACTCAACATAATAGATTAGGCAATTTATTAACACTAACTATGGGCTATGGGTGTATCATAGACTGATAAATATAGGCCTGAAACTGCCTGAAAACCCTTATATACTTTCAGATAGGTTCAGACCAGTAATCTACCAGTCTGATTTATTGCTCTATGATTCGCCATGGTGTAAAATGCCTGAAAATAAGCTAACTAATAAAGGTAAATTCACTAGTTAACTTACATAAACTAGTACAAGAAAAATTATGTTCAATGACATGGATCTAATTACACACTGTTGTGTAAGACGAAGACAAAGAATACATTTGAAAAATGTACGGTACAATACAAAATTTGTAAACAAAACAAGAGTAAAAGGAAAAAACAAAAAAATGTGCTGTGTATTAGTAGATTTTAAATACAGAATAGCAGATAGAATAAAACTCCCTTGCATCAATATAGGGTGGATGTATCGAGAAAAGTTTTGCACAAAAATGTTTTAAAATATTCAAAAACCAACTATTTTTATTAACTAAAATGAAATGGAATAAATATTAAGTAGATACAGTTTATAAATACATTTGTAATAACGTTATATTTATACAGGGTCGCTAATATGTATGGAAACGGTCGATTATCTCGTAATGTAAGATAACTAGCGAAACTAGCAAAAGTTTTAGGGTTTTTTTAAAATCTAATACAATAAAGAAAAATTATGTATAATAATAATAATAATAATAATGTCTTTATTTTTTCGTTTAAATTTACAAGCAAAACAAATGGCTCAAAGATGGGTGGCGATATTCACGCAAGTGCTCTTCCATATAACCACCCACAAGTAAAAAATTAAGAACAAAATATACAATATACAATATGAGAAACTGAAATAATATTAGCAAACATGTGAAATAAGGAACACTAAAAAGGAAAAAAGAAAATTAATACTTAATTATATAATGCGCTTATTAATGATTAAAGTTGTGATCTGCTTTCTGAATTTGGCGATATTAGTGCAGGATTTAATATTACGAGGAATAGAATTGTACAGTTTTACGGCTGTGTAACTAATCGAACGTTGAAACAAGGCAGATTTGTGCTTGGGTAAAGTAAATTGTGTACAATGGCGTGTAGAACGCTGATGAGTGTCGGTGCCTTTTTTTAACTTAATAAGTAAATAAGTAGGTATCTGATATTTAATTATGTTGAAAATTAAACAAGCCATATGACATTCGAAGCGCTCTGAGAGGTTTAACCATTTCGATTGTTTGAAATGATAAGTAATGTGATCGAATTTTCTTAAGTTATATGAAAATCTTATACAAGCATTTTGAATCCTCTGAAAAGATTCCTTATCACGATTTAAAATAGCTGGCCAGTAAACAGTGTCACAGTAAGAAATGGACGACAATATTAATGAATCAGTTAATTTCAGTTTTACTTCTGTACTGAGAATATCCTTATGCATATACAAAAGTTTAAGTTTGCTAATTGATTTTTGTATAAGGGCACTTCCATGTTTTACAAATCTCAAATCTGTGTCAAACCAAACACCAAGGTTCTTGCAAGCATTGACTGGTTGTAAGTGCTGATTAATTAAAACTAATTTAAAACTGGGATTATTAATAATTTGAGCCTTGTGCCTACCAAACACCAGTAATTCCGTTTTCGCCTCATTTAAAACCAAACCATGATCAGCCGAAAATTTAGATATCTTATCTAGATCAGAGTTAATATTTAGTACGGCAGTATTTAAGTCAGACAAGGAAAAAGAATAGTATAACTGAGTATCGTCCGCATACTGATGAGAAGAGCAAAACTGTAGGCATTTGCTGAGATCCGCTGTGTATATAGAAAAAAACACTACCCTGTGGCACACCCTTTATAATAAAAACCATGTTAGAAATTTCGTCATTTAATATTACTTTTTGGCGACGATTACTGAGATAATTACGAAAGAAAGAAGTTGCTGTAATACCAAATCCATAATATTTTAATTTCGCACACAGAGTGGCGTGATCAAGGGTATCAAATGCCTTGCTATAATCGAGTAGTATCAAGCAGCAGTTCTGACTATTATCACAAGCAGTGAATATGTCATCAGAAACTTGCAATAAAGCTGTAGACGTGCTATGTCGGGCACGAAATCCAGACTGCGAAATAGGTAAAATCAAATTATTATTCAAGTAGTTATTTACCTGTGCATACACTACCTTTTCTAATACCTTAGATAGGACAGGCAATAAGCTAATGGGGCAAAAATGATTAATAAGTGTGGGACAGTTCTTTTTAGCCACAGGAATTACATTAGCTTCTTTCCAAGCTGAAGGAAAAATACCTTCTAAGAGACACTTATTTATAATATAAGTTAAATGATTACTAAGATATGGGATAATGTATAAAATAATTTTAATATTAAAACCATCAGAACCCATGGCGTTAGATTTAAGTTTAAATAATATTTCTTCGAGTTTTTCACAAGTAATTTCAGAGAATGCAAAGGTAGTACATCACGCAAATATTTAGAATTCTCATAATCAGCAACCAAGTCAGGGCCGCACATCGGCCTGGAGAAGGGTATTAGAAAAATACTCGTTAAATTCATTTACATCAGCAATACTTGAGACAGAAGTGTCTATGTCAGACTTGATATTTAACCACTTTAGCACTGTCCAAAATTCTTTAGGATCACTCTTAAATTTTTGAGATAAGTATGCTTTTTTTTAGCTTTAACAGCTTTATTAACAAAATTACGCCGTTCTTTATATTCGCGCCACGATTCGTCAGAATTTACTCTCTTATATTTCTGAAAAGCTTTATCCATAAGTTTCATCATCAGCTTAAGATTTTCAGTCAGCCATGGTAAAGGAGGCTTAGAAATTCTCGCGGTCTTTAAAGGTGCATGAACATCGAGAACATTCATAAGATTGGTGTTAAGAAAATCAACCATACAATTTATATTATTAAGCGTGTATATATGATCCCAATTAACAAACATTAAATTGTTAATAAATAAATCATAATCGAATGAAGAAAAATCTCTGTAAGTGCGAAATATTGTTTGTTGTTTATTTTTGTTAATTTTCAATTTACAACTTACCAAGCAGTGGTCAGAAATACCCTCCATATTAATAACTTCAGCACTGTGTGGTAACTCAGGATCAGAAGATACTAAAATATCAATTAAAGTACGTGATCTTTCGGTGATACGTGTAGGGTTTGTAATAATTTGTGAAAGCCCATATCTATCAAAAAAAAATTGAATTTGATTATAACCATTACTATTTTTATTTAAAAAATCAATATTTATATCTCCACCGAATAACACACAATCAAAACTAGGCAAAAATTGTGATAAAATATTATCCAAGTAATCTAAACCTACAGGTACATTACTATCGGGGGGCCTATACAATGTTCCCAAACACAACTTCTTGCCCTGTAGTTTAACGCTAATCCATAGCTGTTCAAAAGAGTTATTGTGGAGGTTGGATAACTGTAACAATTGAAACTTGATTGAATCTTTTACATAGAAAGCTACTCCACCTCCTCTAGCACCTCTATCCCTTCTAATCAAATTATAGCCGCTGATGGCTACAGTTTCATCAGTTACACGTTCATCTAACCAGGTTTCAGAAACACCTATAAAATCATATGATGCACTAAGGACAAACTCAGAAAACAGATCAAAGTTGGCGCAAAGTGACCTAACGTTAATATGCGCAAACTCGATACATGTATATCGCATATCTCTTGCCTGAAAAAGCTGAAAAAGCTCCAGTAACTACATTAAAGAGGTGTTTCTACTAAATAGAATCCGACTATAACTATATATTTCAATTAAAATAAAAACACCGATTTTATTATCTTAAAATTAACTGCTACAACCAAGTATAGTAAAGTATATAAATACATTTATATCTTCAAGTGAGAAAAAGTAACAAGCCAAAGAAAAAAAAAATAAAATTTATCATTATTAAAAAGGAAATGTATTTATATTGATTATTTCTTTGATTCAAATGAAAGCAAAAAACGCACTTGTACAGAATAAAAAATGCTACTACATACCATATTGATAATGAATTATAAAAAGAATGGAACAATTGACTAGGCACTTAATTAAAAAAGATGAAGAAAAAAAGATATGAATTATTCTCTTCTTTACACTAAATGTGAACAGAAAGAAATCTAGTTCTACCATGTCAATAAAGTTGTAAGTCGTTGACACATAAAATTTCACACTTTTTATTTAGTTTGTTACACTACACATAAATTCTACCACCAGCGGACCAGGCATGTTGGGTTCCCATCTTCTTCTTAGCAGCCAATAAAAGTTCATAACGAGTTTTGGTGAGATCCTCAAATATTGATATTCCTGATTTTTTTAATACTTTCCTGGCATTGAGAATTTTGACACGCACTATGCCATTACAGAAATTCACAATAATGGTCCGAGGACGAGCGGCGGCACCATCATATTTGCCAATACGAAATACATTTTCAATATCACGTTCTTCACAGGAAGTGTTAAATGTATTGTTAATAAGTATACAGGATCAGTCAAAAAGTAATGACAAAACAAAGTTGCTATTTCTTTTACATATTGGAGATATCGAATTTTGAAAATACCTTCTTATAGTGGAGTACCTGGAGCATTAAAAACATGAAAACCTCGGATTTCAGTTACAGTGAATGAAATTTAAAAATTCAAAATGGAATGTTTAGCTAATAATATATATAAAAAAGTTTACCTATTAAAAAATTGTGATCTTGATTTGAATAAAAAAAAATTGATAATTGCAATAATAGTACAGTACCTAGAAGTAAAAAATATACAAAACTTCGGAATAATGTCATATTGAACGGATTTCGTTCATTTTTGGCAGTATAATAGTAAATTCTTCACAGAAAAGTTTCTATATTGTGCGGGGGCTTGCTAATTTATAGGGGGTGGATGGTCTCAGGGGGTGGCATTTAAAAATATATATATTTATTGGAGCTGAAGTAGAATCAAATTTTAAGAAGAAAAGGTTCTATGCAATTTTTCACATAAATTGGTAGTTTTTAAGTTATAACGACTTCAAAATTGCGATTTTAGCTTAAAAAAAAAGGAATTTCCAAACGGCTTTCGTCAAGTATCTCGAAAAGTATTACTTTATAGAAAAAATGTTACAGACCAATTATAGAAAGTACAAACTGGGAATTAATTATATCTTTTGTTTATTGATGTAGGATTAATAATTTTGGAGATATTTAAGTTTACATTTGGCATTCAAGTGTTGATAAGATAATTATTTATAGTGAGAGTCTCAGAAACTGTGACACCTACGTCAAGGATGCTAATAGGTAGAATAATAGGTTATTAATTATGCTTTCAACTGTTTTTTTATTTGTCTCTGTAGCATAAAAAACAAAGAAGTTATGACCGAAGCAATGTGCGTCTACATATTTTTTTATTAACAACGACGCCATTTTGTTACTGTAATTAGCCAGTAATTAAAAAAAAAAAAAGGAATTTCAAACACTGTTTCTCATTAATATATAGCATGACGTAAATGCTCAAATTGTCTGGTTTGTATACACCACTTGCGTTAGAAAAAAAATACAGTTTAAACTGTAAAGGTATTTTCGATAAAACGCAATTCTTTTTTTTTCTTTTCCAAATATCTCAATAAATATTAGTTTTATTGAAAAATGGGAAGAGACATAGATTTAATAGTTTCGGAGATATAAAAGTTTACAAATGACGTCCGAACGTTCATAAGACGAAAAATGCAGTTTAAATGTTAAATATTTCAGAAATTGTGACGCATGCTAAGAAATGAAATTAAAGACAATTAATTGCGCTTTCAAATACCTTTTTTTTAAGCTAAAATCAGAATTTTGAAGTCGTTATAACTTAAAAACTATCAATTTATGTGAAAAATTGCATAGAACCTTTTCTTCTTAAAATTTGATTCTGTTTCAGCTCCAATAAATATATATTTTTTAAGTGCCACACCATGAGAGGGGGTGGCATCCACCCCCTATAAATTAGCAAGCCCCCGTACAATATAGAAACTTTTCTGTGAAGCATTTACTATTATACTGCCAAAAATGAACGAAATCCGTTCAATATGACATTATTCCGAAGTTAAAACCTCTAGTTACTGTACTACAATTCAAATAGTATAATACATATTAGGCTGTAGAGTATTTTTGTATAACGAAATTAAGTTAACGTATCTATTATATAAAGACAGTAATCAAGGAAAAGAAGTAAATTAAGGAAAATTAAATAAAAAAGAAAATTATTAATAAAATATCTGTTTATTTAAACAATTTACATTTTTGTCCATATCAAATATTTTCTTCGACTTCATTTATTTGAATGAAAGATGGAGTATTAAAACAACTATTTTCGCTGCACTGTAGACATGCTACACTACAATATAAGCCACTCTTCAGACATCCACAAGCAGCTCCACATCCCTTTTTGCAATTACAAAATAACATTTGCAATAGATTATCCGGAGCCGGCAATTGATTCATTGTTATTGGGATGAACATGTTATTGGAATACTTCCATCCCCAATTTTCAATATCTACGTCATTTCCTAGCCATATCTGGATTTGCAGGTACACTCTCTTTAGGTGTTCAAATGCTGCATCAGTTGTAGGAGGTAATGACGACAAAAGAACACTTGTATTTTTGGCCGTTGCTTTTATGAAAGAATTGAACCTCAACATATTCAAATCTTTAATTTTTGCAGAATTGTTATTGGCCATTTGCAACGATGTAATAAAATGCCTCCATCAATGACGTAATGAACATTGTCTAGACTTTTTAAATTAATGGAAATTTCCGGTAAAAAGTTGATTTTTTTTGTCTTTCACAGTTCGCTCGCCATTTTTAAATAGAGCAAGCGGATTTTGTGCGAGTTCATAATTCATATAATTTTTAAGCTCTTCATCGTTTTTTTTTAAATACAAATACGTTGAAACAGCAGCAATGAATCAACAGGAATCACATCGTCATGAATTTTAATTTTGTTATTTTTCGCCAATAAAGGATTTATTATATCTTTTCTTGATAATTTCAATTCGCGAAAATTTTTTCCCTCTGTTTTCTTCATTACATTTAAACCTTTTTCAAAAGCATCGTAACAATTTGTATCTTTATCTCCAGTAATTCCGGTATCAATGGACGCAACAGCAGGAAAAGGGCTGTGTTGCTTGAAGAAGTCCACCAATCTTTTTACATCGACATCATCCCTTTCTATTCTAGCATCTGTCGAATCACTATGCTGATGACTTTTCTTGAATGATATATCACAAAAATGTTCTATGCCTTCAATAATATCTTGGCTATAACGGACAACTAACTTGATTTTTGCAATTAAAAATCTAGAACTACGTCCGTAAAGTAGAACATTGCAGCTGTCGCTGTCGTTCTCCCCTCCACGTTTTACTACCTGTTTAAGGTCCCTACGACCCTTGTTACACTCAGGTACACTCATTTGAAAGATATTCTTCTATGTATATTTAGGTGAAATTCAACGTATACATAAAAAAAAAATATTATTTAAAATAAAAGTATATGCTAAAATATTAATTTATTATAGTTTTTTGTTCAAATAATGATAAAATCAAAAGCACAAAAAAATTTTTGGTAAACTTTGAAATTTATAGTATAAAAAACAAAATCCCACCTCGATCATATAAATTCATTCACTGTAACAGAAGCCCGAGGTCAAAACCCCCAGGCGCTATTGCTACTCTCAAATTTATTAAAGAAAAAGCCCGAAATGATGGATATTTATTATAAAAATTACGCGGGGTGGAGGATATGTATATGACTAAATTTTAATACTATTTTTTTGCAGAAAATAAAAAAGCATAATTGTTCAGGATTGATAAAAATATATTTTTTAATGAATGTCCTGGATATTTTAAATTTTATGAAAACAATAGTTATGCCAGAAAAAAAGAGAGAAAACAAGTTTTAATAAACAACAAATATTTTATTTGGAATTCTATTTTATAAGGCGCTTAAAGTGTTCACCATTTACCTCCTGACATTAATGAATTCGCTGAACAAAATTTTGTAGTGAATCTAAAGGGGAGGATTAGTGGAAATTTCATGCCTTGTTTTTGTAGACTACATTTTTTATGTGACCCCGCAAAAAAAACACAAGTGGGGTCATATCGGGAGACCTAGCTGGCCATTCAATTACCCCCCCCCCCCCCTGCGTCCAATACATTTACCAGGAACAGTTTTTTATAGATACGCCCATACCACAAGTCCCAAATGTGGAGGAGCCTCATCTTGTTGAAACCATTTGCCAACCATTTGCCGATAATGCCAACACCAAACATTTACTTTTGGTGGTCGCTGGTTGTGAACTCCCTCCATCCAATGTGGATTTTGGTCTCACCAATACCTACAATTGTGTCGGTTTACATGCCCGTTTAAGCAATTCGTCAGAAAACAATATGTAGTTGACAAAGTTGACATTTTCGTTTAATTCATCCATAACAACGTCGCAGACCTCGATTATACGATCAAAATTATCTTCACTCAATTCTTGTAACAACAGAACCCTCTATTGTATCGAATTGATTGGATTTTCCACCACATCTAACATGACATTCAAAGAATTTTCTTCATTTGTAACGCTTACTGGTCTTCCACTTTTTGGTCGATCTTTGACACCTCCAGTTTCATAAAAACGCTGCAATGATTTTGAAATGATTGACTTAGAAGGAGGTTTCCGATCGGGATGCGATTCATTAAAAATATTTACCACTTGGTCACAACTTCGTCTTCTATCACCATATCCTATGATCATTAAAATTTCAATAGGCTCGGTTTCACTTAAACGTGCCATTTTTGCGCGAAAATTATTCACACTAAATGTATTTTTGACATGTGTTGTTGTAGAAGAACGCACTACCGGGCGTCAAAATGACGCGACATCAATTTATTTTTCAGGGGGCGCCAGTCGCGTATTACCCCGTTCTTCTACCTCCCAGGCGGGTTCGAGATAAGATGCACTTCGATAGCCGAGTAATGGACCAAGGCTGCACTACCACAGATCGGAAATGACGCTCTCTCTGGACCTGAATTCCCTCGTGAGGTGCCTAAACCTCTTAATTTCCTGAAATTTTGCATAAAAAAATCCCAACCGAAGAATTTCTCTGCGGAGGGATTAATTTTTGTACGTGGAAACCACGTTTTGGTCCGTTAATGACGGAATCTATTTCTCAAAAAACGCATAAAAAAATCCCTCTCAAACCTCCGTAAAGCAACCAGAAGGTCGAACGTTAATGTGAATTAACTCGACATATCCGGCTTTCTATACGAAAGTTCCAAGGATTATAGACCGTCAACAGGCCTCAAGATCAATTAAGAAACAATAGTTCAAAGAATCCGTTTATTTAACAAAATTGGTTTTACAAAATTCTCAAGATAAGAATCGTGCCTTCCCCAATCAAGGTAATGACTTTCAGACCATACAAGCGAGAGCGCTCACGCTAACGATCGATTAGGTAGAAAAGATTCATGCATACCTTCTCAAAATCAAAATGCGAGCATTTTTAGAGTCGTCTCAGACTCTGAGTAAATGAACAATTATGGCTGACTAAAATAACTTAAAAAAGTTTTACTCAATGAATTTAGGTTCGCTAGAGACTACTTAGCTTTAAAGTTCTTGTATCGTGAAGAGCCACGTACTCGAAGACATTCAGAGGACTTATTACTGCGTAAGTTGAATGGCGTCCGATCAGTCCACGACTTACTAGCCCTTATCACAGTCGTTCAATATTATCGATTTGGCAGCGACCCACCTTCGAGCGGCTTTTAGGCAAAATTGAATTTTTGGATTTTTATGCACAAGGCGTTTTCCTCTATAACTTTGTCATTTGAACAGCCCCGTTATTGGCTTTTCTACCATTGCTTTGTCTGGACAACTCAACGCGCTCGACCAAATTGCGAGCCGCTGAGTCGATCCAAACTCTTTCTATGCGAGAAACCGGCCTTGTACATGTGCATTGATTTTTATCAATTTTTGCTTATCGGCACTACGCCGGCTTTGTCAAAATCTTCTATTTTGCCTTTTGGATGCAGTGCATCGCTAAAATTTTTTGCTCATACTTTAGAATTGGGCTTTCCATGACCGTACCTCAAAGGTCAAGGTCTTTGGTGGAGGAATAAAAAATTAAAAATAATTCAAAGTATATTTTCGTGGTACTTTTTAAACTGACTTTGTGGTACTTTTGAAAATTTCGGCGTACTTTTGAAAAATCAATTTTCAAGCCAAATTTCAAGGTACTTTTGAAAAACTAATCTGCGGGTGAAATTTTGGCGTACTTTTGAAAAATCGATTTTCAAGCCAAATTTCAAGGTACTTTTGAAAAACTAATATGCGGGTGAAATTTTGGCGTACTTTTGAAAAATCGATTTTCAAGCCAAATTTCAAGGTACTTTTGAAAAGCTAATCTGCGGGTGAAATTTTGGCGTACTTTTGAAAAATCGATCTTCAAGCCAAATTTCAACGCAGTTTTGAAAAATTAGTCTGCAAGTGAAATTTTGGCGTACTTTCGATAAATCGATTCCTGAGCCAAATTTTGACGCCCTTCCAAAAATATTATTTTTCAAAGTCCAATTTGTGGTACCGTTGAAAAAGTATATTATTCATAAATCTTTGTCATTATATACTTCTACTCTCTTATTCTGAACCAAAAACATTTTTCCTAAGTGAAAATTCGGTGTTTCTTCGAATTTTCACCTGGTCATTTCCAACGCCTTATAGAACCCAAAACGGTCCTTATGGACTGATCTGCGCCTCTGCAGGCTCCCAAAAATGTCTTCAAATGAAATTTTTGCCTAAGTCGAATTTTGATTCTGTCTTCAACTTAGGACGATTTTGGAGAGTTCTACAACATTGTCAACATCATCACTGTTAGACAATGGAACGACGCGCGACGCAGCGTTATTATGGAGCTAGAAACATTCAAAGGTAACTTGATGGACTATAAACTTTAATGGACTAAAATATTTTTGTATAATTTATAAGAAAATGATTTTCAAAATTCGATATCTCGAAAGCGGTTAAGTTTAGGTCTATGATGTGTTCTATGAATTTTGTTTAGAATTTCGAGAAAAATTGAAACGTGAAATAATATATAGGGTGTGCCATTAAAAAAAAAGCAACTTTGTTACGTCATGACTTTTAGACTGATCCTGAATACTTAATTTTTCTGTATTTTAATGGACTTTAAAAAACCTAAAACTTTTGTATCTTAACATTTTTCGCTAGATATCTTACTTTAAGAGATAATCGACCGTTTCAATTTATATCAGCGACCCTGTATAATATAGCGCATTTAAAAAATGTTCCCGACTGTTTTCAGCTAAATAAATATTTCGTTAACTTATTTTGGGACTAAAACAACTATTTTATGCTATCGATTTACTTTTATCAGAGGGACAAAAATTCGATATATGTATTTTTTGAAGTGGGCCACGCCCGACCGCAGCTTCTACTCGTTCTGTTATAAATAAAGATTGGCAGCTGACGAGCTAAATAAAAAATAAAGCCTCAAGGGCCTGTAATAAATCCTCGTTAAAGGAGAAAATGGAAAAGACTTTCTTTTAAATATTTGATTACCTATATTGAACTCTATACATGTTTCAAAGTCTCGGGCCTTTGTCAAGATCACAAGTAATATAAGTATATATCGTTTTGAAAAGACAGGAAACTCGAGTATTTAAATTGTACTTATGTCTATATTCACAGTGTTTTGAATGTTTGACAAGGATATTATTATACTTTGAAATGGCAAGTATATATATATTTCATGTCAGGTTTGAAGAACTACTGGCTGATGGTTTCATCCAAAGCCAAGAGGAAGAGAAAAAAAATGTCAGGTTTGAAAAGCGTTTTTCTTGTCCAATATTACCATTTTAATAAAGTTATTTAGATAGAAAAAAAAACACTGTGCATAATAATTACTGGAAAAGCTTACAGTTTTCCCATACGTAACCAAAACTATTGTTTTGCGGATAATATTATATTTTTTCTTCAAGCGTATTAAAATGTTTAAATTATGTCACCAAAAACAGAAGTAGAAGTAGGACATTGTTTTACTAGTAACAAAATGTTAGTACCGAACGCCACCGTAGTGGACATTGTTTTACTAGTAACATAATGTTAGTTCCGAAAGTGCCGCCGTAGTGGGTATTGTTTTACTAGTAACATAATGTTAATACCGAAAGCCACCGGTGGCGCGCTATCCACTAGCCACTTGTCATATTGTGTCAACATGTAAGACTGTAGTTTGAATATTTGTACATTTATGATAAATAAATGAATTTTTGCATTTTAATACGCTTGAAGAAAAAATAGTATATATTACACGGAGTAGAACGCCTCTTTTTGTGTTTCGCCCAGTTTGCGGCTTCGGCTTCGCCTTAGCCGCAAATCCTTAGCTCAACACAAAAAAAGAGTGCGTTCTACTCCTAGTAATATAATATACTATTTTGATATTATATTTTGTTTTATTTTCTGACAAGTTTTGACAAAGCTGTGACATCATCAATATATTTCTTTGAACCTTTTTTGTTAGGGAATGTGAAAGAGCGCCATTTTTACATACAGTATAGTAAATATCGATGCAAGTTGTGAAAGGAAAGTTTTAAAAAAAACTGTTGAAATGTAGAAATACTAACTTTACCAGAAATTAAGAAATTTCAAAAACAACTAAATTAAATGTTCAAACTGCACTCCATTCGAAGCCTGTCAATATAATAGTCAAGACGGTTAATAAAATATTTTTGAACGTTAAGCTTCGGTGATATGCAGGGTCCTCCAAGTAATCATGGGTATTCTACCTACCGACCTGCTGGTGGAAGAACGAGCAGCCATCCATAACTCTGGCGGGGGCCATCTCCAGGCTAACAGGATATGGGGAAGAACGCGATCATGGGAGAAGTGGAAGGATATTTGGAACCAAGAGCAAACGGTCGCCCAGTGGACCAAGAAGCTAATCCCCTAGTTCAAGCCATGGCTGGAGTGCAAGTTCAGAGAAATGGACTACTTCTTGACGCAATTCTTATCAGGACATAGGTCTTTTAGGCAGTACACAATGAGAATCGGTAAAACACCTGATGCCGTGTGTATGTACTGTCAAGAAGAAGACACAGTGGAACACACAATTTTTTAATGTGCTACATAAGGCCGGGCCCCTTAACTCTATAGCTGAATAAGGACCCAGAATTCTTCCATCAACTATCCCATACCACACATTCAATTTTTGAGGGTTCTGGGTAAAGCATCTTCAAGTTCACGAACAAGGCACACATACTTTATAGGGATAGTAAAAGTACTATATTAAGAAAGCAAAGGCTTTCTTAAACTGTCAATGAAACATTTAGCCGACCTTTTTCTTGCGATGATGGCCGACTAAAAGGTCGCGAACATACCCAAATTTCCTAAATTTTGACACTACTCTGCTTACCATGCTTCGACTAATGGATTGTAGATCAGAGTGAGTTGCATTGAACAATTCAGCTACTTCTGTTTCGGTGCGCGTTCTGTCACCAAAACCAATCGTAGAAATAATTTAAATTCATTCACGTTCTGTTAATATCATTAGTTTTAAAAGAATAATTAATACTTAACACTCCAAATACACTACCCGCGTAATTTACACGTGAAGGTAATAGTCAAGCAAACATCGGAATTTCTATATTCAAGAAAGAAAATAAAAAATTCCACAAAAAATCGCAGCGATATATACTCTACCAGAACCAGAAACGGAGGAATCAGAAGACTCAGAAGAAGATTTGTAGAAGCATAAATACAAAAAGAGGAGCACGAACACTCCACAAGATGACAGAATGCGGCCACGTATTTCACAAATACCTACAGTTATATACTCTACCAGAACCAGAAGTGGGAGGAATCAGAAGGCTCAGAAGGAGAAAAAGAACATTTGTAGAAGCAGAAACACCAAAAAGAGGAGCATAAACAGTAAATATCACGAACACGATGCGGGAACGCATCTCACAAATCACAAACACCTACACTGCCCATCCCCCACTCCTGAACCAAGCGTCATGTGGCTCTCGCTGCTAACAACAAGCATGACACAAATTCAACCCAGCACCGGAAACCGAGAAATCAGAAGACTCAGGAAAAGAAGACTCGAAGAAGCAGAAACACAAATATCACGACACAACGCGGCAACCTGTTTCACAATAAGACTCAGAAGAGGCAGAAATACAGAACCAAGAACACAAAAGAGGGAGCTTCAACGCTCCCATGCATCTCACAAATACCTACACGTCCCATCCCACATTCCTTTACCATGCGCCATGTGGCTCTCGCTGCTGGCAACAAGCATGACCGCATCCAACCCAGCGTGGACATAGCAGGCCCAGCAGTATAACCCTGGGAGTGGCAGCAATGTCTACCGCACGCTGGAAACTCAATCAATCAAGAAAGAAAATAAAAAACATTCTAGGGAAGGACGATTTTAGATTTCTTTTACCGAAAGCATTGAAAATCTCAGTCGTCTTTGATACTATCAGGCTGCGAATCATTTAGTTGTTTTTGAAATTTCTTCATTTCTAGTAAAGTTCAAATTTTTTAATTTCTTACATCGGTATTTGTCGTATTGTATATATAAAAAATGCGCTGTTTCAAATTCCGTAACAAAACATGGAGATTGAAATTAAAAAACATATTAAGGACAAAATAGCTTTAAGAAAATTTGAAAAAGAAATTTAAAAAATATATCAACAAAGAATCTTTTAACATGTTTAGAGAATATTATTTAGGTATTATGCAAATCACAACTTACACACTTTTTTATTTATTACGAAAATACCTACTTTCTGTATATTGTTGCCCTAATCTGGGCACGCTAATATACTAGTTAGGTAAATACTTTAAAACACTCATTATTGGAGAACCAATCAAAACAACTACTCTTCTAGCTAATACTGACGAAGTATTGAATTACATGATAGGATTCTTAGCATTTTAAAGAAAAAAAAATATATTGAAAATATTTAAATCATTTATTTACATTTAGTCATTCACACTTTTTTATTTAATATGCAATTATCTACTTTCTGTATATTGGTACCTTAATCGGGCCACGCTAATATACTACTTAGGAAAACACTTTAAAACGCTCATTATTGGAAAACCAATCAAAACAACTACTCTTCTAGCTAATACTGACGAAGTATTGAATTACATGATAGGATTCCTGGCATTTTAAAGTACAAAAATATATTGAAACTACTTAAATTATTTATTGAAATTCAGTCATTCACAACAATTATTGAACCTTACATTCTATTTCAACTCTAGAAAAGTTGTACAATATATTTTTTTTTCTTTAAAATGCTAAGAATCCTATCATGTAATTTAATACTTCGTCAGTATTATCTAGAAGAGTAGTTGTTTTGATTGGTTCTCCAATAATGAGTGTTTTAAAGTATTTACCTAACTAGTATATTAGCGTGCCCAGATTAGGGCAACAATATACAGAAAGTAGGTATTTTCATAATAAATAAAAAAGTGTGTAAGTTGTGATTTGCATAATACCTAAATAATATTCTCTAAACATGATAAAAGCAAATAAATATAAAATAATTAATTGTAAAAAATAAATCAAGAATAGGCTTGTAAATAATGAATGGATGTTTCTATACTCTACTGATGAGAACTAACGAGTTCGAAAAAACTTGTACAACTTTTCTAGAGTTGAAGTAGAATGTAAGGTTCAATAATTGTTGTTAATGACTGAATTTCAATTAATAATTTAAGTAGTTTCAATATATTTTTTTGCCTTAAAATGCCAGGAATCCTACATGTAATTCAATACTTCGTCAGTACTAGAAGAGTAGTTGTTTTGATTGGTTTTCCAATAATGAGTGTTTTAAAGTGTTTTCCTAAGTAGTATATTAGCGTGACCCGATTAAGGTACCAATATACAGAAAGTAGATAATTTCATATTAAATAAAAAAGTGTGAATGACTAAATGTAAATAAATGATTTAAATATTTTCAATATATTTTTTTCTTTAAAATGCTAAGAATTCTATCATGTAATTCAATACTTCGTCAGTATTAGCTAGAAGAGTAGTTGTTTTGATTGGTTCTCCAATAATGAGTGTTTTAAAGTATTTACCTAACTAGTATATTAGCGTGCCCAGATTAGGGCAACAATATACAGAAAGTAGGTATTTTCATAATAAATAAAAAAGTGTGTAAGTTGTGATTTGCATAATACCTAAATAATATTCTCCAAACATGATAATAGCAAATAAATATAAAATAATTAATTGTAAAGAATCTTTTAACGTTCTAGCGATTTTCCAAAAAAAAAAAAATTGTACACCTTTTATTGAATTTATCCACTATTATGAAAGCACTGTATTTAATAAAAAACTGTGATAAAACTATTTAAAATCTATGCGCTACAGTTAAATATAAAAATTACAGACTCACGAAAACGTACAACTCATGTTTTCATACAAAGCTGGAAGACACTTAATAACGAACAGACTTGGAAAATGCCTAGACTGGTTTAAATCGCGACAAATATACTACCAGCAAGTACGACACCAGCCAAGCCCTTACATTCATCTCCTTTGTTTATGTTCCTGGTTTTTCTGGGTCAGTTGAAATGCTGTTAGATAAATAAGGACAAAATAGTTCCTGAAAAAAATTATATATTCCCTTTACAGGTCCCACTTTATCCTTTACTTACCTAACGATATTGTTGTGTCCATTGCTATCTTTTAGATCTTAAAAATGTAAAATATATTACAATATAACAACTAATGTAAAAATACGTTAACCTAGCTATAAAAAATAGATTGAAGCTATTCCAGTAGAACAAGCAAACTGAATTTCAATAAGGAATACCAAGATTAGTCCATTTTTTTAAATAGTCATAAAAACACTTACCTTTGAAGAAAATGATGAGGGTGGGGGTGGTGATAGGAGGGTGGTAGTGGGGGTGGATGAAGTAAAAAAATATTTTGAGGTTTCTGGTTCTTGTACATACACTAAATCACATTTTTTTTTCATCCCCTTTAATAAGAGGGTGGGGGTGGTAATGGGGGTGGCTATTGCCAAAAATTTTTTTGAGGCCCTAGCTTCTCTTGTATATACTAAATACAAATTTTATCGACTCTTACCTGCCTGATTTACCCATTTACCCCAATTTACCCCCCAACCCTTCGTCGGAACAACATGAAAATATAATCTAGTTCCAGATCTCGTTAAAGTACATACGTGTACCAAATTTCAAGTCAATATCTTAAACGGTTCCAGAGTAAACGTGCGCACAAAAAAAGTTACAGACAGACAGAATTTTTTTTCTCTCAAACTTAAAATCTCGACGTTTCATGACGTTTTAATAAAAATTTTTAAAAATTTTTTTGTCGTTACTACAGGGTGTCCCAGAATTGAGTTCCCGGACGGGAACCTGTGATTCCTGAGTTCATATTGGGCCTATTTAACCCAACTTACTATTAGTTCAAAAATGCATCCCTGAGGAAGTCCATCCTCTTAAAGTGAGACAGAAAAAAAAAGTTTTTTCCAATAATTTCCGTTGTATGGAAGATAAAATTTTCAAATTTTGATGAGAGCTGTAGCTCTATAAGTACTCTATGTAAACTTGATAACAACCAAATATCTTTTGTTTCTCAATTTTTTTTCATAATAATTAATATTTGACTGGCTGTAATTTTTTAATCACCCTGTAAAATTACGTATTACTTGAACATTTTTACACAGCATTAAAAGGGCTGCAAAAAAGGTACTCTTAAAAATGTTTGTAATATCAATCAAAACACAAGAAATTATTGTTTTTTCCTCTATCTGTATTTAACATTTATTTACAATTCTAGTATAAAATTTTGTAATAATGGAAAAGCAGTTTACTTAAAAAAAAATTACATTCATAAAAAATGCTCCACATGACATGCACCTGTTTCAGTAGGTACACAAATCAATTCTCTTCATCAATGACGAGCGAATTCGTTGGAAAATATGCAAAATTTCTCTAAATTCATCGCACGCGTTCTGTACACGTTGCCAAAGTTGCCCCCTAGTGTCAGTTGGAACAGAGTATACAGTGGTTTTTAAATAACCAAATACAAAAATCGCAAATATTCCGTGTCTTCATCGTTGCTGGTAGATTACCGAAATTAATCTTATACTTGCTATTTTTTGACGTTACGAATTAATTAAGTTTTGTCATGAGACCGCGACAGGTTTTCTGTTTCACGAGCACTTATGACCTACAAAGAAAAAACGATAATTCTTGATTTTTGGTTGATATTACAAAAAATTTTAAAGGTATTGATTTGTGTACTGAAACAGATGGACGTCACGTGGAGCATTTGTTATGAATGTAGTTTTTAAAATAAACAGTACTTTTCTGCTATTACAAAATTCTGTTCTAGAACTGTAAATAAATGTTAAATACAAATAGAAGAAAAAACGATAATTTCTTGTATTTTGATTGATATTACAAAAATTTTTAAGCCCTTTTTGCAGCCCTTTCAATGCTGTGTAAAAATGTTCAAGTATTCCGTAATTTTACAGGGTGATTAAAAAGTTACAACCAGTCAAATATTAATTATTATGAAAAAAAATTAAGAAACAAAAGATATTTGGTTGTTATCAAGTTTACATAGAGTACTTATAGAGATACAGCTCCCATCCAAATTTGAAAATTTTATCTTCCATACAACGGAAGTTATTGGAAAAAACGTTTTTTTTCTGTCTCACTTTAAGAGAATGTATTTCCTCAGGAATGCATTTTTGGACTAAGGTAAGTTGGGTTAAATAGGCCCAATATGAACTCAGGAATCACAGGTTCCCGTCCGGGAACTCAATTCTGGGACACCCTGTATACTTCCACTGGATGTGGAAGTAAATTGACAGAAATACATCATTTTTAAGTTATATTATTTTGTTTTCAAAGTTTAAAATATAAGTTCGTTGTAATTGTTTTTTTTTTAATAATAACGAAAGTTAAAATGATCAATACTTTTATATTTCATTATTATAAAAGGCATATAACTACTTCCACATCCAGTGGAAGTATAGTAACGACAAAAAAATTAAAAAAAATTTTTATTGTTGAAATAGGCTTAGAATGTCACGAAACGTCGAGATTTTAAGTTTGAGCGAAAAAAAAATTTCTGTCTGTCGGTCTGTCTGTAACTTTTTTTGTGCGCACGTTTACTCTGGAACCGTTTGAGATATTGACTTGAAATTTGGTACACATATGTACTTCAACGAGATCTGGAACTAGATTATATTTTCATCTTGTTCCGCCGAAGGGTTGGGGGGTGAATTGGGGTAAATTTGGGAAAAATAGGTAAATCAAGCAGGTAAGAGTCCATAAAATTGTTATTTAGTATATACAAGAGAAGCTAAGGTCTCAAAAAAAACTTTGGCATTAGCCACCCCCGATTACCACCTGCACCCCATTATTAAAGGGGATGAAAAAAAATGTGATTTAGTGTGTGTACAAGAACCAGACACTTCAAAACGTTTTTTTACTTCATCCACCCCCACTACCACCCCGTATCACCACCACCACCCCGCTACCGATGTGGGGTATCGTTTTATGGTTTTTTGGGGTAGAGGATTTCAAATATTATATTATTAGAGTTCCATAAACAATTATTTCCACATACAAAATTTTTTCGTTGTGAGTGACTTGGATAAAAATGTGGATGTGGAAGTAGTGATTCCTTGGGCAGCGGTTTTTTTTTTCTTCAAACGTCAGAAAAACATGACATTTCTTAACTCATTTCACGACATTAAAGTTTGATATTTTAGACGGCTATGCGTTGCCATTAACAACGAAAGAGTACTTTTTCTGACGCTGTGAGCTGCAGGAAAAGCATTATATGCTTTTTCAAATATACAGGGTGGACCATTTTAATCTATTATTGCAAATATCTCGTCGTGTAAACCACCAATTAAGAAATGACTTCTACAAAAGTTGTTGGGTTCTAAGGGGGGCATCTGACTCTGTAGTCGGGCACCGGGTCCGTGACCTTGGTGAGGCCCTGTGATACCCAACTTTGTTTTTTAAATGGGAACCCCGATGCTTTATTGCAGCATCTAATTCTACGGGAAAAAAATCGGGCCCAATTTGTAAGGCCCACTGGAAAAATTTTTTGGAAATCATACTTGGACGTATTTTTTCCGTAGAATGCAAATCTGCAATAAAAAATTGATATTTCCATTAAAAAAAAGTTGAAGGCCCCAGGGCCGTATCAAGGGCCTGGACCGGGTACTAAACCATAGCATTAGATGACCCCCACCAATTCCTAGAACTTTTATTTAAGTCATTTTTCAATTGTTAGCTTAACCGGAGAAATAATTGGGTTATTATGATTTCAACTGTTGGTATTGGACCCGAGTAAGGCCCACTGGAAAAAATTTTAGGAATTTTTAGAAATTTTTTTATTTACAAAAACAAAGTTTGGTATCACAGGGCCTCATCAAGGTCACGATCCTGGTGCGCGACCACAGAATCAGATGGCTCCCTTAGAACCCAACAACTATAGTACAGGTCATTTCTTAATTGGTGGCTTACACGACGAGATATTTGCAATAATAGATTAAAATGGCCCACCCTGTATGATAAGTACAAGTAAATAATAAAAATAGATCATAGGCACCAATAGCTTCTTTTTAGTTTATACGAACAAAATGCCCATATTCCACTACGGGTTCGTTGAGGTAACTAAAAATAATGAATGACATCCGTCGTCCAATTTTTATTAAACAAAAACCAAACTAATCAAATAATGATCATCTATAAATTATCCAAGTTCCGAAAAAAGTTGACTCAATTTTCAGCCACCATATTGGGGCGGCCGTTTTGAATTTTCCAATTTTATTAATTTTCTTGGGGGTTAGTCTACTCTACTTTCAAAATTTCAAGTTCTTAACCTTCGCTCAAAAGAGTCGTGCAAACAAAACAAAAAATATGTGTATATATATATATATATATATATATGAAGTCGGATTTGAAGGAAACAACTACTCAGCGGGCAAATACCCCGACCTACATTGAATTACACCTTCAAATCGTGATCAGTAACCAACTATCATTTGTCTGTTCCTAACCAGACATAGACCGGTTTCGAACTTATTATGTTCTCATCAGTATGCCATAGGTCATGGAACAGACAAATGATAGTGGTTAACTTGCTAATCTTATACAAACTGAATCAAATGAAGTGACGGTGAGAGGTAAACTCTCATATGGTCAGATGCTACTATACGTCGGACAAATGTCACTGACGTATAGCGACTTACTTTTTTGCAAGTAGCAAGAGCGGCGACCTCTAGCCTTAGTGGGCTATACTCACTGTTTATGAAATCGGATTTGAAGGAAACAACTACTCAGCGGGCAAATACCCCGACCTGCATTGAATTACACCTTCAAATCGTGATCAGTAACCAACTATCATTTGTCTGTTCCTAACCAGACATAGACCTGTTTCGAACTTATTATGTTCTCATCAGTATGCCAACAAAGTTGTTGTATAACTTTGTTTTCGTAAACAAATAGTAGTTCATATCTTCTTGTAGAACAACAAATTAAATAGTACAATGACGTTTTTTTATGTTCACTAACCATTTTCAATTTGGTCTACAATTAAATAGTACAACGACTTTGTTTTTTGTTCACCAACTAATTTTTAGGTTGATCTACACTTTATTGTATGATGTGAAGTTTTTTTGGTTGGCCAAAATCTCAGTATTGAGACATCAGACGACCCAAACCAAAGATTAGAGATCGTTTATAAGATCCATCCAAATATATCGATGATCCCTAAGAGAATTTGAACATTGCAATCATGTTATTAATTTTCTGTAAATTCATAAGAGTATAAGATAATGCATGATTGATTATTGTCAGTGATTTATATGTGGCGTCATCTAGGAATAATTTCTGTAATAGACTACGTGGTAAGCAAGCAAATTTTAAGGTAATTCCCTTTTAGAACTTCTAGAAGACAAAAATAATATTGGTTTGTCTGCAAAGTACAATAATACAGCGAACTAATACTGGGTTAGAATTACAATTCGATAATACTTAATAAAGTCTACTATTTATCTAGCTTCATTTGACAAATTCGAACAAATTATTAGTAAGATGAATAAATTATAGTCTTTTGCACTTATTTTTTAAGTTAATGTTTATTTTGTTGTGGGACAATCACCTTTTGTTTATAAATACTATTAAATATACTTCAATTTAACAAAATGAACAATATATATACTATTTTTTTGATTGATTTAACCCATACTATTTGCAAACAAAAGCGCTGATGCGACGTCTTAATTCATCAAAGTGGATGGCAGAACGATGTTATGTTTATGTAAACAGAACTGCGGGTTAACTTACAATAATGTTGGTTTATCTGTCAACTATAATAGTAGAGCAAACTGCTACTGAGTTTACAATTACAATTCGACAATAGTTAAAAATAAAATATACTATTATCTAGTTTAATTTGACAGAATTCAACAAAATAATAGTCAGACGAAAAAAATAATAGTCTTATTCATCTATTTTTTAAGTTAATGTTTGTTTTGTTGTACGACAACTTTTTATTAATTAAAATAACAATCGCCTTTTGTTTAAAAATACCATCAATATAATTTAGTTTAACAAAATTAGCGATATTGTTAGTTAACCATTTTTTTTGTTGAATTTACCCGTACTATTTCTTTGAGTGTACCTATATTTCTCTATCAGGTGAATTGTTTGGGTACTTCGCCGTGATTTGGGAACTTGAAATGGTAGGCGTGGAAGTAGGGAGTACCTCTCCGACCCCTAGAAAATTTAAAAAATTGCAAAATTCAAAATGACAGTTCCAATATGGCTCCCGTTATAGGTACATAAAAGGCAATACCCACATTACAATGAAGACGCCAAAATGGTAAAAGCTATGAAAAAACTATAGGAACAAAGTCGGAGAGAATTAAATTTTACTTAAAAAAGTGAGTGGCGGCATATACATATGTGTCTTTCATTGTTTTGGCAATGTATGTGTTAAAATCTGATGAATTTGCACAATGTCGCACTTTACACGCTTCCTTTGTACAGGTTAGCCGCACGCACGTTAGAACCTCGTTTAAATTTCTTTATTTTTAGAGTTACGTAAATAAGTTCAAAAATGTAAGTTATAGAAAATACTACGATTTTTTTAGAATATTGAAACATATTTTTATTCAGGACCTAAATACCGTACCAATTTTTGTCGTGATAGTAATACAGGGTGGCCCAAAACATTAAAAATAGGTTATTGAAGTAACGAAATTTAAAGTAAAAGAACAGATTACTTTTGTATTATTTAAATTATTTATTGATAAAATTGTTGTTATTATTTAAATTTTTATTTATTTCTAAACTTTATAAACAATTACCATAAACCTGTAAAAAAATTGATTTTTAGATTTGTAACAACCTGAGGGGTTTGTGTTATTAAAATTTAGCACAATTAATTAATTAATTAATTACAATTAATTAATTAATTAATTATCTAATCGCACAATTTCCACTTTTTCTTATAAGGAATAATGAACCTATATTATAAAAATACGTAATAACTAAGTTGTTTTAGTCGTTTATCAAAGAACTAAGATGCTAGTTAAACAGTGTCAGTGACAGCCATTTTTCACCCAACATTTTTTGTTTTCCACGCCTGCTAAGTTTTAATAACACAAACCCCTCAGGTTCTCACAAATCTAAAGATCATATTTACAGGTTTATGATAATTGCTTATAAAGTTTCGAAGTAAATACAAATTTAAATAATCATAATAATAATTTTATCAATAAATAATTGAAATAACACAAAAGTAATGTGTTGCTTTACTTTAAATTTCGTTATTTTAAAAACTTATTTTTAATGTTTTGGGCCACCCTGTATTACTATCACTGCAAAAATTGGTACAAGGTATATAGGTGGTCCTGAATAAAAATCTGTTAAAATATTCTAAAAAAGTCGTGAATGGCACTTCTCAGTATTATGCGCTTAAACAATGGCCATAGTTGGCCGTAACTTTGAGTTCCGAAATTAATAGAACGTGTTTCTAATGCCTTTTTGCGAGATCTACTTATTAAAAAAAAAAACATAAAAATCGGCTCATAAATAAAAATTTTACGGGGGTGGCTAGTCCTTAAGTTGGACACACTGTATATTTTTCGGACTACAATGACTTAATGTTAAAAAAATATAAAATTTATTATATAGTATGGTTTTTAAGAAAATACTATGTTTTATATATCATTAAGAAGTTCTTTTATGGCCTTCCAGATGGTGAAAAACATACGGGGTGTTCGATTTTAAAAAACCAAAGTTCATGTCTCCGAAATTCGATTTTCAATTATTTTTCTGAAATGATTTTTGGAAAAGCCATACGATTCCTATAATTTTTATTTTAAAACTCCTTTAGGTAACTCCAAAAATAACGACATTCGCGTTACCACCCTGTACATACTATAAAAGATAGACATATGCTCTCCGTGACTTTTTTATGGCAAATTTAATTCTCTTCCGTACCACGATTTTGGTAGCGTTCTCACTTTATTACATACAATATAGAATGGCAGACAAATATAGGTAAATATGTTGTACGTAAAGACAAATATTATCTACTCTGCTTTATACAGTTATACAACGTGATCTATCATGACGCGGAAAATTTAACAGTAGGAGTTAAAAAAATGAAAAATAAAAAAATGACCAAAAAATTACCCTATTTTTTTTGTAGAAATGCGCTGCCAATGACTTTAATCAATTTGACGTAACACGGTACAACCATATCACATTATCAGGCTTGGGATTGACACTATTGACAGCAAATCTGGAGAGGGTAGAAGTGACTTTTTAGTTTTAATCAAATCACACTACAAAAATAGCGAAATAAATCGAAGTAAATCGAAAAGACATTGACTTATGTTAATAAACTCTGCAACGGCAAGTAGATATAAGAGATATTTACTTAAATCTGTCAAAAACACGTCGGTGTCCTGATTGTTCGACCGAAAGCAAAAAATGCGGCACTTTGAGCGCACCCGCCGGCTTCACTTTTTATGCCAATTAAGGAAATGTAAACATCTCAAATATGTTCTTTCACAAGTAAGTTCGTCGCCTTATTCCTAACCTAGTCAATAACAGTAAAGTATCTTCGCAAATTTACTAATAATTTAATATACTAAATTACCTCAGAACACTGTAAAATTTTGCAGGGGTTTTCCCACATTGAAGACTAATACACCATTTTATTTTCCGCATATCATGGTAAATCACGTTGTATAGTTATGTCCCTTTTCAAAATTGAAGTTTATTAAAATTTTTAATCTTACAAAGGAATAAAAATTTGTGCTTGATTTAAATTGAAAAAAATCTGCAATTGAATAAATATATTAATACAATGTGTTCTTAAAATCGAAAAATAGAGAAAATAATTATTTATTTTAAATTTTACAAAAAAAGTTTTTCTAACCCCTTTTACGTTTTTATTTGTGGATTTTTCGTCATTAAATTTAACAATGACATATTTCAAACCTGGTTCTTGCTCTAGAAGTTTCATGATTTGCTTTTTCTTTTTCAAAATAAATATGGTGTTAGTAGTGTTACATGAGATCATATAAGTCGGACAAAATTTTTTTCGTGGAGTGGCTAAAGCCCTAGTTTTTTCCATCTCTCTTTGTGCGTCTGAGACATGGACCGTTAGGGAGGTGGAGAGGCGGCATACATCGAGATGTGAGTCTGCATTTTTTGGCCATCAGCCGGAAATAGGGTAATATACAACAGTTGATAGTCCAGGAAAACAAAATGGTAAATGACGGGAAGAATAACCTCCAAAACGCTAAGCTAATATCACCAAAGAATTCATGGAAAACAGCTTTGGTGATGCCGCCATTTGTCAAGACGTTGTGAATAAGAAGTTACTCTATGTCAGAAATTTGTAAAAAAATATCGAAAAGATACCATTTGAGAAAAACCTGAGCAGTCAGTTGATATGTAGTTAGATAAATGGGGACAAAGTAGTTCCTGAAAGAATCTTCAACATCTCTTTCCAAGACTGACTTTATCTCTTACTTACCTAACCATATTTATATATCTTCTCAAATTTAGGGGCGAGCGTAGAGGCGACTTCAATGTGAATATCAGTCGATATTCCGTTGAAGCAACGTCGAGCGCGGTTAGTACTTGGATGGGTGACCCACCTATCTTGGGAAATACAGCGTTCTCGTCCCACCTTCTAGAGGCTTGTATATCAGTGTATACTCGGAAGTTACGTAATTTCAGACGAGGATTACGTAGTGGATATACCATCCTTCGGAGGGGATGTAAAGCAGGCGGTCCCTTGTCTATTAAACGTTAGGCAAGTAAAAGATCCCTACTCTTCTTAAGGGAAGAGGTTCGGCAAAATTTCCAGGTTGGGGGTAGCTCGTCTCCTGGCGTCGGTGATAGGCCCTGGTAGCGGAAATAGGCCCACATTAAACAGTTAAAAAAAAAATATATCCTCTCAAAGTAGAAGAAGAAAATCAGTTATTAGTACACTAACTAGAGGTTTTAACTTCGGAATAATGTCATATGAATAGATTTCGTTCATTTTTGGCATGTAAAAGTTTCTGGGGGGCTTGCCAATTTATAGGTGGCGGCCCCTAAAAAAAAACATGGGGCTGAAAGGTAATCAAATTTTGGGAAGAAAATGCAACTTTTCATATAAATTTGTATCCTTTAAGTGAAAATTGGGATTTCAGCTTGAAAAAGGAGGAATTTAAAAACGACTTTCGTCAAATAACTCGAAAAGTATCACATTGAGGGAAAACATGCTAGACACAAATAAGAAAGACAAATTGGGGATGTATTTTGTTTTTTTTTTCTATTTTTTGTAGAATTAATTGTTTCGGAGATCTGGACGTGTAAAGATGGCGTCCGAACGTTTGTAAGACGAGGTATGTAGTTTAAATGTTAAATATCTTAGAGACTATGATATCACTTATGACAAACATGCTGACCATGAAAATGAAAGGCTATTAATTAAGCTTTCAAATAATTTTTTGAAGAACTCTATAGCATAAAAAACAAAAAAGTTATGACAATGTGCCTCTTCTCATTTTTTTTAATAAAATCGTCGCCATTTTGTTACTGTAAGTAGTCGGTAATTAAAAAACATGCTCAAATTTTTCCGTCCATCTACAAATTTCAGAAAAAAATTGCACTTTAAACTGTGTAGGGGATTTTCGGGAAAACGTAAAATTTTTGGTTCTTTGCAAATATCTCAATAAATTATTAGTGAAAAAATAGTAAACATAAAAAATTAACCTCATAAACTGAGAATGAATTTGTATTATTTTGATATTTATGTAGGATTAATAGTTTCGATATTTAAGTTTAAGGATGACATTGGAACGTTTATAGGATAAAGTATTCAGTTTAAATGTTCAGTATCTTAGAAACTATGACACATCCATCAAAAGTTCTAAGGAACATAATGAAGGATAATTTATCAGTCTTTCAAATGATTTTTTGTTTGTTTCTCTATAATAAAAAACAAAAAAGTAATGACCGAGACAATGTGTATTGTCACATTTCTTTTTAACATGTGGCCATTTTGTTATTGAAATTGTCTATTAATTAAAAATATTTTTCAAAAATGCGGTTTTTCAATTTTCTTGTCCATTTAAAATACTTTCCTTAGAAAAAAATTCCATCAGCCATATCGGAGCCGCAATTTTGAATTTTTTAATTTCGGTTCAAGATTCGTAATCAGCGATCCCAAAAACATAAATATCCCAAATTTCAATAGTAAGTCAATAATACTTTTCCAGATATTAAATATCTAAATTTAGGGGTGGATTTAAAAGCAAGCGTCCAGACCCTATAGAAACTGAAGATGATACCTTTTACTACGATAATAGAAAAATTATTATTACATATGAGATTATTCCGAAATTTTGCATATTTTATACCTCTACGTACTGTACTATATAGTAACACGGTTTCCCTGCAAGCATTATTTGTAGTTAATATTAGCGAACAAATAACGAAATCAACCTCTGAAATTATACATTTTTGCAGTATCTTCAAATTGGGTAAAAAAATCCAATTTCTTGTAGCCGTCCATAATAGACAAACAAGTCCTTGTGAAACCACGTGAAATACTATTTAAACTTTTTAGGAGTCTCTTTCTTGTAAATAGTTCAATTACTTAACTGTTTTGTTTTGGTCTTTGCAGAAAATGTTTTCTGCCTTTATATTTATTTCCTTTGCATAAACCGTACATTTCATACACTCAGTGGCGGTCTGGCCAGGCGGCTAGTCGGCAAATGCCGAGTCTAACGAGGGGCCATTTTGGGACGAAAAATTTTTTTTTGGATTTCGCCCCCCGCTCATCAAAACAATTTTGGGGCGACGTTTATATACATGCGAAGCAAAAATATTCAAATCGCTGACGAACTGAGTTTGAATGTTTATTGTAAAATGCCGACTAAGCCCTAGACACCCAGACCGCCACTGCATACACTGATAATAAATTAGTATCGAGTACATGAAAGGTAGCTAGTAACGTTGGTATGTTATTAGATTAGTAAGGAGCAAGCAATTCCTGAAAGAATTTTAATATCCTCTTTGCAGGAGTCGCTGTATCCTTTACCAACCCAATCATATTGTCATAGTTATTGTTATATTATAAAATTGGGAACTTCAAATTCACAATTCTGTAAATTTAATTTGTAATAAATAATAAGTCAAATCTGTTTGAGATGCTGTTGGGCCTTATATCAACAGATAGTGATTAGTAGCATAAAATATAATAGTGGTAGAAATATATGTTTTACTTGGATAAGTATGGCAGTTTTTTTAACGTTGTAAAACAAGTTCATTCATTCGTCCCCAGATGTAAAAGTCGAGGTAATTTTTCCGGCCACAATACCAAAAATTAAATGTAAAAAAAAACTTTTTAACATGAAGCTTTTATTATTATTTAGGTGTGCTAAAAAAATAAAAAAATAAATAAAAATATAAAAAAATTAATTGTCTTAAAAGCTTGTCTCGGGAGATTGTAAGTGCTTAAGTATTTTTTCTTTCTATTCACGCGACAAGCTTTTGACAATTAATTTTTTATATTTCCATTTCCTTCATTTTAGTACACCTAAATAAAAATAAAAGCTTGTTCTTAATATGTTTTTTTCGAGGGAACAACCGCACCCAAAATTTTGTACACAAGATTTCCTTCGCGGTTTGCCCCTCGGTTTTTTTTTACATTTAGTTTTATTTTTAAATTCTAAGTCTTAACCTATGCATTTCTGATAATACATCGACCACCTACCGGCTCCATCAGATCCTGAATACCACCTGGGACCAGAGTACTAATCGAGACAAATTCAACGAGCACAAACCCAAAGGGGTTCCATTATATTATTGTTGGGTTTCATAATATTGTACCATAGTATCATATTGTTAATTGGACGTCGCATCTCGAAAAGGTTCCATAATAGTGAACCATTGATACCATAATATTGTATTGCCATCAGTACTACACTTGTATGCAGAATTTCAGCCCGACTGGACGTTGTATCTCGAAGGGGTTCCATTATATTATTGTTGGGTTCCATAATATTCTACCATGGTACCATATTATTGTATTGTCATCAGAACTACATGCTGCAGCTCAATTAGACGTTGTATCTTGATCGTATTATTGTTGGATTCCATAATATTTTACCATGTATATGGTAATTTCAGCTAGATTAGATGTCGTTAAGGAGCTCAAAATTGACTTGCAATATTTGAACTAAACATCCTAACATACATACAGACTAACGTGTAACCTCCACATGGCGCTGAGCTAATGATTTATTAATAAATCAAAGCCAATATTGCGAGTACTAATATTAACTAACGTGTATGTCTTATCTCGAAAGGATTCCATTATATTATTTTTGGGTTCCACAATATGGTACCATGGTACCATAATATTATATTGTCATCAGAACTACTCGAGTGTGCAAAATTTCAGCTTGATTGGACGTCGTATCTCAAAGGGGTTCTATTGTGTTATTGTTGGGATCCAGAATATTTTACCATTGTACCATAATATTGTATTGTCATCAGAACTACACGCGTATGCAATATTTCAGCTCGATTGTCGTACCTCGTAAGGGTTCCATTATATTATTGTTGGGTTCCATAATATTTTACCATGCATTGTATTGCCATCAGAACCATGCATGCAAAATCGTGTATGCAAAATTTTAGCTCAATTGAACGTCGTATGTTGGAGGGGTTCTATTATATTATCGCTGGATTCCATAATATGGTACCATGGTACCACCATATTGTATTTTCATTAGAACTACACGTGTATGCAAAATTTCAACTCGATTGAACATCATTAAGTGGTTCAAAATTGACCGCTTAAACATACTAACAAACAAAAAAACACAAACTAACTAATATACTAATTAACTAACATACAATGCAAATTAAATATAAAAACTTGTAATAAACGCCTATTTCAAAATCTGTGATAGTTTGTATAACAGACAGTAATTATTATATTGCAATATTTTTATTATAACAAAGAGAGAATCTTATTGTTAGTGGAGTAAAAAACGGGAAAAGTCGCTTCCTTCTCGAGTTTTTTTTTTTAATCTAAACTGAGATATATATCATTTCGTTAAGTAGGTCGATGTTCATTAGAAATCATGAAATACGACATTGTTATTTTTAAAAAGGTGTGAATTTTTTTTTTTTAATCAAGTTTTTTTGAACATCTAATGCCATAACTCAATAACGAATGGAGCTATCCACATGAACTTTTTTTTGTTATAAAACACACACTTAAGCGCTTCTATCTGTGCATAGTATTGTTAATTAAAACATTTTTAAGCTTGTTAAAAACTTAGATAACCTTGAAAGTTCAGAAAATACGCAGTCAAATTTTCACTAAGCTACAATAGTAGATTGTAATACAAGTGTGGCAAGGGCTTCATTGCAAAACGATGTATGAAAGTAGGAACACGAGCGCAGCGAGTGTTCCTATCATACGAGTTTTGCAATGAAGCTTGCCACACGTGTGTTACATACTATTTTTTCTACGGTTGTGAAGTTATTTCCCTTTTTAAAGTCTTTCCAAAATTTTAAATTTGCTGCTTGTCAGATTTTATTTAAAGTGACATTTTCCGCTGTCATTCTGAAGTAAGAAAATTTGACTTTGTAATTGCAATTCACGTGTAATCAATGTACATTTATAGAATTTAATTGTTATTACCAGTAAGTAATATAAAATTCTTTAAGGTAAACACACTATTTTATTCCGGTGCGTGAAGATGTAATCAAGGCGTGTGACAAATTCTTTGCCGCACGCACGGCGTGCGGCAAAGTAATATTTTCTGCACTCATTTTGAAGTTAGAAAATTTGACTTTTTTGTTTTTGGAAATTTTGTATAACATGCTGCGAAGAAAATAAAGCCAAAAGACCCAAAAAGTTTTTGATAGCATAATTTTTACTGTGTCTTTTATAGTTTAGGTACAGTGATTTTTTTTAGAACGCGCGAATTGCAGAAATTGAGTATTAATACGCCCTCGTCCATTAAAACTAACTAGTCTCAGGGCGGTGTACTCTCAACGTTATTCGTTTTCGTCGAAGGTCAAATTACAAAACGCCGCCAAAGGAATCACTACTTCCACATCCAGATCTTCTATCCAAGTCTCTCAGAACGAAAAAAATTTGAATGTGGAAATAATTTTTTATGGAACTTTAATAATATAATATTTGAAATCGTCTACCCCAAAAACCTATAAAACGATATGCCACATCGGTAGTGGGGCTGAGGGTGGTGGAAGGGGAGTGGTAGTAGTGGTGGATAAAGTAAAAAAAATGTTGAGGCCTTTGGTTCTTGTACACACACTAAATGACAATTTTATTTTTTTCGCCCCCTTGAATAATGGGGTGGGAGTTGGTAATGGAAGTGGTTAATGCCAAAAAAAATTTTGAGAGCTTAGCTTCTCTTATATATACTAAATACCAGTTTTATGCACTCTTACTTGCTTGATTTGTCAATTTACCTCCATTTACCCCGAACCCTTTAACGGGTTCCAGATTTCGTTAAAATACCTGGTACGTGTACCAAATTTCAAGTCAATATCTTAAACGGTTTCAGAGTAATCGTGCGCACAAAAAAAGTTACAGACAGACCGACAGACAGACAGATTTTTTTTTTCTCTCAAACTTAAAATCTCGACGTTTCATGACATTCTAAGCCTATTTGGACAATAAAAATTTTCAAAAAGATTTTTGTCCATACTATATTTCCACTGGATGTGGAAGTAAAATGTGTAACGATATTCTTTCTGTTATTACCACTTGTATTATATTGTAGAACGTATGGTCATTGTGCGAATTGTGCGTGGATTATCTGCTTAAAAAATATTTAAGATAAAAAAGCAATCTAAGTTTCATTGTAAAATGGAGTGAATTTTATGTGGCGTAGTAATAGAGGAAAACGATAAACTTGTGCACAAGCCATGGAAACGGGGTTTAGAGTTTTTGTTACCTAATTTAGGCGAAAATAACACGTTTACTCAATTCACAAAAAAAAAAAATATATTCCGCTCCAAGGACTAAACCTATCATGCCTTAAGTATTTTTGTGTGCTGAATCTGAATTTTCAATTAAAAAAAATTCAAAAGTCAAAAAACCGTATTTTGATGATAAAAACCGGGATTTACTCGAAATCTACGCAGTAAATATTTTTTTAAATTAAAAATTCGGATTCAGCATACAAAAATACATAAGGAATGATAGATTTAGTCATTGGAACAGAATTTCTTTTTTTGTAGACCTGTGTACAAAGTGCACCTGTGCACAGATCTACAAGAAAAAAAGTTCTGTTCCAAGGACTAAATCTATCATTCCCTATGTATTTTTGTGTGCGTAATCCGAATTTTCAATTTAAATTTTTTTTACCGCATAGATTTCGAGTAAATCCCGGTTCTTATCGTCAAAATACGATTTTTTTACAATTTTTGACGTTTGCTCGAAATCTAAGTGGAAAATTCGGATTCAGCACGCAAAAATAATTAAGGCATAATAGGTTTAGTCCTTGGAGCAGATTTTTTTTTTGTAGACCTGTGTTATTGTGTGGATCTAGGGTAAAAATGCAATGCATGGGAGTTTAGGATAGGGACTCTGCCACAGGAAATGTCGGATACAAATATTAAGATTGCCACGTGCTTTAAAAAACTGTCTTTTTTTATTTAGCTCCAATAATAACGATAGTTTACTTTTTATCAAAACACTCCAAAATTATTACTTTTCCTAAACTTCTGTTTACGGGATTTTATTAGCCCCCTAGTTGCGCAACATTTTTCCCATTTTACTACAACATTATTTTTCACCGTTTCCGAGATCCCAATGCAATGCATACTCCATTTAAGATTTTTAATTCCTTTTTGTCTTCAACCTTAGTCCTTAATGTGCTACTGGAAAAAATAAGTTATCCTTTCAGATCCTAAAACGTGATAAAACAGTCCTAAACATAAAAAAGTAAAAGTAATAATGAAAAGTTCCGTTACACACAATACATAATCATTATTATTCTTAAGTACGGCGCGCGTACGCTTCGACAATTCCTCCATACTAAAAAATTCGTAACTAGCAAACTATTGCTAATAATGAAAATATTTGTTTCTAAAAACTTTTTTAGTCTATCGACTTCATTTTCTTCACAGCATGTTACACAAAATTTTCAAAAACAAGAAAGTTCCTCGCTTAGTGAAAATTTAATGGCGTATTTTCTAAACTTTCAGGGTCATCTACGTTTTTGGCATGTTCACATTTTTTTTTATTAGCAATCCTATGAATAGAGAGAAGCGCTTAAGTGTATGTTTTCTAACAAAAAAAAGTTCACATCGATAGCTCAATTCATTTTTGAGATATGGCAATGGATGTGCAAATAAACATGATTTAAAGAAAAATTATATTTTACACTTTTTTTAAATAAGAATATCTGTGACCACTAAAAAATGTCGTATTTTGTGTTTTTATGTGTAAAATGATGTTGTTGGTAATACCCACTGTGTCTGATCTTGTTCTAAGCTCATAAAAAAAACGACACAATTACTTCCACATCGAGTGGAAGTATAGTAACGACAAAAAATTTTTTAAAAATTTTTATTGTTCAAATAGGTTTAGAATGTCACGAAACGTCGAGATTTTAAGTTTGAGCGAAAAAAAATTTCTGTCTGTCGGTCTGTCTGTCTGTCGGTCTGTCTGTAACTTTTTTTGTGCGCACGTTTACTCTGGAACCGTTTGAGATATTGACTTGAAATTTGGTACACACATGTACTTTAACGAGATCTGGAACTAGATTATATTTTCATCTTGTTCCGTCGAAGGGTTGGGGGGTAAATTGGGGTAAATTTGGGGGAAATAGGTAAATTAAGCAGGTAAGAGTCCATGAAATTGGTATTTAGTATATACAAAAGAAGCTGAGGTCTCAAAAAGAATTTTGACATTAGCCACCCCCGTTACCACCCCCCCATTATTAAAGGGGATGAAAAAAAATTGTGATTTAGGGTGTGTACAAGAACCAGAAACCTCAAAATATTTTTTTACTTCACCCACCCCCACTACCACCCCCTATCATCACCCCCACCCCGCTACCGATGTGGGGTATCGTTTTATGGGTTTTTGGGGTAGAGGATTTCAAATATTATATTATTAAAGTTCCATAAACAATTATTTCCACATACAAAATTTTTTCGTTGTAAGTGACTTAGACAAAAAATCTGGATGTGGAAGTAGTGATTCCTTGGGCAGCGGTTTTTTACCTCTATGTATGGATATTAAATTTTGTGCGTGTTACTTATTGTGATGTATGGTGGTTATCAATCAGTATAAGAAGGCTCAGTGTAACAAATAAATCAATGGTTCGGTTGAAATAACGTTAGAGAAGTACGGATAAAGCAGCTCCAGAAATGATTCTTATCCTCACTTTGCAGGACACTCTTTACCACATACTTACCTAATCGTCTATTGGTCCAGGAGCTACCGACAGTTTTGGTTGACTTTTTCTATTAATTTTGTAAATTTATTTTTCGTTTTGTACATGTCTTGTTAATTGGAGAATGGCGAGTCTGCCATGCGAGTAATGGGACAATGCTCGACAGAAGCGTCTCAACTATGTAAAAAGAAAAAATAGTGCCATTGGAAGATGGGCAGATTACGTTTTTCTTGTATTCTACAGTTCTACACCATAGACTATCAGTATAAGAAGTTTCAATATTAATGATTTAAGTCTAGCTAGAACGTCGCACAGTGGGGCGGGAATTCGAAAACGAGGCGATAACACAGGTCAACAACAAAAAAAGGTTTTGTCTTAAGGTTCTAATCTAACTTTTCTGAAGTATTTTGATGCGCTGAAGCCAATTTTGACAAAAAAAATTTCTACCGTACCAGTTTTCCTCTACCACCCCTTTCATCCCCTAAAACGGGCAAAAGAAAGGTCTTGTTCTAAGGTTCTCCTCTAACCTTTCAGAAGTAATTTGACGCGTTGAAACAAATGAAACCACCTTTTTTAAAAAAAATTTTTTAACAATTCGGTTACATGCGTTCTCTTTTATCATGTTATCAACTTAGTTCAGCTTAATCACACGGAGTGGCGGAGGAATTCGCATTTAAAATTCGCAAAAACACGTTTTTCCACGATAACTTTGTTATTACTTGGAATCAAATGATACTCAATTGCTAAAAACCCTGCTAACTTCCTTTAATCTTAGTATGCATGTCAATTCACCTACTAGAATTTCCCAGCACTCAGCTACAACAATCGACTATTTCTGTAGTAATTTCAGTAAAGAAAATATCTCCTGCTTGGTCATCCCAGCTGCTCTATCAGACCATGAAGCAGTACATTGTTCATTACAGACCTCTTGGAATATTTGTCAAAAATTCAAACATGGCCGTTTATATAGTAGGACTAATTATAATAGGTTTTATCAAAACTGCCTTGGGTATAACTGGGAGGATCTGCTGAATAGGGCAGAGCCATTTGATGCCTTCTACAGGTATCTTAAACATGCATTCAGTGAAGCCTTTCCAGTTCAAAAAATTAAACTAAAAAATAGAAAACCATGGATATCTAAAGGTATAAAAACATCTGCCAAAAATCTAAGATCTCTTCACTATATAAGAAAATACACCAACGATGAATTTTTCTTTAAATACTATAATAAATACCGTAATATATACAGAAAAGTCATTAAACAAGCTAAAGAAAATCATTACAAATCCAGAATAGAGCGAGCCAATAATGGGGCAAAAGAGAGCTGGGCTATTATAAACGAACTTAGAGGTAAAAGCCAACCGCGTGTAACATCGTCTTTAAACCCCAATATTATAAATAACTACTACTGCTCAATCGCAGGCAACCTAATGGAAAACATAATTCCAACAATTGACCCCTTGAGCTACCTTGAAGAAACATACAATCAGAAGACCTTATACCTATATAACACAAGCATCGATGAACTTAAAGAAATTATAAGCGACATTAAAAATAAAAAGTCGTCTGGTCTCGATGAAATCTCTGTAAATATATTCGAAAATCTACCAGACTCTGCTCTTTATACATTAGCATCTCTAATAAACAAATCGTTTGAATCCGGAATATTTCCATCTTTTTTAAAAACTTCTGTAGTTATCCCACTTTATAAGGGCGGAGAGGTAGATAATCCATCTAACTTCAGACCCATCTCACTAATCCCTACATTAGCAAAAATTATCGAAAAATTAGAATTTTTGTCCTCCTGCAACCTACTAAGTGATCAACAATTTGGATTTCAAAAGGAAAAAAGTACAAATGATGCAATGTTCTCATTTTTAAGTCAGATTTATGCCGAAATCAATAACGGGGAGGCAGCGGCGGCAATTTTCTGCGATTTATCGAAAGCCTTTGACTGTGTCCAGCATGAAATATTGTTACGAAAGCTCGAGCATTATGGTTTTCGAGGCACCACCTTAAAGTGGTTTCAGTCATACCTATCAAACCGTAGCCAAATAGTTAGAAATCCAAATTATTCTAATAAACTAAATATAAAGTATGGGGTGCCCCAAGGTTCCGTTCTTGGCCCAATTCTTTTTTTATTATATATTAACGACCTGACAAAAATTAATATTGAAGGAAAATTTACTTTATTTGCTGACGACACCACCATATTGTGGCACAATAAAGATGCTAATGTCCTTCAGCAAATTATGTCGGCCGATATAAATAAGGTCAAAGAGTGGTGTGACTCCAATTTGCTTTCTTTCAACATTAACAAAACAAACATAACTACATTTCATTGCAATTTAACAAACATCTCCCTAGGTAACCATTTTCTAGAAAATAAACCCTGCTCAAAATTTCTTGGACTAAACATTGACTGCAAGTTAAAATTCAACGAACACAACAAACTAGCATCCGGAACCTACCCTATCAGAGTGATCACAAATGAACTGGGTTATGCAGCTGCTAAGACTGCTTATTTTTCATTAATCGAATCACACCTAAGGTACGGCATTGCCTTCTGGGGAGTATGCAGTAAATATCTTATACAGACGATATTTGTAATTCAAAAACGTGCTATTCGCTACCTGTATAAAACTAGAATTCGTGAATCATGTAAGCCACTGTTCTTGACACATGGAATTCTCACTGTGATATCCATTTACATTCTAGAAACAGTTTGTTTAGTTCATAAGTATAGAAGTAATATCATAAGTACTCCCTCCATACATGTAACTCGGCAAGTCAATAATGTTGCTCTGCCAATTCCCAGATCCACCCTAGTCAAAGACTCAATTATTTACAATGGCTATAAGATGTTCAATCACTTACCAAATAATATTAAAGAAATGAGCTCAAATACAAACTTCAGAAAGGCGGTTAAAAGCCTGTTAATTGTTAAACCTTATTATAATTTAGACGAATACTATAATGACACATTTTAATTAGACATTAACTACCTTATTGTATCGTTCTTTCTGACTTTTTATATTAGCTATTATTATTATTGTATTAAAATTTATATGTAATCTGTGTTTTGTATTTATGTAATGTAGGTGCACTGTGTAAACTATATATGCTATGTACCTATGCTTATTTACTTTGGTAATGAGAAACTCTTTCTTCTGAACAATAAAGTATATTTTGATTTGATTTGATTTGATATTATTGACCTGACGAAAAAAATGTAAAATTAAAAATTGAAGATCTCGCGGAAGCGCATACTGTGGTATTTTTCAAATGGGACGGTAACTTTTCGTGAAAAATTTTTTTGAAAATATTCGTTTTTTTGCCCTAACACTAATACACAAAAAAGTAATTCCTTAATTTTTGTACGAAAGAAAGAAGTTAAGGTTGAGGTAGGTGAAATAGATAAGAATTGATGGAGCTGGATGATTGGGATGATGGGCCAATTAGGGGAGGGGAGGGAGGTAGGGAAAGGAAAATTATTCAACCCCCTCGAACTTTTTTCCCTGTCGTGCGATTTTCAAAAACCAAAATGGAATTTGTTCGTTTTTACGTCTAATATTTGACTGAATAATTTTTATTATTTTTTTCTATTAAACAAACTTGTGGGAGGGGAAAAACCTTTTGCATTTTTTTTTAATGCGTTTTTGAGTACGAAGGAAAAGGCTCAGAACAGAAATTTTTTTACAGGTAAGCGAGATTTTTTTATCTTTAATTTAAAAAAAAATCATCGCAATCCAAGCAATATTAAGGGAGGGAGAGGGCATACTGCGTTTGCAGGATTAAAAGGTTAAGGAAAGGGGATAGGTACTTCGGAGCTTAATATTCGGATATGTAAATCTTTTTTCCGTCTTAATATTTTATCAGTCTACTCTCCATCAAATATTAAACTTATTATATATAATTATTTAACACCGTCACAAGTTTTCGCGGCGCATTTCTCTAGTTTTATGTGTGTATTGGATATATATTATTATATAAAAAATTATTTTTCCACTTAACTCAAAAACGGCACAATGGATTACTCTCAAATTTTTATCGTGTTATCACTATATATTTGTTAACATAATGTGTTAATATGTTGGTCAAATTTTAATAAGTGTAGAAAGCATTATTTTTTTTCTAAGCCTATGTCGAAAATTAGCGTTCTCAAATTTAACATGCGGGAAACTTTTTTATCTTTCGAAATAGATACCAAGTGTATCAAGAGGAAACGAAGATAAAAGATGGACCTGACTTTTTTATTTGAAACTTTTTTTTCTATCATTAGCAGTTTTCGAGAAAATTGCAAATGAGTGATTATTGGCCAGGTACTGCAATTAATTGCGATTAGATTTCCACACGTTTGCAGTACCTGGACAACAATCACTCATTTGCAATTTTCTCGATAACTGCTAATTCTAGAAAAAAAAGTTTCAAATAAAAAAGTTACGTCCATCTTTTATCTTCGTTACTTCTCGATATACTTGGTATCTATTTCGAAAAATAAAAAAGTCTCCCGCATGTTACATTTGAGAATTTTAATTTTCGACATAGCCTTAGAAAAAAAATAATGCTTTCTACACTTATTAAAATTTGACCTACATATTAACACATTATGTTAACAAATATATAGTGATAACACGATAAAAATTTGAGAGTAATCCATAGTGCCGTTTTTGAGTTAGAGCGAGGTAAGTGGAAAAATAATTGTTATATATAACCAATACACACATAAAACTAGAGAAATGCGCCGCGAAAACTCGTGAAGGTGTTAAATAATTATACTCTTCGCAAAAACGAAGAGTATATTGTATTTGATCGGCACATTTCTAAAATCGTAAATATCGCTCATAAAGAAAAAATGTTCATATAATTGTGTTTTTTTTTTTTTTTTTTTTTAATTTAAAATTGGGGCATCGACTACTAAGGTCATTAGCCCTTCATTTCATAATAAGAGATATCTATACATCTATACATGTACAAGGGTGTTGGTAAACCGATCATTATTGGATATCAGATTGGATTGCTAGGATTATTTAAAGTAAGGTAGGAGATTAGTCTCAATAATTAACACTATATATACACTCATGTATATACACATACATACATACACATATATACACACCCACACATATATTAAAGATCGCCCAAGTTTCATACTTATCAAATCTTTTGGTATATATTTGAGCGCTTTAAAAATTCAATTGTGTTCTTTAAATTCGTTTGATGATTGTCTAGGCATATTTTCATTTGATTTGATAAATTTAGCGCTCTTCTGTGTTGCCCATATATAGGGCACTCTATTAAAATATGTTTTACCGTTAATGCTTCATTGCAATTATTACAATTCGGTGGTTGATCTCCTGTGAGCATATAACTAGATGTTAAGTTGGTGTGACCTATTCTCAGTCTCGTAATTACAGATTGCTCTCTTCTTGTCAATGGTGTACTAGCTTTCCATTTATTCACGTTTTGCTTTATTTCTTTTAGTTTGGTATTAATTCCATTCCATTCCTCTTGCCAACTATCTATAATTTTCTGTTTTAAATGTATTTTCAAGTCACTATTACGTATAGGTATATCCTCTGATTGGTCAAGATCTGCCGCCCTTTTCGCTGTGTCATCTGCAAGTTCGTTCCCAGGAATGCCCATGTGGCCTGGGGTCCAAATACAAATTACTTGTTTGCCCTGAATTTGTAACCAGTGAATAAGCTCAAGGATAGATTGTACCAATGGATCGGCGGAGGAGCAATCAGACAATGCTTGCAATGCGCTCAGCGAATCGGAACAGATCAAGGTCACTAAAAAATTATTCATCTCGGAATATCTGAAAGCCATCCAGATGGCATATAGTTCTGCAGTATAAATGCTTGCTGATTTAGGTAAGGACCAGCTGTAGGCCTTATTGTCATCTGAGAAAGCACTTCCTACGCCTCGGTCTAATTTGGAGCCATCTGTATATAATGTATGTCCTCTTTCGTACGAATTCACTATAGAGTAGAACTCCATTAAAAGTAACTGTCGGTTAACATCACTCTTTTTGAATCTAATGCATTCTAAATGAAATTTTGGGGGAATCAGCTTCCACGGTGGGATTTCAGTTGGATGAAGATTGTAAGTGGGAGTTAAACTTTCCTGCATCGAATTTATGAGTTCATATAATCTTACGCCGACTGGTCTTGAGATAGTGCTTCTATTCTGATATTGTAAGTATAAGTTTCGACTGAAGAGAATCTTGTAATTAGGATGCTCTGGTTGCGCCCAGATACAAGAAGAATAAGAAACTAGGAATTGTTGTCGTCGGTATTCTAAGGGTGGGATTCCAGCTTCACAGCAGAGTGCCTTGTATGGGCTTGTGCGATAAGCCCCTAAGGCCAGTCTTAATCCAGTGCAGTGGATGCTATTTAGTTTTTTCAGTCGGTAATTCCGTGCTGACCCATATACTACACATCCATAATCCATTCTGGATAGTATCATTGTCCTGTAAATATTGAGAAGGATTTCTTTATCTGCTCCCCAATTAATGCTAGATATAGATCTTAACAAATTAAGCACTTTCTTACATTTCAATGAGATATCGTTTATATGGGCCCCCCAGTACAACTTTCTGTCCAATGTCATTCCTAAGAACTTTGTTTCAGTTTTATATTCTAACGCTCGATCTTGCAGAGTGAGATTTGGATGCCTATGTTCCGACCGTAACCGACAGAAGTGAACACAGTGAGTTTTGGTAGTTGAAAAACGTAATCCATTTCTATTTGCTTTCTCCAACAGGTCGTTGATAGCTGTTTGTAAATTGTTTTCAATAATATCTATTTGTTTTCCTGAATAATATATTGCCAAATCATCGACATATAACATTCTTCCTATTGACGGGTTTATGGAGATCAATAGTTCATTTACTGCAATGGCAAATAGTACTACGCTCAATGTGGAGCCTTGAGGTACTCCGTTTTGTAATTGTCTAGCTTCTGATGTATAGTTCCCTACACGTACCCGAAAGGTTCTGTTGTGTAAGAAGCTTTGGATAAAATAAGGTAGGTTGCCCCGGAGGCCCCATTCATGGAGAGTCTTGAGGATGCTGAATCTCCAAATCATATCGTAGGCTTTTTCTATATCGAAGAATACTGCGATTGTGTGATTTCTGTTGCTGAAGCTGTTTAGGATAATGGTCTCCAATTGGACTAAATTATCTATGGTGGATCTATGCTTTCGAAATCCCATCTGTGCTTCTGATAATAACTTGTTTTTTTCTAGGTACCACATAAGTCTATTGCTAACCATCTTTTCTATTAGTTTACCTAAGCAGCACGTTAGTGAGATAGGACGGTAGTTATTAGGCGATTTTGGGTCCTTTCCTGGTTTCAATACTGGGATAATTATTGCTTCTTTCCACTGTTCTGGATAGACGCCTTCTAGCCAGATTTTATTGATTACTAGTAGTAATGACTCTTTAAATGTAGATGGTAATAATTGTGTTAGTGAACGAATTCTGAACAACTTTCAAAATGTCCGTCTGTCCGTCTGCCCGTCTGTCCGTCCGTCATGTTTCTTGTAAGCACGATAACTTAAGAAAGAAAAGTCCGATTGTATTGAAATTTAGAAAGTAAGTTAATGTTAGCTAGAGGAAGAACCCTATTGTTTTTGAAGAAAATCGATCAGTAAATAAAAAAGTTATTAATTATTTAATTTAAAAAAAAATATTCTCTTAATTTTTGTCGCTTGTACTAAAATGGAAATCTTGCGAAATATTACTTCCATAATACATTTTTTTTTTGTTTATGAATTTTACTAATATATTTCATAAAAGTACAAGTTGAAATATGTATGATTGTCGAAAAATATATATATCACAGGCAATCAATTTCCGTAGCAATATGTGGTGGTGCAGCGGCTAAAGTTTCGCATGTTTGGTTGTATCCTCATATTTTGATCCTAAGAATCTACCCTTGAACTATGGCCTATTATTAATGGTTCACCCTGTATAGTGCACTTATGACTTTATCATGAAACAATGGCAAGGAAATAAGAGTTTGGGTAATCGTTGATGGAATTCTTTATTAACACAACAACGACTACGACCAAACTGTTACTTACCTAGCCATTTGCAATTCTTAAGAGATCCTTTACTGGTTTCCATTGGTTTTAATACTCTAAAATGGATAAGCGGGGTTCTGGGACGAACACTCAAAGAAAATGATAGGTAAATTCAACCAAAAAGAGCATATGAAATCGCGCCTATATAGTTTCATAGTTAAATCAATCAGAAAAGAATAGTCATACAACTTTATTTGTTTTCGTAAATAAATAGTAGCTTAATAATCATATCTTCTTGTAACAAATTAAATAGTACAATGACATTTTTTTATGTTCACTAACCATTTTCAATTTGGTCTACAATTAAATAGTACAACGACTTTGTTTTTTATTCACCAACTAATTTTTAGGTTGATCTACACTTTATTGTGTGATGAAGTCAAGCCAAAATCTCAGTATTGAGACATCAGACCACCCAAACCAAAGATTAGAGATCGTTTATAAGATCCATCCAAATGTATCGATGATCCCTGAGAGAATTTGAACATTGCAATCATGTTATTAATTTTCTATAAATTCATAAGAGTATAAGATAATGCATGATTGATTATTGTCAGTGATTTGTATGTGGCGTCATCTGGGAATAATTTCTGTAATAGACTACGTGGTAAGCAAGCAAATTTTATGGTAATTCTTTTAGAACTTCTAGAAGACGACAATAATATTGGTTTGTCTACCAAGTACAATAATACAGCGATCTAATACTGGGTTAGAATTACAATTCGATAATAATTAAAAATAAAATATACTATTATCTAGTTTAATTTGACAGAATTCAACAAAATAATAGTCAGACAAAAAAAATAATAGTCTTATTCATCTATTTTTTAAGTTAATGTTTGTTTTGTTGTACGACAACTTTTTATTAATTAAAATAACAATCACCTCTTGTTTAAAAATACCATCAATATAGTTTAGTTTAACAAAATTAACGATATTGTTAGTTAACCGTTTTTTTTTGTTGAATTTACCCATACTATTTCTTTGAGTGAAGTGTTTGTTAATACAAGTTGCAGATAATTTACGGTACCAACAAAAAAAATTATAATTTTGAAAATTTAGACGCTAATTCGTTATTGCGCATACAAATATTAGCATGTAAATCTATTTATCCAAATGTATTAAAAACTGTATATTTTCAAATGCGTTACTTATTGTTTAAATTCGCCTATTACTGTAAACACCTATTCGACAAAATTTTATTATATAAAACATAAATTACACTGTATACTGAGTCTTCTTGACTTCCCGATTTATATTTTTGATAAATTCCAAGCGCAACAAACATCTAATTTTTTATCTGTTTTCAGAACAGAATATTATCACCGTAAAAAAGTATAAATACTACAGTGGTCACTACCTATATGATGTAGCTCAAGGTATGCTTTACTTGCGTTTCAGGTTTTATTAAAATAGAATGAATGTTATGTTAATGTTATTTTCAGTATTATCTTACAGAACCTTTAGACCTTCAGATCCATGTCATAAGATCTTTCCCTTGTATTTTTCCGTCCCAATCACATCTCTCAGTTTTAGCGTCGATCATATGTATTTAAAAGTATATAGAAAGTACTCTAAAGAATCATCAAGGGCGAGCGTAGAGGCGTCTTGACTCTGATTGTATTTCGATACTCTAGTGAAGCAACGTGCAGCGCGGTTAATATTTGGATGGGTGAAATCCATCTTGAGAAACACAGTGATCTCGTCCCACCTTCTAGCGACTTGTATATCAGCGTATAGGCGGAAGCTATATAATTTCAGGACGAAAATTACGTAGTGGATATACCATCCTTCGGAGGGGATGTAAAGCAGGCGGTACCTTGTCTATTAAATGTTAGGTAAGTAAAAGATCCCTGCTCTTCTTACGAGAAGAGGTTCGACAAAATTTACAGGTTTGGGGTAACTCGTCTCCTGGCGTCGGTGATAGGCCATGGTAGCGGAAATAGACCGACGTTAAATAAAAAGATTTAAAAAAAAAGGAATCATCGATAATTGACAGGTCTATCATTTTTATAATATTCACAAGAGGTAAGAAGCAAAAAATAAACGATTTGGAATATGCTGATGCCCTTGTTAGAAAAATGTGAATGTAGGTAATTATTGAGGGAATTCAAAATAGCTCCCCAATAAGAACTTAAACTCACACCCTCCTACAGTGTCAAAGTAATATCGTGGTTAACAACTATTCATTAAAAGCATTATTTCGGAAAAAAGTCTATTTTAACGGTTTACATTTTATTTGAAATATTGAGAACGCGCGCTATCGAGGTATGTACAAGGTGGACCAAATTAGATGGGATTTGGGGTTTTCTCTAACACTATGACAGATAGGCAAAAACCAATATGGGTGCCCTTAGCTCGACTTTCGAGAAACAAACAAGGGCGCAAACGGCGATCGTCTATCTTTTTCGACTACCGACCTCTACATCTGAATTACAAAGTGTAAGTAAGTTATAGAGAGCAAAACTTTGTGGCAAAAGTGCCGCCTAAACGTTATTTTTAGATAAACAGAAAAGAGACAGCCAGACATAAAAATATTCAAAAGGTTAGAACAAAATTTAAAAGAGTTTGGATCATTTGTAAAACCTCGAGCCAAAATATATAATAAAGCAGGTAGAGAAGCTGTAGAAAATATTGTTTTAGAAATTGTAAGAGAAAATCCTAATATATCGTCTCGCGCAATACAGGAAAATTTAGGAGTCCCAAAAACCACCGCGCGTTGTGTTGCTTAAAAAAAAAATAAATTCAAACCTTACAAAATTAGTATTAGTCACCATCTATACCCAAGCGACTTTCAAAGGCGTCTCGATTTTTGCCAGCGGTTTTTGCATCAATGCAATAAGTGCCAGGATTTGAAGGAACAATTATATGGACAGGCGAGGCCCTTATAAGCAGTGCCGGAATTTTTAATCGGCATAATAACCACCATTGGGCTCATGGAAATCCTCGCGTAACTGCTACAGTTAATCGTCAAAGACGATTTGGATTTGGTGTATGGTGTGGTATTATTGGATACCAAATAATAGGTCCTCATTTTTTCACGGTAATTTGAATACCGAAAATTTTATTTACATTTTGTAATGAAGCATTCTTTAAATTCCTGCTCCATTACTAAGATTCCGGATTTACACACGACACCAATGTGCACACGGCCCGCAAATCTACCAGCTCCCGTCTAGAGGCGCGGATTTGCACACGACACTAAACTATACGCAGTACTACGTCACCAGTAAGCGAGGATTCTCGGATATAAAAGCCCGGCCGCAAATCAACATAATTCAGAGTGGATAATTCTGCCAATCTGTCTACAGCGTGCTGAGCTGGACATATTACAGTTTTGTACATCTCCCGACGCAAACACGACGGAACGAATGCAATCTGACCCTGGGTATCCTACAGCGTGTTGAACTGGGACCCCTCGAGTCGTTAGTCATTCCCCGGCGCCGTTTCGCCGTCAAAACCAGAGCGAATGAGCCTGATCTGGAGATCTCCTAAGCGTGTTGAACTGGGAAACTTCTTTAGTCGACGATATTCACCCGACGCCCGATGCCACTCCCGTAGCAACAACAAACGTCGCATCGCAATCGTTACACTCTCTCTCTCTCTCTCTCTCTCAGATAATAGAAAATGTTGTCCTAAGAACCGTAAAAGATACGGACATATAACCTGTACCTGTATATTGTGTAACACTGCCACACATTACCTGTTTGGAAAAGTAAATAAATTGTTTATATTTTTATTGGGCTGTCTTATTAACTAATTTGGACCCTGATTAATCGCCGAACCAGCTACCCGACAAGAAACCGGTACAATTTTACGACTTTGCAGATAATATGCCTGAAAGACAATTTCAAAGATTAATTTGTCAACACGATGGCACCCCAGGTCCTACGTCAAATAAAACATTAGCTGCGTTTTTGACAATAACTCCTGTCATGATTGAAAATGCAACAAATGCTGTAAGGAGAAGGTGTCAAAAATGCAAGATGTCAATGGAAGACAATTCGAACATTTAATGTAGTTAGTTTTTCCTATTTTTGACAAAATTATTTTATAAGAAGTGTTGTTGTTGTTAATAGTTTTCCATTGCCTCTTCACAAGTATACTAAATTTTTCGAATTTTTCGAAAATCAACCACTTTTTCTAGAGATAAATATGCCATATGATATATCGTCATATTTAAGTTGTGATCGAATAGTGAAATAATTCACAGGATGTTCCATTTAAAAAAATACCAGTTATGTCTAAGTCTCGAAAACTGAGGCATGCATAATTTTCTTATTATCTGCAACGGATTTTAGTCATGACACATATATTAGTTTTTGTCTATATGCCACAGTTTTAGAGAAAAACCCAAATCCCATCTAAATTGGCCCACCCTGTACTAGCTTTCACCGATGAATCTGATCATTACGAAACAAGAGCATGATATATTCAACTTTCTGAAAAACAACTGAAAAGAAGAGAAACATAGGCAATTAAACCAGCATAGTTACCTCTCATTGAGAAAAATAAACCACTAAGGAATGTGATCATCATATTCTACCAGAGATGACATAAGGATTAAAAAAAATCGACAAGAGCCAACAGAGAAGTCTGAGAAGAGCTGAAAAGGACATCACCCAACTACTGAAGCAACTACATAAAACGTCAACGTTAATTCGACGGAAAACAATTTAAAATATGATAGAAGTATACCAGAGATGGGCATTAGTCAACTAAATTTTTAGTCATGATTGAAATTGACCGACTAAATTACTCATGACTAATGTAATTATTAATCGTTAGTCTTAATCACTGAATAAGAAGCGGTATTAGTCCACTAAATTTTTAGTCATGACTAATGATTAATGACTAAATTCATGACTAATTGCCTCAGAGCAACAGAAAATTAAAAAAAATACTTATTATAAATTAATTACAGACCTAGTAAGTAAGTAAAATTATAACTGAAATAGGTGCCGAAATTTTTTTCTTTAAGTTAAGAATACGATTTTGGTGATTTTATTTCCACATAAACGTAGTGTACCGTAAAATTTTTAGTAATTAGTGTTCACTCAAAGAAGAACCCTTTTGTTCTTAAACAAAATTAATCAATAAATAAAAAAGTTAAAAATCATTTATTATTTCACAAAAGTTGTGAAATTCATTATTATCATTATTTATTTCCATAAATTACAAATGAATAATAGATAATAAATGAATGCTGTTTCGGAACTCATGATACCAAACAAATCAACCGCTCCAGAGTAATTGAACGCACAAAATAGTTAGATAGCCAGACAGATTTTTTTCTTTGCGCAAAATACAACTACTATTTGAGCAAACAAAATGGATTTTTCTTTACCGTTACTATACTCGCCTCCACTATGTAGATGTGGAAATATTTTTTTCTAACCGTTAATTTGGTTCCACTCTACCACGAGAATGTGGAAGTAAAATCAACCTTTTTCTTGCAATAATTGCTGAGATATGTTCCTAGTTAAAACTGTATGGATACGAAATTAGTCGTTACATATATTAGTCATGACAATGATCGGAATTTGGGTTTAATTCTAGTGGCGCACATAGGTATATAAAATTTTACATCAAAAAATTAAATGAATGTTTGCCCTTTCTTACAAAATAAATCAAAATTAAATGTAATACGAACCTACCTTATGAGTTTCTCATTTATTTTGGCGTAATAGAATACATGTATACATATGTACAACTAAAAATGTGCATATTTTACTAAATCCTTGTAACGACGCACCTGAAATTAAACTCATAATTTCCATTACTGGTCATGACTAACGAATAAATCAATCTTTAGTCTAACTAATGACTAATCAATCATCAATCGAAACATTTACGACTAACGCCTAACCAATTAGTCATTAGTCACGACTAATATATGGGTTATTTTTTTATGGTATTCAAAGATGGCGCCTGATGTAGAGGCCGTGATAGTAAGGGAACTAAGTAAACTAAAAAAAGATGAACTAATTGACATAATAATAAAACAGAAGTTACCCTCTAGTGTAAATAGTGATGTGCTTCAAAAATTTGTAAAAAAGTTGTGTGTAAATAAAAAGGAAATAACTGAAAATAATTATGAAAAATTTCACGACAGCCAAGAAGTGATGGAATGAGAAGAAAGATCGTGTATAAAGATTAAAAGTGAAATTGAGGTGCTAAGAAAATTGACCTTTCACCTAGAGAAAAGAGCTAGCGAACAAGAAGACATAATATGTATATTAAAACAATCAGTTAATCATGTTAACAAATTGAGTGCAAAAGTATCAGCAGAGCCATCTACTAGTAATGCTGGCGAATCAGATAATTACACTTCTACCATATCTCCACAAGGAGACAAAAAGGTACATAAACAACAAAAAACAAATCCAGGACAAAATATCGACAAGCAACATGAATTATACTCAAATGCAGTAAAAAATGACCTACAAAGAAAAACCATAAACAGTGATAAGGTGTTTAGACAAAACGTCAGAGGGAATTCCCAACAAAAAAAAAATACAAACAGTGTAAACAGATATAAACCAATAATAGGTAATGGAAAAAATAGCACTACTGTGTTGAAAACTGTTCCAAAAATGGGATACCTTCACGTATACCGTTGTGCTCCAGATGTAACCTGTAACGAATTAAAAAAAGTCTTAACGGAAACAGCACCAAATATAAAATTTAACTGTGAAGAATGGAACAAAACTGAAACGGGACAATCATTTAAAGTATCTTTCCCAATTGAATGTTGTAAGGAGGTTTATAGCCCAGATTTGTGGCCAGCGGGGGCTGCAGTTCGCCGCTTTACCTTTTCTAGGAGATCAAATTTTCAAGAAGGACGAATGACGCAAGAAGGCAAGTAGAGACTTTTGAAGACGCTGACGTAATACATGCGGGGGAAAGAAATATCTTTAACATAGGGCATGTTAATGTACAAGGTATCGCAAATAAAATTTATAATGTTGACATTTTTAATACCAACCAAAAATTAAATGTATTATGTGTCTCAGAATTTTGGATGCAATATGATCAACTGCAATTCCTTAAAATACCCAATTTTGAATTGATTTCATCTTTTTGTAGAGACAAACACCAACATGGTGGCGTAGCAATTTTTGTAAATACCCAAACAAATGTTAAATATAAAATAAGAAATGTAAATGTTGACAAATGGATATTGAGCTTTGTTCTATTTCTGTTTTGATAAAAGCAAAAATATTGCTATATTGACAATTTACAGACCTCCTGCAGGTAATATGGACATCTTTTTTGTAAATCTGACAGAATGCCTGAATTTTTTGACACAAAAGTTTGATTATATTGTTTTATGTGGAGATCTTAACATAGACTACTCAAGTAATTCCTTAAATAAAAAAATGCTAGCGGACTTGCTTATGACATACGAATTAGTAGTGAAATTAAATGAACCAACGAGAATCGCTAAGAATTCAACTGGCAGCATTTCAAAATCGTATATTGACTATCTAGTATGTAATTTACCAAATGAAAGTTACGATTCGTTTATTTGTGATCCATGTATTGCGGATCATTTGGCCCAAGTCCTCTCATTTAAGTACACGCAAAAGAACACAGAAAACGAAAATAGATGATTAATTACTTATAGATGTGACTCAGATAATAATATGGAACAATTAAAACATTCATTAAGTATTGTTGACTGGTCGGAAATTTACACGAGTAATACTGACAAAGCGTTTGAAAATTTTATTGCTATTTTTTTAAAATGTCTTGATTTGTCTTGCCCTCTGATCTATAGGTGTGGTAGGAAAACATTAATTTTAATAGTTCAAAAAAATGGGTAACACCTGAAATAGTTAAATAGGGAGCTGATCTGCGAGATCTGTTCTTATTAGTAAAATCATCACAAAATGTGGATATTCTAGAATATTATAAATCTAAAAAAAAGTTACATAATAAATCCATTCAATGTGCAAAAAGGCAGTACAATTTAAATCAAATAGCAAATTCCAAAAACTCCTCTCGAGAGATTTGGCATATAGTAAACTCAACTTTAGGTAGAAACAAGAAAAAAAAATAAGAAAGTTGTTATAAATATAAATGGAAAAATCACAGACAACCTAAAAGAGGTCGCGGATTATCTAGCTTATTACTTTTCCCATGTAGCTGAGGATAATATTAAAAGTTATTTTGTGGACAACATCCCACTCGAATGTACTACTAGAAATATGTCCGAGAGATCGTTTTTCATGGCACTCGTCACCACTTGGGAAGTACGGGACATAATTCTCGAATTAAATAATAAAAAGTCGAGTGGTGTGGATGGAATATCTTCTAAGTTTATAAAAAATAGTTGTGATGCTATAATCGAACCATTAACTTACTTAATAAACAAATCTCTCGAAGAGGGGAAATTTCCGTCAATCCTAAAAGTAGCCGTTGTCTTACCAATATTTAAAAAAAGTGATCCAAATAATCACGAGAATTATAGGCCAATATCTCTATTGTGCATTATATCGAAAATTTTGGAAAAAATAGTTTTCAATCGAGTTACAAAGTTTTTATTAAAAAATAATTTATTATCAAATAGGCAACACGGCTTTAGAAAAGGAAGATCAGTGGATACAGCTTCAATACAATTTTTTCAAATAATCTATGATGAATTGGATAAAAATAATTACGTAATCGGTCTATTTTTCGATCTAACCAAAGCATTCGATACAATTAGTATACCGTTTGTCATTAAAAAAATGTTTTCCTTGGGCATCAGAGGCACAACACTTGAGTGGATCGAATCCTTTTTAACGGACAGAAAACTTAAAGTAAAAGTTGACGATGTAATATCCGAAGAGTTTGACGTCAATATGGGAGTTCCCCAGGGCTCAGTCTTGGGGCCCCTTATTTTTTGCTATTTATAAACGACCTGCCCAAAAATATACCCCAAACAACGGTAACGATGTTTGCCGATGACACGTCGATGGTAGTAACAGCAGCTGATGTTGAAACCCTACAAATTATGGTTAATATTATAGTGAGAGAGTTTTATGAATGGTGCAATAAAAATTTGTTAATATTAAATTTGGCCAAAACTGAATGGGTATTTTTCTCCAAGAGAAAAACACTACCCGACAGCTTTACAGTCAATATTTCAGACTTAAATTTAAATCCATCAAAAGAGGTTAATTTTTTGGGAATTTACTTAGATAGCAAGTTGTGTTGGGACTACCATATAAATGACCTATGTAAAAAATTGAATAAAGCATGTTTTGCAATAAACCAACTACAATCTACAATGGACATAAAACATTTACTAAATGTGTATTTTTCCTTGGCCTATTTCCATCTGTCATATAACATCATATTATGGGGCCAAAGTGTTGACATTCAAAGGATGTTTGTTTTACAAAAAAGAATACTCAGAACCATTTTTAAAATCAATCCAAGAGATAGCTGCAAGCAATACTTTATTAATAACAAATTACTAACTGTTCCATCCATTTACATTTTGTCTGTATTGAAATTTGTTAAATTAAATTTAACTAAGTTTGTACTAAATGGAGACCAACACTCTCACAATACAAGATGTCGAAAAATGCTAAGGCCTCCTCATCACTCAACAGCTCTGCACATGAAAGCACCATATTATAATGCAGTAGCTCTCTATAATAGATTACCGGAGGATATTAGGGATAGGGATTGCAATACCGGTTAACCGGTTAACCGGTTAACCGGTTATTAGGACAAAAAACACATGACAATATTTACCGGTTATTTTAATTTTTTACCGGTTATTTCGGTAAATTCTGAACTTACGATTGTCACGTATTCAACGTTTCTATTTGTCAGTGACTAGTATTCACTAAATACAGAGTGACTGTCCCAACACTGAGTACTTTTAACAATAAATAAATAATGTTATAAAAAGTAAAACCTAGACACCGAGCCTTAAGAAATACAAGTAAGAGAGACATTGACAATAACGTGCGATAGCAAATTGAATATTTCACTGTCGCAAATATCCGTGGAATACATTTAGAAGTATGTTATTACCAATTCTTATTAACTTATCAACCCACCAATATCGATTGAGGAAGGACATCTTCAGCTGGTGGTATTCTATGCACAAATATCAGACAACTAACAGATATAGCTTTGAAAAACTAACCCTTTTAACAGGCCGTTTTTAAAAAATATTGTATTTTTAGATTAGGTATTCAGTCAATGCCCTATTTGAGTTTATGTTCATAATTTTTGTTATTTAAGTTGATATTTTTGTTATTTACAGAATAATTATTTATTTAAATTTATTTCATTTATATTTTTTCCTTTTGATAAAAAACCTTTGGTTTGTTCATTATATTAAATATACGTATATAATAGTATATTATTCAACGAGCATATAATGATGGCTATTATTCACGAGGGTGAAGTTTAAGGACACGAGCCGTAGGTGAATGTCGTAAATCACCATAGTAGCCATTATATGCGCGTAGAATACTATACTTTGTCCACGTCAATTAGATATTTTTGTTAAATTGTTTACTGAAGAAATTAATTAATGAAATATTTATATTATTCTTTTTGAGTAGGTAATATGTAAAATTATTGTAAATAACGTTGATGTTTAAATTTAATTTGACAAGCCGTTCTTTGACACATAACGGCCTACTCAATCAAATTTAAAAACGAAATTGTATGATAAAAGAGGGTCTGTTTCTGAAACGCTAAATAAAGTTATATATTCATAAATCTGATAATAACAGTAAAATTGTTCACACAATTGTAGCTATGACAGTTAACGAATAATTATATTTAAGGTTTCAGAAACTAGCCATAAATTCTACTAAAAAGTTGCGAGATTGCACTCGAATTGAAAAAATACCTGCCCGTGACTTCTTATAAACAACTGACTGTCCTCATTATTCACCAGTGAATACTGAAATCATTATTCATTGCAGGGAATAATGGATAGCATTATCCTTAAGGAAACACATACATAATGAGTACATTATTTAATAGTCGTGGACAAAAATTTTTTTTGTCAAATTTAGACAATTTTGTACATGGAAAAAGATAATTGCCATTTTCGCCACCCTAATCATTAATTCTAAAAATTACCGGTAAATACCGGTTAACCGGTTATTTACATTTTTATTTACCGATTTACCGGTTATTAAAACTTCCGGTAAATTGCAATCCCTAATTAGGGATGTTAATTCTTATAAATTATTTAAGGACAAAGTTAAATTATTTTTAACTGAAAATTGTTTTTAGAGTGTAAACCAGTTTTTTAATATGTAATTTTATATTTATTATTGTCTATGTATTTATCTTTTTAAATATCTTACTCGTATTGACATTCTCGCCAATTTTTATACAATAAAGTGTAGTATCTACATTTTTTTTTTTAAATGTATTTTCTGTCTCTGATATATTTTATATTATATTTTTTCCAATTTTGTAACTGACTTACCATATATACAACTTTGTATCATTAGTGGTTAATAAACATTATTATTATTATTATTATTATTATTATGAATGATTAGTCATTAGTCATGACTAATAAATCGACTAAAAAATGCCCATTTCTGAAGTGTACGCGATGAAATAATGCAAACCAAAGAAAGGATCTAACATATCTGCTAAAGAAAGTGCCAGTATTGAACAGCAACAAATAAAAATATTGAGGCCATGCTGCACGTGGAAAAGAACAATTAAGAGGATCATGAACAAACTAGGAAAAATTAGGTACACTGGGTACGAACAACAAGGAAAAAAAATTATACCATAGAGAAACCGCAATGATGTATGCTCTGCCGGAAGCGTAAACGAAGGAAACAGAAGAATCAAAAGAATAAATTTAGAAACAAATACACTAAAAAGAGAAAATATCACGGCACAATGCGGTAACACATTTCACACCTACACTCATGTACCGTGCGTTATGTGGCACTTGCCGCTGACAACAAGTATAATCCTAATCCAACCTAGCTTAAGCTTAGTCGGCTCGGTGGCATGCGCCAGCAATAGCTACCGTCCGCTGCTAAATCAAATGAATCAATATTATTAACTTTTCATTCAATAATGAAAATTATTTATTGTTTAATGTTCTCATTTTTTAAATTCCGCGGAGTAAAAACATGGTTGCCCTGCTTCTCACATTTTAGAAATGTTCAGCCTTGTTCCCCAACACGGGTATTTATTTTAGAGAAATAAATATTCCTATTCCTTATCTTAGAGTAAGAGAAACCCATATGAAAATTCCCAAATTGTAAACACGTTATAGTTCTAAAATATTTTCATTTCCAGGTCGAAAACGTTATGATGTAATTGTGGGGACCACCCCGTAATTAGGTGAGTCAGTTTTCAATTAATTTAAATTTAAAATTGTATGCAAATGAAATACCACGTAGTTATGTTTCTGCATAAATCTGTAACGAAGTGTTGAACGGAAAATTTATGATGGCTAATGTTACGCTTTCCAATGTTATTACTTTGCAAAAGTTAACAAAGTAATAACATTAAAAAGAGGAACACATGTTTAACATACCTGCTAACAAAATGAAAGAAAAACATTGTAAGTATTTAGGATTTTTAATAACAATAAATAATAACTAAAGTTAATAGTTAAATAACAAATTTATTTCTTATAAACTCATATAAATTTCTTATAAACTTCCTATAAACTTATAAAAGTGAATAAGTATTAAAGAACTTAAATTAATAATGACATTTTTATGTTTAATAAACTAAGTTTTCAGGTATTTCATTAAATTTCCCTTAGAAATTTTGGAAAACTACAGAGCAATAACATCATTCATATAAAAGATTATTAAAGGATAAATCAATAATTGTACACATGTGTACAATGTACCTTATAAAGTTAACAGACGTACATAATATTGACTAAAACTAAGAAATATACTGGATGTAGTAAAATCTTAAATGACCATCCCTTAATGACTTCTTTGAACAAAGCACTGTATCCTGTAGCTGTTAAAATGCAAATACTATTTACTACTATTTCCGGACACCCTGTGCAATTAGAAACCACATTTGCTTTATCCGTATTATTAGTTACAGAAATATTCTTCTTCTATCTTCTATCTACTATAAGTACTTAAATTCATTACAAATTGTTTTTGTCTATGTGAAACCGACGTAAGTTCAAATAATTATTCTCTATTATAACAAGCATAAAACACTTTAACTTCAAAAGTTCACTAATTACACCACTTGTGTGAGATTCAAGCTGTTTTACTGCCCTATTAACATAAAAACAGTAGTAAAAAAGAGGGTAAATGAGAAATTAAATAGAAGTCTACTTTTACTACAGTTGCAATGGATGGAACCATATGGCTTGCGCCCGCAACTTCATATTTCACAACTCCGAAAGATGTAAAAAAGCTGTTAGGTTTTGGTTAGTGGATCCTATTTAATAAACGTATATTAAGCACAACGTGCAGATGAGCTCTCGAAGACCCTAATGTATTTTTTATTGGAATGTAAGGATATATGGATTGGATATATTTTATATCATATATAGAGATTTTTCAAATAAGCCCATATGCTGCAAATGGCATGCAATGGAATCTTAAGAGAATCCTAAAAATACAATATTAACTTCTTCGATTGGCATGCAGGTTTAGTAAAACGTTTCAAAGTACATACATGGTGATCGAATTATTTTCAAGTTATTGTCAAATTTTGGAAACCTGTTGTTTTGCATACGGTACAGGGTGGACCAAATTAGATGGGATTTGGGTTTTTTTCTAACACTAGTGCAGGCAAATCCAGTTTTGAGTATGAACTATCTGAGGGCAGCTATTTCTTTATCGAAATGGATAGCTTTATTCGTGTAGAATGAGGATATAAAAGTCCCGAAACATCCCAATGTGAGCTAAAGCCACCATTTAGAAAAAGTGGCCGCCAGAACCGTTTCTTTTAGAAGGACATATTTCAGTAACAGATTTCTTTTTTTTTTGTTCTCTTCCCCTTTTTATGTACAATCGAAAGTGTTATTACATCTTTGGGCAAAAAAGGAAGATTGTGCAAAAACGGGTAACTTTATAAAAAAAACTTTTTTAACAAAACTTTCAATGTTTCATCTCTACTACAACGTGAAATTATTTTCAATTATACAAGGTGTCACAAAAAGGAGTTACACAAGAATGTATAATTTTTTTAATGGAATAGCCTCTAATTTTTTGGCGCCAGTTAAGTCTCTAAGGGTCCTGAATTACGTCCTAAAATTTTTGCCAATTGGATGCAGCATTGCCAAGTTATAATTTTTTTCCTGTTTTTTTGGCAAATTACAAACATTTTTTTGACTACCATATCTCCGCGATTTATGAATTGTTTTTTCTAAAAATGTAGGGTGTTATTCGATAATGATGCATTTTCTGAAAAACATTTTTGAAATAAATTATTATTATACCGGGAGTCCAAAATATGTGTTTCCATTTCTTGTTATTTAATTATTATTTTTCTCAAATTTTTTAAACTGAATGCCTATATTTTTTTACATGGATGAATAAAGCATAAAATTCCCCACATTCTAATATTATACACTTAATTTTTATTTCAAACCGTTTTTGAGATATGATTATTTCAAATAAGTTTTGCGTAAATTGAGGTGCTTTTTATTTTAGCATTAAAATCTAGTATGGCTTTGCTCTTTTGTTTTGCGTCTGTTTTTCACTCTATGACATTTCTCTAATGTGTTTAAGATTATCGTGATTAAGTTGAATTAATATTGTTAATATTTAAAAATATGAATTATAATTATTGTCAATAAGATTTAATATCTATGGTAAATGTTATTGGTGAATGTGATGGAAATTGTTTATTGGCATCAAGAATGTATGGTCAAAAATATCCCTATAGAAGATGTCCTGATGCGAGGTCTCTAAAAAATTTGAAAGAACGTTTTGTACGTACTGGAAATTTTATATATGAAAAGAAGGCGAGACGACGAAATGTATTGTAATGAAGAAAATGAGCTGGCTATAACTTTAGCGGTAATCGAAAATCCTACGGCAAGTGTTCGGGAGTTAAGTAGGGATTTAGAGGTCAGTGAATCTAGTGTTTCCCTATGTCTTCGTAAAAGTAAGTTTCACCCCTGTCGAACTCAGTTGCATCAAGAGCTTTGGGATGTGGATTTAAATCGTAGATTAAATTTTTGCCAGTGGGCTCAAAATCAAATTGGAGAAAATGAAGAATTTTCAAATTTGTATTGTTCACGGATCAACGTTTCATCGCAACGGATTTGTGAATAGGCACAATTTCCATTATTATGCCAGAGAAAACCCTCATGTTGCACAAAAAAAATCAGAACTAGAGTTTAAACGTAAGGGAAGGAATTGTACATGATTATGTTATTCATCCTCGTTTTTTTTGAAGCAAATGTGAATGGAGCATTCTTCTTAGATTTTACGCAAAATACGTTTCCACAAATAATCGATCATATTCCCGATTACATTACAAATAATATGTGATTACAACTTGAAGATGCACCACCACATTTTAGTAGAAATGTTCGTCAGGCCATTAGTAATCAGTTTCCTGAAAGGTGGATAGGAAGAGGAGGTCCAATATTTTAATAAACTGTTAAATAATATCTAATTTATTATTTTATTAAATTATGTTAGGTCTCATTACATGGCCACCTAAGTCACCCGACCTGACTTCAGTGGGTTTTTTTCTTGGGGATTTGTGAAATCAGACGTTTATATAGTAGAACCAACGACTCGAGAAGATATGATGGAAAGGATTCGTCGGTGTTTCAATCGTATAAATGTTGATATGTTACACTGTGTAAGGCGCTCATTTATCAAGAGACCTCAGTGTTACCTGAATCAAAATGGTGGACATTTTGAGCAGTTAGTAGGTTAGTTTCAATATCGTGAAAAAAAATTATTGCTCAAGAATCGTTCATAAAAGAAAGTGTACGATATCAAAATGTGAGGAATTGTAAGCGTTACTCATCCATTTGAAAAAATAATAGGCATTCCATTTAAAAAAATTGAAAAAAATGTAAAACAAAATATAGATTTTATTGCTAAAATAAAGAGCACCTTAATTTACGCAAAAATTATTTGATATAATCATATCTCAAAAAACGTTTGAAATAGAAATAAAAAGATATTAAAATGTGAGGAATTGTATGTTTTATTCATTCATGTAAAAAAAGTATACCTAGGCATTCCATTTAAAAAAAAATGAGAAAAATAATAATTAAATATCAAGAAATGTACGCAAATATTTTGGACACCAAAAATATTTTTCAGTAAATACATCATTATCAAACAACATCCCACCTTTTTAGAAATAACAATTAATAAATCGCGGAGATATGCCAGTCAAAAATGTTTGTAAACTGCCCAAAAAAAAACAGAAAAAAATAACTCGGCAAAATATTTTAAGGTGTAATACAGGGCCCTTGGAAGCTTAACTGGCGTTAAGGAAATACAGGCTGTTCTATTTAAAAAAATTATACTTTCTTGTATGACTCGTTTTTGTGTCACCTTGTATAATTGAAAATAATTTTAAGTTGTAGTAGAGACAAAACATTGAAAGTTTTGTTAAGAAAGTTTTTTTATAAAGTTAGCCGTTTTGCACAATCTTCCGAGAGAACACTGACTGGACACCCTTTATACCTTAATGTACATTATTAAAAATGATTACAATTTTATATATAAATAACTATTACTTCGTTAATATTTGAGTTAGTAACATCGGCCAAAAAACAAATGAAAGCTGATTGTGTGCTCTAGAACTTTTATTAAAATAATTTTCTCAAAAATTGACTAGAAATTTCAGTACAAACGTCTCGAGCTTACAAAAGTTTAAATTTCCGTAATATTTAAATTATTTTTTTCCTAAGTTTATCGTTTAATTTATCGTAAAATATGTAATCATACTTTCTGTAAAATGTGAAGTGAGGAATGAAACAAAAAAAGAAATCTAGAATCGGAGCAACGGTTACTAAGATATATGATTTTAAAGAAAATGTCTCTGGCGGTCATTTTTTCTAAATGGTGGCTTTAGCTCACGTCGGGATTTTTTGCGACTTTATGTACTTAACCTACATTAATAGAGCTATCCATTGCGATAAACAATTAACTGTCCCCAAATAGTTCACGCCAAATCCATTTTACAGTGATATTTGCCTGGTCTACATTCTTAAGACACCTTTTTGAGTAGGATCCGTTGATGATAAGAAATTTATGCATGCCTTTATTAAATTATTTCTTTATAAGGATAATTTCTCGGTCATTACTCACTAAATGTATCATTATCAAAGTGTTATACTCTGTTCCATAATTGAATATTTTCTGGAGCGGTTGGCGCCAAAACGGGCAGGGGGGAGGTCTGACTGACATAAGATAAAATACTCAGAAAAATATTTGCTAAAACATAACAGCAGTGCTATCTCCTGGACTAATACAGTAATTAGAGGTTTCAACTTCGGAAGAATATCATATGAAACGGATTTCGTTCATTTTTGGCAACTTAATAGTAAATGTATCAAAGAAAAGTTTCTATATTATGCGGTTTGTAGGAGGTGACAACTAAGAAAATAATAAAAACATTGGAGCTGGAAGAAAATGAGATTTTAAGAAGAAACTATGCAACTTTTCATAAGAATTTATATTCCTTAAGTTATAGCGATTTTAGGTTAAAAAGAAGGTATTTCAAAACAATATTCGGCAAATAACTCGAAAAGTATTACATTAAGCGAACACATGCTACAGACAAATAAGAAAGCTACTAATTGAAGATGAATTTCGTTTTTTTTTTAATTCCTGTAGAGTTAATGGTTTCGGAGATATGGAAGTATAAAGGTGGCGTCCGAACGTCTATAATACGTTAAATATCTCAGAAACTATGATACTTACGTTAAAAGCACTAACAACTAGAATGTCTATTAAATAGGCTTTCTAATGATTTTTTTTCTATTTCTATAGCACAAAAAACAAAGAAGTTATGACAGAAATAAGGTACTTTTTCAATTTTTTTTAACAAAAACGTCGAAATTTTGTTAATGTAAATAGTCAATAATTAAAAAAATATACTTCCATATACTGTCCTTCAGTAATATGTAGTATGACCTACACACTCAAATTTTTTCGACAGCTTACAGCCCTTGCTTTACAAAAAAATTGAATTTTAAATGAATTTTAGAAAAAACGTAACATTTTTATTTCTCTGCAAATACCTCAATAAATATTAGTTTTAGAGAAAATATAGTGGGTATCAAAATTGAATGAAAACTGAGAATGAATTTGTTTTTTTATATATATGTATATATATATTTATGTAGGGTTGAGAGTTTCGGATATATTTAATTTTATATATGGCATCCGAACATTTTTAGGATGATGTATTTAGTTTATAATGTTAAATATCTTACTAACTGTGACACTTCCATCAAAAATTCTAAGAAACAAAATTAAAGATAATTAATCAATATTTAAAATGATTTTTTATTCGATTCTACATCACAAAAAATAAAGAAATTATGGCCGATTCAATGGGCGTTTTCACATTTTTTTAAACAAAATATCGCCATTTTGTTATTTCAATTGCTCAGTAATTAAGTTATTTTTTTATGCTGTTTTTAGTTAACATATAGCATTTCCTAGATGCTCAATTTATTTTGTACGTTTAAAACACCTATTTTAGAAAACAAATTCCATCCGCCATATTAGAGCCACCATTTTCAGTTTTTTAATTTTGACTTCAGATTCGTAATCAGCGATCCCAAAAACACAACTGTACTACTTTTCAAAAATAAATTAGTGACACTTTTTCAAGTATTCAATATTCAAGTTTAGGGGTGGTTTTCACCCCTTAAGGGTAAGAGCAAGTATCCAGACCATATAGAAACTGAAGACTATACCCTTTACTACAATTATAACCTATAAAGAAAAATTATCATTACGCATGAGATTATTCCGAAATTTTACGAAGAGTATAATAATAAATTGACCAATAAACTATAATGTTACATTTATAGCACTTATTGGCTAAAACAACTTACACGGTGTGCACTTTTAGTTTTACCAACAATTTAATTTTCTTTCCGTTCCAAGGATTTATTATTATTATTATTTTGTGTCGCCCCTCACAAAATGGCAACTCCCCCGCATAATACTGAAACTTTCTTTGACATATTTATATTGATATTGTCTAAATGTCTAATTAAAACTTCTAGCTACTGCAATATATTGCCGAAAAATAATGATCTTGACCCCAGGTGTAAATTTCAAAGTGACCTCATAGTAAATATAAATGTCCCGATTTCTCAAATAAATTTTATCTTGAGAATGTTTTGGCCTGTCCGCATTTGTATAAATTATAAACAGTACCTTCGTTTTGGTGAAGATCAAACTCAATACGAATCATCACAGTATAGTTTGTGTCACATTACCGGTCACCCCGAATCGCGGACACCTAACATTTAAAAGTGACAATGCGCCACCTCCACTTAACTGCCCTGCGGGTATTGAGAAATCACTTTTATTATTCAGTAAGACAATTACGCATGCGTAGAAGCATCTATGTGGAAAATTATGTGTTCATTGGTATCATTTTGGTGAAAATTAAATATGGGCAGATGGGATTGTATCAAATTTTGTAAGAATATTTCGTCATATTTATAAAAAAAACACGATGTTCTCAAAAGAAGGTTCTTAGCTTTACCCGTATGTTATTATACTCTTCGCAAAAACGAAGAGTATATTGTATTTGATCGGCACATTTCTAAATCAGTAAATATCGCTCGTAGAGAAAAAAATTTTATATCGTTATGTTAGTGAACGAATTCTGAACAACTTTCAAAATGTCCGTCTGTCCGTCTGTGTGTCCGTCACGTTTCTTGTAAGCACGATAACTCAAGAAAGAAAAATCCGATTGTATTGAAATTTGAAGAGTAACTTAGTGTTAGCTAGAGGAAGAACCCTATTGTTTTTTAACAAAATAGATTGGTAAATAAAAAAGTTATTAGTAATTTAAAATTTAAAAAAATATTTTTTACATTTTTTTATGGTTTGTAATAAATAGAAACCTTGCGAAATGTTACTTCCTATCACTATTTTTTTTTAATACATTTTACTAATGTGTTTCCTAATAATCACAATAAATTTTCTAATGGTATATATTACACTCATTAACAATTAGTAATAAGAAATGGTGGTGTGGCGGCAATAGTTTCGTCTCGCGAGTTTCGTCTCGCAATCCAAGGCCCTCATAAAACACACTTTCCAACCAAAACCCCTGCCATTAAAACCACGATCTTTTTACCCTTCCCTCACACCCCTTGACCCTCCGTTGAAAGCTATAACTCATCAAACAATTTACTATTAAGGTAAATAAGTGTTTTTAACAAATGACATCTCAAACAGGATTTTTTAGTTCACTTTTCCCTGTACTTTACGAAATATTAAACTTACCTCATCTTACACCATCTCAATCAATTTTTCAAGTGTGAAATAGTTTATATATAAATTCCTTAAAATACGGTAAAACTGTAAAGAAACCGTTTAAATCTCTACATACACAATCTTGAAAGTCGTTCGCCATAATATCCGGCCGTTGCATCACTCTTACGCGCTCGATCCGCGGTAATTGTAACGTAATGAAACTCATGAGTGTAAACTGAAATATATATATATATATAATATATAAGACGACAATAAAATGATATGTACAATACCTAAACAAAATAAAGAAATAGTAAATTGGCAAAATTGGCAATCCAAGGGTCCCGGGTTCGATCCCTCACATCGTGATTTTTTTTTTTTCATATATTTTTTTTTTCACAACAAAGTTGGTATTACAAAATTTAGAATGTCCAAAAACTAACATTATTTGCAAGAAAAATTCGAAGAGTATCCTATAGAATGTGTATCAATTATATAAAAAGCTCAGTAAATCGGCGAAGAGTATAATGCTTCGTCTAGTTTTTATTTATGTTCAATTATTACTCTGGATTGGCTAATGGATTTCTATCAAATATTTTGCAAGCTGTAGGTTAAGACTCGGCAATGGTTCCGTTATGGTTTTATCAAGCTACATCTAGGGTAAGGTGAGCAAACATTGGAAACAATTTTTTTGTTATCACAAAGGAGGAGGGGTTTCTAAGGCCGGTTTTCGCAATAATTTATTTTTGAACAAAAAAAATTGAAAAACATTTTTTTTATTATTTACTATCAATATCGAATCGATTCCACCCCAGACGAAACTTTTCCGCACTCACCTACCCTATTTATATCCCCCTAAACTATTAAATAATCAACATTCAGTTGATTTTTGAAACATTTTAACATGATTATTGCTGAATAAGGATATTTTTGATTTTGTACGTGTATTTTCGTTGTTTCGGAAGAAGGGGGGAGGGGGTGACATGGGGTAAAATGGGAGGGTGGGGGAAAGTTTCGTTTGGGATGGAATCGATTAATAGCTATTTATGTAACCAGTTACGAAAGACGTTATTTTGTGTAACGAGTGGAATTTGCGGGACGAGCGAAGCGAGATCCCGCAAAATAACACGAGTTACACAAGATTGTCTTTCGAAACGTGTTACATACATGATTTTTTCTAATTTTAAAAGTCTAAAAACCCTTTAAACATAAATGGAATGGGTGTATTTAAAGATCTTAAAAATTAAGTACTCTTTATCATAGTTACCTTTGCTGCTATTATTACACATTATAATTTTAATGTCAAAATTGACAAGCGTTATTTTGCCAACATAGGTATTTTTCTATTTTATATAAAAAAATATCTGATTCCGGTTCAGATATACCAAGCGATATAGAAGAGGCTGCAAGAAATGTTGTTTTGTCATTAATTCCTGAAAAATCGGAAGCGAAATATGATTTAGAATATGAAAAGTTTGAAAAGTGGTGCGGTGAAAAGAAGGTAAATCATGTTAATGAGAAAGTGTTGCTGGCATATTTTGAAGGAAAAAAGAATTTAAAAGCTTCCACTTTATGGACTCATTATTCAATGCTGAGAAGTGTCTTTGAAAAAAAGGCATAGATATAAAGTCATACCTTAGTCTAATAGCATTTTTAAAGAGACAAGTTTAAATACACCAGCCATAAACTTGTTAGAAATAGACATTAATAACTATGACAGTATTAACTTTTTATGTTTAACTGAAACCCATGCTAGGGCGGATGATATCAAATTAAAACATATTAATGGCTTTTCTTTAAGTAGCTTCTTTTCTCGAAGTATATACGAAAAAGGAGGTGTAGCAATATACTCAAGGTCTAACCTTAACGTAAAAAGAATCGATTTAGATCATTTTTGCATTGAAAAACACTTTGAAATATGTGCAGTTTCCTGGAAAATGACTTTAACTAATTTAACAACTATAATTTTAACGTGTTATAGGTCTCCTAGTGGAGATATCAACATATATTATGATAATATTTTTATTGTTTTAGAATTTTTGTTTAAACCTAATATAAACATTGTTTTATGTGGGGATTTTAATATCGACTCATCTTTGACCTCTACAAATATAAATAATTTTCATAAACTGTGTAACATTCTGCGAAGTTTTAATCTACATCCTGTGGTAGGATGGCCTACCCGCGTAACCAACAACACGTCAACGACTATTGACCATATTTTCTCAAATGTAGTAGACACTAGCCTAGCGTGCGTGGTAGACAATGATATTTCTGACCATAGAACAATACTCTTTGAGTTATATCCAGAACTGAATTGGAGTGTCCCACAAACCTTTCAGTTTGGAAGACATTTTAGTGATAATTCCGTAAACAATTTTTGTTCAGATTTACTTAATGAATCCTGGGCCGTTTATAATATATATACAATCGATGAAGCTTATCAATATTTTTATGATATTTTTATGTTTTATTTTAATAAACATTTTCCTTTCAAGAAGAGTTATAACAAACCTAACGGAAATAACAAAAAATGGGTCAATAGTGAAGTTAAAATATCAAGGATAAAACTGAAAGATTTACATAGCCTAAAAAATGTATATCCCGAGTTAAGCGATGAATACAAACGTGCAAAAAAGGAACATATTAAGCTGGTTGAGAAAACTAAAAAAAGCTTTTTTCAAAATAAAATAATTCATTGAAGTTCTGGATGAGGGGATTTTACGTATAGACCCTAATGTAGTTGCTTCAGCTTTAAATAATTATTTTATAAATGCGCCCTTACAGATCTCGCAGGGTATAACTACAAAAAATGTGAATATTAATAATCAGAAGATAACTATAAATCAAAGTTCTATTTTCCTGGAGCCTTTTAATGTCGACGAATTGCTGTCTTTATTAAAAAACAAATTAAAAAATAAGTATTCCTCTGGTCCTGATGAGGTTCCCATGTTCTTAATTAAAAAAGTTCTAGGTGTTATTATAGATCCAGTTACATATCTAGTTAATTTATCCTTCATTACTGGCAGTTTCCCGAAAGACTTAAAAGTAGGTAAAGTCATACCTATATACAAAAAATATGATCCACAAAATATGGAGAATTATCGACCAGTCACGATACCTCCTTGTTTTTCAAAAATTTTTGAATATTCATATCTTGCTCGACTTTTAAAGTTTATTGAGAAATATAATATAATTTCGGAAAATCAGCATGGATTCCTTGAAAATAAATCTGCCAGTACTGCCATGTACTCCTTTTATAACAAATTAATAGAACATATCGAGGCGGGCGAGTGCCCTGTTGGGATCTTTTGCGATCTCAGTAGGGCATTCGACTGCGTCGAGCATGACAGGTTATTGCACAAATTATACTTATACGGTATACGAGGTGTGGCATATGACTGGGTAGCCTCTTTTTTAAAAAATAGAAAGCAATATGTCAGTCTGACATACACTAATACCAAAGCCACCTCTAAAATTAATTCTGAGTACAGATCAGTGAATACTGGTGTTCCTCAAGGGTCTGTATTGGGGCCAATACTATTTATATTATACACGAATGACCTTGAGAACTGGACACCAAACGCATTTTCAGTGCTATATGCTGATGACAAATCTTTGTTAGTGTCCGATATATCGGACGATTTATTGACATACGAATGTAATAATGCGATGAATACCTTATGTAATTGGTATGGTAATAATTCACTATTATTGAACAATGATAAGACAACTGTTATAAGGTTTCATAACAGGCAAAAAGAATGTTCCAAATTAAATATTAAAGTAAGTCACATTAAAAAGTGAGGAGCAAAATAAGTTTTTAGGAATCACAGTGGATGAATGTCTAAACTGGAAGGCTCACTGTGGCAACTTAATATCAAAATTAAATACATTTTGTTATTTGTTCAGAAATATTAGATCAATTCTAACACGAGAACAGTTAATAAATATATACCACGCACAGGTAGGATCTAGACTAAGATATGGGATATGTATTTGGGGTAGTTCCACCCTATTCTCAGATGTTTTTATCGTTCAAAAACGAATTTTAAGGTGCATTGCAAATGTTTCCAGTCTAGAATCATGTAGAGGATTATTCAAAGATTTTAAAATTTTAACCCTTGTATGTGTTTTTATTTATGAATTGTGTGTATATGTTTTTAAACATAAATCCAACTTTATGTTAACCAAAGATGTCCACAAAATTGGGACTAGACAAAATAATAATTTTTATATTCCCTTTTGTAAATATAAAGTGTCTAAGGATTCACCCGCTTATTTAGGTCCAAATATTTTTAATAAACTACCTTCTGCAATAAAAGAGGTTAGACATTTGAGATCATTCAAAATTAAGTTGAACAAATACTTGATAAATAAGTGTTACTACACATTAGAAGAGTTTTATGACAATTGTCAGAATTAGCATAAGTTAGTTTGTAAGCACTACATTGACTATTCCTATACAAATATGTATTTGTCTAAGAGGAAAATAAATATTATTATTATTATTATTATTATTAATCAGACGGATATCACGCTAAGAAATCAAGCGTCTTCTCAAAACAGAATATTTCCAAGTTCTTAATAGAGGCCGATGACAGCAATTTTTTAATGGCTAAGGTAAGCAATAATAACTTGGTATTTGGTTGACATATTTTAATATTAAAAAGAAGTAATATTAGTTGTTCTAATTGTTGGAATATCGGGAGCATGCCGGAAAGCTGAATTAACATTTTTACGCGTTGATGATGTTGTGGACGAAGGACTTTAGAGTTCACATTCCTAATACCAAAACAAAAGTAATTCGAGAATTTATTATTACTATGGGTAATGTAAAAGGAATGAATTTCATCGATATTATTAGAAAATATACTAATTTACGTCCATTAAATGTCAAACACAACAGATTCTTTGTTAAATTTACAAATGGAAAATGTTATGCCCAACCAATGGGAATTAACACCATTGGTTTGTTATCAAAAATGATTGCTGAAAAGGTGGGATTGCCAAATCCTGTTTTATTTACTGGCCACTGCTTTAGGAGATCTTCTGCCACTTTACTAGTAGATTCTGGAGCCAATCTTTTGAAAATAAAACAACATGGAGGTTGGAAATCTAACAGTGTGGCAGAGGGTTATGTGGAAAATTCATTAGAATACAAGAAAAAAATTTCCGCTGATATTCTAGGTGAAGCAAATACAGCACACAATATTATGGCAAATTCTACAAATAAAACTTTATCAGGAGTTAACTTAACAAACTGCACAAACTGTACTGTAAATATTTATAATTAAACAAAAACTGTAAACTTGAATTTTGTGTTGAATGTTGAATGAACATTGTTTCTTTTTCTTTTTGAGAGTTGCTTATTTTTCATAATTGATGACATAACGAACTTTTCCTCACCAGTTACGTAAAATTTTACTTTTCATAACTGGTTACATAAAGTAGGACGTTTTGACACTTAGGTCAGTTTTGAAAAGTGTCACTTTATATGTTAAAATTAGAAAAATATTGTTAGTAGATACTAATATAGTAATTTACTTTAGTCCGGTAGGTGATATATTACAGTACGAGTTGTTTTACGGACGAGGAGATGCAGGAGCCGAGCCCGGAATATAAACGAGTACTGTAATGACACCTACCGGACGTGTATCGTATAAGATTTTATTTCATACTGTCTTTATATTCCTTTTTAAAATGAATAAAAAGTTATAATTATTGGAATTTAAGAAATATTAGTTCGTAATCTAACAATCGCATCACCTTAACGATGTTATTTATAGCCATTGTTTTTCCTAGATAATTATGATTGTCTTTAGCTTGTCACTGTCAAATAAATAAAACCATAATTTTTGCATTGTTTTGTAGGGTATTATGGGGATTCGGAGGAGATTTTAAATAAATATATGGAAGCAACGGAAAAATTAATCCCGAAAAAATCATCAGATAGATATCAAAAAGAATATGGATTGTTTTGTCAATGGAAACAAATAATATAATAGTGTTGCTAGGTAACACATTACAGTATCAGATACTGTAATGTTCGCAGGTAACACATTACGGTATCAGATACTGTAATGTTCAATTTACCGGCCGCAAATGAGTCCAGAAAGTAGTCATATACCGGACAGTATGAAATAAAAATGTTTTTCGAGTTTTTTCCTCAGTAAATAAATTAGACCGAAAACCGGCCTTAGAGACCCTCCTCCTTTGGCGAAAGTGCTAGTGATTATAAAAAACTATTTACAATAGTAATGTTTTCTTACAAACAATATAGTACAATAAAATTAAACCAAAAAACACCCAAACAGGGAAAACCAAAAAAAAACAAAGGTTTGAGTGGCTCAAATTGTTTATTACCTGGCTCTAAATGTGGTAAATAGTTTCCGCAACCAGACTGTAGGGTTTAAGAGAGGAGGAGGGGGAGGGAGGAATATCACATGTTTATATCTCGCCTCTGGAAGACTTCTAATATGTAAAGGAAACTTATAAAAAATTGGGCCGAAGTAATTATATGCATAATCACTTGATTTCAGTCTGTTATAGTCGAGTTTTATGTCAAACTCATGTCTAGTATTATAATTATGATTAGAGCCTTTTCTTTCAAACAAGTGAACATTCTTATAAATGAATAATAAACATGTATAAATATATAATGAAGGGAATGTTAATATATTTAAATCGATGAATTTTTGTTTAACATCTCTATATCTCAGATTTGAAATGAAATAGCTTTTCTTTGTACAGAAAATATTCTATTAGCTTGAGGTGCATGCCCTAAGTTTAACAGTCCATATGCTATATGAGATGCAATTAATGAGTGTTAGGCAATAGTTAAAATATTCATTGGCACAACATTTCTCAAATTTCTTAGGATGAAAGTATTTTTACTCAGTTTATTTGCAAGGAAATCCACATGGTGACACCAATTTAACTTTGGGTCAAGATAAAGCCCAAGAAACTTGATTTTTTCTGGATTTTCATAGTCCACTATTTATAGGTCTATGACTAAAAATCATATTTATTGTTTTATTTTGATTTAGGGACAATTTGTAGCAGGAAAACCATCTTGCCGCATTTGATCGTGTATCCTCCATGTGCTGCTGAAGTGCATTTAATGACTCATCCGATCTTAACAACGTGGTGTCATCTGCAAATAATACGAGGTCAGCCTCCGGTATGGCTTGCTTAAGATCATTTACATAAATCAGGAATAAAGTATATATTATTATTATTTACACTCGTATATTGCTTACGATTTGATAAATAGGATTTAATTAGCTCGCAACTTACTAATTCAACGTTGAGATACTTTAACTTTTCTAGCAGAACATGGTGTGAAACACAGTCAAAAGCCTTCTGCAAATCACAAAAGGTAACTCCAACATACTCTTTCCTTTCTTGACCGTCAACAATATTATTTATAAGGTGAATTGTTGCATCATTTGTTGATTTATTATTGCGAGAACCAAACTGATTATTGTAAAATAAATTGTAATTTTCAAAATGACCTGTTATTTGATTTTTTAATATTGTTTCGAAAATTTTTGAAATTATTGGAACTAATGATATTGGTCGCAGATTGTTGATATTTACTGATGCATCATTTTTTGGGATTGGGATGACCCTTGTGATTTTCAAAACATCAGGGTAAATACCGGAATTTATGCACTGGTTAAAAAGAATAACTAGAGGCTTAATTACTATGTTTTTTATACTTTTTACTACCCTAACATTCATATTATAGTGATCTCTAGAGTTCTTATTTTTTAGTTTATTTATAACTTCTGTATTATGACCTATATTTTCAAATTTAAACTAGTTTGCATTTCCTGTCAGATAATCAGTGTAACTATTATTTGTCGTTTGTAAATTTGATATTATATTTTCACCTACATTTACAAAATAGTTATTTGCCTCATCTGGATTTAAATCTACTGAATAAGATTTGTTTTTATTTTGCCTATTTTTATTTATTATATCCCAATATACTTTTGAGGTGTTACCATTTTGATTAATAAGTTTTTTGTAATAATTACTTTTTGCTACCTTGATTTGTTTTTTATAATATACTCTGAAATTTTTTAAATGTTCCTTTAACTGCGGGTCAGGAAAATTGTGGTATAATTCTGATAACAAGCATAAATTCTCCCTTATTCTGTGCAATTCATTACTAAACCAATTATTATTTGTATGATTACTTTTTTATTTATTTTAATTTCAACCAGTGGAAAAGCATTATTGTAGAAAATTTAGTCAGCTTTAATTTTGCATATAGCCACTTTTTGATTAGGGCTAACCGTTTTCGAGATATGAGCGAAAAATCAAAAACCGGGACCTTCTTCGTGCCCCCCCTACACTTCCTACGTTCGAGGGCTTTTGGTATGTTTACCTCCTAAATAGTCCAAACAAGTCAAAAATTGTGATCTCGGCATTTCCCTCTAGAAACCATTCATTGATGGAACTATTTAGAGATAATCAGTATTTTTGTTTTATATGTTCCATGACACGTTTCATAAAGAGGGCATGCCGGCAACAGCTTAATATTTCCAATTCAGTATTGATAACCTTCAGATGATACCAAGTTCTGACACTCAAATACTATACTTTACTCTTGTTTCACCAACACTGTTGGCAACAGCAGGAGATGATAAGCGGGGAGATGATTAAGTTACTAAATTTTAACCGAATTCAAGTGTTTCGATGTTTGTGAAAATAACTTCAGTCAAATGATATCAACTTGGTAGATCATAAATCAGCCAGAATATCATGGGGTTTACCGTTCATTGACAACTTAAATACTACTTCTCAAATGCCAAAGTTCATGTTATTCAGATGGAATGTATTGAAGCACATTTGAAATTATATTATCTTATGAATTTAAAGAAGTTAAACGTGGATGACCGTTATCGGAAATCTATAAATTTATAATATCCTTGAGACACAATGCTGAATATTTTATCAGTAAGAAATAAACACACATTTGCTTTATTGTCCCATCAGTGATTGTCATTTCTGAACTACAAGCAATAACAATAATGGATAAAGAATGCTGACAACGAAACATTGATTATTAAATGATTCCTAGAAGATATTTAATATTTAATATGTTGAACTTTTAATAGCACTTTATTATTTTCCAGTGCGGTATCAGAATGTTTTTTTAAACTATAGTATTTCTAGATCTAAGTAAAGCCTTTGATCTTATTAATCATAACTTACTCTTGCAAAAATTAGAAAGTTATGGCATTCGTGGTGTATCGCTGAAATGGTTCAGGAGTTATTTGTGTGACAGGAAACACTATGTACAGATAGGTGATATTAAATCTAGGCAAATAGAACTTAGGTGTGCCCCAAGGGTCTGTCCTAGGATCACTTCTTTATATAATTTACGTGAACAACTTTAGTAAAACAAATTCAATTCTTTTTGCTGATGATACATCTCTCCTTATCACTGCCGAAAAATCTGCAGATGCAGTCTTAAAGGCAAACGAGCAATTAGGCATTGCTCATAATAGGTTTACTGAGAACGACCTTATCCTAAATAGTAGTAAATCCATTTTTATTCGTTTTAATGTTAGCAAAATAATGCTGATCACAGGATTTTAATAAAGTCAAACGAAGGATCCGTTCGACAAGTTACGTTCTCAAAATTTTTAGGCTTACACATTCAAGAAAACTGTACTTGGACAGTACTGCCCTGCTTTGACAACAAGTCGTATCTGAGAAAATGTAGTTTTAGAGAAATCAACTGTTTTCTGAATTATGTTATGCCATCTACATTTCGCATTCATAATTTTCATTTTTGGTAAATAAATATGTGTTCCTTTTATCAGTGTAACTATATAACAAAACATTGTATACATACCTGGAGTTTAGTAGAAACTTGATTTTTGTTAGTTACATCTTTTTGCTTTATAAACGCAATATATGCATAAGTATATTATACTTCAGTTATCTAAGTCACTCATATTTGCTGAATCTGAAATAGGTAGCTCTTGCCAAAATCTTAGCTTGTTTTCTGGTAGAATATCTGCCAATTTTGATAACAACTTAGCTTTCCGATCTTTATCAACGCCAGGTGGATTCAATCGGATTGTGGGTTGAGGAACTCCTATTTTAAAAGGTTTTTCCAAAAGAAAATTTAATTCAGTTAGACTTCCACCAAATTCAGTTTTATATGACAAACAGTTAGAGCCCCTTTTAAACTGGACCTCCACAAAATCGCACAATAAGGTAAGTTTGTTCATCTTGTATCTCGAAGAATAATCAACAAAGTTTCGGAAATCATCAACATTCATTTCAATTACTTCTACTCGCAAATTGTTAGATTTCTTCACGCAATCTTTGAATCTGCAAAATCTAAGACCTTTCTCTTGTATATATATATGTACTGTACATATAAATGAAATTTGTAAAGAAATAGCTCCAATATGTTACTGTATTAGTCAACTACGTCAAATGATTAGTAAAGCAGTGTTAATTACTTTCAATTATTCATTCTTTAAATCGATTATAAGTTATGCCAAAATTGCCAGGGGTTCTTCACCTGATACGTTGAGGGTTTTCAAATAACAGAAGAGAGCAGTACGTTTGATAGCGGTACTAACCAGGCGAACCAGCTGTAAAGACATTTATAAACAATTTGGGATACTTACGCTACCTGTTTATTCCTTCTTAATCTATTGGTGTATGCCAGATCACAATTAAGTAATAAGACCGTTAATGCAAATCATATATATATAACACGAGAAATATTCATACCCTGGAAATTCCGCATCACAGAATAACATTATATGAACACAGTCCAAAATATCTAGAAATTAAAGTACATAATAAGCTACCTAATTAGTATAAATCTATTGATGAAAAAAATTTTAAAACACAAATAAAACATTTACTGAAAAGTAAAGCATATTATTCCGTTGACGAGTACAATTGTTAAAAAAGATACTGTATAGAGGCCCGGAAGTGGGGTGTTTAGCGATTTTGTAAGATTCGAAAATAACAAAAAATGTCTATATGTTATATTATTATGTTTTAACAAACCGGACTTCAGTCGCTAGATAGCATAGTGGGTAAGGCGACTAGCTATATTTTTTTTATTGTATCTGGTATCAAAGTTTTGCAAAGCTGTATACATGAACATAACGGTAGTTGTTCATGTTAGGTTGGTTTACCATTTTCGTGGCAAAAATTAAAAAAGTTTTTAAAAAAATTGAAAATGTGCATTATGTTCTCAAAGCCGCTTTATTCGATGTTATTTTAACAATTGTAGCTTTGTATTATCTTCAAATAGCAGAAACAAAATAATAAGCATTGGAGAATAACCAGCCCAAATTTCAAGAAGAACTATCAATTTGTTTATTTATAAATGACCTAAACGTAAAAACTAACGTATCTCAGCTCCAAATGCAAGTAGAGTATTAATTATTTCTTCAAAAGTTAGATTTTTTAATCTACTTTCATTACCCATTTACCGTTTTTGATTTCATAAAAAAACCAAAGTTATTTGAATTTGTTTATAACCAAAATTTCGAAAACTGCAATAAAACAGGTTTAAATTTTGAAAAAAATGCTTTTCTCTGTAATCTTAAAGTATTCATAGAATGCTACAATTTGGGCCATCATACACATTTCTTGGTCTTGATGGCATGATTTCACAAACTTTTAGCAAAAATTGTATATTTAAGCCGTCATTTTGATTTAAAATTTTAAGTGGTGATTATACTTTATAAGAGCTATATTTTTGCAAAATTTCATTGAATATTATCCATTATTTTTGAAAGAACATTGATTTGTTTAAAAACGCATAATCTTACAATGTTATTTTTTTTAAATAATAATAACAATTGGAATGAATTATAGTTTATGTACTTTCATTGCTAAGCTTAAAGCGAACATTTTCCTTGTTTTTATTGTTTTCCATAGAACTTATAGATTTCGAGATATTCAAAGAAAACCGTTGTAAAACACGGTCAAGAAAAGAACTGTTTAAAAAAACAATACGCCGATCTTGCAAAAACTGTAAAACTGAGCTGTGAACTTAATTTGACCCCCTTAACACGTTAAAATAGAAAACTGCCCTGAAACTGTCAATTCACATTAAATTCCTAATTTGACTCCATTATATGTAGAAAATAAAATCTCCTCGTTATTAAACGATGGAGAAAATAAAATTTATTATTTTTCTGGCAAACCCTTAATATATTGTATATAGTGTGCCACTACTTGGGTTATAAATTCCCATAGCAATTGTTTACATAATTATATAATTTCATGATCTCATAATTAATCATAGTTTTTATTTCTTTATTTTTGCGTAAATAAAACTTTGGAAATAATAAATCAACAGTGCTGAATTGATGCTCTTCGTGATTAATTAAACTGTAATGGAGTTTTTAGAACAGAGACTTTAAAGTTCATAAAATATCACAAAAGGTAACCGTCTAGCAATTTTTTAAAGTCCTAGGCCTTGTCGCAGCGCTATCTACAAAAATAGAATAATTTATGAGCAAATTAACTGATAGAGGCAAAAATTTGTTTAAAGTCACGAATAGGGGAGTTACTTTTAAGTTTAAGAAAAATGTATTTTTAATGCCCTCTGGGATAATTATATTCCAGAATATCAAATGAACTCTAATTACTTTTGAAACATGAAAAATGAGTTAGAGACCAGAGATTAAAATAGAGTTTTTTTTGACAAAGGATAATAAATTAATATCTAATTACTTTAATAATGATGATTGTTATGTTGATGCCAAAAAAAATATGAAAAATAGGGATGGATGATTGAAGAACCTCAATCTTCGTACCACAATATAAGGAAGGAAATAACAGATATCTAATTATTCCAGATTATTGGCAAGAAAATAATATTGTATAATGTATATTCCTTAATTCAAATTCAACATAATCTGTCGTGGCGAATGTCTCTTGAGCAAGTTGACTCTGTTAAAGACGAAATACTGTATTTACTTCTCGAGAAGGCAAGATAATATTATTGCCTGTGTACTTTTGTGTCAAAGCAAGACTGTCCCTGTGGACATATCGCAGAATTTGTTTAAGAACCGGGGGCATAGGTCCCCAACAAACATATTGGATATGCCTTACGGTCATAAGACCAATAGTAGCGTATGCCTCCATAGTTTGGTGGTCGAAAGGGCTACAACAAACGACTAAAGCCAAACTCTCTGGTCTACAGAGACAAGCATGCCGGGCAATAACTGGTGAAATAAGTACCACACCGTCAACTGCTCTGAAAATCCTCCTGGATCTAACCCCTCTCCACATCTATTTAGAGAGAGAGAGAGGCCAGGTGGGCAACATACAAGCTTCAACAGGCGGTAATTAAATTGCCGCAGGTTAGCATCATGGAACGCAACAGGCTGTCAGATGACATGGAGTGGCATCATCCTGGGATTGCCTTCAGATGCGATGCCGTGACCAACTATGAACTGCGTTTTAACGTCCTGTTTCCTGGAAGAGACAAATGGGATCGGCACAAAACCGACTTACAAAGTGCAGACATCTTTTGTTTACAGATGGCTCCAAAACCCCTGAAGGAGTTGGAGCTGGGGCATACAGTCGCAGCCTAAGAATTACTTCGAGCATGGGTAATAATGCGAGAAATTCATGCCATTGAACTGTGTACAAGGAGGTTTGAACAAATGCTTCCTAGACACAGACCAATAAGAATCTTTTCAGACAGCCAAGCAGCTCTCAAAGCTCTTGGCTCACATCGTTGCAATTCGAAATTGGTCTGGAACTTCCAAAAGGCTCTAACCCGATTGGGCAGATATAACAAATTAACTCTGGTCTGGATACCGGTCCACTCTGACATGGAGGAAATAGCCGATTCCTTAGCCAGGGAAGGTGCGGTATCAAAATTTGTCGGACCAGAACCAGTGCTTGGCATATAGGCAAGCACTGCGAAAATAACAATTTTGGCCTAAATCGAGAGGAAAATCCTCCAGTACTGGCAAGAACTACTAGGATTAGTTCATTCAAAGGAGTTTATTACATTCCCTCTGAAATCAAGAACTAAAAAACTATTAGAGTTAAACAGGTTGCACCCAAGAACTCTAGTGGGCCTATACACTTGGCATAGCAGACTAAACCACCACCTACACAGAATCGGAATAGTGGACAACGCTGAATGCCAACTGTGTTTAGAGGAGGGTGAAACGGCAGCACACGTTCTAAGGACAATCGGTGTCACCTTAAACTCACCACCCTTTGAGATGCTTCTTTTCTAACACGCCCCACTACAAATAATTAAATTCGGTAGTTTAGGTCAGAGTGGCGACTAACATTGTAGGATATACGACGGCCTGGAATTATGCAATGTGGATAAGTAAACATTTTTTATTTCATTTCATTTCTCTTTTCTTTCTATCTGAATGTGGGACGTATCGGATATTCAGTAGAATAAATAAAATCTGATTATGCTTGCAGTTATGCTTGCAGTATAAATGGCAATGCATATAAAATAACTGACGCTTTAAGTAAGTAATACAGGGTGATTCAGAAAATTAATGCAAATAGTCAATTAGATAACTTTCGAAAGCTGAATTACTCTAAGGATGCACTAGCAAACATCAGTAAAATTCACCAATATATAGTGATTACTTACACCATACCTATTATGGTGGCCCACCGAAAACGAAACTGGCGTGTTTTCTCTTTCTATGATCATTTTTTCGACAAACGCTCGGATCCGTCAATTTCATTATCAAGGGGGGTACTTTTATTGGGTATTGTTGATCTCGAAATTTAAATCCTTAAGCGGTGGTAGGACCCACCCCAAGGTCAAGTATTTAAAGCCCGTTAAATTGTGGTGTTCCATTTAAAAAACAAAAGTTATATCTGTATCTCGCAAACTGAGGCATACATAATTTTCTTCTTACCAGCAACGGATTCTACTCAAAAAAGTGTCTTAAGAATGTGTTACTCAATTTTCGATTCGACACTTGGTAATTGAGATATAGAGGTCATCCAAAAATGCTAATATTCAATCATTGAAAAAGTATTACTGGTTAATTTTTGAAACATAGCATAGTTATGTTTAAATTTAAGAATTGAAATGGCGGGTCCAATATGGCGGATGGAATTTTTTTCTAAAACAGGTGTTTTAAACGGACAAATTGAGCATCTAGGTGATGCTTTATATTAACGAAAAACAGCATTTTTTTGAAAAAAAAAAGTTAATTACTGGGCAATTACAACAACAAAATGGGAACATTTTGTTAAAAGAAAATGTGAAAACCCCACATTGTATCAGCCACAACTTCTTTATTTTCTATGATAAAGTAAGAAACAAAAAATCGTTTTAAAAATAGATTAATTTATTATCTTTAACTTTGTCCCATAAAATTTTTAATAAAAGTGTCACTTTCTAAGATATTCAACATTTAAACTAAATACTTCATCCTATAAGTGGTCGGATACCTTTTATGAACTTAAATATCTTCGAAACTGTCAATCCTACACAAATATATAACAAAATCAAATTCATTCTCAATTTATACGCTTAATTTTTCGGGTTCACTATTTTCTCGCTAAAACTAATATTTATTGAGATATTTGCAAAGAAACATGCTACGTTTTTTTTCTAAAATCCCTTTACAGTTTAAAATACCATATTTTTCTAAACCAAGCGCTGTAAACGAACGAAAAAATTTGAACGTCTAGATCATACTATATATTAACGAATAATAGTATATAGGAACATATTTTTTAATTACTGACTACTTACATTAACAAGATGGCGACGTCTTTTGTTTAAAAAAATGTGAAGAAGTACATTGTTTTTGTTATAACTTTTTCGTTTTTTATGTTATAGAAATAATCAAACAATCATTTGAAAGCCTGATTAATAGACTTTCAGTTTGATAATTGGCATTTTTAAGGTAAGTGCCATAATTTCTAAGATATTTAACATTTAAACTAAATACTTCTTATATATTTTCGGACGCCACCTTTTTACTTCCAGATTCCCAAAACTATTAGTTCTACAGAAATTAGAAAAAAAGGAAATTCATCCTCAATTTAGTAACTTTCTTGTTTGTCTCTTGCATGTTTTCGCTAATGTAATACCTTTCGAGTTATTTGACAAAAACCTGTTTGAAATACTTGTTTTTCTAGTTAAAATCCCTATTTTCAAGTCGTTATAACTTATATGAAAAATTGCATAGAACCTTTTCTTCCCAAAATTTGATTCCCTTTACCGCCGCCATGTTTAAAAATGGAGCTCTAAATAGATTTTTCTAGATTATCTCCTTTCCTGTTATTTCTGCTCTAAATTGGGCGTTACTAATATTGTAGGGAATAAAAGAGCTACTTTTATTTAAACAATCTTTCTTTATTGTTAATATTTTACGATTTACAGCAGCCAGAAAAGCGAATATTCTGCTTTAATGCAAGTTTTTGCAATTTTCTCTGCCCCTGTTGCTACTACGCAGTAATTAGTTATTATGAATATTGTGGATTATAAATGTTCCTATAACTATCTCGTAATTGAGGTCACGTGAAAAAATAACATTTTGCTATTTTTAAATGGTCAACTGTCATTAATTTAAAAGACTTTTTTTTAATATTCGATAATTTTTTTACATGATGAATAACTCCAATGTCTTGTCTTACCCGCATTAAAAAAATCAACGTGCTATCAATTATTATTACTAAGGTAATAATTTTTATATAATACAACTTTTCTGTCAAAATTTAGGAAAAAAATTAATATCTCAGGAAATATTAATTTTAGGTATAAGGAAACTTTAACGGAATGTCCTTTAAATTTTCTGTAGAATCTAGAAAAAAATTAAAATGGGAGCATTCTATTTAAAATAACAAATTTCGGATCAACTTTCAGTATAACCGGAAAAATGTTTTCGTTGAATAGATCCTACCCAGTTAGGACCATTGCCAAAAATGTTCAGATCAATATTATTTTTCTTACATATACTTCTAATAGATGGTCAAAATGAATCACCCTATATACACTGATATTCCATCGATCACCTATATCCATGTATTTATATGAAATATACGGTCTTAGCGCATAGTTTCTGTCGGAAAATCGAATAATAATAATAATAGAAATAGGCGTAATTATAAATTTGCTTCAAAAATTAAAAATTTTAAACTCTGGGCCGATTGTAAGTGAAGGTTTCTCAAAATTCGACTCTGTATCTAATTTTAAAGACTACCAATTAAATTTAATTCTCTGCATACGTTGGAATAACAATATAAATTATAAAAATAAATATTAAAAAAAAATTCACACTGACATTTCTTTGGAAAATTATTCAATACTTTTCAAATATAATAAAAAACGTTTACCATTCTGTATGCATTTTAAAAATGATATGTTTGTCGAAAACATTACATTTTCTTGCACTTGGCCAATAGGTATGACAAAATCACGGAATTATTAACCGCTTCATTTTAATGAAAAATCACAAGACTCCAAAACTAGCATGATATAATTAACCACAATTAATTTCATTATAAGTGATATTAATATTTTTGTCTTGTTTGTTTTTGATGAATTATTACGTATATTCAACTAAATACCTTCATTTCTGGATTCGAATCTTTTTTGAGGTAACCGGTTGCATTAACTTTTCGAATTGTCTTGTTTACTTAATGTATTTACATTGCCAGTTTTTATTGCAAACAACGTTAGGTTAATAATTTATGAAAATCTATTAGCGTCCAGAATCCGTAAATCAGATAAATGAATAGTGGAGACAGAAAGTTATAAATAAAATTGATATCATTCAAAATCTCTGAAATACAGAACCTTAAGCTAACAACTGGTCACATTCTAATAAAACTAATAAAAGTATGACGTCAGTCTCCACTCTGACCTAAAATACGGAATGTCGGAATGTATAATTTATTTGTAGTGGGGCGTGTTAGAAAAGGAGCATCTCAAAGAGTGGTGAGTTTAAGGTGAGCACCATTGTACCTGTCCTGCCGCAGAAAGAACCAGGTTCTCACTTTTTGGGCAACTGCTGCCAGCAGACCTGGACAACCTCTTACAAAATAAGGTAGTCGGCTTTATTAAAAAGCTGAACCTATTGGGTGAAATATAATTAGGAGTGCGCTACAATAGACCAGATGGTCATAATGGAGGGCCTGTTACTAGCCCACTCACATGTCAACCTAACCTGACCTGACCTTTCTGTTATTTTGTCACAGGCTCTTAACAGTGTGGAATGGGAAAAACAATGTCTTTATTATTCGCCGGCAGTATGAAGTCTTTAGAATCCGTCTGAAGAAGCATGATCAGCGAAATGTCAAGTCAAATTCAACGACCATGGCAAAACCCGGAAGAAACAACTTCAGATAATGGCTTGCATTCTAATAGTATGAAGAAAGCTCTGCCTTGGTGAAAGTACACAACACTAGCTCCGATAAATGTAAAGAGCTTCAGACAGGCCTGTGTTCTGTCACCAATCCTCTTTAACATCTCTAGTGGACACATGATGCGATGCTGAAGGATTGATGGGATGGAGTAGCTATAACCGGAACCAATATAATATTTGTAACTTGAAATTTGCAAATGGTACCACCTTGGTTGCAGCAAGCGAGAAAGAACTCATACGTCTTCTCGACAGGCTTATGGCAGTAAGCTCTGATTATGGTTTATGTGTAAATTACAACAAAACGAACATTATGATTGTAATCCGAGCAGGCCCGTTATGAGTGTGAGGTAGCAAACAAGCTGATATACCTTGGAGCCCTATACCATACTTGGTAAAAAGCCTAAAGCTCCTTTATATATTAATAGTTGTAAAGTCATTTGTACAGTGAAATGAGAACTGGGCCAGGTAAAGCTTCGCAACTTACCTTAACTTTATTAGAATATTTTCTTGAATATTTTTTAATTTGACTGTGGTTCTTAAGGTTGGATGAAATCCTGGCAAAAGAGGTATTTCTGAATTCATAACACTGAATCTATAGCAGTAATATTTCATGATTTACGCAGTCAAATTCCTTCGATAAATCACAAAATTCAGCTGTAGTAGCCTCAGCTTCATTTTTCTTATGATAGACCTCTTTTAATAAAGCAAAAATAGCATCGCTGATGCTGATGGTTTGAAACCCAAACTGGTTACTATTAAGTATTTTGTGTAAATTTAAGAAATTTAAGAAATCCAATATCCTCCTTTTAACGAACCTTTCGATTACACTGGTCTACAAAAAAAAAAGGTCTTGTCTGAAGGTTCTAATCTAACTTTTCTGAAGTATTTTGATGCGCTAAAGCCAATTTTGGACAAAAAAAATTTTTCTACCGTGCCAGTTTTCCTCTACCACCACAGTTTTCCTCTACCAGTTTTCCTCTACCACCCCTTTCATCCCCTAAACAGGCAAAAAAGGTCTTGTCCTAAGGTTCTCATCTGACGTTTCAGAAGTAATTTGACGCGCTGAAACAAATTTTGGATAAAAAAATTTTTAGGAGATAGAGGAAAACTGACCTGATAGAAAATTTTTTGTCCAAAATTGGCTTCAGCGCCTCAAAATTAGTCAAAATACTTCCGAAAAGTTAGATTAGAACCTTAGGACAAGACCTTTTTTTTTGTAGACCTGTGTTATTTTAAAGTGTGCACAGTTTGGACCATATTTCATGAAAAATTAATATTTAATCTATCTTCATTTTGTTAAATTTATTTGAGCTGCACATTTTCCAATTACGTCGGCACACTTACCTTGTTTGTTCTGAAAAGGCATTTTGTAAAAGCTCTTAATATCGCTGGTGCAATGTAACGTAGTTAGCTGGGAAATTTAAAGAGGATCAAAAGGCAATGACCATAAATTGATATTGTCATTTTTAAACGCCATATTGTAGAAAAATCTATGTGACATTAAAGTGGCTAGTAATAAAATTTAAATAGCAATGCAGGAAAATTGCTTTTTAATTCATCGTCTTTTATTTACTGTTTTGTGTTTGATGAATGTACACTTTGAAAATTAGCAGTAATTAAACAAGTACAGCCTAAAAATGAGGTAGTTTTTCAAGTTTTTAATATGAAATTATTTCGAAAATCATACTAAACATACTAAGTGAGAAAAAAATAAAACACCAATTATTCAATTTTAATAATTTTTTGGAAATATATTGGGATCAACAGACGCAAATGATTTAAAGTTCGAATGAAAATATTGGATGGTTAGCAAGTTTCAGTTAACAATGTGTTAAACCACTTCAATGCGCTACACATTAATTAAGTCATAAGTCGTAGGTCGCTGATCGGATGAAAGTATTGATGTGGTCTTGCGGTATCACATCTTGCTACCTGTACTTCACACAGAAGAGCTTCCAAAGATTATGGTAGATGGGGTTTTGTCAGTCTTCTACTCATAACATCAATACTTGCACAATTGACGAAGGGCACAAGATGAGGCAAGGGTGTATACTTTCTGAAAAACAGGGAAAACCTGTAAAAGTCAGGGAATTTGATTTTGGTCAGTGAAATCAGGAAAAGGTCTTGGTCCTTTACTACGCCTTCTCGGTCTATTTATAACGATAGAAGTGTGCTGGACCGAGTCACTGGAAGATTCCGAGATCCCGAAAAGATCCAGAAGATCCAGAGATCCCAAAAACATGACTCGGTCTTATAGACCAAGTCGGCCCACAGGGCAAATATAAGTACTCGGTCTTATGGACCGAGCTGGCCTCATAGACAATAAAAACCTCGGTCATATAGACCGAGCTGGCAGTCAACGTGTTAAAGCTACTTATATCCAAAGTTGTTCCCATCTTACGCCCCCGCTCGTCAAAAAATATCCATTGTTCCTGTCCCGCTCACCAATTTTCATTTTCGAGCAGAAAAAAATTCTGAAAGGTCCTGGAAAACCTGGAAAAGTCAGGGCATTTCAAAATTGTTTGATATACACCCTGTGAGGCTCTTCTCAAAGCAAGGTAACATTTTTGTAGCAGTTTATTTACATCTTCACGACATTCTGCGTTTACTGTCAAGAGTTAATTAAACTGTAGAAAATGTACAGCTGCAGTAGGCAATACTATGCCAGTCAAGGTTATTTATTTATTTAATACAGGCAGTCGAGCTTCTCAATGACAGGATGACACAAACTACAAAACAGAAAATATTACAAATTGCAGAATGCATGTTCCATAAAGTCTAAACTACAAAAAAGCTAATCTAATCTAGATGAAAATTTAATTTATCATCGGATCACTGCTGCACATAGAGTACATCTGAATATTACTTAGGTCCGAATTAAGTTTTGTTTGATCTTGTAATGCATTATTTTTTGTAAATGATAAATAAACATTTAGGAATGTGTTGGGGATAGTTAGAAGGTAAACATACTAACAGTCCCCGCCCCTAGCTGTCGCTTCAGGGGGGGAGGGGGGTGAAAAAGTCCCTCTTTTCGATTCTTCGCTTATAATTCGGAAATGAAGCGTCAGGCGAAAGTTTTTTTTATATATAAAATTAAATTATATTAAGTTTCCTACAAGAATGTTTTTATTCATTTTCTTCCTATGTGTTATAGTTTCCGAGGTATTTGCCAGCGAAAATCGATAATTAATAAATTAATTAATTATGTATCTGAAATATGTCTATCAAAACGGTTTACCGTGGTCTACTAATAAATCACAGTTACAACACAATCTCTATTTTACAACACTCGCCGTATTTACTAACGTAATATTTTGTCGAAATCTATACACATTTTCTTAAATATACAGTTTGACTCACTTAAAATGAAAACACCCTCATAACTTTTTTATTTTGTTTCCGATTTGAATAAAACTTTACCCAAGTATAGAACAAATTAAGATTTACTGATGACTAGAAAAACATTCGCCTGCTACAAATACAAAGCCACCTGCGGTACCAAAATATGCGGAAAAAAATAAAAAATTATATTAGGCATTTTCTGATAGCAGTGATATTTACCGCAATATTTTATTCGTAAAACCTGGCAGAGAAAAAGTTCAAACCGATGTCTATTGGTCCTAGAGAAAAAATTATTCTTACCTTTTTGAAAGCTGACAAAATTTCCTATATTTTTTACTTCAACAAAAAGTTTCTATCTTCAATCGTTCTCGAGTTATCCGCTTCTGTAAATCGCCGATTTCCGGAAAACGCTGTTTCGGATCACATTTTTCGTCATACTCTGCTCTTAACACCTCAAATCTTTTTTGTAACATAAAATACAACCAAATCAAGTGAAGAGGATTAAATTGGCTTAAAAATATATATATTCTACATACAATTAATGGCTGAAATGATGGATTTCAAGAATTTTTACTGTAATGTGGCTTGATTATTGCTACATTTTATTGCAGTCATTTGACACTTTTCTTTAAATCTATTTATTGTTGTAAGTTGTTGCATTTGGTATAGTAATAAGTAGCTACAAACCAAACAGTGGGAACACTATAAGAAAACAACACAGTATTATGATTTGAACTACTTTTATTTACATATAATCGGCTAATAGCTAATTATACATATATTAATTAATTAGCGCTTGAAGATAGAGAGAGACATTTTGTTGAAGTAAAAAATATAGGAAATTTTGTCAGCTTTCAAAAACGTAAGAATATTATTTTCTCTCGGAGTTATAAGCGAATAACCAAAAAAAGTCAAAATTTAGGGCCTTCCGGAAACGCTCCGCCGCAAGGCTGTCCTCTAGGATCGGGGAGTTTTAGGATGTTTACCTCCTAATTACCTCAAACCCATCCCTGAAATAAAAAATTCTGCCGCCCTCCATATTGAAAATTCGTTGAATGGACTATTATATACAACAAATTTCAAACAATTTTAAATTACTTTATAATTAAGATTATTGAAATCTCGAAACGTAAATAATATAGAATTATCACCTTCCATCTTATAACCTCAATGACATAATGTAATGACAAAAAGTTAATATTTTACCTACAAACTGTTTCAAGTAATCCTGAAAACCATCTCTAGGCAGGTTTAATTAAATTTTGATTTACTTTTAATTTTCTTCCTAGAGAAGTAGAATCAAGGGAATACAATACGTCAAGCATTAATTAAATTGTGAAAATGTTCTCTCGTTCTACTCCGTCTACGCCAACTATTTTACAACATAAAATTTTATCTTATCCTAATCAAGTATACCAAATTAATATTTTGTCTCCAAAAACAACAAAGAAGGTGGCAGATAATTAAACAATAAAGGTTAATTATGAGGTTCGTAGGCGAATAGAAAGAATACAACGAACATAAAACTGCAGATTATCCGGTATCCCTGTTTTTATTATACATATAAAATTCGATTAGAGTCCCTGTAATAAGATATACTTCCATCCTAAATCGTAATAAAATATGCAATAAACGCTGTCAGCATTGGAAGAAGATTTTATCTTTATCTTGGTAATAAAACATTTTATTCGTGATATGACATGTCTAATAAGATAGCATTAGTCTATATAGTCATATATACTGCATCACGTTTTTATATTATTTGTGAAATCTTTGATAATATTGTTTGCAACTAAAGGTATAAAATATTCGTCGAAAATTTTTATATAGGGTTGTGCAGAGAGAAAAATGGAAATTTATTTACTTAGGTACCATAAAAACTGTTATAAGAATGAACAGGTTTCGTAAATTATACAATACATAAAAAAATTATAAATTTGAGAAATTTTGAGAAATGTATCCACGAACCTAGCATTTCATTAACACTCTATATATTACAACCTTTATTGATATAATCTCAATATATAAATGGCTTATTTCAAGTGGTTCGCTTGATGTAAACACCATATACATTATAAATATCCATCTACTTGGCAAATATACATACGGAAGCTACGGTATATACAAAAGACCCTCATTTAGTCTTTGCTTTAATCCCTCCTTCACTACCTTCATCATATTATGACTTATCGTCCTCCATGTATTACATCAGTGGATATAGCATACCTTGTTCCAACTGACGGAGAATGCAATTTCCTTAGAGTATAATCCTCCTATTTCCACCCTACTTATTCGGACATTAAGTGTCGGTTAATTGCAAAAATTTTCCAAGTTTGCATGTTGCAAAATATTTTAATTAAGACATTAAATATACTGTTATGACGCTAATAACTCAAAAAAATTGCATAAGTATTTTAACTTTTTTTAATAGTAATGATTGAACTGTGCCCCGGTACTAAATGTATTTACTTATTTATTCGTTCAACAGCCAATAAAATGCAAGCAAATGCAAAAATAATACAAATATATACAGGGTGATTAGTAATTCGGGGCAGTATTTCAGGGACCGATAATAGGCAAAAAGTGAAGTGTGATTTGTTGGCGAAGTTCTCCCAATGATTTTGGGGTTGCTGATTACGAATTTTTATCGGGTTTTTATTATATGTTGAGATGTAGCAAATTGTTACAGGGCCTGGCTCCACTTATAAAAGGGGGCCCCAAAGGCTGCTAAACCTCGAACGCAGGGTAGGGTAGTCACCCTGTGCCCTGAACAAAATTTTAATATTTTACGTGCAGTACCCCCTCTGCAATACGCTAGAGAGGAGGGAGTCTCACACGGCCGACTAGTCAGGTCTTTGGGGGTGGCTTCGATAATTGGGGTGGTGTAAGGTAGTCAGATATAAAAGACAGCGTCGTTCTAATTAAACATTTAATAAAATATCAGGGTACGTAGTACAAAATATTTCACAATTAGGTACCACCGATAACTCAGTACGCAGTACAAGTATCACAATATACCCTCATAAGTGAACTAATAAGTGGGGCCCACACGCTTAACCTAATATACACAAAATATCTTACAAAATAATAAATCTTTGATAAATGTACAAAAGGTCATATGCTAGAAGCGTGACAAAAAGAAACTACCAAGGTACGGTAAAACATAAAATTGCTTAAAATTATTGACATCTATTTGTAAAATAAGGCAAAACTATTCAGTTAGTGAAGTAACGATATACAAAATATACCAAATATTACTGAAATCTAAAATGTTACTGAGATTTACGTTACTAGCAAAATATTGCCAATATTCCTTGAAAATTTATTTTACTGTCCCGTGGACGTTGAGTTGATGTACCGGATCACTCGTTAAGAGAATATGATTCCGCTTACCTTTGGTAGTGTCTGAATACCTTTTCCCGTCCTACCAGGGTAGCGTAATTCAGGTGATAACAGCGGCAGGTGGTAGACCATCTACGTGGAGTCTAAGGTAACGTGCCGAGATCCCCAGTACCATACATACACAAGATGTCAGTCAATAATCCACCATCTAGACACCAAAATCTGGACTAGAAGTTGAAATCAGAGTCAGGCTGGAAGTCCCTCGTAAAGTGTAGAATGTGACATAAAAGCTCAAGTAGAATACGAGTAACTGATCCAAGTAAAATCATAAGGTATCAATCCAAATAGCCATAAACTAACAAATAGATCCCAATACTTGTAACATACTCAACAAGGAAACAACTAACGAACAAACAAACAAACAAACAAACAAACAAACAAACAGCCCTGCAATAAAATAAATAACCTAAATTACAAATCTATTTCAACTTTAAGTGGGTTTTCAGAGACGTATCTGAGATGTGATGTGGGCTGAAAGAGGTCCTTTGCCGTCAAAATGGCACTCTAAAATCTTGCATTCAGACGACGCCACGTGCTTTGAAAATTGACTTTATCGGGAAATCCGTAGCTGCATTTCCCCAAAACGATACTCAAAACCAAATGAAAATACAACTAATCTTGTCGTGATGAATACTAAATCCCATAAATGGAGCAAAACTTACAATATTGCTAAAACTCTTATTCAGACGACTCAATCTTCAAGCAGCAAAAGGAAAAATGACCAAGAAAATGTCCTCTATCAAAATGTCAAGTTCTTGTCTTCCGTCTCAGTACGTCCAGAATTTCCACTACACGGCGTACCCCACAACTAGAATAGATTTTCCTAACTTCGTTTATATCCACAAATTTTATCATAATATACTCTGAAAGCCGTCCCTTCATAAATCTACCCACCAAAAGAAGGTTTAATCAACAATACTGGCCATTGTAGAAGTTTTAAAAGGGCGTTTTTGCAATGCACTCTCTCAATGAATATCTGAACGCACTCACCCATACTACCTGTATCAAAGTATATTTAATGACCGACGTGAACCATCATTGCTATTATGCAAACAGTTATACTCTATTAATATCTATTGGCGAGAGACGGTATCAATAGGCTCAAATGCACCATAAAATTTGGGAAAATAACGAAAATTAGTACATAAATTTCTGGCCATTATTAAATGTGAAATTTGACCGTAACAAAATTAATAAAACAATAATTAATATTTTCCAATTTTATTTACTATATAGAGAGTTTTAACCCAAATTTAATACAATTATTCATCTTCATCAATATTTGAGGAATTTGCATCTTTACACATATTTACACTAATACATACATGCATAGGGTGTCCAACGACTTAAGAAATGTACGTGAATATCAAAAAAGAACAAAAATCATGATTATTTCTTCATATATAGAAATATTGTGAGGTTTTACCGCCAAATGAGCAGTTGAAGGTCTCTTAATCAGTTGTTTTATTTCATGTATCTCATATTTAGTGTAACAATACATATGAAACACAAGATTGTAACGCAAAGCTTTAGACGCTGCGCCACCACCTATTGCTAGAAAAATTGATTGCCTGTGATATATGTCTTTCGACATTCATACATATTTCACTTCTATGAAATATATATTAGTAAACTTCATAAACAAAAAAAAATTTTATTATGGAAATAATATCTCGTAAGATTTCCATTTTAGTACAAGCGACAAAAATTAAGAGAATTTTTTTTTTAATTAAATAATTAATAACACTAACTTACTTTCTAAATTTCAATACAATCGGACTTTTCTTTCTTAAATTATCGTTCTTACAAGAAACGTGACGGACGGACGGACATTTTGAAAGTTGTTCAGAATTCGTTCACTAACACAATAATACGAAATTTTTTTTCTCTACGAGCGATATTTATGATTTTAGAAATGTGCTGATTAAATACAATATACTCTTCGTTTTTGCGAAGAGTATAATAACCGGTTAACCGGTATTTACCGGTAATTTTTAGAATGAATGATTAGGGTGGCGAAAATGGCAATTGTCTTTTTCCATGTACAAAATGATCTAAATTTAATAAAAAACATTTTTATATACGTATAATTAATATAATATAATAAAACAAAAGGTTTTTTATCAAAAGGAAAAAATATAAATGAAATAAATTTAAATAAATAATTATTCGATAAATAACAAAAATAACAACTTAAATAACAAAAATTAAAAGCATAAACTCAAATAGGGCATTTACTGAATACCTAATTTAAAATTACAATATTTTTTTAAAATAACCCGTTAAAAGGGTCAGTTTTTCAAAGCTATATCTGTTAGTCGTCTGATATTTGTGCATAGAATACCACCAGCTGAAGATGCCCTTCCTCAATCGATATTGATAAGTTAATAAGAATTGGTAATAACATACTTCTAAATGTATTCCAGGAATATTTGCGGCAGTGAAATGGGATTTACTTTTTGAAATATTATTTATTTATTGTTAAAAGAGCTCAGTGTTGGGACAGTCACTCAGTATTTAGTGAATACTAGTCACTGACATAAATAGAAACGTTGAATACGTGACATATCGTAAACTCAGAATTTACCGAAATAACCGGTAATTATCGTCATGTGTTTTTGGTCCCGTTAACCGGTTAACCGGCTAACCGGGATTGCAATCCCTAGTGAAAACCCTTTTCAATTTTTACTTTTTTTGTCAAAAATTCAATTTGGAGGTTCGCGCCTTTTGCATTTTTCTCGATTCAGTACTTTGTATTTTGCTGTCAGTTTCATAACTCAAGTACTCTTTTGTAAATGTAAGTTAAGTCGTGAAGTGATATAAAATTCAATTGAAACTTCGGCGTAGTTCCGAATTCTTTGCCAACGATGTTGAAAAATTTTGACTAAATCCAATTTGCGATTTCTGAGTTCATATTGGGTCCATATAACCCAACTTACCTTAGTCCAAAAATTCATCCCTGAGGAAGTACATACTCTTAAAGTGAGACAGAAAAAAAATTTTTTCCAATAACTTTCGTCGCATGGAAGATAAAATTTTCAAATTTTGATGGGAGCTGTATCTCAACAAGTACTCTATGTAAACTTGATAACAACCAAATATCTTTTGTTTCTCAATTTTTTTCTCATAATAATTTATACTTGACTGGCTGTAATGTTTTAATCATCCTGTAAAATTATGGAATACTTGAACATTTTTACACAGCATTGAAAGGGCTGCAAAAAGGTACTCTTAAAAATTTAACGTCAAAAAATAGCAAGTATAAGATCAATTTCGGTAATCTACCAGCAACGAGTTGGGTTGTAATTTTGTGTTAGAAGGTTATCGGCAATGCATCAGGGTTTTCAAAGAGTACTATTTCGAAAATTATAAATAAACAACAACTGTACTCATTACATTTCAAAAAGTCCTTTATTAGACCGAGATTTTCCACATCTAATGGAGTTTTCACAGTGATTACGAAATAAAAAACTAAGATCTCTTTTCTCCAATATTATTCACCGATGAAGCAGCATTCACGAGATACGGAATATTTAATCTACATAATGCTCACCATGATCATCTCTTGTTGAAAATCCTCATGTCATAAACGAAACAACAACAGAAATTCTCAATAAATGTGTGAATAGGTATAGTTAACAATCAACTCATAGGTAAGTACAGTTAAATTACCAAACTGTCTAAATGGACAAGAGTACTTACACTTTTTGCAAAATGGTTTAATACCTCTGCTCGATTATGTACAGTTGATTTAAAAAAAACTGGTACAACTCTTGTAATCGAAAATCTTAATAGTTTAGTTGTGTGCATATGTCTGTAAATAGGGCTGGCCAGGCATGTCGAGAGGGGGGTGGAGAAGAGGTGATTTTCTTTTTTATTTTATTCAAATGGAATTTTAAAAAATAATTAGAAAATAACTTTTTCAAAACATTTTCAGGCCTGCCATATTATTGTTTAAAAAAATAATATTTGTTACGGATAATTCTACTAATGGTTGTAATTAAAATACTAACTGAATAATGATAATTCTATTTTTAAAATAAGAACACAAAAATACCACTTGAGATTTAAAAAAATGTAGACAATGCAAACTGAACATAAAAATACAATAAAAAAAAATAAAATAAATGAACTTCAACTACGTAATACAGAATTAACTAATATTTTGTCATTGCTCCATTAGCGTCTAAAACTGCCTGAAGTCTTGCAGGCATGGACAAAATCAGATTTCTTGCATGGTCAACTTCTTGCGACAAGTTCTCCCAAGTGTCTTCAATTATCCCTTACAATTCTTGGGCATTATTTGGATGGTTATTTAATTTTCTTATATGTTTCACCATTAGTCCCCAAACATTTTCAATTGGATTTAAATCCGGACTTTTAGATGGCCACGGTAACAACTCTATGTTTTTATTAAGAAACCATTGCCTGACACGATGGGCCGGATGTATGGAGCAGTTGTCTTGTTGGAAAATAAAATTATTTCCCGGAAACACCTTTATTACTAACGGCAACATAATATTGTCTAATATTTCAATATATTTAATGGAATTGAGATGACCACCACTGTTCCAACACACACCTGACCCATTTAGGCTCATCCAAGCCCAGACATTGACTGAAAACCTTCCTGATATTTGTGGATCGAAAGTATATTTTACTTCGTATCTGGTGGAAGGAGGCCTATATACGCGAACACGTCCATCGTTACAGGATTTAAAAACCTTTTCGTCAGAAAAGACAACTTGACCCCAGAAGTTTTCATCATTGATTATATAGTTGAGTGCAAAAATAATCCTACCCTGCTTCTTTTCTTCTGAAAGTTTGTATTTTTTAGCCGCTGAACAACTCTTCAAGTCGCTTTGTAGTTTTATTCTTCTGCAAGCAGTAGACACAGAAGCAGGAAAATTTGTCTCTGAAATTGCATTTACTGCAGTCTGAAAAGGGTTTTCTCTTAGGTAATTTATAAGATTTTCATCTTCTTGATTATTGCTCTTTCTGGGCCTACCGGAACCAACTTTACGGGATACCGTTTGGTTGGTTTCCCATTGTTTTTTAACACTCATTATCGAGGTTTTACTCACATTGTATTCAGTCCTATGGACCAACTATCTTCAATTTTAGAAACAATTCGAAATTTTTGAATATCTGTTAGATGTAGAACCATTTTTAATAATGACGCCACTGATTAACGTCAAGGTGACATATGTAAGATTATTAATATCAATCAAAGCACGAATGATTTACATAGCTGAAAGAAAGTGTACCAGTTTTTTTTAAATCAACTGTACTAGAGATGGGACAAGTCTTATAACGTATTTTTGCTAAAATCTAGTTGTGTACATCTAACTTTAATTTTTGTGACATTGTCAGTTATTTGTCAAAATTCATTGCAAGTATGCAAATAGAGACAGATTTACCTTAGAGAAAAAATAGTTGTCTTATTTTTTTTTGCTCAAGACAGTACCTTCATGCACGACGGTTGTCCCACTCATTTTAACATTATTGTGTGACAGAGTTTATGGAAACCATTGGATTGGCAGAGTCGGGCCCACTGCGAGGTCAGCCAGGTCGCCAGATCGCGAGATTTGAACCCTTGCGATTTTTGTATTTGGGGTTATTTAAAAACCACTGTATACTCTGTTCCAACTGACACTAGGGGGCAACTTTGGCAACGTGTACAGAACGCGTGCGATGAATTTAGAGGAATTTTGCATATTTTCCAACGAATTCGCTCGTCATTGATGAAGAGAATTAATTTGTGTACCTACTGAAACAGATGCACGTCATGTGGAGCATTTTTTAAGAATGTAATTTTTTTAAAGTAAACTGTGCTTTTCCATTATTATAAGATTTTATTCTAGAATTGTAAATAAATGTTAAGTACCAATAGTGGAAAAAAAGATAATTTCTTGTGTTTTGAGTGATGTTGCAAAAATTTTTAAGAGTACCTTTTTTGCAGCCCTTTTAATGCTGCGTAAAAATGTTCAAGTATTCCGTAATTTTACAGGGTGATTAAAAAATTACAGCCAGTCAAATAATTATTATGAAAAAAAAATGAGAAACAAAAGAGGTTGTTATCAAGTTTACATAGAATACTTGTTGAGATACAGGTCCCATCAAAATTTGAAAATTTTATCTTCCACACAACGGAAGTTATTGGAAAAAAAATTTTTTTCTGTCTCACTCTAAGAGAATGTACTTCCTCGTGCATTTTTGAACTAAGGTAAGTTGGGTTATATGGGCCCAATATGAATTCGGGAATCACAGGTTCCCGTCCGGGAACTCAATTCTGGGACACCCTGTATAAACAAAGTCTTAGTCTTATACTACATAACTTAATCCTTACCCTAAACATAAAATATACTTAAATATTACAGGTTTAAAAAAACAATGACAACAACTGCTGAAAAGGATTCTATAAAACCAAAAATGTTGCATATTATACTGGTGAGCTTTTCGCCAACCAAACTGGTATCATCGGGATATAATTAAAATTAAAAATTTAGTAATTACACCAAACAAATTACTTATTGTCAAGAAAACAGCGAAGAATATCCTGTGAATGTTCAATAAACATAAACACACCACATATTTGGAAAAGCGCAGACATACATCCATACCCACTGGTGTTTTCAGTACTGGGGCTGGGACTCGAACCCAAGACGCGATAGATAGTCGGTCAGCATATTCGCCACTCAATACGCCTTAACCGATTGAGCTACTGTGCCGTAATTGTATAAAAACTTCAATAGGCTGACCGAATATTTTTACTCTAATTAGCTTTTTACGTCGCTCTAATGAAGTGGTAGATGTCGAGACTTGAAAGTTTGCAAAAAATATTTCATTATCATTATGCTTCAGTTCCTGAGAGTGATAAAATATGCAAAGCCCAGGAACATTGGGGCCATTTCGCAACAACTTCTTTCCTCGGAAAACTGATTATAACGAGTTTTATTTTAATAAGAATTTTATTCTCGAATCATGAGACTTAATTTTAAAGAACAATCTTCGAAACATTCAATTGCACAATATTAAAATTAATTTTAAGTTTCCTTGAAAGAAACCGTAATATCTTCGTTAACGAAAAACTCAATTACTTTCATTCCTAGAATATAATAGCACGAGAGCCCACCTACAAAAATGGAACACATAAGCTGGAGAGTCAAATTGGTGGGAATGCTTATCAAGTCATTCTCGGAACGTGTGTTGTCGGTCATGGCAATCCGGGTGGCAGCGGCGCAGGAGCAGCCATTTTTGTTATATGGCTCAATGAATGTGACGCTTTCCCTTTCCTATCAAAAAAAGTTTCAGACAAAAATTCTTCAGTTTTGTGGGTTCTAGATAATAGCACTATGGGGTTTTACTTTTAATGGGGTTTTTATGAGGTAATATGTTATTTTATCTAATGAACCTCTCTCTTTTATAGTAGTCTACGCCAAAAATATCAATCTTTTGTTCTTTGCAATTTTTTACTCCGAGGCCATTTGCGCCAGAAATTTTTCAACTTTCAATAATTTTTTACGGCGAGAGTATGCGCTCTAGAGAAAATTGTAAAAGAATAATGTTGTTTCTTTTTTTAAGTAGAATATAGATGTAGTTTTTCCAATTTTGCCAAAAAAAATTTTTTTCAAAACAAAAATCTGAAAAAATGTATATTCTACATAAAAAAGGAAATAGCTCTGTCAAGCTAGAGGGAAATGCCGAGATCACAATTTTTGACTATTTATTATTACCAAAAATCGCCGAACGTAGGAGGTGGGGGAGGGATGCAGGGGGGCACGAAGAAAGTCCCGGTTTTTGGTTTTTCGCTCATATCTCGAAAACGGTTAGCCCTAATCAAAAAGTGGCTATATGCCAAATTAAAGCTAACTAAATTTTCTAAAAAAATGTTCCTATTAATTTTTTTCGTATCTGTTCTGGTTCAGTAATGAATTGTATGTCTTTTGACTGTATTCTAACTTTGTTATAAATTTATTATAAATTGAAAAAAAAAATTAATGATCATCGTAAAAAAAAATCTTGTACAGATATCAGTTTCACAGCAGACTGCACTCAAATGTCGAATAAAAAATGTCTTTGCGTCTGTAAGTGTGTGTGCGTGCGTGTATATGTATGTGTGCGTGTATACCGTTTCTTGTAAACACGATAACTTCTGTTAGACTTAAAATATTTAATTACAATTTGGAACATATGTAAAACAGCATATTGTAATAATTCCTATTGAAATTGAGCCATATCTGTAATACATGGTGATAACCAGAGGCCTACAAACTCTCACTTTATAATAATCTTATTAAAAATATCATGTTCCATGTTTTAGTATAAAAGTCTGTAAAAGTCATGTAAATAATATAATTATATGCAGGCTTCATTGTGATACTAAATAATAGTATCAAAATGAAGCCTGCATCATCTCGAATCAGATTTCACCATAAAATAGCCTATCAATATACCCAATGGAAAGTTAGAAGGAAAACTTCCTGGAAACTTTCCGTTCAAACTCCGAAAGTTTCCAGGAAGTTTTCCTTTTGCTGAAATTAAATTCTTTTTTCAAAATTTCAGTATTTTAGAATTTACTCCTGACCTAATAACGTTCGAAGGCTAATTTTATAGGTTTTTTTAATACCTATAACTATCCCATTTGAACTTTCCTTCTATTATTTAATTTTGTGTGTGGGTGGCCGATCTGTGTGAAGTGAAGTGAAGTGTCGCTCCAGTAAATATCCAAAATAAACGGTAAAAACGCTATCAAATTTGTCTAAAATTAACTGGAGCGTACCTAAACATATCCCACAAAAACTGAATAGTGAATGAATGATTAATAACAATAAATAAACAATAAACATTCAAAATTTTGTCAAGCATAGTTGAAGATATAAAATAGTGTATTTTAAAAGTTGTGCTAGCCTACAAAGTGGTGGACAGGGTCAGTTAACACGTGTAGAAGACCTGGGGAGCCAGCCTAAGAAACAAGTAATAGGTATAGTAACATCTGTTAACTATAAGTCAAACCCAAACTAAATGACAAATATACTTCTTAACTATTTTCAACGCAAGTGCAAGTGCAATAAACCACTAGTACACAATATATATTATAACTCATCTACTGTCACACAACTCAACCCTCTTAAACCACTTATACAAGTAGAATAAATAAATTACGGTGAAATGAATGATGCTAAAAATTTATCTACCGATGAATTATATAGAAAGTTGGAATTATTGATAAATAACAACACTGAGCAGCTCAAAAGAGAAATATGTGCAGTATATGAAAGCAAATACAGGGAGCTTGAAAATAGAGTAATTTCGACCGAGAGACGTATTAGAAGAAATAACATCGTAATATTTGGACTCTCACTAGGTGATCAAGATATTATCACATACGTAATAAACTTTCTGAACGATACTTTAAATTTAAACCTGTACGAATCTGACATAAATAACATATACAGAATAGGCAAAAAAGGTACAATTGTTGTTGAGTTTATATCCTACATAAAAAAACGCTCAATATTTACCAATATATGTAACCTTAAAGGCACAAACGTGTCTATTGCTGATGATCTCTGCCCGGAAGATCAAGAAGATAGAAAATTTTTGTATAAACAACTAAAGGAGGTCAGACAGAAAAATCAGGACGCGTTTATAAAAAATAATAAGTTATTTATTAATGGTAAATCTTTCACGATCCAACAATTGAAAAATCCAACTGAGAAAAATCTGGAGAGCAGCAATTTGAACGTTGAAAACGATAACATTCCTAAATCAAGTCCATCCACCCAAATTGAATTAAAAAATCCTACAAACGAGGCCAGTTGCAGCTCAACAAACCAAACAGCGAACACAAAAACAGAAAAACAGAATATACTGCCAACAAGCACGCCAAACAGCAGGAACGACAGCAGAAGATCCATTATAACTACAAAAGATAAGAAGATTCTAGGTGAACGTACCTTACGTAAGAATGGGAGAAAATGATAGTTAACATATGCACATAACACATTAAATACGCTCCCTTAATGCTGACACTATTATTTTCTTTTGTTTTTTTCACATTGTAGGTAATTGTTAGTATTAATTACATTATCAGAAGTATCACATTACATTATTAATAGTTAAACATTATTAGTATATATTATAATATTATTAGAATTATACAACCTTCATACATTCTGACAAAATGGATCCATATATCAGAGATTACGAACTAGAGACGGTAAAAACAGAAATTTTGTCTAATATCTTGGAATGTAATGAGGTATTAAATGTCAACTTAAGAAATGAAAATTTTAAAATAGTACACAATAACATTCGAAGCGTAAATAAAAATCTGGACGAATTTAAATGCTACTTACATCAATTCACTTTTGATTTTGAATGTATTGTTTTAACGGAGACTTGGCAAATACAAGATATAGATTTATATAAGTTACAGGGTTATAACTTAATTTACAACTGTGGTAATTATAATAAAAATGATGGAGTAATAATTTATATAAAAAATAATATTCTCTATACTTCTGACATTGTAACAACAAATAATTTTAAGTTTACAAAAATAGCATTGAATTACAAAAACAAAAAATACATCATAACGGCAGTATATAGGTCACCTTCCAGTTGTCCCTACCAATTTATTGGGGAATTAAAAACATACTTAGAGACAAACCATGAAAATGCTGATTACACCTTATTCCTTGGAGACATAAACATAAACATAATTAGTAACAATGATGAAACAATTAAAGATGAGGCCATATCATACTTAAATTTACTATATGAATTTGGCTTTGTTTCAATTATTAATGAACATACGCGAATTACCGAATCATCAAAATCATGCATAGATCATATGTTTATTAAAACCAGGTTGGGCATAGAATATATTTTACCATTAATAATAGAGACAAATGTTACTGATCACTTCATGACATTAGCACAAATAATATCTAAAAATAAAGCAGTAAATAATACAGAAAAATACAATATAGTTAAGTACATTAATCACAAAAAACTTATAGAAAACCTTAGTACAGAAACATGGGAATCAATCCTGCTTAATGAAGACCTCGAATCGGCAACAAATATATTTGTGGAAATAGTAAAGAATAATGTTACAAAATGTACAGTATATAAAAAAATAAAAAATAAGAAAAGAAAGTCATGGATAACAAATGGATTACTTAAATCCATTGACACAAGAGATAAAATGTATAAACAGACACTCAAAGACCCTAACAATATCCAATTAAAAGCCAACTACAAAATATATAGAAATAAAGTAAATAGCCTAATAAAAATGACAAAAGTAAACTATTATAAAAATAAAATAAATCAGAACAAACAATGCACAAAGAATCTATGGAAAAATGTAAAAGAAATTTGTAATCAACAAACTAAAACAAACCACAATGAAAATAATATAAAAAGTATTTTTACTGATAGCGGAGAAAAAATTGAGGATCCTAAGATAATGTCAAATGCATTTAATGATAGCTTTCTAACGACAGGAAAGAAATTGGCAAATAAAATAAAAAGAGACCCTAATTTTAAACCGGAAAAAACTCAACATTTAAATTCTTTCTTTTTAGGCAACACTAACCCCACAGAAGTGGAAAATATTATTAAAACACTAAAAAACAAAAAAGCTGTAGGCGTGGATGAATTGAAGGCAGAAACTCTGAAAGTGGTTGCACATCTCTTCCATTAGCTCACATTATAAATAAGTGTATAGATGCTGGACACTACCCTTCTGCTTTCAAGTCTTCTATAGTCCTCCCTATTTATAAAACCGGTGATAGAACAAACATAAATAATTATAGACCAATATCTCTAATCACAAATTTTGCGAAAGTGTTTGAAAAAGTACTAAAACAGAGATTAAACAGCTACATGAAGAAATACAACATAATTTCAAAAATGCAGTATGGCTTCCAAGAGGGAAAGTCCACTCAGGATGCTATCTTGCAACTTACAACCAAAATGTACTCAGCCTTAAATGAAAGTTGCCCATCACTATGTGTTTTTATAGATCTTTCAAAGGCCTTTGACACTGTGAGTCATCCGCTACTTGTGGAATCGCTAGAAGACATCGGCATCAGAAATAATGCTTTAAAACTTTTTAAAAGCTATATTACTAACAGAAAACAATGCGTCAAGTTGATAGACACTTTCAGTGATTACAAAACAACTGAATATGGCGTTCCACAAGGAACTGTACTAGGCCCTGTACTTTTCAACATATATTTAAATGGGCTATTTTCAATAAAAAGCAAAGGGACTATCATCACATACGCCGACGATACGGCAATATTCTACTCATGTAAGTCTTGGGAATCTCTGAAACAAAAAGCAGAAACAGATATAAAAAAGATAAAATTATGGTTTGACCACAAATTACTTACAATAAACTTTAGTAAAACTTACTATCTACCTATTGCAAACTCTCGACCCTCATTACTAAAAATAAATGATGAATTTGAAATCGAACAAAAAAACAACATAAAATATCTTGGAGTGTTCATAGACAACCACTTGAGGTGGGACAAGCATATCGATTTTATTATAAAAAAAATCCAAATGTTCATACCAAAATTTAAAATACTTAAAGATATCTTAGATCTAAAAGAATTAAAAATACTCTATTACTCTTTAGTAGAGTCTCATATCAACTACGGTATTTTAGGATGGGGTGGCGTAACAAAATCTATAGTCAAAAGAGTTGAAATTGTGCAAAAGACCATACTAAAGATAATGTACAAAAAACCAGCTACTTATCCTTCAGATCAATTGTATAAAGAGGCAACATTAATGGATTCTAGACAACTGTTCTTTATGCAATGTAATATACATCAGCACAAAAATAAACAAAACCTGACACAACCCGACCACCATTACAACACAAGACATAATAATTTCGTTGTCCCATATATGAGAAGAACTATTGGACAAAAAAGTTATACTTACCTTGGCCCTAAACTATACAACACTCTACCTGTACTACTAAAATCCTTAACATCGCAAAATTCGTTTAAAAATCAACTCAAACAATACATCCTATCTCTCAACAGACAATCAATACATAATATTATTGAATCAAATTTGTGAAATTAAGAATAATTATGCTACACAATTAATTTCACTAAAATATAACGGTTCTTATGGCTCTGATGTATGGATTATTATTAAGTGAAGTGGTTAGTACTTGATTATATGTTACTAGTAACCTCAATTTACAGCCCTTCAAAAATAATCTCTTATATTTCTTATATTTTTATTATTTTCTGTTAAACGCATCCTATTTTACTACAAATATAGAATTTAAGTTTTATTGTAATTTTCCAGGTATTTAGTATACAAACAAATTATTATTATTATTATTTTACTAAAGTTCTAATCTCACATGCAGGGTTATTACCTAAGTGAGTAACTTTCCATGTTTGTTTACCATTGTGTATTTAAGTAAAATGTATTATTTTTCTGTGAAAGTAATTTATGTAAATACTATGGTCTAATAAACATATTATTATTATTATTATTATTATTATTTAAAAGCGAAAAACCGATTTTTTATCTATATGGGCCTGTTTTGCATGTCCAAACCATCAACTTAAAACAGTAAAATCATGGTTATGTATTTTCACCACATTTAATCCAAATTAATTGGGGTTCTTCATATAACATTTTTCAAGAAACCCTTTCGTTGTCAATTTACAGCCCCTTTAAAGGGGTACGTTAAAAACAGTTTTCATTTTTTTACTCAAAAAATAAAATTCCAAAAAACAAAATATTTAGCACACTTATTGAAAGGCATCCTGTGAAATTTTTCATCCCGTTGAGTGATTCACCAAGGGGTATATTTTTAAAAATATTTTTAAAATCCATTCATTTTACATTTCAGAATACAATATTTTTTGATTCCCTTGTTAATTCTAAAAATTTTTCTTCTCTTTAAAAAATGCCTTGTTACCAACCGCTTTCGTGATAAAAAATAAAATTAAGTTCATTTCAATCATTACTAATGTTTAAAAACTTTTAGCTATAATCAAGGGGATGAAAAAAATTCACAAGATGCTTTTCAATAAGTGTGGTAGATATGCCAAATATTTTGTTTCTTGGCATTTTATTCTTTGAGTAAAAAAACGAAAACTGTTTTTAACGTACCGCTTTAAAGGGGCTTTAACTTGACAACACGGGGGTATTTTAAAAAATGTTATATGAAGAACCCCAATTAATTTCGGATGAGGAATCTACAGTTATTTTTTTTTACTTTGTTTCCGGACACCCTGTATAGAGGATGAATGGCTATTTTCTTGTTTTTTTCATATTAAGTGTTTGAAAGAAATGGATAAGATGTCTCGTCAGGTAGATTTCTTGTTATTCTAGCATGATAAGACTTGGATCAACAATATATGAAATGGGATGTTTTGTTCAAAGTTATCTGCTGATTACCCAAAATAAGATTCTCAGTATTTAAAAAATTGAAACCGTTTCATTAGCTTCATTTTTGATAATATCAATATCATTATGTAAAATCGACAAAGCCTGTCATTCGCACTGTAAAGGCGAAAAGCCTTTCACCCCCCACGCTTTAATTAAATGAAATCAGATACGTATCCGGTCTCTATTTGATGTTTTCTGTGTACAGTGGTATCCACGGGAAACGGAGTGATGTGAACTGATTTTTTCCCTTTAGGCTAATATGTTTAATATCACTTCAGAACTCGTGGAATTACCCTTGGTTGATCGCTAAAATTGTATTAAATGAGACAGTTAGATGAAAAGCGACATTTCATATTACAGAGATTAATTCTTATGAATTCTCAGTAATCTGCTCGAATGAAGAAGCTTCGACATCGATCTGCTAAGGCTCGGCTTATCACTTTTGCTGCGTTTATAAAGCATGGTCCAAAAAGTTTTGTATACAAAGCGATCAATGTGATAAATAATTCCACTACTTAGTTTACTTACTTATTTATTTTATATTTATTTACAATTTGGCTACCAAACGGGGACAAAAACAATTTTAATAAAAGAGGATTTGCAAAGAAAGAATAGAGGATGTACGTTCTAAATTCAAATTCAAATTATTTATTGGTATTATTAAGATACAGCAAGAGCTTTGAATAAATAAAATTTATAAAAACTTATAATTTATAAAAGTCTAGCAAAAAAAAACATTAAAATAAGGAACACAGAACATGAAACTTCACATAACACTTTGCGAAGCGTCTACATTTAGATACTTTGAAATATTCGTACATCCAAAATTTGGCTAGAAAAGTTCATTGTCAAGTTGCAATTCAACTATTCGTTCGCATCATAAAAAGCTTTCTGTGATAGGAAAGTTCTTATTGTATGATTGAAACTGTTCTTTGGGAGACTTCTGATGTGTACAGGTAATTTATTAAAAAATTTTGGTCCGAAATAATTGAATCCATTTCTACTCGAGCTTAGTCTGATAAAATCGGCTCTTAAATTGGTTAGGCATATTAGGATTCTCAGAGGAAACTTTTGCTATAGTTTTTATTCTCTCACCCTCTATGTTTTTTCGGTCGCTGAACACGAATTTTTCAGGCAAAAATTTGGCCCGGAACTTCGTTTTTTAGCACTTTTTGCCTAAATTTCGGCTCTTTTCTCAGTTTTTGGCCTATATCTCAAAAAGGAAGCGTTTTTTCGACAAGCCCACTCCACACAAAATTAAAGTAGACAAAATTACCTACATTTTTCATATATCATTTTTTTTGTAAAATGATGGCATAATTATGTACATTAAAAAAGACCTCAATTACTCAAATATATCCATAAAAATTGGTGAAACAAACGCGTTAGAGATAAAAATAAAATATAACAATAAAATGATAAATATCCTAGGTATATACAGGCCCCCATCCACATGCCCACTATCCTTCATAGAGAACTTGTCTACATTTTTAAAAAATAAAAACGCTGAATATAATATTCTTATTGGCGATATTAATATCGATATTCTCTCAAAAAATGTAGATTATGTTACCGAGTATTTAAATGTTTTGAGTGAACATGGATTTATATCTTTAATCAACAAAAACACTAGAGTCACTGAACATTCTAAATCTTGTATTGATCACATTTTTCTGAAAAGTCGTATAGAACAATTGGACAATATTTTTTCAGCTATACTTAAAAGTAATATTACGGATCACTACTCAATCTGTGCTATAATAAAAAACGTAAATATTAAATGTAACAACGACGTTTACAAAATAATTAAAAAACTTGATTACTCAAAATTAAATAATTCTCTAAAAAATGAAAAGTGGGCCGTGGTATACGGATCTAATGAGGTGGAACAAGCAACTAAATTCTTTGTAGACATCCTATCACAACACATCAATAATTCCGTTAGAATCGTAAGAATAAAAGAAGTCAGGAAGAGGAAACCGTGGATTACCAATGGAATTATTTCATCGATGAAAGTTCGAGATAAGCTGTATCAGGAATTTTTAAAAAACCCAACTAATGACCTAAAAAAACGAGAATATACTAGATACAGGAATAAAATAAATTTATTAGTTAAAACAATAAAAAACAAATACTTCCAGGACAAAATTGAACAAAACAGCAATTCATCAAAGCACATTTGGGATACGGTTAATGATTGTTTAAATCTAAATTACAAAAATAAAGACTCTATTGACAATATCGTTCTGAATAACTCTAAAGAAATTTATGATAAACTAGAAATTGCCAATAATTTTAATGAATATTTTACTGATATTGGGGGGACCTTGGCAAGTAAAATACTCTCTAGAAACAATAACTTCAGTCCAATGTCTAATAAAAAATGCGTTTTACAGAAATCCATGTTTTTAATACCAACCTATCGCGAGGAGATATATACCATTATTATTAACCTAAAAAACGGGAAAACGCCGGGATTAGATCAAATTAGTAACGAGATTCTGAAAAATTGTGTCAATTATGTTACTGAGCCGCTCACATATATAATAAACCAGTGTATCCAAACTGGTCATGTACCAGATCACTTCAAAACAGCAGTTATTAAACCTATTTTTAAAAATGGCGATAAAACAAAAATGTCGAACTATAGACCCATATCGCTGGTTTCTGCATTAGCTAAAATATTGGAAAAAGTAATAAAAACCCGGTTATGTAAATACATTGATACACATAAATTACTTCATGATATGCAATTCGGATTTCGTGAAAATAAATCTACTCAAGACGCAATAACTACATTGACCTCTAAATTATATAATGCCCTCGATCGAAGTAAACCAGCCATATGTGTCTTCGTGGATTTAGCCAAGGCTTTTGACACGGTAAGTCATAAGATCTTGTTAGAAAAATTGGAAAACCTTGGAATCCGAGGAATTACACTAGAGTTATTCCGTAGTTATCTATCAAATAGGAAACAAAAAGTTATAATTGATGATGTGACTAGTGAGGAAAGGATAGTGACATATGGAGTACCGCAGGGAACGGTTTTAGGACCTGTATTATTTACAATTTATATTAACGATTTACTTACCTTATCGTCAAAAGACAATATCATATCCTATGCAGATGATACTGCAATATTTTTTGAAGGAGATAACTGGTTGGATTTGCGACACTTTGTATCTACGAAACTAAAACAAATTAAAACATGGTTTGATCAAAATTTACTTACATTAAATTGGGATAAAACTAAATATTTGGCTTTCACATCGTATAAAAAATACTTACCTGATTTCAACACAATACCCATAGATGATCAGGAAATCTCCTCTACCACAAGTATTAAATACTTAGGGATAACGATTGACAGTCATCTAAGGTGGGATGCTCAAGTCAGCACTATTATAAAAAAGTTAAGATTTTTAATATACAAATTTAGAATTCTAAAGAAATTTTTGACCATTAAACAAATGAAAATAATTTACTATGCTCTAGTAGAGTCGATATTACAATATGGGATAATAGCATGGGGTGGCGTAAAAAAGACTCATTTAATGCAATTAGAGATATTACAAAAAAAAATTATAAAAATAATGCTAAACAAAAACAATTTATATTGTACAGAACAATTATACCGAGAGTCTGAAATATTGGATCTAAAGCAAATATACGCCAAAATAATATTAATATACCTTTACAAAAACAAAACGTACTTGCAACCTATAAACCATATCTACTCTACCCGGCAAAAAGAAAATGAGCTTATCAAAATGAGTGTAGCAAAAAAGGATATAGGAACAAGACACTATGCCTATCTAGGTCAAAGATTATATAATAATTTGCCCATTACTATTAGAAATAGTAAAACAGTGTTTATCTTTAAGAGAATGGTTAAAAAGTGGCTGATTGAAAATGATAGAGATTATCTAAGGTCATTAATAGATCCATGATCTTTTAACTCCTTTTTTACTTGTCCCTTATATTATTAGATTAAGTTATTATGTATAATACTTCATTCATCCATACACAAGTTTTTAACTTAATATGGATATAAATCTATGTTTATTTATTTATTTTGTGATTTTAATACTATTTATATATATAGATATTATCCTTTTGTAAATCTACACAATTTATCTAAATAAATATTATTATTATTATTATTATTATTATTGTAAGACTAACCATTCCACCGCTAGAGCGCGCCAAAAAAAAAACATATTCATACCTTACATGAATAATGAATATAGGGAAAGTAACTGAAAAAATGGAGACAGACGAATGAAATGCAGTTATTACTAAACTAGTTATGTACAGTGTATTATAGTCAGTAGTATAATATATACTCATATCATTATAATGATAAATGTTGCGAATAATGAATGTCGCTGCCGTTATAAATTGGACTGCCTTAAACATCTGGAACAAACAGGAGATTTATTTACTAGTGGAATATTTTTGCCGAACTCCTCTATACGTTTCCTTAAATATATAAGGAATAAAAAACCAGACTGCAACCAACAGCTATTCTCCGGACTAATGCCCCGCCGAGCGCTGAATTACGAATTACAAGCCTGGCCGTGTTAAGTGCAATAACTGTGTATTGCCACAAGACGCTAAAGTTTCGATTTTAATAGACACCAACCGAAAGACCTATTCCTACTTAAAGGAGCTCTCGTGCCAACCACCCCATACCACTTGCAGACTGCAGTTTCGAGCTATTGGCTCTCGTTAGTGCAAGGTAGGTCTGAGATGGCTGGAACGAGACATTTGTTCACTCTTGGTACATGACGAGATTTATAAAACCACGACATGCAGCAAAAATGGCAAGCTCCATCTAGCGGCTAATGTCCATTACAATCGAAACAGCAGTAGCCCTGACATGGGCATAATTAGTAGGTATGATTTTAGAGGGCAGAATATTTACTAGTGAAATATTTTTGTCGAACTCCTCTATACGTTTCCTTAAATATATAAGGAATAAAAAGTGCCTGCCATTTTTGCGGCTGGTGTCTATTAAAATCGAAACTTTAGCTTTTTGTGGCAATACACAGTTATTGCACTTAACGCGGCCAGGCTTGTAATTCGTAATTCAGCGCTCGGCGGGGCATTAGTCCGGAGAATAGCTGTTGGTTGCAGTCTGGTTTTTTTATTCCTTATATATTTAAGGAAACGTATAGAGGAGATTTGACCAACGCTCCATATTCACAGATAAACTTTTCATTTTCTCGCAAACGCTTTGACAACTGTCTTAAATTTCCATTTAACGCGGAAGCATGGCAACTTGATTTGAATTTATGTCTCATTATGTTATGACATGAATTAACTTTGAAAATGGACAGGAGCAAAACATGTTGTGGACAGCGTTCCTCGTCTACCTCTTCTGATCCTGCTTCTATTATTTATTTTCTCTCAAGATAAAACATGTTTGTTGAGGTAAGCCAAAATCTATTGATGTGATTATATCTTCTATTCTTAGTTTCTGGTGGATATTCTATAAAGTGACAAAAATTAATGCATACAACCTTTTCATATAAAATGAATTTAAAATAAAAAAACATGTTTTCAATGTTTCAAAGGTTATGGTTTATAGATCAAAATAAAGAAAATAAATAAATATTTTCTGTGCAGTAATTTTACACTTTTATTAAATTATAAAATAAACCTTCTAAAAAATTCATAGGGAACAAAGAGTGAGTTTTTAGTAAAGTAAATAAGCCCTGTGATAATTAAAACTCATGACGAAACAAAGAGAAAACGTACCAAAAAAATAGTCCCTTGGGATACGTTCATTTTGTCCTCTGTAGGTCATTTGTTATTTACCAAAGGATTTATTTACTTCGCTAATTCGTTCAGTGTAATGCTGTTAGTGAAGCAGATGGGTTTACTCGTCCTAACATCACGTGCCGAATAACTGTTTCAGTTAAAATACAAACTGCTTACGGCTACTTAACCGAGATATGGAAAAATAATTTTTAATTCATTAAAATTAGCACAAGAGTTCTAAAAAAAAATTGTTTAATTTAATTCAAACTAATTAAATTCTCATTTATCACTCAAACATTCATGAGCATTTTCCAATTAAAAACACAACATGAATTAATATTAATAAAATGATAAACGACAAAGTTGCATCCAACTCATAACTGAATTTAGAATGATCGATAGAAAAGCAACATCATAAACATGTGGATTGCAAGTAAAAGTTGCTTCCAGGCATTGTCGACTATTGATAAAAATACCTAACAATTTATTTAAACATGCGTTTTACAATTATCGTAAGCACAGTGGAAATTCAGGCGTTTCAAAATATCTAGGTATAACGTGTGTGGTAGGGCTATTACTTATGAATGAAATGACAATTTGGATATCAGATTCGTAATCAGCGACTTCAAGAACCCCCCGAGTAACAAGATTTATGTAAATTGGATTAGAAAAAAAATTTTTTTTTAAGTTTTATTTAGATTTAAATAAAAAATGGACATTTTGGTTCCAATTAATAAAATATTTATGTGTGTCCCATGTCAAGTTTGTATCCTTATATGATGCTCGTCGAATTTTATTTTTTTCGAAGTGTTGCACCAACTTTTTTCTAACGCAACTTTTATGAGTAATAGTGCCCATAAAGTATTACAACATATATTATTTCAGTGATTGTAAATCACAGAGAACACGGAAATATTAATTATTATATTTTTTATTTATTTTTTAATGATGTGCGTAATTATTCTAAAAATTCAAAAAATATACAAAATATACTCTTTAAGATTACCTGAAGCCTCCCGTTGGTTTTATCTCTCTAGCTCAATTAGTTTTCGAGATATGTCTCTTTGAACGATAGTCAAAGCATGCGCTCATTTTTTTCCATATCTCAAGGTCAAAGCCGAGTACGACAGCAAAACACATATAAATCGCGTTCATACATCAAGTCGATATTAAAACATAAGTTTTGATATAGGTTGCCATTTGGGGGCCGACTCATCATGCTTATTCGGCTAAACCCTTTAAGTTCTTTTAGTTAGTTCTTTTAGTTAGTTGTACGGTTTTCTGTCTCTAATCAATATTTTAAATTAAAATATTATAATTTTGGTTCTCAAGTAAACTAATCTTTAAATATCTTCTTATTTTTCATAATGACAAATGATAACATTTACGTATAGGTAATACGCATAATAAGAACGTTTTGTTAATGTTTTGCAATCACAGTATATTGTCAGCAAGTTACCGATCGGCACAGTGCGCGGACACGTCAGTCAAAACGATAGCGGAAATAACAAAGCGCTGTACAAAAATAGTCATATCTTTTACAACAATAAAACAATGCAGATAATTCTTTCACTAAAAACTGCTCCATTCTATTCCGCAGATTTCATATCATAGAAGTATGCATTTATCTATAATAGTTTTTAACATGTCTCGATGCTGAAATTGACACTGCACTATTCTGATACGCCCTGTTTAAACAATTTCTGTAGCATTGGTTAACAGCAATTTCGAAAATTATTTGACAGCAACAGAATCTAGAAAGAATAAGCTTCCGATTAGTTTGAAAATCATTAAGAAATATTAAAAAATAACCCTGTAAATGAGGTGGGAACATAAAATTAATCAATTTTCAGTGATACAAAAATTTTCGGAAAAAAATTTTTTACTCTTTTTTGCAATCGCGGGCAGAATGGCGCCCTCTGGATTTAGATGCGCAAGGCCATTCCAGATAGTGTACGAATTTTTTCAAAACTATATCTTCGAGTGCACACCCTGACATTTTACGAGCGTCTTTTAAGAAGCTTGATTCCCGACTATTTGATCATTTCCTTGATTAACTTGGTCTAGCACAATGTTCCTGAAAGAAATCGTTTCAACCGGATGGACGACATGTCTGTATTTTCTTTCTTCTCTTTTCTTTTCATTTCCTTTCCTTTCTCTTCTTTCCATTTCTCTTTCCTTACAGAAGCTTCTTTACCGCAAAACAACAATCATTTTTATCATTGAAAGTTTTATTTCATGATCGTAGTTTAAGTGTAGGCGGTGTCTCATCAGAACCAGTGACAACCTGGTTTTGTTTAAAATCTTTTAAATATTTAACACCATTGAATGGCTTTTTCAAGAAAATGAACTTCGTATTTCTCGAGATATTTGACCATTTCCAGACTTTTTGGACACCCGGTATAATAAGGGTCCTAAGACCGATCCTTGAGGAACACCAAAAGAATTTTCTAATATATTAAATTAATTGTTATTTAATTCCGTAGTGTTTTCTTCCCTGTAGGTATGATTTGAATCAGTCGAACGGATTACCTCGAATACCATACAGTTCGAGTTTATTTAAGAGGCGTTGGTGACACACCACGTCGAAGGCTTTGCTTAGATCTAAGAAAATACCAATACATTTCTTTTTGTCGTCCAGGTTGTTATAAAGAGTTGTTAAACATTTAGGGATTGCGTTAGAGGTTGAAATACCTTTACGAAAGCTAAATTGGTTTTTATTAAATAATTTATATTTTTCCAAAAATGCTATCAATTTACCGGCTATATATTTTTCAAATATTTTAGAGAAACTACTCAATATACATTAGGGTGGCCCATCTTTTTCGAAATCGAAATTTTTTATTTCTCACCCCTGCAAATGGTTCCATTTGAAGAAAAAACAGTCCCCTCAAAATATTATTGAGGCAAATTGAAGGCAAGGGGTGCCGCAGAATGCATTATTATGCAATAATAAAAGTAAATGGAATTATTTACATTCTTTGGTTGATGCATTGTTTTTTTTTTTAATCAGCAACATTTATCTTTAGAATGACTAATCAAGTCATACAAATATCAAAGACATTGACTATGACATGTGTCATACTACTGTAAATTCGTAGTCTAAGAAAACTAGACTAGAAGTTTTTGAAATAAAACTCTCGTTTTATCTTTGTGTATTTTATTATGAAACGTTTTTTTCATACATAGTACCAAATATTATCCTAAATCTACAAGACATATAGTAATAAAAACAATATTTTTTGCACTAGGCCAAAGCATGCGACAGGGTTTCTTTTTTTACATTTGGAAACTGTGATTTATAATCATTTACAACTTGGAGTAAAAGCTGTTTTTGGTCTTCATTTTTTGTTAAAATGTCATTATAGTCAGTAATAAGTTTGATTCCTCTCTCAGCGGCATCATTTACAACTTTAATTTTGTTTACAATATTGAAACATCGGGTATAACTTTCATTTTCCCTCCATGTTGTTGGATCATTTTCCAAAAATTCCATAGACAAACCTAATTTTTGAAAAAACTGTTTAGTGTTCTCGCATATGAAGTCCTGAATTTACTTGTTTTCAACGTCAGTAATCTTACTAATCATAAGTCGTTTAATACTCTCTTGATTTGGTGCTTTCCTATTCAAAGCTTTAACCATTTCTCTTTTAGTGGTAACTGAAATATCGTCATCAAAGAAAGATAAGCCAACATTTACTGAATTAAGGTACCACAAATGGTTCACTATTTTCCTACTTGCGGCTTGAGATATTTCTTTGTCAATATTTTGATAATTAATGAGTTCTTTACAAAAGTCTAAGTCATGAAGCGGTGCTTTACTAGCAAATGACGCTGTAAACCAGGCCTTTACATAAACCTTTACAATAAAGAGACATATATCTTCAATACCTATTTTTTCTTTTTTAGTTAGTTGGAACTGATCTTGGAAAAAAAAAATTTTAGACAGTAAATGGCTTTGGCCATCCAACGTGCATGATGAAATGCCCCTGGTTGATAGAATGTCGTGTGAGTGGGCTCTTCTTCAACAGACAGTTTAGAAAGCATTAAAAATTCTTTATAATCATCACGAGGCTGTTGCAAAGTTAAAGCTGCATTTAGAAACTTTACAATTTCGGCTTTAACTGGTTGTAAAATGTGTTTAATTTTTGATACCTGAAATCCAGTTTTTAGTTTATTTTGATCTATTTTAGGCCAAAATTCCCTAAAACGTTTAAATAGTGGCACATTTGGACCAGATGAGGAAGGCATTTTTGTGTCAAACACACTTCTCAAAACCACTTCAAAAATATGATGTCTACAAGGAAAATATAGAATATCTCTTTCTAATTTTTGTTGCAATAGGGTGGCTGCCCCATTTATATAACCCATATTTGATGCTGTTGTATCACAACACAAAGCTATTACCTTTTCGTCCAAATTCCATTCACAAAGCACATCATAAACTGCTTCAGTCTGTTCTCTTCCAGTTGAATTGGGCAAAGCTGGTACTCCAAGTAGTTGTTCAATATCTCCACTAGTAACTAAGATAGCAAGTCTATCGATATTTCCCATTCCAGTGAGAGAAGGTAAAAGTTTTCCATCCCAATGGATGACTGGGGCCGGCAATTCAGAATTACCGAAGGCAGTTTTTAATATTTCAGCTCTTTCTTCGCGGATGCGTTGTCTAGAGCGCTGAAGTGTGGTTCTGCTGATGGACAAAGATGTGGTGTCATGTCCTAGTGCTTCTGCTACTGCCGTCAAAATATGGACTCCATACCTGTCGCTTATTTTGCAAGCATCAAATGCAGCGGCTATTTTTGGTGTGATGATGTTACATGTTCCATACAATCTCCTCTTTTTTGGCTGTGACGGGCCAGGCTGGTCTTGTAACAACTCTTCTTGGGCTTCGATTATTTCATCTTCATTTTCGTTGGAGTCGGCTGAATTACTACTTGATGATGGACAGGTGACTGTTTCCTCTAATGTAGCTTTTTCTTGTTGACTTCGTTGCATTCGTTCGGATAATTTCTGTAATTTCTCCTCAGCTGATTTTTCTTGAGAAGCAAGTTGGTAATCAATACCATGCATAAATCCAGGACGTCCCTTTTTTCTTTGGTTAATTAAAAACTGCTTATCTTCATCTATTTTCATCAACTCCAATGCATTTGCATGAGAAATGTCAAAGAGATCGTCCAATTTTTCAACGAAATTTTTTTCTTTACTCCCGCACTGGGCCTTTTAGCCGATTTTTGTAAGTTCCTCCACTCTGCATAAAGTTTATCTAGTTGTTTAACACAATGAAAATCCTGACGTGTCGGAATGCGAGCTTTATCCCAAAAAACTGACACCTCTTTTATTGTTAATTTAGCACTTTCATGTACACTTAGCTTCACTTCACGAATGTTATAAAAGAGCACTTGTAATACTTGTCTATTAGACGGCAATTTATTGCCAATGATTTGTGACGAATAGTGTCCAACTAAGTAAATGAAAGTATCCTTTCGTAAGGATCTAACATCAGCCATCGTTAAATGTTTTTTCAAAAAGCAACGTATGCTAGAACTTATAATGTCACCACTGTAAAACACAATTGCAAACTGACATAAAAACCTACCGTAGGTGCATTATATTTCCAAACTTCCAAAACAAATAATTTCTAGGAAATAATTACACCAATAAAACATTATGAGAAAAGAGGTAGATATTTGTATTTTAAGTAAAATTTAAGTGTATTACCGTCATAAAATCTTATCTACAAATTTCTACCTGAATGCGGCACGGGTTACCGTTCACCGAATTATCTGAAACTTTGACATAAATTATTCCTAGTATAATAGTATATTTTCGTGGGGTGAGACTTAAAAAATACGCAAAAAAAATTCACCCCCTATAGAGATGGGCCACCCTAATATACATATAGGTCGATAATTATTCATTATAGTTTCATTACCGGATAAAGGTTTAATTTTAGCTAATTCGAAGCCGAATCATAAGAGTACATTGCAAACAATTGAAGTTGGCTCACATGTATTTTGACGTTTTAGTAAATTCTGAAATGTATTTATTTAAATATGGAAATTGAGGACAGCCATAGAAGAAATAATGTATAGAACTCATTCATAACTTGTATTTTCTCACTCATATTTTATTCTATTCTAATTTTTTGAACACACCATCGCTTCAAAGACGTGAATAAGAAAATATTATATGGTAAGATTAATTCGCTGGCAAATTCTCAACACTCAATTTACCCTCTTGTTTGGCAAATAATTTCGAGTATGTAGTATAACAAACAACCTAAGTAGTTCTTTACTGTCAATTAATCTCCCCTCGTAACTTTCCCTAATGCTTCCTTAACCACATCATTCACAAGAAATGTAAGATAAATTACACACGAGTTGTGAGCAATTTGGAACAAAGGGAGGTTAAATGTTTATTCAGAATTACATTAAGAGAAATATTTTGTGGCATCACTTGTATCGAGAATTACAAAGGCGATATCTGAGGAACCTTGTTCTCATAGAGCAGAAAGACAAGAATTTTTTATATCGTTTATTAAAAGTATTTCACATTTTTCTTGTGGAGGCAATATAGTGCAGCCTTCAAAGGTAGATTAATAACACAACTTCAAATTTGGCTAAAAAATACTAATTCTATGGGCATTGACTGTATATCGACAAAAATAATTAAACACATATATACTTAAGTTGCTCTACCCCTTACAACGCGCAATCTCTATATAGGGGTTATTTAACTGAATAGAAAAGTAAATAAAAATAATTGATTAACAATAAACTAATTTATTGACCAGCTAAGCAAAGTCGGTAGAGTATTTAGAACAAATCAAGGTATGGGCAAATAAATTTGTGCTAACGATTAATACAAACTAACAAATATTCAAACAGAAGTATGCACAGAGAGACAGACATTATTGTACAAATTCACAACAAAATAAATCTTGAAAACGTAATAAAGGTAAAAAAGGTACTAAAAGATAATCAAAGAGATATTGGCCAATTCCGCAAGTAACACAACGAAATATTTATAAATAAATAATGGTTCATTACCTTGTTAAAACAAATGTAAAACAACCGATTCATAAATGAATTATTTAATAATATTAAATATTTATATAGTTAAAAACTTACTATAGCACACAGAAACTTAATTAAAAGGTACAAATTTGAAGTTATACAACATCAATTTAATTTACATAATTTCTTAAAAGGTAAACGAATCTAAGTTAAAACGTATCACTCGCGAAACAAGTGTCTGTTTACAAAAAAGAGAAAGGAAACTGTACAAAACACTGCACTGCGAATTGACTGTTAAAACGCTGGCCTTGTGGAGGAATAAATGTTTTTACTTACGAAATTGCCGGAACAAACAGGAGACACGAAACTGAGTACCAGGAATAAATGCAGATTCAAAACCATATTCCAACACTGTTGGTACAATTTGCACGTACACACAAATATTTCTTCAAAGTAGGTCTCGCAAAGCAAACATAACCATTTGTCTAATTCTTCAAAAATAAATGGTTTCACGAGACAAAGGACAATAACTTTATTATAAGAAGGTTTAACCCTTCAAACACTGGAATTTTTACTTAAATTCAGATAAAAACCTAACCTCTTCGCTTGCCTACTGACAGCGTAAATGTGCTATGGCCGTCACGATCGTCGATATTTATAGGACAGGGTGGGGGCTAACAATACAACGAAGCGATAAAAATGAACCCACCGCTGGTCTGAATACAAGAATGCTGTATAAGGAGCGGTGGGGGATTTGGCGGTAAAAATAATAATACCATACCGGGTGAGTCACGAATTGCGCTCGCCCCGATATCTCCTAAAATATTTGGAATAGAAAATTGAAATGTGGAGGGCTTATTACACGACTAAAATGCCATCTTTTCAATAAAAATCAAGTTTGGTGCACATCCGGTTTGACCGGAAATGCCCACAACTTTCGATTTTTAAATGGAATACCCTATATATTTTTACATTTTTGGAATTTAGAGGAAATTTCGAATACAATACATCCATTTTGGTCACTTTTTGATAAACATTAAAAAGTTTATTAAAAAATCTATTTCTGAATCCAGAGTGCTGTGGTGCCCAAAACATATTTTAGTTTGTGTGCTACGTTACTATAAAAATACAAAGAGCAATATGATTGCATTACTTAATTGTCTAGAGGCGTTTAAAATTTTCAAATGTGATTTTTACCCACTAACTCGGTTTTTTTAAATGGGAAGTTAATCGTTCACCAACAATTTTAAATACCCTATTTTCATACGAATCTAATGATACCAAAATTTTGAAAATCCGCTCAGAAATATTTGAGATTTCAGCCAAAATACAATGCAACCAAGCTTTCAGAAACATGCGGCTAATAGATAATAGATTAGTGGGCCTTGGAAACTAAAATGACACATTTCTGTGTAAATCTGGTAACCTAATAACATTGGAAACATCATAGTAGCCATTGAATGTAATAAAACAATATCAGCTGCCAGACAGATAAAAAATAAATCGTTGCGGAAATCTCTTTGATTAAAAATTAAAGAAAATGAATAATTTTAGTAGAAATGAAAAGGTCGATATGTTACTGATATATGGAGAGTGTCACAAAAATTCAACTGCAGCTGCAGGACTGTATCAGCAACGATATCCCAACAGACGTGCTCCAAGCAGACACTTGTTTGCCAGAGTGGAACAAAAATTAAGAAACGAACCCGATCAACAAGATTACCATCAAACATTTATTGTAAGTGAGGACAAAGAAATTGATGTATTAGGATTTGTGATGGTACACCCAACAACATCAACAAGGGAATTGGCAACGGAATGCGACATTAGTCAGTCTTCGGTTTGCAGAATTTTAAAGAAACATAAGTTTCGGTCTTATAAATACCAAATACACCAACATCTTTATGGAGATGATAACGACAGGAGGCTAGTATATTGCAACATAAATATCGGGCCTATAAATAAACAAAAATCAATTCCGTTTGAACAATTAAACTTAAACTAGGTAACAATAGGTATCCATATTAAAATAATTAATATAATTAAACCCTAAATTGACATTTATAGATATTGTTCAAAATGTCCACCATTTTTTTCTATACACAATTCGGCTCTGCGTACAGTTGCTTGAATGGCTCTACGCAATTCAGCCGGCGTTAGTTCATTAAGAGCCCGTACAACTTTATTTTGCAGCTCTTCACGGGTATTTGAAGAAGTTTGATAAACTTTATTTTTGAGAGTGCCCCATACATAATAGTCGAGGGGTGTTAAGTCAGGTGACCTAGGAGGCCACCTGATATGACCTTGATTTGCGATAAGGCGTTCACCATACAAGTTGTTTAAATATTCCATCACTCTTCTGGAATTATGTGGGGGAGCACCATCTTGTTGGAAAAACAGATTTTGTAAATAGGCAAGAGGAAGTAAGTCAAGAAATTCTGCTGTCTGATTTTGTAAAAAGAATAAATATCGTTCGCCAGTAAGTGTTCCATCAAAAAATATGGGTTCAATTATTCGATCTCCAAGTACTCCAAGCCAACAGTTAAACCCAAATCTTTCCTGAATATTCCCCCGCCCTACCAACCTCGGATTTTCTTGAGCCCAGTACCTAGTATTATTTCTGTTAAACATACCTTGGTTCGTAAATCTACTTTCATCTGAATATAAAATATGAAAAGGAAAACCTGGGTTTTGTTGTACTGCATTTAAGAACCAGTTGCAATATACTAGCCTCCTGTCGTTATCATCTCCATAAAGATGTTGGTGTATTTGGTATTTATAAGACCGAAACTTATGTTTCTTTAAAATTCTGCAAACCGAAGACTGACTAATGTCGCATTCCGTTGCCAATTCCCTTGTTGATGTTGTTGGGTGTACCATCACAAATCCTAATACATCAATTTCTTTGTCCTCACTTACAATAAATGTTTGATGGTAATCTTGTTGATCGAATTCGTTTCTTAATTTTTGTTCCACTCTGGCAAACAAGTGTCTGCTTGGAGCACGTCTGTTGGGATATCGTTGCTGATACAGTCCTGCAGCTTGCAGTTGAATTTTTGTGACACTCTCCATATATCAGTAACATATCGACCTTTTCATTTCTACTAAAATTATTCATTTTCTTTAATTTTTAATCAAAGAGATTTCCGCAACGCTTTATTTTTTATCTGTCTGGCAGCTGATATTGTTTTATTACATTCAATGGCTACTATGATATTTCCAATGTTATTAGGTACCAGATTTACACAGAAATGTGTCATTTTAGTTTCCAAAGCCCACTAATCTATTATCTATTAGCCGCATGTTTCTGAAAGCTTGGGTTGCATTGTATTTTGGCTGAAATCTCAAATATTTCAGAGCGGATTTTCAAAATTTTGGTATCATTAGATTCGTATGAAAATGGGGTATTTAAAATTGTTGGTGAACGATTAACTTCCCATTTAAAAAAACCGAGTTAGTGGGTAAAAATCACATTTGAAAATTTTAAACGCCTCTAGACAATTAAGTAATGCAATCATATTGCTCTTTGTATTTTTATAGTAACGTAGCACACAAACTAAAATATGTTTTGGGCACCACAGCACTCTGGATTCAGAAATAGATTTTTTAATAAACCTTTTAATGTTTATCAAAAAGTGACCAAAATGGATGTATTGTATTCTAAATTTCCTCTAGATTCCAAAAATGTAAAAATATATAGGGTATTCCATTTAATAATCGAAAGTTGTGGGCATTTCCGGTCAAACCGGATGTGCACCAAACTTGATTTTTTATTGAAAAGATGGCATTTTAGTCGTGTAATAAGCCCTCCACATTTCAATTTTCTATTCCAAATATTTTAGGAGATATCGGGGCGAGCGCAATTCGTGACTCACCCGGTATAGTCTGCTTCACAAATACCATATAGTCGGTTTCACAAAACGTGTCCGTTACACCTTATCTTATATCATAAAATAATGCGTCGAGAAGGGAACTTCTCCTGACAATTTGAAAATTGGTATAATAACTCCAATATTTTAAAAAAATGACCCGCTGGATATTAGCATACAACCTAGAGACATTAATTTTAAGTGGAATGTTGTCGCCAAAAAAAATTAATTCAACTGCATTATAACAGTATAGTATTTTTTAAGATTTCTTACGATAATTTAACTTGTTGCATATAAGTACATGATTTTTTCTTCATTCTGTTGGCTGGCTTATACAACTGTAATGTCTGTTTTAAGTGCAAGAAATATTATTACTATTATTATTCAACTTTTAGAAGTAGAAATACTTTTTATATACTCTGAAACTTTATAATTTTGCATTCTGTGTATTAGTATCTAATGAGGACACAAAAAAGGTAATATTCAATGGCATAATTAAATATTTTGTATACGGTTGCCGATGAGGGAATGTTTTCTCTCTGACAAATCACGTTAATCTCATGATATTGGATTTACCCGTACAATATTGTTCAATTAGTCTACCTTAATATTGAGGCAGAGAAAATCTAGGCAGATGGGGTCATTGCACTGAGAATTTATCTCTGAAATAAAGGAGACCGAACGTAATCTATATTCCAGCTACGCTAGGCTTGGAACTAGCTCAAAGCCGAGGCAAGTTTTGTTAAGGATTCTGTTGGCCGAAATCACTTAGAACTTGATACCTTTTCTATCTGTAACACTCAATCTCTCATAGCTAAAGGAAATATTTAATTACCTTTGAAAGAGTAAAAGTATTATGATTAAATAATTAAAATAAATAAAAGTACAGTATGATTTGAGAAAACAATTTTTGTGAAAAATTGAATAGCCTTCAAGAAAAGTCACTAAAAGTTATGGAATAAAATTTGCCTCAGTAGACCAGTTAATTAATAATAATAATAATAATAATAATAATAAAATGTCTTGATTTCTTCATTAAACAAATTTTATTGCAGTTAATTAATAAAGGAGATGGCGATATTCAACTGGGTTGCTCTTCCATATAACCATCTCTGCGAATAAAACTAATTCATAATTAGGTTGGTTTCTGCAAGTCAGCAAGCGGCTCCCAACCCACAAGGAGTCCGCGCACAATGACTTTACAGCATCGAAAATCACGTGCGCAAACCCCCGATGGCACGCAAACCGCCCGCTGACCCGCAAAAACAAACCTATTATTTGTACATTATATAAGTGCGTGCGCACAATTTACAAAACAAAATAGTTTCTTTTACTAAATATATAGGTTTTGATCTGTTTTCTGAAGCTTATCACGGAAGAGAGTTCTTTAAGTTTTTCAGGCAAATCGTTAAAAATTATAGGGAAGAATCATGCTTGGGTACACTAAACAGCTGACAATGGCATGTAGGACAGGTATGAATATCACTACCTTTAATAAGTTTATTCTGTAGATATGAGGGCATCTGGGAAAAATTAATTTTAAAAATAAGGCATGCTAGATGTACTTGAAATCTTTCATTAAGTGTTAACCATTTAGACTCATTAAATTTATCAGTAACATGATCGAATTTGTGAAGATTGTAACAAAATCTTATACACGTATTTTGAAATTTTTGTAGGCTATCTTCTCGTTGCAACAAAGCAGGCCAATATACTACGTCACAATACGATAAATATGAGAGAATCAGAGAGTCACACAATTTTAATTTAATATCATTACTCAAAATATCTTTATGAATCGAAAGAATTTTTAATTTACCAAACGATTTTTGCAATAGATTAGACACATATTTTGAAAATCTTAGTTGAACATCTAAATAAATAGTCAAAGTTGAGTTATTCAATATTACTTTAAAGTCCGTGTTTTGCAAAATGAATTCCCTATTTTTACCAAATAATAACAGTTGAGTTTTGGATTCATTTAAAACTAGTCCATGGGCTTTAGATATACTGGATATAGATACTAAATCAGAATTAATATTTTTTGCAGCCTGAATGAATTCTGTCGATAGAAATGAGTAATAAATTTGTGTATCATCTGCATATTGATGTGACTGACAGTAATCCAAATATTTACAGAAATCGGCCGTGTAAATTGAAAAGAGTAATGGCCCAAGAATACTCCCCTGTGGTACTCCTTGATTTGTATCAATAAATTGTGAAAAATTATTATTTACTCCTACCCTCTGGCATCTCCCATAAAGGTAGATTTGACAAAATGATACAGCTGTAGTACTAAGACCAAAATAGTATAATTTGGTGCAGAGAGTATTATGATTTAGAGTGTCAAATGCCTTACTGAAGTCTAAGAGAACCAAGCATAAATTTTTGTTTGCATCGCACGCCCTAAATATGTCATCAGTAAGTTGGGTCATTGCTGTTGTTGTGCTATGATGGGGACGGAAACCAGACTGCGTAGGAGGTAAAATATTATTTATATTCAAATAATTACTAAGTTGTTCATGGACAATTTTTTCAAGAACTTTGGATATAGTAGGCAGTATGCTAATGGGGTGAAATTGAGACACATCAGTAGGATTGTTAGTTTTGGGAATGGGAATAATATTTGCTCTCTTCCAACGGTGTTCCAAGCAGAAGTCACAGCCATAGAAATCTGTGCACAAGAAATGATCCGGAGGTCATATACTGACAAAAGAATCCGCATCATTACTGACAGTCAAGCAGCTATCAAAGCTCTGAATGCAGTAGAGATACGTTCCAAAATGGTAAAAGACTGCCTTGAATCCCTGGCGAAACTGGCGGAACACAACAGTATACAACTGGAGTGGACGCGAGGACACCAGGGCAATGAAGGCAACGAAAAAGCAGATAAGCTGGCCAAAGAAGGCGCAAAAACAGCCTTGATGGGACCGGAGCCATCCTGCGGGATATCATACAATACCGCAAGAGGAATGGTAAAGGAACTATTGAGACAGCAACATATCTTGTATTGGACTGGCGCGCCGGGGATGAGACAGTCACGTATGTTCATCACCGGTGGGCCATCCAAGACAAAGACTAACGAATTGCTAAAGCTGAGCAGAAAACAGCTGAGGTGTGCAGTGGGAATTCTAACAGGACACTGCACGCTGAACAGACACCTAACCAACATAGGTGTGAAGGATAATCCAGAATGCAGGATGTGTGGTGAGGATGAAGAAACTCCTCACCACATACTATGTGAATGCCCAGCCTTGGTGGCTGGGAGGTTTTCATACTTCGGGGGACTAACCGTGACCCCGGAAGAAATAGCCAGAGCTCCCATTGACCGTATACTCTCCTTTTGGAGAGGAACGGGATTAATGGGATAACGAGACTATGGGGTACAATAAGCTTAAGCTTCAGTACGGCGGGCTCCGCACCGCACCCCTTAAGGAAAAAAAAAAAAAAAAAAAACCTTTTAAAAGTCGCTGTAAAGTATATTACGGATCTTTTAATTCATCTTATTAACAAAACTCTGAAATTTTGCCTCTGTGACGTCAAAATCGGGGTTAGCTCTAGGTCAGCGCGGAAAGATTTGTATGCAAATATGACACAATATATCTTACCTTGCACTTTTTTTTAGAGAATTCCGTAATATCTAAAGTTAATATGGTCAGTTTATTAACGTTCACTCGAAGAGGAGGTATTGGGGATGTAACATTGAACTAACACACATACACCCACAAACACATGTATTTTTCACTAGTATAAAGTTACACACATATGTAATTTTTCACGACCTATAACGAATATAAAAGTATATTATTTATATTTCGCAGCCTGAAAAGCACGAGACATTTTTGTATATCGTCGACTCTGTATAATTTCACACTAGGTTTGTAGATATTTATGGCTAGATTTGTACTGGACAATTGCGAAACTGCTATATCAGATGGTCTACCCTTTCCCTGTATTAAATGTTGACGTAATGCACAGAATTGCCACAGTGTAGGTATAGTTAAGGGATTTTGTCAAAGCAATGTTTCACAATTTCGACGGCGTCGCATAATTAAAGGAGATAATAGAACCGTATTAGTAATGAACATATAAAAATACCGTCGTAAACTGGGTCAGGGTCGAATGCCTTCAACACTGCAATTGTAAAAGAATCAACTACTTCTTTGACACGTTTCACAAATATAGTACATTTCCGATAAAAGTAGATTACGTATTATTTCCACAGCCAGTGGAAGTATAGTAACGCCAAAAAATTTTTTGAAAATATTTATTGTTCAAATAGGCTTAGAATGTTATGAAACGTCGAGATTTTATGGGGAAAATTTTCTGTCTGTCGGTTTATCTGTCTAACCTTTTTTGTTCACACGATTATTCTGGAACCGTTTAACATGTTGAAGGGCTGGGGGGTAAATTGTGGTAAATGACGGTAAATAGGTAAATCAAGCAAAAAAAGTCCATAAAATTGGTATTTGGTATTCAGTGTGTCCCACTTTTCACGGTAACACCCACGTAGCTCAGTTATTAATAAATCGATTTATTTTAAACTTGGTTAAGGTATACACCTCTTGAAGGTAACTAAAAGCGCATATACCTATTTAATTTATTCCATAGACGTGCGGACTAGGGGGGTGAAAATGGGGTAAATTTTCGGGTTTTTTTTTTTTTAAAGATTACCACCATCTCATAGGGCATCGTTTTATCTCTAGTAGTTTTAGAGGTATAAACAGGTACATATGAATGGCCTTTAGGTTATGCAACGAATTACGCTAATTCGAACAAAGTGGGGCAGCGCATTAAGAAATTGATCAGAATATTAAAACGGTTTTAAATTAACATAGAATAAAACTTCTAAAATTTTTAGCACTAAAGATATGTTTTTAATTGAGTGTTCTATTATTTAGTTAATCAATATCATATGTAATACACAAACTAAACAAAAAATACATAAAATTGTTAATAGCAAAATTATTTAAATAAATATTTAATAACATAACTAAATTTTTGTTATTTCTACTAAGCCACCACTTAATCTAATACACTTTTCTACTATTTTTCTTTTATGATTTAGAACTCTGCATAATTCTACTGGTGTCGGGACGGGACCCAAAATTTTATTATTCAATATGCCACACCAGACGTTGACTTTGGCTGCATATTGGTCCTTACAATTTATTACCCAATGCGGGTTTTCAGCTGTCCAATAACGAGTGTTCTGTGACGACACAACCCCATTAGTTGAAAATGTGGCTTCGTCAGTGAAGACGATGTTTTTAATAAAATTCTGATCATTCAAATATTCCCCTTGTAACCACAAACAATATTCTCTAGCCTTCTTTCCTCATCACCATCTTTAAGAGTGTGTAAAAATTTCGACTTAAAAGCTTTCTGTTTCTTCTTAGACAACGCCAAACTTTATTTTTACTAACGTTTAAAATGCGAGCAACTGAGCAAATACTAGATGTTGAGTCATTTCTGAATGCCGCTATGATTTGTGGATCGTCGGCATATCTATTATTTAATATTTGATATTTTTTTTGTCTATGCCTCTTAATACAACCAGTCTCATTAAAAAGTCTATTAATACTACATACAGTTGTTGCTGCTACGGGATTCCTTCGATCTGGATGTCTTGCATTGAAAATTCTGGCCGCTCTCCTATATGAAACTCTATTTTCACCCACTATACGAATTAATTCGACTTTATCAGCTACAGAAAGATATTCTATTTTAAATAAGAAACTGAATAATAATTTAAACAACAAATAATAACACAAGTAAACTACAAAGACTTAAGCTGCCATTACTGTCAAGTTAATAATTTTGTTTACGGTTTCAAAGGTGACTAGATTTAAAACAAGTAAACTGTATAGGGCCCGTGTAAATGGGCAGAATTGTCTTAGCGTTTTTGGCGAGTACGAAGATATTTTTGATTATTACTTCAAATTTGTAGCAAAAAATGTGAAATAACTTTGTTTCTAAATTCACCTAGTTCCGAGTTAAAGGCCATTAATTCTTGACAAAACGTCATATGTACCTGTTTATACCTCTAAAACTACTAGAGATATTTTAACAAAATTTGGCACAAAGGGATTTTAAAAGATGCCCTATGAGATGGTGGTAATCTTTTAAAAAAAATCCCTAATACAATTTACCTGAAAATTTACCCCATTTTCACCCCCTTAGTCCGCACGTCTATGGAATAAATTAAATAGGTATATGCGCTTTCAGTTACCTTCAAGAGGTGTATACCTTAACCAAGTTTAAAATGAATCGATTTATTGATACCTGAGCTACGCAGGTGTTACCGTGAAAATTGGGACACACTGTATATAAGAAAAAAATTTTTTTGCATTACTACTCCCATTACCATCCCCACCCCATTATTAAAGGGGGTAAAAAAAAACAAAATTGTTATTTGATGTGTGTACAAGAACCAAAGGCCTCAACATTTTTTCTACTTCATCCACATTCACTACCACCCCACTGCCACCACCCCCATCTCCACTACTGATGTGGCATATCGTTTTATGAGTTTTTGGGGTAGACAATTTCTAATAGTATATTATTAAAGTTCCATAAACAATTATTTCCTCATATAAATTTGTTTTATTGTGAGAGACTTGGTTAGAAAATCTGGATGTGGAAGTAGTGATTTCTTGGGCAGCGGTTTTTTTGAAATTTATTTGTCTAAATATGGTACCTAATTGAGAAGTGTTGTAGAAAAAATATATAAAACGCATACATAAAATGCCTTTTTTCATTTATGGAATTGCAGCACTGAGCGACGGCTCGTCAAACTTACCATTCGTGAAAAAAGTACTACTTTGTGCCCTTGCCGCATAAATTACTATTATAATACTTCAGAATTTCTTAATTACTGATATACCTACCATACTGTTAGTAACACATTACTCTTTTTTGGTGTGTATCAATAGTAAGTCTACTTTTCACTTTTTGTATTTAATGTTATTGGTTAATTAGTTATTTATGTTTTATAACCTGTAAAATTATTATAATCTATTCATTGTTGACGTTTTCTATATTATAAAATCTATACTTATTATTATTATTGCCTAATATTGATATTGAGGTCGGTTAAACACATGTTTGTTTTCGTTATTTATTTATTTTTACACCATCTAGGTATAGTATTCATGACCAAATCATATAAAAAATTGTCGTTATTTTAAATTGAAGACTGTTCCGTTGATCCCTGCGCATTCGCCATATTCTCGAATATGCATGTAATATAAAAATCTTTCAGTTTTTGCTTACTCTACACTCGATTTAGTTTGATAAAACTATGATCGACCCACCGCCGAACCATACCTGCAGGTTGAAAAATTTAATACAAATTTCTTCAAAGTAGCGTGTTAAAAAAAACAAACATACATACAAACAATTTTAAATACTTATATTGAAGATAAAAAATATATAAATTAACGTACATTACTAATTTTTAATATTTCAGAATTTTTTCGTTCAATCTGACCATGTGTATAATATTGTAAATACGCAGTACATACTGAAATGTTTTTTTAAATGTATTTACAAAACAATAAATTTATTATTCTGGTATTTCTGTGACTAAGATCAATTAAAATATTCAAATGTTAATATCGCTTGCATGCTCTTTGTAATTTGTCTGATTCGTTATATTTTTATTAGTAAATTCTTTAATATGATAATATTCTATTCATAAATATTTCAATGCATATATCTATTAATTTTTAAAACATTTCATTATTTAGTACTCTTCAGTTATAATTTTATGAAACTTTCAGTTAGAATTTTTTATGTGTTTACTAGATTAGTCAGTAGACCACAAAAAAGAGGCAGTTATTTAATTTAATCGAAGTATACTTAACTTATTGTAACCCAGTCATCCTAGGTCATCCCCGAGTAGTTTAGTTCATACCAATTCACACTCATTTTAGAATATTCGTATTTATATAACTGTGTATATTTTGAGTACAATTAACTATTCAGATTAGGGTAAACAATAACAGCTAACTTCAAACAAACTCGCCTTGCACGAAGGCAAATAATTTTATTACTTAGCATTTAAACGCAAAACATTGTTGTGTTAAAATGACATTTTATATAATTAACACAGTAATCCCCTGCCATTCTCATTAAAGTGTAAAACAAACCTGTTTGCTTTCATCCCCAAGTAGGCTTAAGGTTTCTCACTCAAAGGAATATAATCCAAAGGGGACAGTCTTATATAAGGTAGATTTATGTGTCTTAGATATAAACTGCAATTATCCTTGAAGTTGAAACTTGTGTAAATATTCTTGTTTATGTCGGTGGATAAAAAAGGACAATAATTATGCTGAGAACTATAGGCCAATAACAATGATCTGCAATTTCGCGAAAGCTTTTAAGGTTGAGGAACTGGATAGCAAACAGGTCGATATAATCTAACATTTAGTCACCCGCGGTATTCCGGCACAAAAGTGGATATAATCGAAACAGCAGTAGCCCGCCTGACATGGACACAGTTAGTAGGTATGCTTTTAGAGGGCAGAATATTTACTAGTGAAATATTTTTTTTACTTTTCCTTAAATATATAAGGAATTTATCTAATACATAAAGAGAACAATTTCTAACAAACGAAAGTCGTGCACAATTATTATTAGTTATTAAATAAAAGATGAAGAAACAGTGTTTACAATGAATGACTAAAAGGCCACATTAGGGTGGCCCATCTCTATAGGGGGTGAATTTTTTTTGCGTATTTTTTAAGTCTCACCCCACGAAAATATACTATTATACTAGGAATAATTTATGTCAAAGTTTCAGATAATTCGGTGAACGGTAACCCGTGCCGCATTCAGGTAGAAATTTGTAGATAAGATTTTATTACGGTAACCCGTGCCGCATTCAGGTAGAAATTTGTAGATAAGATTTTATTACGGTAATACACTTAAATTTTACTTAAAATACAAATATCTACCTCTTTTCTCATAATGTTTTATTGGTGTAATTATTTCCTAGAAATTATTTGTTTTGGAAGTTTGGAAATATAATGCACCTACGGTAGGTTTTTATGTCAGTTTGCAATTGTGTTTTACAGTGGTGACATTATAAGTTCTAGCATACGTTCCTTTTTGAAAACACATTTAACGATGGCTGATGTTAGATCCTTACGAAAGGATACTTTCATTTACTTAGTTAGACACTATTCGTCACAAATCATTGGCAATAAATTGCCGTCTAATAGACAAGTATTACAAGTGCTCTTTTATAACATTCGTAAAGTGAAGCTAAGTGTACATGAAAGTGCTAAATTAACAATAAAAGAGGTGTCAGTTTTTTGGGATAAAGCTCGCATTCCGACACGTCAGGATTTTCATTGTGTTAAACAACTAGATAAACTTTATGCAGAGTGGAGGAACTTACAAAAAACGGCTAAAAGGGCCAGTGCGGGAGGTAAAGAAAAAAATTTCGTTGAAAAATTGGACGATCTTTTTGACATTTCTCATGCAAATGCATTGGAGTTGATGAAAATAGATGAAGATAAGCAGTTTTTAATTAACCAAAGAAAAAAGGGACGTCCTGGATTTATGCATGGTATTGATTACCAACTTGCTTCTCAAGAAAAATCAGCTGAGGAGAAATTACAGAAATTATCCGAACGAATGCAACGAAGTCAACAAGAAAAAGCTAGATTAGAGGAAACAGTCACCTGTCCATCATCAAGTAGTAATTCAGCCGACTCCAACGAAAATGAAGATGAAATAATTGAAGCCCAAGAAGAGTTGTTACAAGACCAGCCTGGCCCGTCACAGCCAAAAAAGAGGAGATTGTATGGAACATGTAACATCATCACACCAAAAATAGCCGCTGCATTTGATGCTTGCAAAATAAGCGACAGGTATGGAGTCCATATTTGGACGGCAGTAGCAGAAGCACTAGGACATGACACCACATCTTTGTCCATCAGCAGAACCACACTTTAGCGCTCTAGACAACGCATCCGCGAAGAAAGAGCTGAAATATTAAAAACTGCCTTCGGTAATTCTGAATTGCCGGCCCCAGTCATCCATTGGGATGGAAAACTTTTACCTTCTCTCACTGGAATGGGAAATATCGATAGACTTGCTATCTTAGTTACTAGTGGAGATGTTGAACAACTACTTGGGGTACCAGCTTTGCCCAATTCAACTGGAAGAGAACAGACTGAAGCAGTTTATGATGTGCTTTTTGAATGGAATTTGGACGAAAAGGTAATAGCTTTGTGTTGTGATACAACAGCATCAAATATGGGTTATATAAATGGGGCAGCCACACTATTGCAACAAAAATTAGAAAGAGATATTCTATATTTTCCTTGTAGACATCATATTTTTGAAGTGGTTTTGAGAAGTGTGTTTGACACAAAAATGCCTTCCTCATCTGGTCCAAATGTGCCACTATTTAAACGTTTTAGGGAATTTTGGCCTAAAATAGATCAAAATAAACTAAAAACTGGATTTCAGATATCAAAAATTAAACACATTTTACAACCAGTTAAAGCCGAAATTGTAAAGTTTCTAAATGCAGCTTTAACTTTGCAACAGCCTCGTGATGATTATAAAGAATTTTTAATGCTTTATAAACTTTTTGTTGAAGAAGAGCCCACTCACACGACATTCTATCAACCAGGGGCATTTCATCATGCACGTTGGATGGCCAAAGCCATTTACTGTCTAAAAATATTTTTTTTCCAAGATCATTTCCAACTAACTAAAAAAGAAAAAATAGGTATTGAAGATATATGTCTCTTTATTGTAAAGGTTTATGTAAAGGCCTGGTTTACAGCGTCATTTGCTAGTAAAGCACCGCTTCATGACTTAGACTTTTGTAAAGAACTCATTAATTATCAAAATATTGACAAAGAAATATCTCAAGCCGCAAGTAGGAAAATAGTGAACCATTTGTGGTACCTTAATTCAGTAAATGTTGGCTTATCTTTCTTTGATGACGATATTTCAGTTACCACTAAAAGAGAAATGGTTAAAACTTTGAATAGGAAAGCACCAAATCAAGAGGGTATTAAACGACTTATGATTAGTAACATTACTGACGTTGAAAACAAGGAAATTCAGGACTTCATATGCAAGAACACTAAACAGTTTTTTCAAAAATTAGGTTTGTCTATGGAATTTTTGGAAAATGATCCAACAACATGGAAGGAAAATGAAAGTTATACCCGATGTTTCAATATTGTAAACAAAATTAAAGTTGTAAATGATGCCGCTGAGAGAGGAATCAAACTTATTACTGACTATAATGACATTTTAACAAAAAATGAAGACCAAAAACAGTTTTTACTCCAAGTTGTAAATGATTATAAATCACAGTTTTCAAATGTAAAAAAAGAAACCCTGTCGCATGCTTTGGCCTAGTGCAAAAAATATTGTTTTTATTACTATATGTCTTGTAGATTTAGGATAATATTTGGTACTATGTATGAAAAAAACGTTTCATAATAAAATACACAAAGATAAAACGAGAGTTTTATTTCAAAAACTTCTAGTCTAGTTTTCTTAGACTACGAATTTACAGTAGTATGACACATGTCATAGTCACAACAGGTAATGTCTTTGATATTTGTATGACTTGATTAGTCATTCTAAAGATAAATGTTGCTGATTAAAAAAAAAAACAATGCATCAACCAAAGAATGTAAATAGTTCCATTTACTTTTATTATTGCATAATAATGCATTCTTGCCTTCAATTTGCCTCAATAATATTTTGAGGAGACTGTTTTTTCTTCAAATGGAACCATTTGCAGGGGTGAGAAATAAAAAATTTCGATTTCGAAAAAGATGGGCCACCCTAGGCCACATATTATATTATTATATTCGGCCACTTTCTTCTCAAGGGTAGTGTACACTTCTCAACCCACTTTCTGTTATTTATTACAGCTCTTCGCAGTTCTTGAGCTGTAAGATCTAAACACGCTTGCGTTATCCTGTCACAAGGCTGCTCCCCATTTTGAGGCCTAGTCATATAAACTTTGTTTCTAATATGACAACAAAAATAAAAATCAATGGGAGTGAGATCAGCAGATCTGGGTGGCCAATCCATCTTTGGGGAACATGTTCAATTCTTACTGCTACTGAATTGTGGATAGATGATCTTTCGAGTTGGAAATACAATTTTTCCAAAACGGGCCTATTATTGTTTCGTTAAAAATTCCGTACCACACTCAATATTGCTTTTTACAATTTATTATCCATCAGGATTTTCTACTGCCCAATATCTAGAGTTTTGTGATGATACTACCCCCGTTGGTGGAGAAAGTTGCTTCATCCGTGAAACTTATTTTCTTCAAGAAGTCTCTATTGTTTAAATAATTACCTTGGATCCATAAACGATATTCTAGTTTTCTCACTTCATTACCTTTCTACAGGGTATGTGAAAATTTAGGTTTAAACGGTTGTAGCTCATGGCGTTTTAAACATCAAATTTTTGACGCCGACAAATTGAGGTCACGAGCCATATTTTTAAGACTGGTAATGGGATTGGCGTTAAACGCCGCTAATATTATCCTCTCCGTGCCTTCAATTAACTGTTTAGGCATATTACCAGTTGTATTGAACAAGTGACAGTACGATGGTGTATTCGTTGTCTTAGAGGATGTCTTAAATTAACTTCTTCTGTTGCTTCTCTTGAAGACCGATCATTTTCACCGACTATCTTTTCATTTCTATTTTCTCATAATTTTTTCATCATTGTGAGCAAAGAAGTCGGATAAGGAAACTTTAGTGTGAACTAAGTTATTAAAACAAGAACTAATAAACCCAACAATAAATAACAACAATCACTTCGGTCATAAAAGCAAGAATGGCGAAATAAATAAAATAATACATATTGACGGTTAATGTCTCGGCGACATTTAAAACAGTAAAACCGCTCATGTTTCTAAGTTTCTGAGCCGATAAGGAGATTGTGAGAAGAAGAAAAAAAAAGAAAACGATGTTATATTTAACTTGATGCGTAATAATAAAAAGTGGCCCTTTTGGCGTTTTATCGAATGCTGATTTTTGTTCACAACTTTCATTTGTTGGAAAAAGTTCTCTTTATATTATGTGTTAGATATAATCGCCTTATAGAGTTATATAGCTGATAAAAATTTGAAATGAATTCGGCCACAAATAAGAAATATACTGAGTATCTTCACGAGAGTGAAACAAAAATTTTTGTTTGGAAAATATTCCGTTTTTCATAAAATTTTACAATGGGGCATATCTAGTGGATCTGAACAACTTCTATTAATAAGATTTTTGTTTATCACCAAGCCTACTATGATTTCTCGAAAATTGCAATTTTCTTTGTATCGCAATGGACTGGAGTTTTAGATCTAAACGGGATTTATATGTTGAGTAAAGTCGTGTTATGGAGTTGTGTAGCCGACAAAAATTTGAAATGAATTCGACCACAAATAAAAAAGATATAGGCGTGTCTTCACGAGAAGTGAAACACACTGTATATGCTTTAGTCGTGGACTGTATATTTATACTCTTAATGTATTACCAAAGTGATATCTCCACCTTGTTACAGGTTACCTGTTGGTAGTTTTACCTAAATAATTAAATAAGTAAATAAAAATCATGAATTAATTAAAAATCAACTTTATTGAAAATAAGGGAAGCTCCTTTCTACCCAGTAGAATACATAAATTAAATTAAACAGCGTGGAAAATTAACCGAAAAAAAATTACTTGGCTTAAATCATTTTAGCAAAATTAATTTAGTTGGCTGGGGATCCTAAGCCTTGATATAATCTAAAGGGACAAAAAGCTTTGTGATCCTTAATATTTTAATTAAAATAAATTATGTGTAGACTTCCACGCAAATTGTTACTTTACGTAGCGCAACGTTTAATATTACAAGATTTATAAATTTTAATATTACCCAGATTTAATTTATTTATTAAATATACATTGGGATCCAAATAAAAATGCTGCTAATTTATTCGTCTAGAACTATTCTTCCTATAGAGATTGACAAGTATATCAAATTAATAATATCTGCTTTTATTAGGGCAATATTAGCTGTGTTTTACTTCCATATTCAGTGGAAGTATAGTAACGACAAATTTTTTTTATTTTCGTTGTTCAAATAGGCTTATAATGTCATGAAACGTCGAAATTTTAAGTTTGAGAAAAATAATTTCTGTCTGTCGGTCTGTCTGTAACTTTTCTTGTGCGCACGATTACTCTGGAACCGTTTAAGATATTGACTTGAAATTTGATACAAGTATGTATTTTAACGAGATCTGGAATTAGATTATATTTTCATCTTATTTCGTTGAAGTGTGGAGGGTTAAATATAGAGTAACTGGGGGTAAATAGGTAAATCAAACAGGTAAGAGTCCATGAAATTGGTATTTAGTATATACAAGAGAAGCTAATGTCTCAAAAAAACGTTTGGCATTACCATTATAAAAGGGGGTGAAAAAAAAATATGATTTAGTGTGTGTACAAGAACCAAAAGCCTCAATAGTAGTTTGTGCAACAAGAGTGGATATGATACCCATATCGCACGATAAAGAAGTTTGAGTCCGATGCCGTAGGCGGAGTGCTTCAAATCTTTTGAGTGCGATATACATAATCCACTCGAGTTGTACAGTATACTTTTTCTACGACCAGCTTAAAAAAAACTACAAAATTTATTAAACATTAATATATTACACAAATACACACTGACAGTTACTTTGTCAGCTTACGCATTAATTTGATTTTAAAACGAATAGTTGTCTATGTACTTAATACACGAACTGTGACTGGTCGGTTTCATTTTATATCCATCCTAGAACTGATATGAAATATATCCGTTCAGTTAACTGGAATTGCCTACTTATCTATTCTACAGACTGTACAGAAAACAGCAAATTTACATAAGGGAGTAGAAAAAATATTTTTTTTTACTTCATGCATCCCCACTACCACCGCCTATCACTACCCCCACCCCACTACCGATGTGGGATATCGCTTTAAGGGTTTTTGGGTTAAACGATTTCACTACGGCTGTCGTCAATAGACGACAGTATAAAACTTTCGCGAGATGCGGCTGTCGTCAATAAGTGATTTGAGGAATTACGCCAGGAACGGACGTCGCTTATCGACTTTTATTTATTTTATGAAAACCGAGTTGATGAAAGAAGTGTGTAAAGTGTTATGTTTCGTTCGGTGCGCATCAGACGCATAAACGCCGCTTTCTTCTCGAACGTTTAGAGCGCTTTTATGCGGACGTTTTGTGTCGCCAGTAACGCGACTGCAAATGCGGTCGCGTTTTCTAAATACATGTTCTATATGAACGCTTTTATGCACTAGCCGACGGAAACGCATAATTGTCCAGGGAAATGAGCATTTGACCTAGACAAAATTAGTAAAAATCTGAATTTTTGCACAGACGTTCTTTGAGGTGTGCCAAACCCAAATCCACAAAAATAACAAAAATCTCAGCATGGCTACCCAAGATATTGAAGGTCAAAGTTTTTTGCAAATATCGCGCGCCCTATGCATCGGATGTCTATGAGGTCAATATGAAAGTTGTGGAGAATTAAATTATCTACAAGTTGTTTTTTTTTATTTTTTACCCCCCACCCTTTTCGAGATATTCAAGGTCAAAGTTTCAAAAACATGTTTTTTCGCGAATATCTCACGCATAAAAAATCGGACAGCAATAAAGTTAACATGAAAGTTGTAGAGAATTCAATTATCTACAAGATTGGTATTTTGCATTTTTTCCCAAAACCTCGCCCTTTTCGAGATAATCAAGGTCAAAGTAAAAACAGTTTTTGCAAATACCTCGCTTCCTATGCTTAGTCCCGGGACTAAGCATAGGGAGCGAGGTATTTGCAAAGACAGTTTTTTGAATGAAATGTCAGTTTAGTAGTAATATTTGGTGTGTCTAGCATTTTATATTTTGTTATCTAAAAAAGATATTTTTTATTTGTCGCATTATAATATCCCTACAAACACAAAAGGTCGGCCCTCCATTGGGCCATCACAGGGCCAGAAGTTTCATTTCTGGACCAGTGATGGCCCGCTGATGGGCCGATCTTTTGTGTTTGTTCTGATTGAAAATGGATTTACCGTCAACATCTCGTGGTACTCGCGGTTCAAAGCGTCCAAGAACAGAAATGAGTGACAATGATATATACAGTGATGAAGAAGAAATTCTCTCACTTAGTGACCTGGATAGTGCAAGCGATGGTAGTGAAATAGACAATGACTCACATAGTGAGAGTGATGAAGAAGCTGTTGTAGGAGATTTACGTTGGCAAAATTGCGATATTTTCAATCCCACAATATACCACTTTGACGATGAAAATTCTGGCATCTCGGAAGCGTTTGAAATAGAAAATGAAGATAACGAGTACGAGTACTTTGTAAAATATTTTGATGAGCATATGATGACGATAATTGTGGATGAAACTAATAGATACCACGAGTACAGTGCCGAAGCCGAAGGCGATCCTGCTCCAAAAAGAAAACCATGGGTACCCACTAATGTGGGTACCGATAATAACAATCCTCCGTCCCGGGACAACAATGATAAATTGTGGAAAATACGAGCCATATTTGACGAATGAAATAGAAAATGTTCAACACTTTTCCATCCTTTTCAAAAGCTGGTCATCGATGAATCCCTGGTATTGTTCAAAGGCAGGCTGCACTTCAAGCAATATATCCCATCCAAGAGACATCGATTCGGAATTAAAATTTTTGTGTTGTGTGATTGTGAGACGGGAATTGTTCCGGATCTGAAATTGACATTCCTCGAAATGATCCGTTAGGTGTTTCAGGTGCGGTAATAAAAAAACTAATGATGAACTATGAACAAAAAGGGCATATGTTATATACAGATAATTGGTATACTAGCCCTAAACTGGCAATTTATTTGGATCAGAACAATACTGGTTTATGTGGTACAGTAAAAAAAAAATAGAAAACATTTTCCGAAATTTTTACATCGGGTGGCACGCAGAACGTGCGAACGCAAAAAGTGCCAAAATGTAATGGCTCTTAGGTGGAAAGATAAGCGTGATGTGTTAATGCTTTCAACATTTCATCAAGGAGTAATGAACAACAGCGGAAAATTGGATCATACAACTGGCGAACATATTTTGAAACCAGACTGAGGAATAACATATATCGATTCCAGCGAATTTCCGAGGGCCAATTTCCATAAGGAACGTGCGAGGTCCTTTATTTAGGTATGACTTTTAGTTTGTTTACTTATAGGGATCTTTTGTAAAACAATGTTTTATGATAATAATTTATTTATTTTTGGCAAAACATTCTTTTGTTCTATGTATTGTTATTTATAGGTATAAATTTTGGAGTATAATAAAGTTCAATATATTCCTAATTGCTTTTTGACTTCATGATTCTAACAGCATTTGTACAACTTTTCTTTTTTATTTGTTTTGCGTTTAGCCAGACACATTTGTGAATATATTCCAGCAACTAAAAATTTTTTTCATGACTCGACTTTTCGCCCGTTATAAGAATTTTACGTTTTTGTGACGTCATCAAGACATAGGTCTATTTTTGATTCACTTGAATTCAGTCTTTTTTCAATCATACCACCTACGTGTCAAGTATGAACTTGATATCTATCCCCGTTCGTTTGTCAATTTTTCATTTTTGTGACGTATGTTTATTTTTGATTCACTCGGATTTCTTTTTTTTTTTTCAATAGTGCCACCTAAGTTTCAAATATGAAGTCAGTATCTGTACCCAGTCGTATGTTGTAACAATTTTTCATTTTTGTGACGTAGGTTTATTTTTGATTCACTCGGATTTTTTTTTCAATCGCTTGTACAACTTTTCTTTTTTAATTTGTTTTGCGTTTAACCAGGCACATTTGTAAATATATTCCAGTAGCTAAAGGGTTAAAGTTCCATAAACAATTATTTCCACATACAAAATGTTTTCGTTGTGAGAGGCTTGGGTAGCAAATCTGGATGTGGAAATAGTGATTCCTTGAGCAGCGGTTTTTTTCTAACTACAATTTTGATATAATTTGAAAATCTGTGTGGCGAGTTCATTAAATTTAGACATCAAATAATCTCATTGTTTTTTCTAAATACATTATAAACAATATCGGTTTCACATTTTCAACTGCTCATGTAGCAATAACAAAAGAAATCTTTCTCGAACTGAAAGTTATAAATATGCCGTAAAATGAAGATAATAGTTCACAAGTCGACAAAGAAAATAAAAAATATTTAGAGCAGATAGAGATTTTCTTATATTTGCAAGTGAATATATTTAAAATTTTATTTAAATTATTATAGGTATATGCTACACATTTGCTGAATATAAGAAAATTTCTTTATATTTGTTCTTGAAAATGGCAGGTAAATTGAACTGTTTTGCCTATATTATGCTCTAGAAATTTGAAAATTAAGCATATTTAAAGTATCTGTCTAGGGATTTCGAGACTCTCTAGAGAAAACTTGGTGTAGTTCTTGTTGTGAGTTATCCATAGCAATATAAATCCTGTCGGCTTTAAAAGAAACATATTTAAAAAAAGGGCGGTGAGTTCTTTCCAAATTTCATAAATGTACGTTATAATAAAAAATTATATCATTAACTCTTTCAAAAAAGGTATTTCTCTTAATAAACTTAGCAAATGCTGTTTCCAAAAGTGTTTTTATATCAGCTTAGTACACCATTTTTCATTCAAGCATGTCATATACTGTACTACAAAATTCCGGTAGTTGAAATGGGTCACGTGTTGCCAGCAATATAGGTTGTAAAGTTACAAGTGAAGTGGAGAAATACTATAAAATAGCATGATTATTTAATGCAAAAATATCCGTCAAATTTACATCAATATTTAATGTAAATGCATTGTGAATTTACCTTGACTTTTTACAGTGTATGCTATTTTAAACATTTTGTATGTATTGACACTAATAAATGATATCTATTAATCTATCTATATTAATTAAATTGATAAATTTTGAAGGACCTTTAAAGAATCCGTGTTGAGTTATTAATATTTGATGCCTTACAGGGTTGAAAATAAAATAGTGTAAGAAAATTTTAGTGCTTTAGCAAAATTATTTATTATTACTAGCGGACGGTAGTTAGAAATTTAGATGTATCACCCTTCATAAAGACTGGAATTTGATAATAAAAAAATTGTAAATATAATTGTAAATATTATATACTATAATTATATTATGCCTATGTTAAAATAATTGTAAATAGCAAATCCTAAATGAAACAAGCGATAGTTTTGTAGCATGCATATTGCTGCTTCATAAATTAAAACATAAATTAACTCAAGCATGAAAGACCGCGGAGATTTCAAATATTGTTTCTTAAAATATCTTCATAAACAAACACAACGGTATGCAACCAGAGTCACGTCTAACTGTACTCAAGGTAGCTGGTGTTCTAACTTAACTTTGGAGAGGGAAACAGGCGAAACGATTTACATATTGTGAAAGGGGGAACAGAATGAATTATTCTCCGTTACAAGAAGCTTTGTACTTCGTAATTGTCTGCTAATTTTTTGAGTAGTGATGTATCTTGATTAATCAAATTCGTCTTTTACCAACGACTTCAACATCGTAAGGGTTGATAGTCCCTTTTCATGAACATGAAGCAGGCCTAAGTGTTCTTCGCCGGTTTAATCCGTAGGTAATTTATAAAGAAATATTTTTTTTGTAACTTAGATTTGGCAACGGCCATTTTGCAGCAAGCCATGCTATATGCTTCATCTCTTTCCAGGGTTCTAGATGCAGATCGTAGATACGCATTCTAGATACATTTTTTTTAACGTCACTTTAAGTTTGGGTTGGAAAATTTTATTTTAATCACCTAATGGGGTTGTCTTTCTTCTCCTCTACGTATTTTGGGGATGAAATGTATATATTAAACTAGGACTACCTTTTGCGGAGACCGAGACGGTAATATGGTAGGATAGATGTAAATTGTCCTTATGGAATTTCTGGAAGCGTCGAATATGGTACTGGGAACTCTCTGACTTAATATTGGGCTCATCTAGAAATCAGCGATAGCATCACAGTGGGTTGGATATTTCACCATTATCATACCTCACTTGGATTCACTACTTTAATCTACTGAGAATTCCAGATAAGTGTCGCAAATAAAATTTGTATCTAATGTTTTTTTATATACCTCGTATTTCTATGCTTTAACACTTTTAGAGTTCTTTAAAGAATCAAATTGCAAATTTTTTTTCTTTTGAAATTATTTCAATTTTCAACTTTATTTTTAATATGTTTTCAGAACAATTAGTACTTTCAATTATTATTTAGGTGTAGATTATCTGCGTAATGTCTAATTCAAAATATATGAAACGATCTGTAAAGACTTTGTTATCACAATTTCTACGAAACGTTTACATTTAAATAATTAATTATGACTTTTAAAACACTATATTGTCAGTTCATGTTTAAGACAGTATTTTAAATAATATCTACGTAACATATTATCGTCCATTCGTTTTCCCCTATTGTACATAAATTTGTTTAATTTTAAAACCTCAGTTTAGTCGTTTTCTAACAAAAACACATCCAGTTTTATTGGTTTATAATAAAATCCATTTTATAATTACTCTGTCCACTTATTTCAGGCATTTTGATACAAATTATACAAACTATTTAGATAATACCTACAGAATTAATTAATTAACCTTTTTGTAAAAAAAAAGTTGAATATCTTTTAGAAATATTTGCAAGTATTAATCTAATCTTGATTTTTGCTAAATTTGGATTATTAATTTACACTTTTTTACAGTCAACAATTTATACTTTCTTTATAGTTTGATTAGTTTTTCTTTCTTGTAATCAAACTCCACTCTTAGTGTAAATTTCGAATATAGAAATATTGGCGCCCCGCCTCTCTAGGAAATTATCATTATATAAGTCACATTAACATCTCTTTAAGATAAATTATAAAAACATCTGTCATTTATTAACTACAATCTACCAAACACGTAAGACCATTTGGAAAGTGTTTCCATGACTCGTCTGCCGAGTCTCTGAGCTGCTAGTGTAGTAACTTGTTTCCTCTAAATAATATAAAGTTCGGTCTGAATCTCGAACACAACAAAAATTAATATGTTACAGTTTACCGTCTTATAATCGATATTAATTAATAATCCAACAATATTAATAAACAGAACCGCGTCTAGTCAATTGGCTTGATCAAAGGACGACACATTTCCCAATTTCGAGTGCCATGTATATGTATAGGCCATAGGCTCATATTATAACAAAAAAAATACATATTGATGGAAAATGAATGAACACGACCTTTAGTCTTAAAAAACTATTATTTTCACTTTAGGTTTTCTTTTCTCAAGCATTAATTATTTTCTAAAAAAAAGAGGTACTACCAACCTATTTGTATCTCAAACCTGTCACTCTTGGATTTCAAGTCTATATCGAATCAAAAATAAATTTATTATACATATATAGAATTAATTAAATACAACATTTTGTCCCCCTAGAGCATTCATCCGGAACCACCCAAACATCAATGGTGCGAATCTTCGTATCAATTGAAGAGCTGCACGGAGCAAGGTCGAGTCGGACTAAAAAGAAAATTAAATATAAATAAAATTTCTGTTCGCACCGAACTAAAGGGTGTATCCCAAGTAAAAATTTAAATGCCAACAAGTATTTATCGGGTTTTATCACAGATTTAAGAAGGTAAATATACCGAACTGGGTTTTATTATTTCTTTTGTGCATACCAATTTATATGCAGATGTACTTCAAAAGGCCTTCAAGTTATCTTTAAAGCAATTTGTTAAACCTCTTTGCTCTTTAAGACCTATTGGTTTTATAGCCACTTAATTGCTGCATTATTCAAAACCACAATACACTCATTAAGTTTTATAGTGGATTTTAAATATTTTAAGTTTTGTGGTAGACATCTATAAATCTTTAGGTTTCATGGGAGTTTTAAAATATGGTCCTTAAATTCTCCTTATGATCAAGCAATAAAACTAATAACTCTTAAGTAGTCTTACCCTTAATATATGTTATCATAAATATTATTGGCTTGTAACGATAATTAGTAAAGGTTCCTTAAAACCTAATAGTTTTTTGGTAGCTTTATTAAGCTACCTTAAAACTTTTTCGTTTTTATAAAGCACTTATAAATCCTTTGGTTCCCCCACCTACGCCTTTAAACTTTGAGAGAGGGGGCATATAACGCATAGTAAACGCCATTTTGTGATCACACACTCAAAAACACACGAAATAAATAATGTTTTTTAGGTTATGTTATCTAAGCTAAGTACATTTAGCTTAGTGATTGTCAGAGGTTTTAAAGAAGAGTAGTAAGGCTTTAAAATAGTAATAAAGTGAAGCAACTGGAATTTAACAAAACCTTTTGTTTTATAAAAATATTTCCTAAAGCCACAAACTCTTAATGGGGTATTCTATTAAGATAAACGGTTTTATTAATTTTTCAGGCATGTTTTTTTTCTGTTAACTGTGGCAGACATGCTTGAACAAAGTTGGGGCAATAGTGTTTAGTTATATTTTTCTTATTTTTACTGTTTACATTTAGCCTGCAACTATCTAAAATGTGTTAATATGTCCTAAAAGGCCCAAAAAGCCCTAAAAAGCCCAAAATCATACTGAGTAAGCTAAAACTAGGGTTACTATTTTTTGTATTAATTGTAAATAATAATTAATGAGCTGACAAATGAAAGGCGCGTGATTTTTTTAAAAGTTTTTTGATATACTTGTCAATAAAGTCGTCTGCGTTGATAATTTTTTGATACTAGGTTGTTTATTAATATTAAATTTTAAAACGTTAGCACATGCAGATATTTCAATCGAAGCAGACATATTTATTACTTCGCGACATTTTTTGATTTAGATAGTTTAGGTGCAACAAGTCTTCGACAAAGAATTATTAAAGACACAATTATTTATGATGTTCTCAAAGCAGGCTTAAAATTTGATTGCAAGTACTAATAGTTTTAAGAAGATTTTATAAAAGGTATTATAGTAGACTTGAAAACATCTTGCAGATTTGAGTTCTAAAGTACTATTCGTTTTATTGATAGTTTTAAGGAAGATATTTATAACCTTTATAAAAGGTCTTTTTTTGTTTTATGTCGGGTTTATTGTAGCTTTTATCTAGTATAAACAGTTTTACGACCAGTTTCATTATATACACTTAATAACCTCTTGTAGATTGTGATAAAACTTAAATTGTTAATTGGGTATAATATAAAAAAAAGCTTAAAATAATAGGTATACCGGGTGGCTCAACTAATAGGAACACTTTGTAACTTTTGAATGGGCGAGTAGATTTATTTCAAATTTAGTGTAGTGTTATGGAATGAAATTTTCAATTATATGATGTAAAGAATCAAAATGGCCGACTTCCGGTTTCGATGTAATTTACATAAAAATCAAATTTTTAAATGGGACAACCTGTATATATTTGCATATTTGGACTGGATTCTGCTGGCCAAATTACATATGATCTGACCCTCAAATATTATTTTGACTTTCAAAAAATATTAAAAAAAAAATATCAACACATTTTCTTTCTCTTAATTATAAATTTAGTACAAAGAGAAGGTAGACATTATGCATTATGCGTTATTATCATTTTCTTCGTAATTTGAAGATCTAATTAAATAACAGGTTGTCCCATAACAGTTCCATTTAAGAAAAAATAGTTTTCGTTGGAAAACCAATATCATTGAACTTAATGAAGAACAAATCGTGTTTAATATTAGTATCTGAAGAGATGATATTTTAAAAGTACCTAGACCGATTCTTAACAATTTTGGCAAAATCACGGCCTTCTATGATTAAAACCAAAAATTAAAAAAAAAATCAAAAAATGTATTTTTTCAAAATAAAAATATATTTGAGGATGAGATCATATGTATTTTGGTTAGCCAAATATGCAAAAATATATAGGTTGTCCCATTTAAAAATTTGATTTTCACACCAAATTTCCATTCGGCCGTTCAAGAGTTACAAGAGTGTCCCTATCGGCTGAGCCACCCAGTATATAACTACAAGACTACTATTCTTTACTTTATGAGTCGTTAATGTCTATAATATATAATATTTATTGGTATATCTTCGATTGCTTTTGGATAATTTTTCCTCAAGATTTAACACATGTTTTTTATTTCAGAGGCCAAATATTAGCGAGTTAACAATGAGGGGGCGGCTGCAAAATGGCTTGGGATTTCTGAAGTGAATGTCCCAAGAGCAACGCCGCCATGCTAGGGGCAACATTAGAGGTCACGTTCAGCTAATATGTTCTTATTGGCTTCTGCGATACTGCTACTCAGTACCGGTTTAGCAGGTAAGACAGTTCATTTGACGAGGTATAAAATTACCAATTATTACTTTGTGTTTACTTTTTTTTAATTAAATCGAGACTAGAGTCGATATGTTTCTTTTTAGAACTACATTCTGATCAAGAATGATAATTATCATTCTCTTATATTTCAATTTTTTTTAGAAACAAAAATAGATCAGGTCAAAAAAAATTCGTCTGTGGCGGGCTTGTCCCTCCACATAGAAGTAATTTCTGGCTACTCCACAGCCCCCAACTAAAAGATAGAGTACCTAAGACTATGCCAGACTTCCTTCTTACAGCTGATTGCTGAATATTTATATTCATAGTGAATGCTAACTTAGTAGTTTTCAGAAAGAGTATAGAGTTTGGACAAACTTATTGTTTGTTATTGTTTAATGTTCTCAATATTGTTTAATGTCATTAGTTGGTAATCATCGTTGTCATAACTTTACATTCTTAGCTATTTTTTATTCATTGATTAAATATTAAATTCATTAATTTATTTAATCAATGAATAAACAACCCCATTGGGTTGAATTTGTTTTATTATGTCTTTGCAAATAAGTCATCTATTAGGCTAAATGTTTTCTCTTTTATGGTTCATCTGCTAATGAGTTTGCAAAAATGTCTATGAATATTTCCTACATGACACTATTATATACAGAATTTTAGACGTAAACTTTATTAACTAATGCAAAAGTTATTAATTAACTTTTGCATTAGTTAATAAAGTGACTTCGCCACAATTAACTGGGGCATTCTGTGCTGGAAACTGCGCTCTGTAAACGTTGAAGATAACTAAATAACAGTATTGTTTTATGTTCACAATTGCCCCACTAAAGAAACAGCTACAACGGCTTTTCAATTAAGCAATTGTTAAATTAAATTTTACAGTCTATAATGACAAAGTTTTCCAGTCCACAATGCTTAATACCAATGTAATAAAACTGGTTTTGAACTTCCGAGCGAGTAAATTTACATTTAGTTGCATATATTTGCGTTTCACCTAAAACTACACAAATCAGCGTCTTGCAAACCAAAAACAATATTGAAATCTGTGAAAAGGGTTATAAAGTAACATTTATAGGAAATTATTTGTAATATAAATAATTGCGCCGTTTTGGCGTCGCGACACTAAGAAATAATTATTCGAAGGCAGGAACTTTAAAATTGCGATATCCATTTGCTATCTTTGATTCTAAACATTTTTTAAAGAATACATTTTTTCATTTAATTGAGTACTTTCTGAATTATTTCACATCATACTTTTAAACAAATCTAATTGGTTGTTTTCGCAAGATGTAATATTTAATAAGGGTTGGTTTTATATAGGTAAAGATTAAACCAAAGTTTGACTAGAACTGGAGTTTTACTGAAGGTTTAAACTGTAAATTTTAGATTTTGTAGAATACCGGTTTACAGGTGCTTATTAAGATCATCAGTATTATAACCATCCTGTTGGTAATTATAGGTTGGTAGCATAGTAACAGATTGGCGATTGATGTCATCTTAATTACTGTTACTATGACTTTTCACAATGAATGATGAAAGATCTACAAAGGCCATGGCAAGAGAAGTGTCCGATAGGGGGGGAGGGGTGAAAAAAGACACTTTTTCACTTTTTTTTGAAATCAGAAATGCTTGGGGTTGGACAAGTTGCTCGCTCCACCAGATAAACAATACCAGGATAAAATATTATTAAAATTTAATGTTATTTTGAAGTGCCGCAAAGACCTTAAAGTTTTGTAAAAACCCGCTTGCAAATAATCTTATCTTTTTATTTTTTTGTGTAAAAATTTGGCTTGGGTATAAAAAGCCATGCAAATACTTTTATCAGTCTCTAAAGAAAAATTCAGTTTTGTATTAAAAAGCTGAGTTGCTGCAAGGCTGCTAAATATTCAAACTTTTAGCATTTTAACCGTTTAATGTAATTAATTAATTTTTTTTTCAAGTTAATCTTATAAATTCCAAATATAATTAAATTTGAAAAAACCACCAGTTTTTCAAAATGTTCAAAAATGGCGTCATTCATGAAAATTAAAAAAATGATGACCCTTGCAGCAGCTTAAAAAATAAATCAAATTAAAAAAAATAAATTATGATGTGTTTACGTATGCTAAGTGGCAACTTTTGCACACCCAAACTTTTTAAAAATAAAATTTTTTTTTTTCACTTCACCCTAGACTGTTCGTGTCTTTCAACCTTTTTGCGTGTGGTTCCTTCCAGTGATGTATCTCTGCGTAAAATACTACCACAAAAGATTTTGACCTCAGAAACTTCATATCTGGGAATTTTTTTTTTCAAAAAACCGAAAAAAAACTTTTTTCTTATTCAAGTGAACCAATTTGTTTGTATTTCACATATATTGTAAATCTACTCAAGACAATTTATTAATGATATTTTCAGAATATCTTCGTGAAGAAAAAAATTTGAATTTTTTGAAAAATTTAAATATGTACACGTTACACCATTTTTTAAATTAATTATACACCATGCAATAAGTTACAACATACATTTTTCACAAAACTCTATCGAACTCTATCAAATTGGAGAAGATAATGTCAGGAACATAAAAGGATTTTAATGCCATGGGCGTATGAAGAACTTTATGAAGCTTTTAACTTTAATTCAGTTTCTAAGCCCTTAAAAGATATTTTGATGTTTGATTTTATTCAATTTTCCGCTCTGAATTAATTTTTTAATGTTGCACAAAAGGAATTTATAGAACTGATATTAAAAAGATTGGGTGGTTGTCGTACCAGATTTATATATTTGGCACAATGAGCTACAAGCATTTGACCCTTTCCGAATTTTAATAGCACCCATATGTAAGATTTGAGCATGGGGGTCGCTCTTACCACCTTTTAAGGGTAGTCTCTAGTTATGTATTGGTGGTTGGAATGAATTTACTCCATATTTGTTCACCCTGCCTGATTGTTTTTTTCCCGCTTTGAAACCTATGAGGGGAGGGAGGTAGTTTTAACCCTCCATAGGATTGAGTCTCTACCCTTTGAGAGTAATGGCTGGTTGTCGCACGAGTCAAATATTTTGCACTGTTACATCACCACTGGCTTTACAAGAATTTAATTCGGAAATACCGGTCAAGGTAAAGTCCGAAAGAGATTCAGGCAAAACACAAATGGTGTGTGCGTACGTCTAGCCGATCTCTTACGGGCCGAGTCGTGGGTTCGATTTTTATTTTAGGTGAGTAGGAGAATAAATCAATATTTTCTCGATATCTTGCCAAGCCAGTTTTTTCCAACACTTGGGGGTAGTTTTAATAGTGATGTTGAATTGAGGGCGCCATCCACAGAAAAATTTAAGAGAATTTAACTACCCTATAAGTGGTGAAACCAACCACTGTGGAAAGATCTGATCATATTTATGAGAAATAGGAAATAAATTTAAGATAAAAAAAAAGCACTATTCATTTTAGCAAACTTCAAAAATGACGAATTTTACAATTAAAGCAAGAAAATTGGTCTGGCTGCTGGTTTCCGGATCTTCTTCCGCATAGACTTGGTTGAGTGCTTGACGTTTCGACCATCTTGTCGTGGTCTTCTTCTGAAGCGAAGTGAGCTCTGTTGGACTGAGCTCCTCTATTTATACAGGTTATCAGGAGGCGTGTTGCGGATCATTGCTCATGCGGAACATTGACTTCCACGTTATTGGTAATTGTAGTCCGGTGTCACGGTTACAGTTATTCCGATGTTTATTTATTTCGATGGCTTCTCTGTATCTTCTTGGCCAATGATTCTTGGTGTTGGCTAATTTCTTTGTTTTGTCGAATTTTATCAAATGGCCGGTTTCTTCTGAATGTTCGGCAACTGCTGATTTTTTAGAAATTCCCTTCTTTGTGTTTCTAATGTGTTCTCTGAGTCTGGTGTTTATACGTCGTTTGGTCTCTCCGATGTAAACTTGTCTGCAGGAACATGGGATGCTATATACTCCTGGCGTTTCTAGTTCTTCTGGACCTTGGTATTTGGGAAAATGTTGTGCCACCTTCTGTTTTGCATTATATATTACTTTGACGTTCTTTTTCTCCAAAACACTCACAGACAATGCCAACGTAACAGTTCTGCCAGCGGACAAAGGAAATGCCACTGTACTAATGGATAGAGCAGATTACCAGCAGAAAGTACCAAACCTGTTAGAAGACCAAGTTTAAGTCCAAATCACACGAAATCCAACAAGGACCATCGAAAAACAGGTAACAAAGGCGATCAAGGAATCATGCATACCAATAGAAAAATATCTGTATGCAATTAACTACACAACTTAACTAGAAAAATGAGAATTACACTTTCTCACCGATCCCTGGTGAAATGGATGCTACAAGATGGATCCTGGTGGATTCCGGCAATTTTCTGTCAGCGACCTCATTAACACGGGCGGCTCAAGTTGTCTCGATCACCTATATACGCTGGGGTTTTGCTAATACGACTAAACTGAAATTACTCAAAATCTACCAAATCTTGACCTCAAACTGACTAAAGTGACTGGACTATGGCTTTATGGTATATAACGTTTATTTAACCAACCCAACTAAACAGAACCAAATGATTTCCTTTGACTGTTGTATGTTTATCTGATTACATCGACACGTGGAAAACGTGTTTACATGAATCCCAAGATGATTGAACTGGATTAATCAAATAATCCACGTGGTATTCAAGTTGATCAATCAATTAAACAACAATTAATCAATTTATATCTTAAATAATTTTAGCAGCAAAACTCCTACGTTTTTTTGAAGAAAAGAGAATTTCGTTAGCATGTGTCTGCAAAACAGAGGTTATCTTTATACAATTTAGATTTAAAAAAGGCAGTTATGAAAAATATGGCTTGGAGCTGTCAAATATTGGAGAGATACAATTAACAAATAATTTTAATTACCTTTTACTGTTCGATTCACTAAATTAAAACTCGATAATGACAAAAGTAGCAAAAATATTTGCTTAATTAATTATGGCGAACTTTAGAGTGACTGAATATCGCTGCCACAGAACTGGAAATAAAAATTAATCTCTCTCCGTGTCAGCTAGTAAGGTAGCCTCCCCTCCAACTAGACCAATGCTGCCATATTATAATATTTCAAAAACTTCTAGATATCAAATAACTAGATTTGTCAATCTAGGGGATATATTGCTCTACGCAACTCACTACACTACCCAATGTATTGTGTGTAAGATCAGTATGCAAAGGCATAATTAAATGTGAATAAATTCGTTTCGCGTTAATAGCCCAGGTGTTAATGTGTCGCTAGCAAAAACTGTAACATGATAACAAATAATGGTTTAAATAAAAGTATACAGAAGGTATCAATCTTAAATTTAAACGCATTGTGCAGGATAATTATATGTCTGGGCATAAATAACAAAAAGATGGTAAATACTTGTACAGTATTTTTTTAAATATTAGGTGTGATATATAGGAATTTAATAAAAATACGTAAAGTTCCCAGGTGAACGTAACAGCACTAAGAGATACAAAAATTTGGCCTTTGTACATGCTATGCTACACTCATCTGCGTCTTTTGAGTTTTAGCGGTAGTTTTGACTCCCCCATAAGGGGAAATAGCTTACTGTAGCTCGAGTTTATATTCACTCCTCTCGACTACAAAACATCTACCATTTTTCTCACTTCATTAAGAGTTATTACATTATTTCTATGATTTTACACCATTTTAAGGGATGTATTTGACTAAAAAACAAAACTGACACAATAGATTTTTTTTGCCCACGGATTCGGATTCAGCGTCGAAAAATACACCATATCCATATAATTAATTTGGTAAGCTGCACAGAACTTTTTTTGTGTGTGGCTGTGTAATTCGAAGTTTTGCCGGAGGCGCCGCGTCTAACAACATGTCTTTAACTTTCATATTTTGAAGTTCATGATATATTATGGGGCCATTCAAAAAGTACGTTCGCTTTCAGAAGGGGAAGGGAAAATGTGACAAAATGAACTATAGGAGGCAGATTTACTACTCACTCAAAAAATGTCGGCGCCTTTACCGCACCGACAAAGACGCCGACATTTTTTACACGAATTTTAAGTATGTAGTCAACTTTAAGTATGTATTTAAATTTTTCAAAAAATTCAAAAGCGTCAATTTTTTTTTTCTCCATGAAAAGATTTCCTGAAAATCATCATCATTAATAAATTATCATGAGTAGATTTAGAATATATGTGAAATAAAAACAAATTAGTTCACTTGATTAAGAAAAAAGAACTAAAAAACTAAAAATCATCAATAATCAAAAACAGTGTAAAATTGGTTTTAATGACATGGCAGTGTAATTTTAATGAAACACTGTATATATGATGCAAACGTTTTTATATAGTTCTGGTAAAATAATATTATTTGAAAATATTTAATGAAGTAAAACTAGAGCGCTTTAGCTGTAATTGAAATAAATAGAGCGCGTTAAATTCACAGTACGAGTTGGACAATCCTCTAAACCCAAGGGGCATAGCCTACGCGAAGAGAAATTACTCTTGAAAGAAACAGACGGATAAATTGAAATGTCTACGTGCAGTAGTGATTAATCGTGCTGACTAGAAAATTAAATTAGTAAGTATTATTATTAGTATGGGCGCGTAGGTCATTGAGTGGGAAATTTTTGAGGGAAGTTATCACCTATGCTAAATTGAAAGATTGTATCAAATATAACAAGAAAATTCATGGTGCCACGCCTGAATCCGTGGCTGTCACCCCGCAACCTCCTATAAAGGCCACAATTTTTAACTTGCTCTCTCTTCGTTATTATTTAAGATATTTTGACAAACTTTGTTTTAAAATTCTGCTTTTTTAACTCGCTATATTATTTTTCATATATATTGTTTAATAAATATAACAAGAAATGCAAAAAAAAATATAATATTTATAAGCATAACAGAATAATATTTATAAATATAACTGAAAATATGTATTTATGTTAATAGAACAAATTTATTATATAAAATAAGTATAGAAAGTGTATATAGCTTTAGATTAAGTTTTTCTATTTGTACTCCAACCTGAAAATATAAATATATTTTAATTTAGTTTTTTTATAGAAATTATTTACAGTCTTATTCATCTTCCGAGTCCGACCCTTCTAACTGATTATTTTCGCATCCTTCATCCTCTCCTCCGCAGGCACACATTTCTGTACAACTAATGCTTTCCAGAAAACATTTGCATCGTTTTCCTGCGCATTTAGTTTCTTTCCAGTTGCACTTAATTAGGTCTAAAATTTCAGGAGGTGCGCAATCCGTGCGCATAATACCGGTACCACTCTGTTTTCTGTTACGTCCCAACCATATCTTTTTATATCATAAGCTTTTTGCATGGCTTTTCTGAATTATACCAAATTTGGCATTGTAAGAATATTCGTAACAGAGCTGGAAGAAACGCTGCAGAAGTCGGTGGCAAAATATCAGTCTGAAAGGAACTTCTCGTAAAAAAATACCATCTCAAATTCTTTAATGTTGTTATTTCACCACATCCATAAATTTTGCATATTATCGGTTCTAACTGTAGTGCTAAGGATTTTAGTTGTGTATGAAGATCCTCTTCAATATCCTTTCCTAAAAGTATCAATACGTTTAAATCTTTGCCATTGAGTGTTTTGAAAATATTGCAAAATGACAATTTTTCCTTCCCTAAAAATCCGCCGGTGGCATCACAACCAGATAAAGCATGTAATGCTGGTAGCGCTTGTCTTTGAATTGGAGTAAGTTTGGCAACGATTTTTGGTAAATCTATAGATCTTCTCCTAGTTCTGTTCCGGTTAGAAATAAAACATTTCGCAGTAATTTGTCTATGTATTTAATAAGTAGTATGAAAACGTTTGTGTCTGGCGATATCATTTTAAGATTGCAATTCACTCCTAAGTAGATTTTAGATATGTCAATTTCGTGCAATATTATTTTAGTATCCGCTTCTTCTTAATTACTACACAGATTTTCTATTACACCGCCCTGATTGGAAACGCAATGTCTTTTCCAAGATACTTAAACAGTTTTTGTGCATAAATTTCTACTAAGGATAAAATTAATAGCAAAATAGGCTGCTTATTCCAAAAGTGCATCAGTTTATATTTGTCAGTATGAATATGCATCTTTCCATCATAGGAAAACAAAGATCTCGGTACTGCTGCCAGTTCATATTCACCGACAATCTCTTTCAAATCGAAATTCCTTCTGGTTCTTGATAGAACTAAAATTTTAGAAATTAAATTTTTTTGAAGTTTCATTTCTATGATTTTTCCCTCTTTCGCAGTCTTATTAGTTTTATTTGCGTTTTTAAATAATTTTAAATTGTTTTTCTATCCTTTCTTTGTAAAAATTATTGAATTGTGTCTGTCCGATGTTTTTTATTTCACACATATTTGCGGATACCTTTTCATCAAACACTCATTTATTATATAGATGCACTAGATCCTCCCCATCGTACTGAAAGGGGTTGGCAGTTTTCGAAAAAGCTTGAATTAATTAAATTAGGCTCGCAAGGCATAGACTGGTGAGTATGGCATAGACAAAACGATTAAGGCGCTGCGCCGACGTACGGTAACGTACTTACATCGCTTAAAACAGGTGTTAACTCAAACCTAGTGATGCAATGTTTTTTTTTAAACTTTATACATCTATAGGCTACAATTCACTCAGTGCATGTATACAAAAATTTTAAATATTTAACGTAACTTTACGATGTTGAAGTTTTAGATGCAATATTTTTATAATTTTAAATTTACAATAAATTTTCGAAATACTTATTGAATTTAATGAAATTCTGAACTGACTATTACGAGCACTCTACTTTTCTCTACCGAATGTAAAAAAAAATCGTCTCGATAGCTTTTATGATTTTTTTTTTTAGAGCGATTTATGTTTAAAAAATCACAGATTTGTCAGTTACTTCCCAACTTACAAGGGTGTAGAGGGTAACTGACACGAATGCTAGGGTGGCACCATTACTTTTTTGATAGCTTATGTTACAATCGATCTAGTAGGTAACAACTTCCCTCAAAAATTTCCCACGAAAGCCAAAATTCTTCCCCACGCGCCCACTCTATATTATAGTTTTTTGTGAAAATTGGAGCTAGTGGTAATAGACTACAAGCCCGTCGTAATTTTTAAGGGGTCAAGTGACCCAGCATGAATTATATTCAGTACGATGCTGGTATACGAAACCATAACTTTAGGCACTATGCCGTCACTTTTGGTCGGTACAGGTGAGTACACAGGTAAATTGAATTTTCCATCCAAAGTGCGATCTTCAGACAAAATATTCTTGTACGGCATTCCTCATGTTTGATAGTTCATAAAAAAATAATCGCCTAGAACCCACTGCCGTACAAAAATAATGGGACCGGAAGCCAGAAGAAGTTTTGATTTTCCGAAAATTTTCCCAGGTAAATAGGTGATTTAATACTGTACGGCGTTTGTACAATGAGATTTGTATGCTTTCATAGATTCATTACTCAACAACGCCGTACATATTTGGTTCCAGGGTGAGAAATCCCGGGCGCAACCCCCTACCCCTACCTAGTATAGTGGTGGTGATTTGAACCAACATCAAATTCAATGATCTTAATGCTTTTTCATGAAACGAACACATTTTTTGCCATGCCGTACATTTTTCATGGAACACATGGCTGCGTCAGCAAAATTTATTTCTCTCTGAAAATAGTAATTTTAGGGTGAAAAATTTGTTAACGGCATTAGCATAGTTTGTTAATATACTTAAAACAATAATCAATAAAAACTAAATGCTGTACGAAAAGAATGGTTCCAGACGACTGGAAAAGTATTTTATTTTATTTTTGCAACTATTTTCTACTTCATAAATGTGATTTAATACTGTACGTCGTTTGTACAATTCAATTTTTACGTTTTAATGTATGTGTTATTTAGCAATGTCGTACATATTTGCTGGTATAATAAACTGATCATATTAATTTAGGATGTTACGAAATTCCCTACAAAAGCTAGAAGGTAAGATATATTGTGTCATACTTGCATAAAAATCTTTCCGCGCTGACAAAGCCAACCCTGACTTTCACGTCACCGAGATAAAATTCCCGAGCTCTGTTTATGAAAAATAAACTGTCCGTCACATTCAATGATTATAATTGCCCCGTTCAAGCTAACAATAAGTCACATTGAATGGGCTAATATGAACGGCATCATAATTTTCAATTATTGTTTGATATAGTCGATAACATTTTGTAAATGCCGTACAGTGATTAATGACCCTAAAGGCCGGTGAAAATGTTATGGTAAATCTCATCAGTTGTGGAGAATCCTAAAAGTAAAAATGTACAGCATCTATTTTTCTTTATATTTAAAGAATTCAAAATAGCAAATTTTTAGAAATATTACTCCTTGTATTAATACACAGCGCATTTTGAAAAGCTTTCAAATTTTGAAAATTTCATTTATTTTTTTTAATTCATATTTTCATTTGGTTAAATTAATTATAACCGGCTAACGTATAACGATAATATTTAGTTACATCATGTCAAAAAATCGGTTTCCGTACAGGAATTTATGATCTTATTGCCAAAAAATGAGATTCAACCCCCAAATGCAGGTAATTGTTTATTTATATTTATAGACGGCACAGTTGTTAAAAATTATTGTAGGTGTTGAATAATATTGTAGAATCGATGCCGTATATTTTGCAATGATCTTGGGAAGGGGTTGCGCCCGAGATTTCTCACCCTGGAGCCACCAAATATGTACGGCGTTGCTGAATAATGAATCTATGAAAGCATACAAATCTCATTGTATAAACGCCGTACAGTATTATATCACCTATTTGCCTGGGAAAATTTTCGGAAAATCAAAAATTCTTCTGGCTTCCGGTTCCATTATTTTTGTACGGCAGGAAGTTCTTGTTATTTTTTTATGAACTATCAAACATGAGGAATGCCGTACAAGAATATTTTGTCTGAAGAGAGCACTTTAGATGGAAAATTCAATTTACCTGTGTACTCACCTGTACCGCTCAAAAGTGACGGCATAGTGTCTAAAGTTATGGTTTCACATACCAGCATCGTACTAAATATAAATCATTCTGGGTCACTTGACCCCTTAAAAATTACGATGGGCTTGTAGTCTATAACTCGTGTTATTATTTTAGACTGAGACCAAAAGTGTAAAAGAATGTAAGTTAAAAATGTATACACGGGTATGCATTATCTGCCACAGGTGATCTTTTGGGAATTCCAGGTTGTTATAATTTTTAAGTTTTCAATGTTATGTTAAAGTTACTGTACTTTAGAAAAATTAATTATCAGGATGTGTTTTTTATAGTAGAGTTTGCTGCCACCTTTTTGACAGTAAATTGAAATAAAGATGATTTCACCATTAAGAATATGCCGCATTGCATTTGCTATGCTGTAACACTCTTTTATTGCGGTGTTATCCTTCTTTATTACTGGTTTTACTCGAGCACCAGTTTTGCAGTTATAGAATGGAAACCCACTTTTCTCCATCAGTAGTATGACAGAGGCACAGATAGTTACAGTGAAGAACGGTCTTTCCAGGGGGTCAAATGTTTAGGCCACCTTCCGAAAGGGTTGACTAGCTGCTTTTCTAGTGCTTTTCTAGAGTGGCTAAGCAGATTAAAAGTATGTGTTCAACCTACAGACGATCTCAGAACAAAAAGCACAGGCGGTTTTAAGGGTTATGTACTGACAACAATTACACAGCTCCCCAAAAAAAGTTCTGTGCAAAACATTAAAACATGGTATTTGCACGTATTTTGAGCCATGGAATATGAATATGGCATCATATGAATTGTTCTAACAAATCACAAGTTTTTTAACCTCAAAAAATGGCTGAAAATCATTAAAAATCTGAATTGTGAGAATCAATATTTAAAAAATATCTGAAATGAGGTATCCCTATGTACTTTAAGCCGTAAAATTTGAATATAACATTATAATTGTTCTCTTTTTTTCTATCCTCAAAAACTGGCTCAAAATCATAAAAAATCTCAATTGTAAGAATGGTAAGGTAACGAATATTTAAAAAGCATCTGAAATAAGGTAACTTTATGTACTTCGAGCCATAGAATATGAATAATTGTTTATAACAAAACGTGTTTCTGGGAAAAAAATTAAATTTGTTAGAAAAATTCATTTATGATTATCAATAGTCACTAAAAATCCATTCAGGTCCAATTCATTTCCATTACTTTACTTTTCTCGTCTATGTGCTCTTTCTGAGGTCAATTTCTTTTATTTTCGTTTATTTAACTTTGGCCTATTTTCGCGATTAACACCAATCACCGACTGACGTCAGATGAGCTACCTCCAATCTCGATATTTTGCCAAACTTCTTTTCTGTCGAACGGCACGGATCCTTTACTTGCCTAACAATCTAATAGGCCAAGGACCGACTGCGTTACGTATTATTCGAAGGATGGTACATACACTACGCAACCCCTGCCTAAGATTGTATAGTTTATGAGTTTTAAGCTGATAAACAAGTCGCTAGGAGGTGGCGTGGGGTCACACATCGATCCCACGCCACATTCCAGCGACTTGTTCTTCTTGGGAGATCACCCATCCATATACCACCCATCTCTCTCTCTGCTTTTTCGAGTATAATCCAGACAACTACTTTGGGATTGATTAAAAATAGTACTTACTTATTACTGTTCTTTTTATTTGCGGATAAATACACTTCAATCAAAATAATCAATATACATTAATAACAGCCTAATTCTGTTGATGTGTAAGAGTATTTTAATACACCAAATTCAACTGTGTATGAGCTGAAAACAAACAGTTTTTATATCGTACTTTAATTGCGAGCTTTTATTGCAATTAATATGCTGTAGCCATATTGTGGACTAATTGGTACAACAAAGTAGCAGTTATTAACTTTTAATTAACGTCGATCCGCTGGGTATACATTTTGGGACATGCAATTTACCTCAATGGCCATTTACACATTAAAAAACTATATTTAGACGTTATATATCTACGTCGCAAGTAAAGGACAATGTAATATTTTGTTCAGTCAACTTCCATGACCTTTTCCTTGTAATATTTGTTTTATTTATACGTTTAACGTTCGTAGTTTTGTGTGCTTTTCGGTAGATAGTCTCGAAAGTGTAGTAACTTAAGGTGACATTAATCACTAGGGGCAACTGCATTTGGATTAACCTCTTTTGCATTTCTTGCTATCTTTTGGATATAATTATTTTAAAATGTCATAATTGTGATAGTAATAATTAATAATTGATAAAATGAAACCGTTAAATGTGCAAACATTTTTGCTCATGGCAGGACACTATAGTGATTAAGCAGTTTCTTGCTTGCTATGTAAAGCAAAATATTTTTTCCACTATAACTTTTTATATAAAAAAATCGGCAGCTATTGGAAGCTGCTGGAACCTCCCCACCCGGTGGATCTTTGAAGCCGAAAAGAGCACTAAAAAATATGAACGATCTCATTTAACTATATTTATTAAGTTGAAATATTTTTTTCATATTAAAACAGAAAAAAACTCTTCGGTGGGATTTGGACCTACGAATTTGAGTGTTAAAATAGTCTGCACAACATTAATATTTCATTCAATGTTTTAATATAATAAAGGTATTTTAAAACAAGTACAGTCCACGAAATTTTTGGGTATTTATATATCTGAAGACTGTAAATGGACTACACATATCGATATGATTTGTAGAATAGCTTCTGTGTGTTATTGTTTAAAACAGTTCAGACTTACAGTGGATACAGATGTTCTAAAAATATATTACTTTGCCCATTTTCATTCAATCATTTCGTATGGCATTAGTGCATGAGGTTCTTCTAGTGAATGTACACGGATCTTCAGACTTCAAAAAAAAGCGATCAGATATATAGTGGGTGCAAATGCCAGAGAAAATTGCAAAGAATACTTTAAATATTCTAACATTACCTTGTATCTTTATAATGAGTCTAGTAATCTATGCAAAAAATAATAACTTTCAGATGATAAACCACTATCATTCATACACTACAAGAAATTCTAATTTGTTAAAGGTACCACTTCATCGAACAGCAACATTTGAGCGTAGTCCAATTTTTTTAGTTATTAAAGCATTCAATAAACTTCCCGCTGAATACAAAACTTTAAATTTAAATTTATTTAAAAATTTTAAAGAATTTTTAATTACCAAATGTTATTATTCTTTAAATGAATACCTTTGATGATAGAATATAAAATTTGCAGTCTACTTATTCATTGACTTGCTCTGTATGTTATTTTTATTTCAGTCATCCATAGCCTGATTTTTGCTTTTTTGCTTTTTGTATTTTGTTTCAATCAATGCTAAATTTCCATATCACTTCTAATTACTATGTATATTAATTATACACACCATGTTTAATGTTCCTTATTTTAACAAATTTTGATTGTATGTATGTATGTGTATATATGTGTGTATTTATGTTTATATGCGTATGTGTGTATATATATATATATATGTAATATATATTTTTTATGTCACATGTATGTTACTTATACTCGTATGTTTTTTTTTATTATTTTCCAGTTTTATGACTTATCCTATATTATTTGTAATAATCTACTGGATGAATAAACATTATTATTATTATTATTATTATTATAAAAATATATGCCTCATCGGATCCTAGCCTGGAGCCAGCCAGACAACCACGGCGAACACCCCCGAGGCGGATGTGAGGCTGGACGGGGTAGATCCGGTTTGGCTTGAAGAAAAATAGAAATGTGGAATAGTAGCTCCTGTCTTCTGTAGGCTGGCTTAAAAACTAGGTTAAAATTATAATATGTCCACATGGACCTAAAATTAATATAAAAGTAAACACAACACTATTAAAACTAAGTTCGTAGACAGGAGCAGTTAATAATTTTGATTATTAATACGGGAAACACAACTAAACGAAAAAACCCGTTCGTTGGTAATGGGTGGTCCGAATGGCCATCTAACTCTTGGGGGACAGCTTCCCTGCCAGCTGTGGCTGGGGAAGTGTTCATGGTGGATCGTTTAAGTATGAATTGATGTATTTTGTTTTATCTTATGGCCTTCACCGATTTTTCATTAAATCGGTTGGGGAAGTAACAGCTGTCAAATCTTTGATTCTAAGGGAATTTGGTTTTTGACAGTTTTCAAAAAAAATTTTAGATTGGTACCAATGTCTTAAATTAGGCGATCCAACAACCTGTCAATTATTTTGGCAATATGGCGTGGTGGGCAAACACCACGGTCAATAAACTATACGGTTACCTCGATCAGCAGCTTTTGGACGAGAGAGACGCGCGGAGCGAGGAATCGAATAAAAGAGACAGATATATCTGATTTCCGTGCAAAAGACAGAGACAAAGATGCCGGTAGGGTCTACAGCTTATGCCAGCTGTAGACACTGCCGGCATCTTTGTCTCTGTCTGTTGCACGGAAATCAGATATATCTGTCTCTGTTCGATTCGATTCCCCGCTCCGCACGTCTCTCGTCCAACAGCTGCTGATCAAGGTAACCGTATAGTTTACTGACCATGAGCAAACATGGGGTTTATTTTAATGAACTCGCGGAAACGTAGCCAAGGCAACCGAAAAACAAACTCTTTAACAAACGTTTAACGAATGAAAACAAACGTTTGCCGGATGTTTGCCCACCACGCCATGTTAAAAGTCACGTGGTTGGTTAATTGTTTTTAGGTTATGTAGCACTATTTTTAGGTTATGTTGCCTGAAGAGTTTCCGGCGGGATGCTGGAAGTAGCGGAAATAGTTTTTAAAATGTAATGTCACTGTCACTTTTAAAGTTTTATTGGAAAAAACTCACCGAAAGCGTCCCGGTGGGGTTGCTTACACTTGTAGGGCTTGTGAGCGGTTCACGAAGGCCTCTAACACATTCCGTGGGCTTTATAAACGTCGAAAAATCTTGTGATCTCTCCATGCACTTGGCACGTCAAAAATACTCAGCATACAGTCTGCACGCTTTAACACACTAGTCTACCGAACGTTAAGGTTAGACCACAGAAGACCTATACCAGAAACGACTCTCTGGCCTTCCCGCCAATATTGAATTTTATGCGCATATGTCATATGTCGGTGGTATTATTGTCAACCTATAAATCCGCAGGTTTCTAAATTCACCGGTGGAGCGTACCGGTAAGCAATAACATTATATGATTGGCTATTTTGAAAACCAAAGCCAAAATCAGCTTCAAATTTTATCTACCAATGCGTCCAGCGGTGAATTTAGAAAGGTGCGGATTTATAGGTTGACAATACCACCGACAAGATGGCCGAAGGTCACCCCAATTTACCAATGTCTCAGTAATTTAGACGAGTCGCTTAGTAATTTAGTACTCGACCAATGCGGACAGCGTGTTTTAGTCAAGTAATTTAGTGGAAAGCAATTACTAAATTACTGGACCGTCTATCTACTCGACTAAATTACTGGATGCGTGCAAACGCACCCAAACATCGAACGTGCCTCCGACAGTGACGCTTCTGGTATAGGTCTTCTGTGGGTAGACTATAAAATATATCTTGCACAAGAAGCGTGTTATTTTATTTTTTAATTGTTTTTACGGAAACCAAATCGAAAGAGTGCAAGTGTGATGTATCATTGAAATCGGAATTTTTACTGCTTTTCAATGGTTCAATTACAAATTGTAAGTAATCATAAAATAAACAACTTGTTGTGCCAAAACGGCACTAAACGTAATCCGATCTCAACTAAAACCTTTTCAGATCTTCTGGAGCACTAAAGAAACCCTCACGCAAAGTTTCATACAAATCCATTTAGAAGTTTCGCCGCTATCGTGCTAATATACATACACAGAGTGACATTTTTCAAAAACCACTTTTTTGGGTTCCGGACCTCAAAACGTAAAGATTTGATGTTATCTCAATTTTCGATTTTGGACTAATTTTAGTAACTATTGTCTAAACGTTGGTTGTGGCATTTTCTTAATTTTTCTCTATTCTTATTGGGATGCTCTGCCACATGTATTCTTCTAAACAATGTCTGAAATCTACAAAATAATACAATTAACCAGTATTTTACTGGAAAATAACCTCTACGCCTGTGACTTTTACGTCAAAGGATCAGTTAGAGGGTGGTTTTGACAAATAATGAATAAGAACAAAAATATAAAAATGACGTATTTTGCTGACGTTTCGGAAAACGAATCTGTTTCCTTTCTCAAAGCGTATTATAATGTTTGTGGGCTGTGTATATTAAATACACAGCTTTAAGAATATATTTGTTATATTCAGTATCCATAGATACTTACTGCTTACACAGAACTGTTGATATATAATTGATAGTTTTATTTTAAACAATGTTGAGTTTGTTAAGTTCTTCTTTTAACATCGGCAGCCAGGTTGTGCAAACATCTACAGAACAATTCGACACGCATTTATCCTCATTCAATAGTATTATAGCCGCTTCTTTAATTTTTCTTTTCTTGCTATCTGTCTCTTTTGTTAAAATTTTTGCCGAGTCCCAGTTTATTCTATGTCCGTTCTCCCAAGCGTGTTCGCAAATCTTCGATTTCTGAATCTCATTTTTCCTAATGTAACCCTTGTGCTCACCCAATCTAACACTGAATGGTCTGGATGACTCACCCACATAATGTTTATTACACTCACACGGAATACTATAAATGCAGTTTTTTGAATTTTGCTCATGATTTAGCGGTTTTGTTTTTGTTAAAATAGATCTCAATGTATTGCCCGTTTGAAATATCGTCCTAATATCAAATCTATTGCCTATACGGCGTAGCTTTTCAGATAATCCGTGTACATAAGGAATTAACGTCGTGTACCGTTGTTCAGGTTTTTGTCGTACATGATTATTATTTTCTATATATGTGAAAGTTCTATCAACAAAAGCTTCAGGGTATTGATTGTTTATAAGAACCTCTTTTATAAAGCGCTTCTCATTGTTTAATATTTCATCATTAGAAGAAATTATTTTGGCCCTATCATTTAAGCATTTTATGACACCCTTTTTAACATGCATGATTTGAGTTAAAATTCAAATACCTGTTGGTGTGTGTTGGTTTTCTATAAACGTTTGTTTCAACCATATTATTTACTCTTTTAATTAAAACATCTAAAAAGGGTAGTTCATTTCTATTTTCTACTTCTAATGTAAATTTAATAGATGGTTCTTTATTATTTATATTTTCTAAAAAATTATCTAGCAAATCGACTCCGTGGGGCCAAATTGCAAATATATCGTCAACATATCTCCACCAGCTAACCGGTTTATATATACAATTTTGGATATGTTTCGTTTCAAAGTCCTCCATAAATATATTACTTAAAACTGGTGACAATGGAGACCCCATTGCCATACCAAAGTTTTGCTGATAGAAATCACCTTCAAATTGAAAGTAAGTCTTTTTTATACATAATGTTAGAAGTTCCATTATGCTATTAACAGTTAATTTAGTTCTAGCTTCCAAATTATTATCGTTCAACAATTTACACTTGACTATTTCTAAAGTTTTATCTACTGGGACATTGGTAAAGAGGCTAACTACATCAAAACTAACCATCAGATGGGTATCATGAATATTGTTTTCATAAATCCTTTCTATGAAGTGTCTACTATTTTTAATATATGAATCGGTGTTTCCAGATAATGGATTTAGAATATTAAGTAAGAATTTTGCCAAATTATGGCATGGCGAATTCATGGAACTAACAATGGGTCTTAAAGGAATATTTTGCTTATGTATTTTTGGCAAACCATAAAAATGAGGTGGCTTGCTATGATGCGGTGTGAGCTTACTTCGTTCAAAGTCATTAAATTTATTTTTATACTTGAATAGAGTTCTATATATTTTGCTCTCAATTGATTTTGTGGGATCCTTGTTTAATTTTGAGTAAGGTCCTTCATTGATTAATGTCATGACTTTTGTATCATATACATTTTTATCTATAACAACCGTGGCATTACCTTTGTCTGCTGGTAAAATTTTAATATGTTCATCTCTTCTTAAGGAAGATATGGATTGTTTCTCTTCTGTACTTAAATTGTCTCTAATTTTACATTGCCTTTCTAAAGCAATTTTTGCCCGTACGCGATATTCATTTGCATCATCTGTTGGCATGTTTTGAGCAGTTTTCTCTACAGCTGCTATTATATCAAATTTTGGGACAGATTTTGGGTTTATTGCAAAATTTAAACCTTTTGACAAGACAAGTTTATCTGAAATTGTTAAAACTCTATTTGACATATTAATGACAGTCTTGTCAATTAGAGGGTTATTGTTTATATTATGCAATAGGCGTCTGAATTTAAGATGCCAGCGCCAAAGTGGAGAACTCGTGAACTATTTATAGGCCGTTTGTTTATTTATTTGGCGAATACTTATATCGATTTTTTTCTGTTTATTGTTATTTTTGGCGTTAAAAATAATAACATTAATAATATATGACCTAAAGGTTTGCAAGATTTTGTGGTAAGTGATTTGCAAGATGTTAATGGCATTATTCAGCAAAATTCATATTTTTTAGGTTATCTGGTTTTCCCCTTGAAAAGTACAGTTTCTTCGACATAAACGGTGTCTGGCTAGTTAATTATTGATAAACTTAAATATTTCTTTAAATTTATGTACAGTTGTAGTTTAAATCACTTTTTTTTTTCAGGAAACATGAGTGACATTTAGGTTAAGTATATTGCAATGTATGGAACATTTGGGAAGCACTAAAAATGTAAAAATTCTAATTGTGTGTATGAAGGGGAATATGTTTTAAATGCAGGACATATTATTTTGTGTGGTACAACCCATATTCAACACAAAACTTAATAAATGTGTATGCTCTATGTTTACAAACAAGTGTCAGATCATGAAATTAGTGGTACCTACATTGAATATAGGTAACTGAAAAGATATTTATTAATTCTTTAAGTAAAATAACTGAAACAGTATTTTGTAAAATATGAAATAGAAATATTCAGGGGTAAAACATAATAGTGCATGATGCAATAGTATACATTACTTTTATAAATATACTGAAATTGCATATATTTACTTATTTCAAAAATTTCACTTACAATGTGTGATTGTTCAGGCCATTATTATTGCTACTCGGGCCACGGTTATTTGCACCAGCTTTTTCCCTCTCAATGCCCGGTTAAAGGTGTCTACATCAAAGATGGTATGCTGTGAACATTGTCGTGCCAACTCAACTTTCACGAGTTGTCCCTGCAATCTACAAAGGATACCGACTAGGTTGGCTCCAGCAAATTGTAGCCCCTTTAAACGCTATCATATTTTTAATAAATTAGCATCTCAGTTTATCATTTACTTATTGTTCATATTGTACAATAAAGAGACAATGACAGAAAAGCCCATAATTAGTTTGACTATAGACCACCAGGCGGCGTACTCCTTATTTTCAGACGCCTATTGCCTGGTCTGCTTCTCTCGTATTAGGTTCCTAAATTTGTTTATATGCGTGCCTTTTTGTGAACTAAAATGCTTGTCATAACTAAACCTGATATTCCGGCATATGTATTGAAAATCCTGTTCTACAACGTTGTTGTATAATTCGTTTTCTGTATTTATGATTTTCTTAATTATTTCTGCCTTTTGGTATCTATGGAACTGTATTCTTTCCCTAACCATGGATTTGCTAGCTTTATTCAAAATTCTTCTGGTCTTTTTATTTTGAAAGGGCACTTTTAATCGTAAAAATTTTGGTATAATTCCATGGTTCCGACATTTACACAAAAAAGTAATATTATTTTCTGATCTTGCCAGTTTCTTGTAAACTGCTCAAAACATGCCAACAGATGATGCAAATGAATATCGCGTACGGGCAAAAATTGCTTTAGAAAGGCAATGTAAAATTAGAGACAATTTAAGTACAGAAGAGAAACAATCCATATCTTCCTTAAGAAGAGATGAACATATTAAAATTTTACCAGCAGACAAAGGTAATGCCACGGTTGTTATAGATAAAAATGTATATGATACAAAAGTCATGACATTAATCAATGAAGGACCTTACTCAAAATTAAACAAGGATCCCACAAAATCAATTGAGAGCAAAAAATATATAGAACTCTATTCAAGTATAAAAATAAATTTAATGACTTTGAACGAAGTAAGCTCACACCGCATCATAGCAAGCCACCTCATTTTTATGGTTTGCCAAAAATACATAAGCAAAATATTCCTTTAAGACCCATTGTTAGTTCCATGAATTCGCCATGCCATAATTTGGCAAAATTCTTACTTAATATTCTAAATCCATTATCTGGAAACACCGATTCATATATTAAAAATAGTAGACACTTCATAGAAAGGATTTATGAAAACAATATTCATGATACCCATCTGATGGTTAGTTTTGATGTAGTTAGCCTCTTTACCAATGTCCCAGTAGATAAAACTTTAGAAATAGTCAAGTGTAAATTGTTGAACGATAATAATTTGGAAGCTAGAACTAAATTAACTGTTAATAGCATAATGGAACTTCTAACATTATGTATAAAAAAGACTTACTTTCAATTTGAAGGTGATTTCTATCAGCAAAACTTTGGTATGGCAATGGGGTCTCCATTGTCACCAGTTTTAAGTAATATATTTATGGAGGACTTTGAAACGAAACATATCCAAAATTGTATATATAAACCGGTTAGCTGGTGGAGATATGTTGACGATATATTTGCAATTTGGCCCCACGGAGTCGATTTGCTAGATAATTTTTTAGAAAATATAAATAATAAAGAACCATCTATTAAATTTACATTAGAAGTAGAAAATAGAAATGAACTACCCTTTTTAGATGTTTTAATTAAAAGAGTAAATAATATGGTTGAAACAAGCGTTTATAGAAAACCAACACACACCAACAGGTATTTGAATTTTAACTCAAATCAGTCGATGCATGTTAAAAAGGGTGTCATAAAATGTTTATATGATAGGGCCAAAATAATTTCTTCTAATGATGAAATATTAGACAATGAGAAGCGCTTTATAAAAGAGGTTCTTATAAACAATCAATACCCTGAAGCTTTTGTTGATAGAACTTTCACATATATAGAAAATAATAATCATGTACGACAAAAACCTGAACAACGGTACACGACGTTAATTCCTTATGTACACGGATTATCTGAAAAGCTACGCCGTATAGGCAATAGATTTGATATTAAGACGATATTTCAAACGGGCAATACATTGAGATCTATTTTAACAAAAACAAAACCGCTAAATCATGAGCAAAATTCAAAAAACTGCATTTATAGTATTCCGTGTGAGTGTAATAAACATTATGTGGGTGAGTCATCCAGACCATTCAGTGTTAGATTGGGTGAGCACAAGGGTTACATTAGGAAAAATGAGATTCAGAAATCGAAGATTTGCGAACACGCTTGGGAGAACGGACATAGAATAAACTGGGACTCGGCAAAAATTTTAACAAAAGAGACAGATAGCAAGAAAAGAAAAATTAAAGAATCGGCTATAATACTATTGAATGAGGATAAATGCGTGTCGAATTGTTCTGTAGATGTTTGCACAACCTGGCTGCCGATGTTAAAAGAAGAACTTAACAAACTCAACATTGTTTAAAATAAAACTATCAATTATATATCAACAGTTCTGTGTAAGCAGTAAGTATCTATGGATACTGAATATAACAAATATATTCTTAAAGCTGTGTATTTAATATACACAGCCCACAAACATTATAATACGCTTTGAGAAAGGAAACAGATTCGTTTTCCGAAACGTCAGCAAAATACGTCATTTTTATATTTTTGTTCTTATTCATTATTTGTCAAAACCACCCTCTAACTGATCCTTTGACGTAAAAGTCACAGGCGTAGAGGTTATTTTCCAGTAAAATACTGGTTAATTGTATTATTTTGTAGATTTCAGACATTGTTTAGAAGAATACATGTGGCAGAGCATCCCAATAAGAATAGAGAAAAATTTTAGTAACCTCCCACAATTTTATTGTGGGTAGGTTAAAATGTAGAAGCTATTAGCACGTGACACAAAAACACGAAAAAGCGTTGTAATATATAAGTGACAAAACTCACAGAAGGAAAGTATGGTAAACGTGAAAAATTCAGCCTCCGGGATATCTTTGAAATTTTACGTTTTAGACTATGTAAATTACGAAAGTCTTCTGTCTGTCTGCATGTCTGTCTGTTTGATATCTGTCTGTCTTTGGCGCTAGATCCACAAAATGACTTGACGGAGAAGACTAATATTTGGTAGGTAGTTGCAAAAGAACTGGGATACACTTTCAGTGAAATATTTACAGGGTGGACACCTTAAAAAAGATAATTAAAAAACAAAATGTGACTTAGGATAATAATATTTGGCATGTGGTTAACAATGAAAAAATCTGCCATACTTTTAGTGAAAATTATACATTCTTGAAAACAATAATTAACGAAGAAAACGTAACAGAGGACAATAATGCTTCTCGTGTAGTAGTCGAAATTCTAATCTTACAAAACATCTTACATAAGAATATGTTTTTTTATATTACCCCTGTTGATTTCTGGACTGTAACTCGTATTTTTATTCCTGATGCGCCTTTGAAAAACTTATATCACCTTACCTCTTAAAAACCTCAAGCCCACTACAAACTTATTCTCTCTACCCTGTTCAAATACAAGCACATTCCTGAATGTCTCCAGTCTACTATGCGGTGATTTCCCTACACTCCGGTCAGGACAGTGAACATTTTGTGTTTAATTTACAGGTTCGATGCCCGGAGGACCAGGCGTGCCCGAGAATATTACAGTAACATTCCTCAACCCCACATCAGTTAGAGTGTCGTGGGCCACATCATTAGAAAACGCTGAGAAATACGATGTCACGTATAAACCCACAGATGCTAGGTATGTTAGATCGATTATTATTTTTTGATAATTGCTGTATTGTGTACACGTAGGGTGTACAATAGGACTCAATGGCAGATATTATTTTTGTGTTTAACCACTTTATATAGAGAAAAGATTATTTGTAGCAAGTCAGAAACTATTATAATCAATATAAGAAGTAATAAATATACAGGGTGATTTACCACGACATGCGGAAAATAAAATGGTGTACTAGTCATCTATGTGGCAAAGTCCCTGCAAAATTTTAGAGTGATCCGAGTTAATTTAGTAATTTTTGTTGCATTAAAACCTGCAAAGATACGCTACTGTTACTTGTCTGTGGTCAGTATGATAGGGCAATGAACTTACTTGGGAAAGAACATATCGAAGATGTTTACATTTCCTTAATTGTCAATGTCTGTTCGAATTATTTTGATATTTTTGTAGTGTGATTTGATTCAAACCAAAAAGTCACTTCTACCCTCTCCAGCTTTGTTGTCAATAGTGTCAATCCCAAGTCTGGTAAAGGGGGAGGGGAAGTGATATGGTTGTACCGCATTACGTCAGATTGGTTAAAGTCATTGGCAGCGCATTTCTACAAAAAGTAAGGTTATTTTTTTGGTCATATTTTTTTCGTTTTTAATTTTTTTAACTCCTTTCGATGAAGACAACCCTGATATATTTTCCGCGTGTCGTGGTAAATCACCCTGTATAGAGAAAAGTGTAGTTGTAGCAAGCCAGAAACTATTCTAATCAATGCAAGAAGTAATAAATATATAAGTAAAATATCACAAAAATATAATAATCTCAATGCTCTTGAATGTTAAGTTAAAAAGAGCTACAAAATAAAATGCAAAACAATAATTATACAGTGTGTGTAGTGGCGGGCTAGGCATATGGAGTAAGAATTACAACATCGCGTGTGCCAGCTGGCTGAAATGAAATAACTGAGAGCTGGGAATGCTGGGATGCTTCGCCGACGGGCGAGTTTGTTGCTGCTGTGTTGTGTGTGTCTCTCGCGCTACGTGAATGTACATCCCTAATCGGCAATTACACGCACTGTATATTACATTAAAAATTGAGAAAAAATACTAGGTAGTTCGACACAAAGAAGTTTTGTTTCATATCAATGTCATAGATTATATTTATTTGGATTGGGGTGATCAAAATTCATTCGCAAAATAATCATAGCATCAAATCAAAACAGGCTTTGTATAGTTTTCAAGTGATTTAAATGTAATAATTGGTAACATAAAAATTTTGTAGGTTTAAAGAGTTTATATCACACTTTTTTAACCTAAAACGAGGCGCCCTTAACAAATTGGCAGATCTTGTATTACAGTTTTAATGATTATTGCTGAAATTACTGAAATTTTTGTGTATTTCAATTAGAGAATAAAAAATGTGTAAAAGTGATAAAGTTAATAAAGGTATGAATGTTGTTGGGCAGCTCAGGGTCATTTCCGAAGTAATTGGTCACGCTTAATCTGAATCGGGCCTCAGAATTGGCCAGGATTTTGAAATATTTGAGGTTAAGTACTTAAAAAAATGGCCTTTTTGGCTACTTTTCAGGTTATGTATTGAACTCAAGAAATTTTTCAGCTTATTTTTAATAAATGTGTGAGGTGAGGTACGGTACCGGTTTTAGTGACTGGATCTCGATCGACGAAGTTAAGCACGCCGGGCACTTGGACTGGTGACCGTCTCACCGTTCTGGTTAAGTGGTAGAGTAGCATTAGCTAAACTTCGCCAGGACGTTAATATAAATAAAGGCATTAAAAAAAATAAAAAATAAAAAAAAATAATAAAATTTAAAAAATACATTTAGTACCATCTTTAAAATGAGCTTTCAAATGATCATCTATGATGTTTCCGCAAAATTATAACCATTTTAAGGTGACATGAATTTGAAACCATGATCCCTACAACCCAACAATCTTAACCAACTAATTTGCGAGAGAGATTTTTTTTTAGCTTTAAATCTTGATTCGTTTGGAGTCGTTTGGTTAAGATTGTTGAGTTGTACGGGATCATGGTTGCAAATTCATGTCACCTTAAAATGGCTATAACTTTGCGAGGAAACATCGTAGATGACCATTCGAAAGTTTATTTTTAAAGAGGAAAAATGGTACTAAATGATATATTTATTATAAATAAGCTGAAAAAAAATTTTGAATCCTATACATAATCTCAAAAGTAGAATAAAGCCATTTTTTTAAATACTTAACCTCAAATATTTCAAAATCCTGACATGGTGGGCCAATTCTGAGGCCAGATTCTGATTCAGCGCGAAAAATTCCTCCGAAAATGACCCTCATCTGCCCAACAATAAAACCTCGCGGACCTGCGCTTTGTGTGTAATACGAGAATCCTGGAACAGCCTGTTCTTCTATGGTATTTGTAACCAGATAACGTTCGTTAACCGTGACGTAAGCCGAAGCAATCGTGTGGTATATGTTATATGGGCGGTTGAAGATGCGTATTCTGGACCCGATATCGGAGTCCTTATAGTCGTAGGCACCCACGAGAATTTTCACCACCCTAGCGGATTTTTCTCACAATTATCTTGTACATATTTCCTTTGGCGTATGGACAATATCATGTCGAATATTATTTGTAGTTTAGTTAATCAAAGGTTAGGCGTGCGTATAGAGATAAGTTTCCTAGAGACATAAAGTTTTCGTTCGTTTTCTATTTAGGTAATAAGTATATTATCCATCCACAACATTGTGCAGGACGTTGGACGTTGTTCAGTTATTTGTTTATTAATAATCTCTAGTAAGTTTAACCCGTCCAAGAGCCTTCGCTCTCGCGAGAGTTCTATCGTGCACGATTCGGAAAATCACTTGTATATTTATTACGATAAAATTTGATGGTTTGTACAGGGAATATATATGTATAAATATACTATTTGAATACTTCTTTTAATATATCTCCATATTTTAAGTATCTTGGTGTTTCATTAAGGACCTAGATTAGAGTCAATTTTACTCTTACATACTGAGCTAGGGGTTAGAATCCCTTGGCTATTGTAGTAATAATCAAATAAGTAATTTGTGAACCTACTCTCGTCTCCACTGGTCTCAGTACAGAGTCCTGTGGAACTTCCATATCAATGATATACTTTCCTGAAAGAATTTTATTGTATCTGTTTAGCATAATTGAAATTTAAAATGTAACTTACATAATATACCATTGCATAGTTACTTATCTATAATTACCTCCACCTTTAATATTTCATGCTCTATAAAATTTAATAATGAGAATAAGTTGAGAAATTCTCTTGGCATTAAATGTACGATTAACTGAAAAGTAATTACGCAATTAAACCGATATACACTGGGTTTTACAACTTCAATAAGTGTTCAGATGTATATAAGCCAGTTGTGTTTAATTCAATTAATTTGCTAGGAGCCGTATAATAAAGCCTTCAATGGTAATGGAACATTCATGTCCTTAGTAATGTATGTAGAAGTTTCGACATTTAAATCAATATACATGGTAAAATTCCTGGAACTCAAGTTTAACTTATATCAGCCACAGTTGGTTAATGAAAGTATTGCTCAGGTTATCATTTATTAGTGTAATGGCGTAGAGCTCCATTCGTTTACATCTTTCTTTAAAAACTGCTGTGCTCTGATTTCAGAAATATGACACATGATAATCTTTAACCATTTTCGAGTTATTGAAGATTGGAAATCGTATTTAAGCTATTTATTATACGAACGGAAATTACAGTAGTCTATGAAAATGACAAGTATTCTGTTATTAAATCTGTCAGCGTTTCATATAATAACAGAATACTTGTCATTTTCATAGACTATTTTAATATTTGTAATTTCCCTTTGTATAATAAATAGCTTAAATACGATTTTCAATGTTCAATAACTCGAAAACGGTTAAAGATTATCTATCATATGTCATATTTCTGAAATCAGAAAGAAAAGAATAATTCAAAAATTCAACAATACATGTTCCGACCACGCTGCATCCCATTAAAAAATATATTATTTCTTCACGCCACTGTGCTTCCATTAACTTATTCAAGGGGTTCAGTTACAGCCTACAGCTTTCGTCCGAAACTTTTTAAAAAAAAATCTAAAGTAATAGTTATCCAAAGAAAGGTTATTTAAATAATCTTGATAGTCCTCAAATATTCTTGAAAGCGTTCCTTATTATTATAAGCTTTTATTTAACTTGTTTTGTATTTATGTTAGTTAGTTTGTTTGTTTGTATGTTAGTATGTTTAGTTCAAATCTTGCAAGTCAATTTTGAACCACTTAACGACGTCCAATTGAGCTGAAATTTTACATACACTTGTAGTTCTGGTGACAATACAATAAAATGTGTGTTTTTTAAGTTTTTTAAACCATAATTTGATCGTATAGTGTATTCACTCAGACGTTGCATTCTAAGAAATGACGAAGGATCCATTATTATTTTATGTAAGGACGACGCAATGAACCTAAAACTAATTAAGAAGTAACTAAAAATTTAAAATTAAATCAAATGTAAAAAAAACTTTTTAAAAACAAGTTTTTGTTTTTCTCTATTCTTATTGGGATGCTCTGCCACATGTATTCTTCTAAACAATGTCTGAAATCTACAAAATAATACAATTAACCAGTATTTTACTGGAAAATAACCTCTACGCCTGTGACTTTTACGTCAAAGGATCAGTTAGAGGGTGGTTTTGACAAATAATGAATAAGAACAAAAATATAAAAATGACGTATTTTGCTGAGGTTTCGGAAAACGAATCTGTTTCCTTTCTCAAAGCGTATTATAATGTTTGTGGGCTGTGTATATTAAATACACAGCTTTAAGAATATATTTGTTATATTCAGTATCCATAGATACTTACTGCTTACACAGAACTGTTGATATATCTAATTGATAGTTTTATTTTAAACAATGTTGAGTTTGTTAAGTTCTTCTTTTAACATCGGCAGCCAGGTTGTGCAAACATCTACAGAACAATTCGACACGCATTTATCCTCATTCAATAGTATTATAGCCGCTTCTTTAATTTTTTTTTCTTGCTATCTGTCTCTTTTGTTAAAATTTTTGCCGAGTCCCAGTTTATTCTATGTCCGTTCTCCCAAGCGTGTTCGCAAATCTTCGATTTCTGAATCTCATTTTTTCTAATGTAACCCTTGTGCTCACCCAATCTAACACTGAATGGTCTGGATGACTCACCCACATAATGTTTATTACACTCACACGAAATACTATAAATGCAGTTTTTTGAATTTTGCTCATGATTTAGCGGTTTTGTTTTTGTTAAAATAGATCTCAATGTATTGCCCGTTTGAAATATCGTCCTAATATCAAATCTATTGCCTATACGGCGTAGCTTTTCAGATAATCCGTGTACATAAGGAATTAACGTCGTGTACCGTTGTTCAGGTTTTTGTCGTACATGATTATTATTTTCTATATATGTGAAAGTTCTATCAACAAAAGCTTCAGGGTATTGATTGTTTATAAGAACCTCTTTTATAAAGCGCTTCTCATTGTTTAATATTTCATCATTAGAAGAAATTATTTTGGCCCTATCATTTAAGCATTTTATGACACCCTTTTTAACATGCATGATTTGAGTTAAAATTCAAATACCTGTTGGTGTGTGTTGGTTTTCTATAAACGTTTGTTTCAACCATATTATTTACTCTTTTAATTAAAACATCTAAAAAGGGTAGTTCATTTCTATTTTCTACTTCTAATGTAAATTTAATAGATGGTTCTTTATTATTTATATTTTCTAAAAAATTATCTAGCAAATCGACTCCGTGGGGCCAAATTGCAAATATATCGTCAACATATCTCCACCAGCTAACCGGTTTATATATACAATTTTGAATATGTTTCGTTTCAAAGTCCTCCATAAATATATTACTTAGAACTGGTGACAATGGAGACCCATTGCCACACCAAAGTTTTGCTGATAGAAATCACCTTCAAACTGAAAGTAAGTCTTTTTTATACATAATGTTAGAAGTTCCATTATGCTATTAACAGTTAATTTAGTTCTAGCTTCCAAATTATTATCACTCAACAATTTACCCTTGACTATTTCTAAAGTATTATCTACTGGGACATTGGTAAAGAGGCTAACTACATCAAAACTAACCATCAGATGGGTATCATGAATATTGTTTTCATAAATCTTTTCTATAAAGTGTCTACTATTTTTAATATATGAATAGGTGTTTCCAGATAATGGATTTAGAATATTAAGTAAGAATTTTGCCAAATTATGGCATGGCGAATTCATGGAACTAACAATTCGCCATGCCATAATTTGGCAAAATTCTTACTTAATATTCTAAATCCATTATCTGGAAACACCTATTCATATATTAAAAATAGTAGACACTTTATAGAAAAGATTTATAAAAACGATATTCATGATACCCATCTGATGGTTAGTTTTGATGTAGTTAGCCTCTTTACCAATGTCCCAGTAGATAAAACTTTAGAAATAGTCAAGGGTAAATTGTTGAATGATAATGATTTGGAAGCTAGAACTAAATTAACTGTTAATAGCATAATGGAACTTCTAACATTATGTATAAAAAAGACTTACTTTCAGTTTGAAGGTGATTTCTATCAGCAAAACTTTGGTATGGCAATGGGGTCTCCATTGTCACCAGTTTTAAGTAATATATATTTATGAAGGACTTTGAAACGAAACATATTCAAAATTGTATATATAAACCGGTTAGCTGGTGGAGATATGTTGACGATATATTTGCAATTTGGCACCACGGAGTCGATTTGCTAGATAATTTTTTAGAAAATATAAATAATAAAGAACCATCTATTAAATTTACATTAGAAGTAGAAAATAGAAATGAGCTACCCTTTTTAGATGTTTTAATTAAAAGAGTAAATAATATGATTGAAACAAGCGTTTATAGAAAACCAACACACACCAACAGGTATTTGAATTTTAACTCAAATCAGTTGATGCGTGTTAAAAAGGGTGTCATAAAATGCTTATATGATAAGGGCAAAATAATTTCTTCTAATGATGAAATATTAAACAATGAAAAGCGCTTTATAAAAGATGTTCTTATAAACAATCAATATCCTGAAGCTTTTCTTGATAGAACTTTCACATATATAGAAAATAATAATCATGTACGACAAAAACCTGAACAACGGTACACGACGTTAATTCCTTATGTACACGGATTATCTGAAAAGCTACGCCGTATAGGCAATAGATTTGATATCAGGACGATATTTCAAACGGGCAATACATTGAGATCTATTTTAACAAAAACAAAACCGCTAAATCATGAGCAAAATTCAAAAAACTGCATTTATAGTATTCCGTGTGAGTGTAATAAACATTATGTGGGTGAGTCATCCAGACAATTCAGTGTTAGATTGGGTGAGCACAAGGGTTACATTAGAAAAAATGAGATTCAGAAATCGAAGATTTGCGAACACGCTTGGGAGAATGCACATAGAATAAACTGGGACTCGGCAAAAATTTTAACAAAAGAGACAGATACCAAGAAAAGAAAAATTAAAGAAGCGGCTATAATACTATTGAATGAGGATAAATGCGTGTCGAATTGTTCTGTAGATGTTTGCACAACCTGGTGCCGATGTTAAAAGAAGAACTTAACAAACTCAACATTGTTTAAAATTAAAAACTATCAATTAGATTTATCAACAGTTCTGTGTAAGCAGTAAGTATCTATCGATACTGAATATAACAAATATATTCTTAAAGCTGTGTATTTAATATACACAGCCCACAAACATTATAATACGCTTTGAGAAAGGAAACAGATTCGTTTTCCGAAACGTCAGCAAAATACGTCATTTTTATATTTTTGTTCTTATTCATTATTTGTCAAAACCACCCTCTAACTGATCCTTTGACGTAAAAGTCACAGGCGTAGAGGTTATTTTCCAGTAAGATACTGGTTAATTGTATTATTTTGTAGATTTCAGACATTGTTTAGAAGAATACATGTGGCAGAGCATCCCAATAAGAATAGAGAAAAATTAAGAAAATGCCACAACCAACGTTTAGACAATATTTAAGTTTTTATTTTTATTTAGATGCACTAAAATGAATAAAATAAGTTATGTTGGCCCAATGTACTCACAAGCTTATCACGTGAGTAGAAAAAAAAATACTTACTTCGGTATTTACAATCTCTGTCAAACAAAATGAATGCTTTTATAACTTCTCGCGCGTGAGGGTATATTGAAAAAATCAATGTACTGTAGTAAAAAATCAAGGTACTGTAGTAGTACATTGATTTTTTATTTCTTATATATTTAAGGAAACGTATAGAGGAGTTCGATAAAAATATTTCACTAGTAAATATTCTGCCCTTTAAAAGCGTACCTACTAATAATAGAAGCTTGTTTTTAAAAGGTTTTTCTTATATTTAATTTTTCCTTTGTGATCCTGCAAACAAACTTTTATAGTTTAGGCAGATCATAAAGGAAAAAATGGTTTTGTAGAAATAGCGTCAAATTGTAAAATTGTAATGCAGCTTAATTATCATTAAACTGAATTGAATTAAATGTGTTTTAACCATCTTCCATATCGACTCATTGACCCATCTAGGAGATCTAGATTTCTCTGAGGAAAGGAGACGGGGCCTTACAGTTTATAGTGGAATCCAAACCACTTCTTGAGGATAATTTACTGTGTGGGGCTCTAACCCACTACGCTCGGAGTGACAGCTAGATGCGCTATCCACTGGGCGATAAATATAGAAAAATATATCCCTACCATTTATATCAATCTCTTGTCACAGCATCAGTACTGATTTCGGACGCAATTAACAGCCTAACTAAGGAAGTCTTAAGTATTTTGGGGAGAAACAGGCATGCGTGGAAACATTTACAGACCCAACTAAAAGTTTTCACTCTGTGGTTGTGAAAAATTTTTCGAAAAAATAGAAATATACGGACTCAGAAGACTAGGCAGTCTTTTGAATTCATACTAACTGCTATAGTAGAGAGTTAATGACGAAGAAAGGTATTCCTCAGGGATCTATCCTAAGCCTATTCGTGTTTTTTATGTACGTAAATTATTTACCTGCTTATATGAATTTACATACCATAACAATTATTATGTACGCTGGTGACAACCTCTTTTGCCATAAAAAATAATAAAAATGCTATGATACTCCCCAAATAGCAGCAAATATACTGGAATACGCTCAGCAGTGGTCTATAAAAAACGAACTGTTCTTAAGCGAACATAAAACAATTATGATACATTTTTATTAAAACAAAATTCTCGAAATGTGAAAATAAAATGTTTAGCTGTGTTTGTGTGTGAATTCATGTTTCAAACTTTCGAAAGCCGTTCAAAGAATATATATGATATCGAATGAAAAAGCACCATTAACAACTTATTATTCCTTATTTAAATCGTCACTAGGTTTGTGGGGAAATACCGCACAATATGCCTTTCACAAAATATTTGTAATAAAAGAGGCCGCAGTACGAATTATTGTTCAAGCAAGTCATAGCAATTTATGTAAGCCGCGACACAGGGTAAGGCTGCATGACGTACCCTACAACAAAGAGAGGCCAACTACAGTAATACTTGAGTCCCAAAACGTCTGCCAATACGTTATTTTTCATATTATTTGTGAAGGGAGCTTAATTACTTCCACACCCAGTGGAAGTACAACATCAAAACATTTTTTTAAATTTTTTATTGTTCAAATAGGTTTAGAATGTCATGAAACGTCGAAATTTTAAGTTTGAGCAAAAAAAAATTGTTTGTTGTCGCTGTCGCTGTCGTTTTGTCGTCTGTCTGTCTGTCTGTAACTGTTTTTTGTACGCACTATTACTCTGGAACCATTTAAGATATTGACTTGAAATTTGGTACACGCATGTATTTTAAATAGATCTGTATCTGTTTTAGTCTTATTCCGTTGAAGGGTTGGGGGATAAATTGGAGTAAATGGGGAGTAAACAGGTAAATCAAGCAAGTAAGACTCCATAAAATTGGTACTTAGTATATATAAGAGAAGCTAAGGTCACAAAAAAATGTTTGGCATTAGCTACCCCCATTACCACCTCCACCCCATTATTAGAGGGGGTGAGAAAAATATAATTGTGATTTAGTGTGTATACAAGGACCATTTTTTTTACTTCGTCCGCTCACACTACCACCCCCCCTGCTACCACCCCCACCCTGTCTACTGATGTGACATATCGTTTTATGGGTGTTTGGTGTAGGCTATTTCAAATATTATATTACTAAAGTTAAATAAACAATTGTTTCCACATACAAAATTTTTTTCGTTGTGAGAGACTTGGATAGAAAGTCTGGATGTGGAAGTAGTGATTCCTTGGGCAGCGGTTTTTTAAATTGTTGAAAAATTCCAATTAAATATAATCTTGAAGAAGTAATACACATGGTAATCAGAAACGTTGGTAAAGGAGTAAAATAATTTTATTGCGCTGACTCGATTTAGTTTTCTTTCCAATTGTGATTAAGAAGTTAATTGAAAATGAAAATTGATTAATCTTTCAAATGAATATATGTTCGGTGTTCTGACAATGTGCGTCATTACATTTTTTTAAATAAAAATGTCGCCATTTTGATTGTAATTAGCTGTTTTTCGTTAATATAAAACATTACTTAGATGCTCAGTTTTTTGCTCATTTAAAGCACTTGCTTTTAGAAAAAAAATCCGTGTTAAAGTTATAGAAACAATTCAGTAGTGTTGTTATATTCCAGTTATTTTTTCACACATAAACATCAAAATCGGTACAATTAGGATTTTTGACGTGAGAAAATCGAATATTTATATAGAGGGCGCTACGTAAGCTATTTTGGTTTAACAGAATCCGTCATAACTTTTTTGTAATTCGTTCATTTATAATCTCAATACAAATTTTTTATTTAACCATTTAGTCTCTTCAGATACTAAATTATTTTTATAACTTTAAAACCATGTAAGTATTAATAATTGACCCCAATTATTAAGCAAAAAATTAATATTTTCCGCTATAGACTCTGCAGGTAAAATATTACCAATTCCCTATGAATCACCCTGTATAAACTAAAGGTGAAACCTTTTACTGAAAAATCATCCATTAAATAAATGATTATTATTAAGTAGTATTAAGTTTTGCTTCTCTTTTTTAACTATTAATTGAAGACCTAAGTGGATAAAGGTGTTATGTCGCATTTTTAAAAAAAATTACTTTATGCAATTTTTGAACACTCCTGATATAGATTTAACACCCAATAAACGGTGAATTCTAAATTTGTAATATTTTATAGAAAATTTTTAATTATAAAGGCGCCATGTCATACATTCAACCAGTAATTTTAGTGGATGTACACAGTTTTAGACAGAAAAATCTAGTTTCATAACAGCTTGATATTGTTCTTTAATATTAATGTAAACAAAAGAACATAACCCAAAATTATCTATTTTATGAGGTATTATTCATTTGAATCGAAGACAAAATAAATAAGTTCCAACTCAAAACCGTTTTGTTTAATTTACTCAAAACTTTAAAAGTGTGACATAACACCTTTATCCACTTAGGTCTTCAATTATAGTCTAAAACAGCTTCTTTTCCCCCTACGTATAAAAATATTTTCTTATTAATACAGCTACAATACCTAATATATTTTCATTATATTTATTAGGTTATAAACCTCATGGGTCTTCTTTCCTGCGGCTTGTTCTATAATTAATATTTTACGTGGTGAAGTTTAAAAAATGTTTATAAGAGCTGTAACTCAAGTCAGTATGCATATTAAGTATTACCCTCGTGGCTGTAAAATTGAATTTTTATTATGAATAAAGCACAGTAAGTACTGTTAAAATAGAGCATTAATAAAAACGGCTATAAAATGTCAAGAAAGATGTAGAGTATAAGTAATTTTCACACGAATATTAAAAACACTGCAGTGTTTTCATGCGTGAACAAATTTTTGCCTATAAAGGCTTTTTTTATTATTTGTTTAATGTTTCTGTTTGATAACGTGGTTCGTGCGGTTAGCGCATTGGATTCGTCTGTTATTAGCTCATAAGTGCGCCAGAATGTATATCTTTAATTCGCGTGTTTTGATTTTAAACTAGGAAAAAAAGATTTGCAAATAAATTAATACGAAACACAATGCGGTAATTAACACACGAATGGTCGAATTTATACTTTATCAGGAATGACGAAAACATTTTGAATATGAAATAATTTATTTCATTGTATGAAGTGAAAAATCTCAAAATGTACTCAATTAAATGAAAATGTCCACAATTAAAAACACCATACAATTATCGAAATCTCAAAATTCCTCCTATCGAATAATTAGCTCTTAGCGTCAGGACGTCAGAACTACAACAGACGACGCCGTTATTTATGCCTAAATAATAGAATTATTAAAGCTCTCTACCCCTTCTATAAGAATTCCCTGTATAAGTAACAGAAAACAAAGTCAGTTAGTTAGTTCGGCAATCGCCCCAGAGATGGCGTGCAGTGCTGACATTTTGAAATTTTCTAGAAGCTACTGACATCTATCTGGAACATTGTAGAATGTGTTAAAGAGTACCAGTACCAATTACCTAGGAATATAAATAGAGAGATAGTGTCGTCGCACAGGACAGTACAGTACAGTTGAGTTCAGTTAGTAAGTCAGATAAGAGCAAGAAATGAACAAAGTAATAAAGTGACTAAATTATTGAATTATAGTACTCTGTGTTATATTAGCGAAGTAGTGTCTATTGTAATTAGCACGTAAGTTAAAAAATTAGTGTTTAGTGTTACCCTGGTGTTATAATTTCCGAATCCAATATACAAGGTATTTACTAAAGTGTGCAAACAGGTAACAGTACGTAACTGTCATTCAACAACTCTTTATTACTCACAGAAACGTGATTCCTGACGTTAATTTAGTTTGTGGATAGGAAGGAACCTTAATCAGAACGAAGAACAGCAATAGAATAATAAAGTTTAATGGCAGTTTCATTAGAAAACTAAATATCACTAGTGACAATCGAAGCATGTATTATTAATAATGCAATGTATAGGTCAACATCTAAGTGTGTAAATCAATTTAATAATAATCTAAGAAATTACTTAGAATCAAATGCCAAAGTAAAATCCTCAACGCAATATTATAATGGGAGGTATGAACATCGATATTTTGGAAGTTGTAGCCACTGCAGTGCCAGATACTCTTCAGCACTTTTAGGTTTTGCATTTAAATATTCCTTTTCGCAATATATCGTTTTATAAGTTTAAACAAAACTGATTCAGTGTTGAATAATTTTTGAAACATTCTGACTTATATTTTCTTAACTTTTTGTGTGATACAACCAAATATCAAAATTGATGCCACTTATTGCAGAAATCTTTTTTTACAAGTATTTTACTTTTTTTGTTTATTGAGACAGCCACACAAAAGAAAGTGATCTGGCCTGCCGACCAGATGTGTCCTTATGTATTTGAACCCGCTGAAACCGAATCCGAAGTCAGAATTGTCAGATTACACCCCCAACCCCAAAAGACACACCCCCCCTCCCCAAAAAAAAAATCGTCTGTCCGGCGAACCATACCTGTGTATTCTTATGTATTTGGACCCTCTGAAACAGAATCCGAAGTCAGAATTGTCAGGTTCGCTCGTTTTTCACCCCCAATCCCAAAAAACACCCCCAAAACAAAAAAAAAAGTGGTCTGGCCTGCGAACGAGACCATTGTGTCCTTATGTATTTGTACCCACTGAAACCGAATCCAAATCATAATTGTCAGACTGGCTCGTTTTTGAGTTTTTCAGACCAGTGTATCCATACTAAATACATAAGCATACACTGGTATGGTCCGCCGTACAGACCATTTTCTGGAGAAGTGAAAAATAATAATAAAAATAATAATAATAACCAACTGGGTATAACTGACCATCAGAGGGTGATAGGACTTGCACAAAAAGCTACAATCCTAGCTACGTGTAGCACTGTTCGAAGGGTGATGGCCCATGAGACCCCGGTTTGCCATGAACCAAGAAATCCAACACTTAGTTGTGAAAAAAAAAATTAATAATAATAATGTTTATTGATCCAGTGAGTAAATTACAAACTATAGGACAAGTCAAAAAACAAATAGATAATTAGTTGTATCACATAATTATGTACACATATACACATTTATACATACAAACATATGATTTAATTCATTTAAAAAAAATCCTGAAGTGTATAACAGCATTTATCAAGTAAGAACCTACTCCTTTATGTGTTTCTTGAATGAAGAAGAATGATTTTATACTTTTATAAAATAATGGTAATGAGTTAAACAACCTTAAACCCAAATTATCCGGAGCATTCATAGTAAGGGATAAGTGTCTAAATGGAACATGAAATTATGATTTAGTGCGAGTATTATACATATGTATTGCTTCATTGGAAATAAAATTTTATTTATTTTTAAAAACAAAAATTAATAATTCCATAATATAAACACAAGGAAAAGGTAGAATTTTAAATTGTTTGAACAAGTTTACAGAAGAGTGGGTGACTGGAACACCTGCTATACATCGTATAATTCGTTTCTGGGCCACGAAGATACTGTGTGATACTGGATGACCACCCCAGATGAGGATACTATAACTCAAAATACATTGAACTTGACCATAGTAAAAAGTTATTCATTCTGGGATATCAAGTACGGCTTTTAAGGCTCTAATCTGATAACATTTAGAGTTTAGAGTTTTAACGGTTTTATCACAATGTGGATGAAAACTAAGTGTGCTATCAAAAAGAACGCCTAAAAACGATATATGACCCTCTTCCTCCAAGGACACCTCATTAATTGTAATTTGAGACGAAGATACATTCGAATTTTGCCTATTATGAAATCTTAAAAAATTAGTTTTTGGCGTATTTAGGTATAGAAAACATTAAAGATTTGATGTTATTGTCAATAGTATTTTGTAGGAGTATATCACATTTATTACTAAATAAAAGGGTGGTATCGTCGGCGTATAAATTAATTTTCACATTACACAGCCCCACAAAAAAAAAAGTTCAGACCAGCGAACCAGACCTATGTATCCCTATGTATTTTCGTACACCCCCAAAATCTTGAGCTAGAGCCAAAAAACACCCCTGGACTGGGGTAAAAAGAATATTAAGCTACGAGAATAGTTGTTACATCCTAATCTATCGTTAAACAGCAGCATACATACAATAGATATGAAACACACCCCCAGTGAGGAGTGAAAAGTAGCCCCCATTTATAAAAAAATCGATCCAAAACAGCAGTGACTGTTGAAAAAGCTCGAAAGGTCTAAGTTTTGTTAAAGTGCATCAGATCCGACGTAATCTTCATAAACTGCCCGTATAGGGTTGAGAACAACCACCCTTAAGTTTAAAGGACACAAAACAAGAGAAAATGTAAAATCCGACAGGATTTCTATTTTGCGTAGTACTCTAAAATAGAACTAGAAACTTACGTACCATCAACGCCCTACAGTGTCAACCCTCAGATGGTGTGAAAACTACCCCCCATGTAAGATTTATCTATAAAAAGTTACAGTGACTTCTATAAAAATTCGAAACACCTACGTTGTGTGGAAGTGAGAAGAAACTAGACTATGTTCGGCGCTGTGCTTGAAAACCACCCCCATGGGGTTGCGAGACACTGGAAGTGTGCATCACGATTTTTGCTAATCATAGCATAAAAATGTAAATCCGGTTAGTTTCTCTCTGTTTTTCCAGCATCCTACAGATATAGGGGTGGTATCTCGCAACCCCGTGGGGCTGGTTTTCAAGCATAGCGTCGAGCATAGTCTAGTTTCTTCTCACTTCCACACAACGCAGGTGTTTCAAATTTTTACACTACATTTTTATACTGCAACTTTTTAGTTTAGGGGGTAGTTTTCACACCCTCTGAGGGTTGACACTGTAGGGCGTTAATGATACGTAAGTTTCTAGTTCTATTTTAGAGTACTACGCAATTTCAGCCAATCATAGCATTCATGAAAATAGAAATCCTGTTGGATTTTACGTTTTTTCTTGTTTTTCTCGTGTCCTTTAAACTTGAAGGTGGTTGTTCTCAACCCTATAGGGGCAGTTTATGAAGATTACGTTGGACCTGATGAAGTTTGTTATCACTTTAACAAAATTTAGACATTTCGAGCTTTTTCAGTACTCATTGATGTTTTCGGTCGATTTCTCACCCCTCCCTGGGGGTGTGTTTCATATCTGTTGTATGTACGTTGCTGTTTAACCTTAATTTGTATAATTCGATAGATTAGGATGTAACAACTATTCTCGTAGCTTAATATTCTTTTTACCCCAGTCCAGGGGTGTTTTTTGGCTCTAGCTAAAGATTTTGGGGGTGTACGAATTTTTTTGACCTCGGATTCGGATTCAGCGACCGAAAATACATAGGGATACATGGGTCTGGTTCGCTGATCTGAACTTTTTTTTTGTGGGGCTGTGTTATTTAAATTTGTAGGCAAATCATTCATGTATACGATAAACAAAATTGGCCCCAATATGGATCCCTGAGGAACACCAATTTTGAGGTAATAAAGAGGATTTGTATACATGTAAAGTGCTACGAGCCATTCTGACAGTTCTGACTTCGGATTCAGTTTCAGCGAGTCCAAATACATAAGAATATACTGATATGGTCCGCAGGCCAGACCACTTTTTTTGGGTGTCTGTGTCATTAAATAAAAAAGTTTTAACCTCCACAGCCTTCAGAATTGCCCTGGCTTGTATTTTAGTTAAAATTTCGGATGTTTTGTTAGCAGACTTGATTTTTTCGGTAATAACTTCGTTTTTTATGCTACATAAATTATAAAAATCGTTTAGGAGCTTTATTAATAAACTTTAGTTTTGACCTTTGGCATGTTAGACGTAACTGCCTAATTTCTGAGATACTTAACATTTTAAACTAAATGTTTTGCCTTATAAATGTTCGATCACTATCTTTAAACTTCCATATCTCTGAAACTGTTAACTCTAAAGATATTTAAAGTGTAATTAAATTTGTTCTCAGCTTTCTTTTTGGTTTACAACATTTCTCCGTTATATTATGTGATACTTTTCGAGGTATTCGACAAAAGAAACACTGTTCTCTCAAGCTTAAATCGTAATTTTCAAGTCTTACTTTCTCAAAATTCAATTCGCTTTAAGTTCTTTTTTTATTACTTTTTTTGCCCCATGAAAAATGCCCACCCCTTTCCATTCCCTAATGGCAAGTTCCACATAATACAGAAACATTTCTTTAATGCATTTACTATCAAATTATAAGATAAAGCGAAATTTAATCAGCATTTCAATCTTTCTAAATTAAAATCTCTAATACTGCACTACCATACTGTCTGTCTGCTCTATTTTTTCTACTATCCATTAGACCCCTAGACTAGTTTTTATCCTAGAGACAATTCTAAAAATACCTCCATCAATATGACTTTGAGTTTTAGTTTCCTTTTCCTTCATCCCCATTGCCATTGCAAGATACACATAAAAAGAAATGGCGATTACTAGACTGAAAATAGCACATATTACAATCTCCGCCTATGAATTGGAAGGCTTGGAGGTACAATAAAAGTAGCCACAATAACTCCTGCGCTCCAATTGCTCTTTTGTATTTTATAGCACGTAAACGAGCAGTCCGCGATTGACATCCGAACCTGTAACTATGTAATAACTTATCGATTTCCTTTACGGTTTTCATTGGAGAAGTACGATTCCGATCAAAACTCTATCAGTTTGCATGTGGGAATCGGTAGAAGCGACAAAATTTTATTCGCGTCTACTTGTTATTTTCATGAAGTTTGGTTCGAATTCCAGTATACGTAATTGTAGTGTTTGGATGCTTAAACATTGTGAATATATCCCAAACGACGAGGTAATAGCATTTGACACTAGATTGTTTTTGCACTAAATACGAATCGTATTTGCAAGAGTAAATTGACAAATATACGCTTAGTGTATTAACAACTACCTACTATAATATTGTTATTTTCTGAAAGTCCCCAAAAAGAGACAAGAAGTATAGCCAGGCTAGTCTATAAAAATATATATTTTAAAAGTAAAATTCGTAAATAAAATAATGGACTTTTGAAATAAAAAATAACTATTTAACAGTAACAAAACTTATTACAAAGATATATAAACCGGTAGAGCATTAAGATATACAGGGTGTGGACAAATAAAAATATGTGGTAGCGATAATAATATTATTACAAACAAATTTTAGATAAAGGTACACAAAGAGAGACAGACATAAATATAACGTAATGACAAAATGTAATTTGTAAAAACATGAGAAATAGGAGATTGTGTATTTATTATGTATTTTTGTGTGCTGAATCCAAATTTTCAATTAAAAAAATTTTTGACCGCGTAAATTTCGAGTAAATCCCGGTTTTTTATCCTCAAAATGCGTTTTTTTTACAATTTTTGACGTTTACTCGAAATCTACGCGGTAGAAAATGTTTTTACTTGAAAATTCGGATTCAGCACACAAAAATACTTAAGGCATGATAGGTCCCATTCCCAGATCATTTTTTTTTTTTTTGTAAACCTGTGTTATTTTATTCTTTTTCACTAAAACAAAAATAGGTTTCTTCCTTAACATTTGTCAGGTATTATTGTTTTCCGTAACATTTTTTCCTTAGTTATTTTTTTGGGGTGTTCACTGTTTTTTTTATCTATTTATTTAACGTCGGCCTATTTCCGCTACCAGGGCCTATCACCGACGCCAGGAGACGAGCTACCCCTAACCTGGAAATTTTGCCTTCCCTTAAGAAGAGTAGGGATCTTTTACTTGCCTAACATTTAATAGACAAGGAACCGCCTGCTTTACATCCCCTCCGAAGGATGGTATATCCATTACGTAATCCTCGTCTGAAATTACGTAGCTTCCGCGTATACACTGATATACAAGCCGCTATAAGGTGGGACGAGAACGCTGTATTTCCCAAGAAGGGTCACCCATCCAAGTACTAACCGCGCTCGACGTTGCTTCAACGGAATATCGACTAATATTCACATTGAAGTCGCCTCTACGCTCGCCCCTAACGTGTTCACTGTTCAATCTCTATATTTTTCGATCAAAGTATAAAAGATTTTTATCATGGCAATAAGCATTATTTACCTGCCGAATATTATTTTTCTCAGTCAAATATTTTTTTAGATATAGAACCGAGAGACCGACCGACAGACGGACTGAATAACTGAATTGAAATTCAAATTTTGATAATCTGAATCTGAAATGAGAAAATTCTAAGTAATCTGGTGTCGTGATTTTTTAACTATTACAATACTTCTCTTAAACAAGCAATATAAAGATTTTGTAAAATTATTTGCAAAAATCTTCCCTCTCTATTTGACACCCTCTATTCATTAATTATTTTATTCCTTTCAGTGATCACTTTGTATATATTTTTTAACAAAATTGTAACAGATTTTCATCCTTGGCAATCACATTCCAGATATTATTTGCCTGTCGTTTAAATTTTTTATAGTATCTAGCCTATATATTTTTTATTAAGAGTTAGCAGTTAGCTTCATAAAATCAAATAATAGGGTATTTTCCATTTTTATTAAATTCAGTTTTGGTGAAATATATCAAATAATGTTTGTTATTTTAACAATTACCGCATAATAAATTTAAACTGAAACAATAATTTCTTAAATAAAACTAAGAAATAAGAATACCGTCCAGACACAGATTTCAAATGATTTTATTTGGCGGGAAATAATTTAACCAATAATAGACAACTTTCGTTTAGACTGTAACTATCTTATATGAATGCCAAATTGTGTATTTACTTTACATTACTTTACCTATAACAGTTCTATTTTGCTCAATATCTTGAAAATAAATATATATTATATACATGTATTTAGAAGGAATTGAAAGATATTTATGTTTGTTATTATTTAGAAGTTATCTTAAAGATGTAAAAAAACTCACGGCGAGGATTACGTAGCAACATTGTATAAAAGCAGCTGTTCCAACTTTGCTTGCGTGCTGTCAGTTGTCACAATACAAGTGAAAGAGGCATATTGATTAGATTTATTTGTTGTTTGTTTATGTGGCGTTTGATTTTGTTATTTTATATTTTATCAATAAATTATTAATATAAGATGGAGTTCAATTTTGTGAAAGGAGATTCATCCAATTTGCTCAAAATTGATTATGCTATGATAGATTCTTTCTATAAGCAAAATTTGGATTTTTGAAGCGATGGGATCAAAAACATTGGAAGGTTGCCACGAATATTCATTTTTTTTTAGGAACAGTTAAAAAGACATTTCCGGAGCATTTATATTGGTTTTTCCACAACTTTTTATAAAACACTTTTTAAATGACATTATCTATTATTTGTAAATTACAGCATATACCAAAGAAATTGAAATGCTTCAAATCAACGGGACGCGCACCGTTAGAACACATCTGTCATTTGACTAGCCGTTGACATATTGTTAAATATGTTTTAAAAAACCTAATCGGCATTAAAAATTGTTTAAAATATTTTATAATTTAATAATATTTTTAATTCACGCCTGTTATTATTTTTTACATCACAAAATTAAATTTTGTGGAAGAATATATTAGAATGGATTTAATAAATAAGCTATATACTCTTGTTTTTTTCAATTATCTTTACTAGAACTAGAGAAGAAATTTCAACTTGGCAACACCACACTGTTTTGTATAAAACCATTCTATCAACAAATCGACACTACCTACGTCATCGGCAGATTACTTGCGTCAATTTGAAACTTTCTTCGCGCCACTTATTTTAACTTTTGTTTTCTCAAAAAATTGACAATTATTTTCGCGGAAATCTGTATTGGAAGGCTTGTTTATACATATTCTATGATATTATTCAATAAAAAAAAAGTAGGAAAATACCTCATTGTCAATATTGTCAAGCGGCACATGTCATTGGGCGACGTTGATTTGATAAGCCTTTGTAAAAATAATTTTGAACTACACTTCTTTCCAATTTAAAAGCCAATAGCATCTGTTGGATACACTAATGTATAATATTAAATCCTGTGATTTACTTAATGACAAAAAAGTTGCTAAAAACTCTTTATGGGTCATGTGATGGCCATAAAATATTTAGATTCAAATCGAATAAAATCGATCGAGTAGTTTGAATAATGTATTTACCTATGATTCATTGACAAAGTTCCTGTTCTAGAATGTTTTTTTTTTGTTAATTAAATCATTCTTGTATTGTTCTATTTTGAGGTAAGAATTATTGAATAATTTAAGTTTGTTTTTTTGTAATTCATGACCGATTAACCTACTCCTAATTTTACCTATAAACAAAACATACAGGGCTTAATAGAACTCAGGGCCATAGGCTTCAAATGACGCTGGATTTCTTAGCCCCTGCATAATTCATTTCTTTTATCTTCCCGCATTTATATTTTCGAGTTTTATTTTTAACGTTTCTCCTTTACCGAAAGCAAGTATTGTAACCATGGAAATATTATTCTCCGAAATTTCTTCAGATTTTCGCGTTTTAGACTGTCTAGAAATTAAGATCCTTCAATTCCGTCAGTCTGACTGTTTGTTGACGCTATATCTACAAAATGATTTTATGGAGACAAATCGTATTTGGTAGTTGACAGTATTGCCAACGAAGAAATGGGATACACTTTTAGTGAAGAATATGGGGTGAACATTATTAAAAAAATTAATGAAAAAATGTGGTGGGAAATATTTAGCAAGTGGTTAACACAACTAAAAATAGTTAATTAAGAAATGATTGTCAAAATTTGTATTTGGAATGTGGTTGGCACTATTATTGAGGAGGGCACCAGATAATAATAATAATAATAATAGTCTTTATTTCTCCATTGCAAAAAAATTATATACAAATAAAAGTATACAATAAAATTAATGTAGAAAACGCCACAAGAAAAACCGGTGCCCAAGGAATCACTACTTCCACATCCAGATTCTCTATCCAAGTCACTCACAACGAAAAAACTTTGTATGTGAAAATAATTATTTATGGAACTTTAATAATATAATATCTGAAATCCTCTAACCCAAAAACCCATAAAACGATAGCCCACATCGGTAGTGGGGTGGGGGGAGGTGATAGGGGGGTGGTAGTGGGGGTGGATGAAGTAAAAAAATATTTTGAGGTTTCTGGTTCCTGTACATACACTAAATCACATTTTTTTTTTCATCCCCTTTAATAAGGGGGTGGGGGTGGTAATGGGGGTGGCTAATGCCAAAAATTTTTTTGAGACCTTAGCTTCTCTTGTATATACTAAATACCAATTTTATGGACCCTTAGCTGCTTGATTGACCTATTTACCCCAAATTTACCCCAATTTACCCCCCAACCCTTCGACGGAACAAGATGAAAATATAATCTAGTTCTAGATCTCGTTAAAGTACATATGTGTACCAAATTTCAAGTCAATATCTTAAACGGTTCCAGAGTAAACGTGCGCACAAAAAAAAATTACAGACAGACCGACCGACAGACAAACAGAAAATTTTTTTTCACTCAAACTTAAAATCTCGACGTTTCATGACATTTTAAGCCTATTTGGACGATAAAAATTTTTAAAATTTTTTTTGTCGTTACTATACTTCCACTGGACGTGGAAGTAAAATTAACAAACAGTTAACAGAAAAAAAAACAATACAATAAAATACATAAAACAGATGAACATACAAGACATCTAGTTGGTCATATAAAACAAATATTAAATTACAAAAATTCATTTACCGTGTAGCAATTTTTGTCTAGTAATATTTTTTAAAATTTATGTTTAAATATGTGTATGCTACCCGAAGACCTAATCTTCATCTAATGAATTATAAAACTTAAACCCTTGGTAAAGAAAACTTTTCTGGTACACAGCAGCTCTATGAGAATCAGGCAGTAGAAAATTCTTAAAAAGATTGATTTATGTTTATGAATATATGAGCATGTATAGACCAGCAACTGCCAAAATTTTTAAATTTTTAAAGGCAACTCTCTCTGTAATTTAAATTTAATAAAATACGAATCGAATTGCATATTTCTGTAATAAAAATACCCTAGTCACATTACAACTATTGCTCCAGTTTACAGTTCCGTACCTAAGATGCAAATGAAAATTAGCATATTAGAGTAATTAAGAATTTCCTGGTTACAATGTTTTGAAATAAGTTTTAGAGCATAACAAGTTGTTCTTAACTTTATACATAATTTTTCGATATGTTGAGTCCATTGCAAGTGTTTATCAAAAGTAACACCTGAGAGTATACTGTCAACACAACTTTTTATTTCCCAGTCAGTACTATTAAAAAGTGTTAGGCTGTCGGAATTATTCAATGAAAATTGTATTAAAACTGTCTTTGTTTTATTTAGAATTAGGTTATTATTTTCAGACCAATGTATGATTTCTTGATAAACTCTTTCAGTGGTTTCTTTTGCTTCAACTAGGTTGTTGCTGGTAACTAAAATGTTTGTATCATCAGAATAACAGAACACATAAACATTTGGTAGTTTTCGCAGATGACTAATCACATCGTTAGCAAATATTATACTATATAAAAGTGGTCCCAAAATTGACCCCTGTGGAACTCATTATTTAACATCGCAAATATTACCATCGGCCATTTTTACAATTTGTGTCCTGTTGTCTAAATAGGAGGAAAATATTTGTAAGGCAAATATCCTTTTATAGTAGAACCGCAAGAATAGAATTATCGACACAAAACGGCTATTCGTGAAAGGATATTGCCGTTTGGCACACTAACCGGTATTACCGTAAGGAACGAAGGAGCGCCATCTTCAGTTACCATTTGGATCCAAGATGGCCGCCATTTTCAAAAATCAATTGAGGTAATTTCCTGGCGAATCTATTAACTTCACAAAAAAAAAAAGTGTAATTAAAAAGTGTTGCTTATTTTATTGCCAACAAAAAAGTATTTTATGTATTTTGCGAAATTTTTGAAAATAAGGCCACTATTTACGAAAATTAAACATGATACCTTTTATTTTTTGTGTGATTTATTTATTTATTTAAAATTGTAATAAATAAAATTTACTTGTTATCCATAGCACACGATGTTGTTAAAATTTATTGCAAACGATGACGTGCCTGGCCTGTTGCTTTAATTGGACATGTTTAGCTATTTCAATTTCCCGCTACTATTCTAGTAGCAGGCAAGCGCGCAGACCTTATAATCTGTTAGAAGTTCGTGCTCTTCTTCTGTAAATATTTACATATAATCGTTGTTGCTAGTTGACATTGTTACGTAGGTGCATTTAGTGATATTAGGCTAGAGCTTTTCAAACAGGTACTGGGAATGGAAGTACGCTATTTACAAACTTAGATGAAGAAGTATCCATCGACAATAGACACCATGAGGAATCGACAGCTTTTCAAATGAAATTTAAAGAAAATATACATCTTTTAAAAGAGGCTTACACTGAATTTTTAAATCCGTTTCTTGAAACCAAAAGAGACTTTTCCTGCATTGATACCAAAATAACAATGGATGACGAATGTCTAAATAATATTTTAGGTAGGTCTTCATACATGGTTATTTCCGCGACACATTATAATATATTTCTGTTGTTTTTAGGTATAAAGGAACGTGGACTAGATCTATATAATAAGTTTGTTGATGAACGCTTAAGCAGCAGAGAGGTATCCATATATGATCCAATAAAAGCGAATAAAATTCGCTTATTTTGTAAACCTGAAAAGGTTGTAAATCCGCAATGTTGATAAAGTCCCTGAAATCTGATGTGGATTTATTCTCTAAACTTTTCATAGTATGTTCAAATCGTGACATAGATTTGAAGGTTTTTTTTGCACATGAGAATCAACCATTTCCAACAGCTCTATCTTTAAACGGAGTCCAGAGATCATCAGATAAATCAATCCTTGTTATGATTGTGGAAAATGTGCTTAATGACGTACCTCTTATTTTAGAAGAAACCGATGCTACGCTGAATTTACTTCAGATAGAAGAAACATCAGAATTTCAGTATGATTGTGTGGTCTATGATGGGCTTGCATTGGTACACCTTTTACTGTCTATGGGTGTTTTAAATTTTGCTGAATACTCTGCCAAAGTGTTTCAATCACACATCAAACATAACGCTGATAAATTTAATTTAAAACGCGTTGATATCATTTGGGACATATACAAGAACAATAGTTTGAAACATCACACTAGAGAAATTCGTGGAGGAGGAACGCAACGACAGGTTGGTGGTAATGTACTACTTCCTAAAAACTTGTCGGATTTTCTTAGGAACACAGACAATAAAACAGACCCGTTTCACTTTCTATCCAATGAATGTACAGCATCATCCATTCTTTATCCTGTGGAAACACTATGCACAATTGACGATAGGATCATTTCAAATCGCAATTACCAAAATTCACATCTTTCACTCTGCAGTCAGGAAGAAGCAGATACACGTATTATATTACACGTACAGGATTGCGTCCGCCAAGGTTGGAAAAATATTTGCATAAGAACAGTAGACACAGATGTTGTAGTGTTAGCTACTGCTTTTTTTCATCGGTTGTATGTGCAAGGATTGAAAATTCTATATGTTCACCTTGGTGCCAATAAGCACTTTAGAATAATATGTGTTAATGGGATAGCTGTACATTTGGGTCAACAAAAATGTGAAGCTTTGTTAGGTTTTCATGCATTCACGGGATGTGATACCGTCTCATTTTTCTCAGGCAAGGGAAAGTCGACTGCTTGAAAGACCTGGCAAATTTTCCCTGAGGTAACGGAAGCTTTTTCTTTTATGTCTAGGCCGCAAAGATTTATTTCTGACCATGTTTTCAATTTGTTGCAAAGATTTGTTGTCTTAATGTACTGTTCAACATCCGACTGCTTTGAAGTTAACGATGCTTGAGAGGAATTTTTCACGTCGATGGGAAGAAATACTGCAAACCTTCCACCTTCTAAAGCCGCTTTAGGCCAACATACTTGAAGAGCCACATACCAAAGTGGCCATGTATGAGGACAATCTTTGGAAACAAATCCTACTTTGCCAGATACTGAATCTTGGGGTTGGTGTAAAAAGGATGGTATTTATTCACCATACTGGTCAACTTTACCTGAGGTGCCAACAGCCTTGAGGCAACTGATACGGTGCGCTGCAAAAAGAACTGTAAACAAAATATATGTGCTTGTAAAAAAGTAGGTTTACATTGCACGTTGTTATGTACTTCTTGTAAGGAAAAGTGTGATTTAAATTAATATTTTGTTAAAAACATACATATAAATAAATGATTCTGTAAAAAAAAAGAACAAATTATGAATTTTATTAAATAACGGCTTTATTTCAATTCTAATCGCGAAATGTCCGAAATACTTTTTTGTTGGCTGTTCAAAGCTCAACAACTTTGCATAAGACTATTTTTTTATAAAGTCAATGCATTTACCAAAAAATCATATTTATTAGATTATTAGAAATCAGCCGCCATTTTGGATCCAAATGGTACCTGAAGGTGGCGCTCCTTCGAAAATGATTCTTTAGGGCACTACTAATAAGTATACCAAGCGGCAACATTCTTTCACAAATAGCCGTTTTTTATTGGTTTGCTGCTCTACTATTAGTGACATTTATAGTGTAGAAACCAAAAATAATTAAATAATAAATGACAGGTGAAAATAATATTTGAAATATAGTTGCCACTATTACCAGGAAGAAAACCTGTTTTTTTTAAATATACAGGGTAGTCATCTAATAGAAAAATAATTAAACAAAAAATGTCAAATGGAGAGAAAATTTTTGTGCAAATAATTTTACATTTTTTTATGTAACAAAGAGCACCTGTCCATGTAATCTTTTTTTTTTAAAGCTTTCCTCTGTGTATATTAGCCATGGAGCTAATAGATTGTCCTACATATAGGAAGTAATACGACGAAATCTGCAAATATCATTCTTTGTTTTTCCTTATCTGTTTTCTCATATGAACCTAATTACGAATATAAACCAAAAGTCGCACCATTTACCTCAAAGAATAAATAACGAAGCAGCTACAAACACGTCTTTCGAAATTATTCCTCCTCATCAACGTAACGTAACTTAAAGAACACGATCTGGAGAGGATAAAGCAGGCAAATTAATTAAAAAAAGGTCGAGATTGTAGGGTTAAGTAATAAAAACAAAGATGGAAACCGCGCCATATACCTCACAAGACAACTAAACATTTACGAACACACGTTTCGAAATTATTGTTCCACATCAGCGTAGCAGAGATTGAGTCAAATTGTGAATTATTACCAAGTTCTAATCTTAATCATTACATATTGCGTAGATATAACATTAATACAACAAAATTAATTTTGCATTTTTGCTGCATACATTCATTTTCTTACTTTAACAGTATAATAATCTGCGTCTACACAAACAATGCCCTATTAATTCAACGTAATTGCGTCTCATTACCCACTCCTACATTTTAAAGTCTATCTTGAAGCTCTAATAAACGTTTTGTTGAAATAATTAATATCTTTACGCAAAAACATGTCCTCCGAAAACTTAAACATGAATAATTAACAAATATAATCAACCACTTTAAGGAAATTAATTGCGCATTGGAAACAGCATCTCTGGTATTGTATGATATTCTTGTATTTCTCACAAAACAACCGCATATGTAGCAAACATTCTCATCTTTCATAAATAATTTAAGAGGATTTTATATACTCGCTTGGTGGATTCGAAACTCCAAATGAAATTTTGATAAGTAGCTTGTTATTTCGCAGTAAAATTGGTCGTAAATGCGTTTAAACGTAGGGTATGAGTTTCTGTTTAATATTTTCTCAAATAAACGTGTCATTCTCTTCTTTATGCTTGACAAACGTCACTATTCTAATTGGATGACAAATTGTACCATTACGGACATGATTTCGAATTTAATGATATGAATAAGCCTTGCAAAAATATACTTGAATTTTCTACGTGCGCCTGCTTTGCAGCTATATCTCTCCTTATTATTACATTAAAACTGTGTTACTTAAAACGCAGAGTATAAAATGAACATCCATCAGTAGGTAAATCGAGGAATTGAAGCATATTTTCTTTGTGCTTTCGTGTACCTATAGTCTGTTTTTCGCGTTTGTTGTGGCTTTTAGGTCCGTGATATCGCTCTGACTATTATATTTGTTTGTGAGGTTCGTCTTTAATTACTAAATAAAAAATAGAATGACCAATAAATCTGGTTAAAAAACCTCTTGCTGGGCTGTTCTGGGACCTGTCCTCTTTCTTGTATACATTAACCAGAATAGAAATTTGCTGACAGATACTTACATCGTCTCATATGCTGATGACACATCTATATTATTCACAGGTGCAAACTGGTCGGATGTAGACAAGAAGGCAGAGGTTGCAAAGTATAAACATGTCTAAACTGCAGCCTTCTGTGTTTTAATGTAAAGAAAAATAATTATGTGACATTCTCCAACACAGCTGCTTATCAACCTGATATTAGATACTTTAAAAATCCATCAAAATAACTGCTTGACAGATGAATCAATGAATTGTTCGTGCACCAAAATAAAAGAATACAGGCATTCAAACATTTAGGTTCAATAGTCAGCATCTAAGAAGGACTGACCACTGTGATGTAACTAAAAAAAGCAAGTGCAAGTAGGGTGGCCCTTAGCTATAGGCAATTTTCCAAAAGTTAAAATTGTGCTGCTCCCCCCAATCCTGTTCCAATCAGCAAGAAAACGGGTTGTGCAAAATTTCAGCTCAATCGGACAACTGCTAGGCGACCCTCAAACGCCGTTAAGTTGGAACATTACGCTACAATTAATTCCATTGGAAAGCGGTATACTCTTCCCTATCTCGACCATTTTTCTTCCTCCTAGAGAAGTTTATGTAGACACATCCAGGCAACCCCAGCAATTGTTTAAAAAGATTCTGAATAAAATTTCCCAAAAGTTAATTCGAAAAATTCCTGAAATAACATGAAATATTTCAGAAATATTAGATTTTCTTAATAACGCACACTTCTATAGGAAAAACACGTTTTTATTTACAACAATAATTTCTTTAGAATCAAAACATAATGCGTTCTAACGACCATTGAACATTATTATTAGGAGTTGGGTATTTTTTACGGTTTGCAGCAACAATCGGTAAAACAAATTTTTCTCAATCTCATCTTTTGTAAGAATGTTATTGTAGTCCTGAATGAGTTTGACACCTCTTTCTGCAACGTCATTCCCAACAACTCTCTTCTAAAGTTTTTCAATTCCACTTTTATAACTAGGATCATCCTTCCATGTTGAAGGGTTTTTGTCGAGGAAATCGGTGCAGATAGAAAATCTCGTGAAGAGAGCTTTTGTACCAGGAGTTACAAAAGACGAAAACTCGATCTTTGTAAAGAAAGAAAAATCATTTTGATGCAGAATGTACCTCTTCAGTTGATTTTTTCTTCTTCTTCTTCTTCACCTTTGTCTACTTTGTCTGGTGCTGCTAACTTGGGCCATATTTGCTTTAACCACTGTTGGTACATTGTCATCAAATAAAGATAATGCCACAGTTTCGGGAACTAAGTACCAGAGATGGTTGGAAATTTCCTTTGCAGCAGCCTTATTGATTTCTGGGTCAATGTCCTGATAATTTATCAGTAGACGCATGAATAGGAAATCATGATAAAGTGCTTTAATTGCTTCTGATGACAGAAACCAGTCTCGAACATACACTCGAGCAAAAAAAATACATATCTTCTTAAAGAATTCTTCTCTCTGTGAAATAACTGAAATTGATCTTGAAACACGTATATCTTGAATGCATAAATTGCCTTTGACATTCACCTAGCATGACTTACAGCTCCTGGCATACGAAACGATATCTCGTTCTTTGGACTACCGTCAAGAAAGATCATCGTTAACTCCAACAATTCTCTGCATAGAAAGACGTTGTTCAAAAAATCCAAGAATGGTAGAGCGGGCATCATTAGGCACTTCATTACTACTAGTTATGTAAACGTTCTTGTCGAGTTTCGTCGAGGTTTCTCTAAATCTTTTGAAAAGCGCCATGTCTGGACCAGAAGTTGCACCCATCAGTGAGTCGAAACAGCTCCTCAAAACTAACTCAAAAATGTGACGGCATGGGAGGTACAATATGTCACGGTCCAGATTTGTACAGGCACCATTTACTCGACCTGTGTTGCTTGCTGTCGTATCACAGCAAAGTGCCTGAATTTTGTTGGTTATACCCCACTTCTCCACTGCTTGGTAAACAGCCATGGCTTGTTCTTCTGAAGATGTTTGGATTTCAGGGACTCCGAACAATTGCTCCTTATCTTGAACAGTTACTATTATTGTCAGTCTGTCAACCTTTTCAACGCCTGTGAGTCCTGGGGGAAGATTTCCATCCCAGGGCAACACTAATTCTTGGCAGTCGCTTAGGTTAAATTTGCTAATTGCTAATGCTAATTAAATTAATGAAAACTCGCATTAATTTCCATTACTAGTGCTGACGAGTGATTACAAATAAAATAACTAAAAAAAAATGTTTATCTGAAAAAATGACTTTCCAGGCGAATATTTGAAAATTTTATAGTCGATGAGGGTCACCTAGCAGTTGTCCGATTGAGCTAAAATTTTACACAGATCATTTTTTTGTTGATTGGAACAAGATAGGGGGGTGGGAGCTAAACTTTTAGAAAGTTGAAAAATAAGGGCCACCCTAGTGCAAGTGGTATTGAGTGGTTGGCACGAGAGCTTCTTTGATTAGGAATAAGTCTTTCGGCTGGTGTCTGATGCAATCGAAACTTTAGCGTTTTGTGTCAATACACGGTTATTGCATTTAACTCGGCCAGCTTGTAATGAAGCGCTCAGCGGGACATTAGTCCGGAGAATAGCTCTTGGTTGCAGTCTGGTTTTGTATTCCTTATATATTTAAGGAAACGTATAGACGAGTTAGACAAAAATATTTCACTAGTAAAAAAAAGAAAAAAAGTAATTATTTTATAAATCTGATCAAATACGGGATATTTTAGGCAAGATATTATATATTGGTCGAGGATAATGCATAGTTATCTGGAGTGTAGGCATATAATAATACTCAACTTAATCTTTCTATATGTAAAAAAAAGAACGAAGATATTCTACAACACTACTTTATAAGCATAGATCACTACATGTTTACTGTTGTCTAAATTATTTACTTAAAACCAAACAAACATTTATTTCCAACCGTTCTCCACACTAGATCAATACCAAATGAAACATTAAAAATTCTTTTTTTTTTTTTCACAAAAACACATAATCAAAGACATTTATTTACTTTGCGCCAATATCTTTCAATGTTTTACCACCAAAAATAATCAATAACCTCACAAATTTAAAACCGTAACAAAAAGTTAAGTATGTTATTAAAAATTTTGACGATTTTTACAAAATACTGGATGATCGTATAATGTGGCTCTATTAAAATAATTCAATATTCCCATCTATATAGGTAACGTAAATATAGTGTCATTCTCATATTCTCATTGCTCCCTGGAACATGGTGACTTGCCTCTGTACTCCCGTCTTACCTTATTTTATTTCTCTGCCGTTATAATACATTTTTGAAACGAGCCAAGTGCATTCGTTCATACAACAAGGTCTAGCATGGCATCTCTTATCAAATTTTCCATATAGGTAAAATTCGTTTTTAGTACGTTATAAACTTATTTGTACCGTAACTTTAAAAATAAATAAACTGATTTGTTTTTTTTTTATTTAAGAACATATACTTAGTTGCTTTTGCATAGTTGTACATAGTCGCTTCTTGATATGTCTTCGATTTATATTTTTGTAATTTAGAGGTCATAGTTAAGAGAATAGGACAAGAATAAGTTACTGCAAATTAGTTAATTATTTTAAAGGTATTATACATGTTAGAGGGCCTGCGGAGTCCGTATGTCTCTTCTACATTCGCGTTAGTAAATAAATGCTAGGACAAAGTTTCAAATTATCTAAGATCATTTATTTTCTTACCTCTTTTTACATCTTCTAGGGGTTATCATCCCCGACAGACCCGATGCTGGAGCGACAGAGGTGCACTTTAGTAACCAAAATTACAAAACAAACAACAACCTAAACTATCTAAACTCATTTCAATAGCTCTTGAATTAATAAGTCTTAGACTAACAGGCGTTTGAACTTTCTAACTTCTGCCGGAGGCGCCGGCACCACAAAACGCTTCAGTTAAAGTTAACTAAGTGAACATTGACAAACTGCATGTAGGATGTAGGCCAGGTTAAAGATATAACTATACAATGTAATTTACTGGTATACCAAGTTGCAGCCCTGGGAAGTTATAGCTCTCGAAAGTCTCCGATAAAATGTTGTGTTAAGAAAATGCAACATTTTGTCAGTGTTATAAAAATATATCATATATCATATAATTTTTTTATTCTTAATTTTTTATAACAATAGGCTCATTTAACAATTTTTTATTATTACATATTCTGAAAGAGCTTGGTGAGTATAGTAAGTATGCCAAAAAATAGAATTTACTGACGCCGCCTTCATGTATAAAAAATTATTAAATTCGGCGCGCTTAAAAACGCTCGGGATAACCATGTAGTCGAGTTGTGACGTCAGATGGCTGAACCGCCCAGTGAACACGCTATGAATGCAAGTTAGTAGAGTAAAATCTGGAAGTAAAGTCGCTTAATTTTCGAGAAAAAAAAACCGGCGTAGAACCAAACCAGACTTAGTGGGATTCTTTAGTAAGATAATCGTGTACACGAAATCATTTTTTACGACATTTTTTGGTGGTCGAGAACTTTTTTATTTCGGAAAAACTCAAAAAAATAGATTTTTAATGAAATATGTTTTTTAACGTCCCCACCGCTATATCTCTGAAAATATTTGTGCTATCAAGCTATTTTTTTTTTAGATTAAAGTAGACACAATAGCGCTTCGAACAACTTCCCACGTGAACACGATTTTTTTTTAAGTTGGAAAAATAATAGGAATCTCAAACTTGTTATTTTCAGTAGCGTAATTTTAGACAATCCAGAAAAAAGTAATTTATGAAAATTTTTATATACATGCTGCGTACAAATTGAAGCCAATAATTGAAAAAAGTTTTTAGGATAAAAATTTTTCGTATTCCGTTCATAGTATTGAGTCAGTGATTTTTTTTAACGGGCCAAAGTCATATTCTTGCGCTCTCGGCTGTAGCAAGCCTGCCGACTGCAACGATCTGACGGTCTCGGTCGGGGTGTATGTAGTAGTTTAACTTATATCAATAGATACAAAACCAGTAGTGATCAAAAGCATCAAGGGGATCAATATTATTGTTCAATATTTCATATATTGTACAGTAGTATTGATCATATGTTGTTAATATTAAGAAATTGTACAATAAATATAAAATAGTCTCCTTTTAATAAGAAAAAGACAGGTAGGTAGATATAAATACCTAATCTATAAATATCAATCAGTGTTACTAACTACCCACCTAATTAGTAAGTTTATTAGACATTTTCAAATTAATGAAAGTAAAAACGTACGCATAAAATGAGTTTTATTGTTTAAATAAATTTTCTGTTTGGATAGATAAATATGTAGTATGTAGTTTATGTAGGCCCTACATTAATAGCATTCTAATTCGTTCATATCTGCCTCGAAATCTTTAATAATGTTGTTAGAGGAACGACATTTGCACTCGTTGCAACATTTTAGGCCTTCCTTAAAACAAGCACATTTTCGATTGTCACAATTTTTATCTGAACAGTGAATACTTAATGATTTTCGACAACCGCCACTTCTACGCAACTAATTTGACCAACCCTGCATGCGAGCGACCCAATGTCGCATTTAGCGCTGATAAAAAAAATCGCTGTTGCCAAACGGTACACTTTAGGAAAAAATATATTGTTTCAAAAACTTTTGTGATTATTAGGCTTTATTTTCTTCGCTGCATGTATGTAAATATTATCAAAAATAAAAAAGTTTATCGATTGGTGAAGATTTCAATACATAAAATATATATTATTAGTTTATCTGATTTTTAGAGAAATGAAAGTGCGAATTGTGCCCAAACCGTTTATATTGGTAAAAGCGCTACAGTGTGTGCTTTAATTTGACACAAAACAAATTTCGGTACCTTTAATAGTTTTAAAGATATGGCGGTGGAAACAAAAAAAAAACAATTTTATTTAAAAATACATTTTTTTCACTTTTTATTGATTTAAAAAGTTCGAGACCATAAACAAATTGCGTAAAATATGATTCCATATATCCGGTGACATACTCAAAGGAACCTAACATGTTTGACCTGGTTCTACGCCAAAAAAAACGACACGATAGACTTACGAAATCGCTGCTCTAATATAGGTATCGGCGCACGCCAAGTGACGTCACTCTACGGATTGTTGGCCGGCCGAGCGTTTTTCTATTCAAATGCGAATATCTCTGTAGCTATTGATTCAATTGAGCTGAATTTTTTTTCTGAAGCTATTGGTTTGTTATACTTTAAAATGAGGAAGAAAAAGTAGGAAACTGCCATATCACTAAATGACCCTATTGATTGTTTTGAGAAAAATCGCTGACATGTAAGATTATAACTGCTCTTTTGAAAAATTAACACGAAAATTTACTAGCAGGCTATAATTCTACAGTTCAGTGTTAAATGAAATTAAAGTATTTGATCAGTGCCTACCATTTCCTCTGAACCTAAAGCGTGTATATAAATGAAATCAATCCATGGAATGACAAACATCGGAATGCTTTGTGGCCATCTTTAAGGGAGAATGGCATACAACCAGCAACGGGAATACAAGGCAACTTGCGTGGATACTGAACAACCATGGAACAGCCAAAACTAAAACTTATTTTTGTAATCTACAATTACATACTTTTAAAATATTCTCTTGGGCCTTACTGACGCCCACAAACAGCACACATTTAAACAACAAAACTTGTCTAACAACTATTAGTAGCATTTGCGCATATTTCAACAGATGAAACTAACTATACTTCACTAAAAACAGCTTCGACATTAAATATTCAGAGTTAAAATCATAAACAGCCATTAAATACTTTACGAAGAACTGTTTAATTTCTCGATTAGTATTTATAACGGGTTATTCAAATTCTTTACAAATTTAATACCCTTGGGTAAATTTCTACCTCAGTTTTCGTTAAATTAGTTACAAGAGAACTTTTTAATCAAACCTGTTTCTGAGATATTTGCAACGGAAAATGCTTTCAATAAAGTTTTATTCGTTGTAACTTGCACGCTAAGTTAGGAACAGAATAAGCCGTTATTTGTACAGTAGTTTTGAAATGGAGTTATCTAAGTTAATGGTGAAGTTGTGTGCTGTTCTGGGCTGTACTTCTTGTATTCAATTTACAAAGTTTGTCTTCTAGCTGAAATTTTGAAATGTATTTTATTACCTTTGTAATACTATTTTGTCAATATTTACATTAAGTAATTTAAATATGTAGATCTATTTTCATGGATATTGTATTTCATGTGTATTAGGATGGTCCTTATTTTCAACTTTCAGCCTTTTCTGTAATTTGTAATGTCAGTTGAAGAAACAATTTGTGAAAAATTTTAATTCATAGGCCAGTCGGAAGATACAAAATAGTAGTTTATGTCACAAGGACGAAAAATCTAGTTTTTCGGGAGACTACGAAATATTGCCAGCCGAGACGCAGTCGAGGCTGGCAATTCGTAGGAGTCCGAAAACAGTTTTTCGTCTGTGTGTCATACAATATTTTTTATCCGATTGTGCTTATGGTTATTAAAATGATAGGGAAAATTAAAATATTATGTTCTTAAGATTTACTTGCTACCCCGCAAATGATACAATTTTCTAGTTTTCTTGTAACATACGGCTGTGAACTAAGGCCAGATATAATAAATAACAACTGCACAACTGCTGTTATATCAGTTTGCTTGAAATTAGTATCGAATTCATTCAATTTATATATTATAATATCGAATTTAATCGAAAATATACTACATAGAATAAATACAATAAAATGAATAGTGAAGAATTTGTTGCACCCCCAGAAGTAAGAGAGTTAGCAAATTTGGCTTCGATGGATTTTATTCCAGAAAAATCAAAAATTATTTAGGAAAGAAGCTGTTATAAATTTGAAAAATATTTGGAGTAAAACCATATTAACATGATTTCCGAAAATGTATTACTTGCATATATGGCTAAACTTGCAGAAAATTATAAATCATCAACTTTATGGCCGGCTTATTCAATGTTAAATTGTATGTTGAAAATTAGGAGAAACGTTGACATTTTAAATTTTATGAAATTAAGGGCCTTTCTAAAAAAGAAAAATGTTGGCTATGTACCAAAAAAATCGAAAACGTTGACACGGAAACATTTGAAAAATTTTTAACAGAAGCGCCAGACGACAAATATTTAATGCATAAGGTAATTTTTTAAAACTAAGTACCTACCTACCGTTAACATCATATTATTTGTAGGTGGTATATATATTAGGCGTAGTAGGTGCCTGTCGCCGTGAAGAATTGGCATTTTTAAAAGTGTCACAAATAGAGGATTTAGGAACAGCTTTTTAAATAAAAATTCCCGATAATAAAACAAATAGACCTCGCTTATTTACTGTAACAGGGGAATATTTAAGATATTATCGTATGTAATATCACTAGTGCTTAAAATTTTATCGAAAATTTTTTCGAAAGCGTATTGCCTGGTAATATAAAGAGTGCAAATTGGCAGTTTATTATCTGATTAAATCCCGACCGCTTCAGCGGGAGGGATTTAATCTTTGATAATAAACTGCCAATTTGCATGAGTTATATTAACTAGGGGCAACTTAGCTTGAGAAAAAATTTTTAGATAAAATTTAAAGCACGAGTGGTATTTGAGGAGAATATTTCACGAATAAATAATTCATTAAGTACATCTTCAATATTATGTTTTCTCATTAATTGCCTTCAGACGTTTTCCTGTCGCTTTTTAGAGTTTACTGACCTTTATTTTCAATTTCCTCATTAATTTGATATACAGAAATATTTCCAAACCGACTCATATTGTCAAAACAGCAAATCTGAAACAAACGCAGTAGAAACGATGGAGATTCCCTACATTTTAAAATAATCTAGTGACGTTTCTATGGCAACTAGTAAATAAAACGAGTTGAAACCTTAGATATTATAATATATAGACTGGCTTAACACCTTTCAGGCGTTTCTGAGGTGCAGTATGACGAGGAACGATAGAGAGAGCACTACATCTTTAATCTGCGAGCACTACTTCATTCCCGATGTCCCGCCTATTTATTACTATACACTCATGGTTCCGAGATTGACATAGAGAGCGCCATCTAGCGCTACCAGTACTAGAGTTATATTCCATAATAATTGTCCATTGATTCATATTTACGTATTTAATCATTATTTTTAACTTACGAAGTGTACAAATTATGTTGAGGTTTGCTTCGTTAGGCAGAGTGAATTTTAAATACAACAAATTAAAATATTGCACAGCTTTGATTCAACTAGTTACTTTTTGATAGATTACCGTATGTAAGTATGTACCTAGGTACATTTTTAGTTTATTTCCAGAGCGAATGTGTTTACTTGACATTTATAATAAATGATTTGCTTAACTTTGTAACTACGTTATTGAGCTATTGAAAGCTGTGCTTGACTTGTTCCTGTATTATGAGCTAGGTATATTAAGCTTTGTATATTATTGTTACCTGATTGAAAAGTAGGCAAATTGAAATAGTTACAGATAGGCAAGGGTTATAGCCTATATATTTCAGACAGGCTTCTCTTTGGAACTGACGATTGTTTACTATATATGTGGTGTTTTATGTTTGCTAGTACATAATACAATATTACAATTTACAAGGTAAGTTAACAATTAGTAATAAGTTAGAGAAGATATTTATAGATAAAATTTAAAAGCGTGAGTTGCCCTATTTGCCGAAAATATTTCACGAAACAAAACATAAAAAAATTATCGCAGTATTTGCCGCTGCAGCGACATAAAAAATTAAAACGATTTTTGCATGTTGGTACTGTCAAAAGCCGATCTAACTTGAATTACCACTAATAATGACATTTGGTGCAGTGGTGCAATGTTGTGAAAAAACGGGATCTCGTTGGCTATAGCGTTAATGAGTGAAATAATCGGAAATATTCTTTGCTGCGACCACCAAATTTTGAAGGAAATGGCCGATTTTTCTAGGGTTATAGAAATGGCAAGTGTTGCTAACAAAATGTGGGAATTCATAAAATCGGGGCAATTCCTTTTGAAATTGCATCTCATTTGAGCTTGCGAATGCCAAAGAATATACGGGGCACTGCTTCCGAAGAACGTCGGCTACGTTGCTGGCTGATGCAGGAGCAGACATAACCTTACTTAAACGCCACGGAGGATGGAAATCTTCCACTGTAGCTGAGTCAATAAATAACAAACTTGAAATAGCTAACAAATATTGAATCACTTACCCTACACTTCTACGGTTCGAAACACAATAACATCACAACATTCACAAGAAAATAGTATTTTAGACACAGACTTGACCACTACTATTACTCAAACAGAATATAACACACTAAACACACACAAAACTCAGACAATTATCGCACCTCAATCCACTTTAACTGAAAATGTTGCACTAGACTTAGAAAGTTTGAACCGACCGATAATTATACAAAATTGTTCCAATTTTACTATTAACATAAAAGGTTCAGAGACAATGTAGTCATATATAAGTACATTTTTGTAAATTAAAGTAAGTTAAAAAATAAGGTTTTGTTGTTGTACGTTGTACTGTTTTTTAGGTTAAATTAAAGACTTCATTTAGTATTCTTCTGTGCAATTTTATGCTTTGCCACTATGCAAACTTGAACGTAAAAAGTGTTGAGGATCTATAAGGTGAGAACATACGCAGTTATTTCTATTCGTTTTACAACATGTAGGTATTATACTTACTAGTCATTATAATAATTACTTGATAACGTTTAATAATCCTAGATTTCTTATTCAATTAAAATATAGAAATCTCTTATTTTATTCAATTAAAATTGCCTGATTGAAATTATATTTGCATGTGCATTACCATTTTACAGTAGAAAAGACTAAAAACGCTTAATCTTTTTGTCTGTCACTTTTCCGGCCTAGGCCGGAAAAATCTTTTCAGGCCGCTTACTTGAAGTAGATAGAAAAGTTCTACCTTTCGCTTTTCATTTTTTGACACATTCGAATAAAAAGGATTATTTTACGAAATGTCGTAAAGAAGCTATATTGGGACGTGCGTCCTCGGTCTTGTAACCTCTTGTCATAATAATAAAAATAATAAAACGTTATATATTTTAAATATTTTGATAATTTTACTGACTTTATCTCTCATCTGATTGAAATTAGGTATTGCACAAATTATTTTCTTAAGCTATGCAATTATATGAGTGGTCCTGAAAACCTGCCATAATCCGTAACAGTGCTGTTTTTTAATTTTAATTGCAACCCTATACAGTAAATGGTTCCCCTCAGTAAATAATGAATTTATGTGCATGAATATCTTACAATATCATAAAATATTTATACACTGGGCGATCAATGCTATGCAATAGCAATTACCACGTTTTCACAACCTAATTTCTGCAGGATGCGCCGCAATCAAATATCAACTTCGTAGTACGTACAGATTTTACAACCTTAATATTTGAACTGAAATGTATAACTCCCTTAATGTGTAACTATCAAATTTTAGTGAACTATAATATATATGCTGATAATGCATAATCATTATTTTCTTGGCCACATAATGCCTTAATTAACGTTGTTTCTATTAACGTTAATACAGCTGATTTATGTTTACAATGATGCTTGTCTATGCGTTCGTTAACCTTATCTTCATAAATATTAATTTACAATAGTACTTTCCTAGTTACAATGCTTACACATAGATTGGTAGACAAGCAAACGGATAACAGGCAATCAAGTTAGACCCAATTAAGGAGCAACTCCAGTAAAATAAATGTCATAGAAGAGAATAGATTATACCTATCCGATACGTATACAGCGGACACATCTTTTTTCTACTAATATTTTATAATAGTGACTTTTTAATTGTCAATTTACTTTTGAATTGACATACATTTCGTACTACTAGCTTTGCAAGTGTAATTTTTTGACGTCTGTCAGTATTATGAAAATGTCACTTCCAGTCTCTGGCAAAACAAAATTTACTTTATGCCCTAGGGCAAAAAAGTAACTTTTTTGACCTGGGACAGAAAAGGTACGTAATAATAATGAAATTTTGACACCAACGAAGCACACGCATTTTTGGCTGCCTCCTGAATGTCGATAGTTTGATCATAATCCATATTTTTATCGCAAAAACTCTCAGAAGTGAATGTCAGAAATTATTATGAAGTTATGAATTTGACAACTTATTGACAGTAACCATAGTAGGGATTGCAATTTACCGGAAGTTTTAATAACCGGTAAATCGGTAAATAAAAATGGAAATAACCGGTTAACCGGTATTTACCGGTAATTTTTAGAATGAATGATTGGGGTGGCGAAAATGGCAATTATCTTTTTCCATGTACAAAATTATCTAAATTTGACAAAAAAAATTTTTATCCACGACTATTAAATAATGTACTCATTATGTATGTGTTTCCTCAAGGATAATGCTATCCATTATTCCCTGCAGTGAATAATGATTACAGTATTCACTAGTGAATAATAAGGACAGTCAGTTGTTTATAAGAAGTCACGGGCAGGTATTTTTTCAATTCGAGTGCAATCTCGCAACTTTTTAGTAGAATTTATGGCTAGTTTCTGAAACCTTAAATATAATTATTCGTTAACTGTCATAGCTACAATTGTGTGAACAATTTTACTGTTATTATCAAATTAATGAATAGATAACTTTATTTAGCGTTTCAGAAGCAGACCCTCTTTTATCATACAATTTCGTTTTTAAATTTGATTGAGAAGGCCGTTATGTGTCAAAGAACGACTTGTCAAATTAAATTTAAACGTCAACGTTATTTACAATAATTTTACATATTACTCAAAAAGAATAATATAAATAATTAATTAATTAATTTCTTCAGTAAACAATTTAACAAAAATATCTAATAATCGTGGACAAAGTATAGTATTCTATTCGCATATAATGGCTACTTTGGTGATTTACGACATTCGCCTACGGCTCGTGTCTTAAACTTCACACTCGTGAATAATAAATAGCCATCATTATATGCTCGTTGAATAATATACTATTATATACGTATATTTAATATAATGAACAAACCAAAGGTTTTTTATTAAAAGAAAAAAATATAAATGAAATAAATTTAAATAAATAATTATTCTGTAAATAACAAAAATATTAACTTAATAACAAAAATTATAAACATAAACTCAAATAGGGCATTTACTGAACACCTAATCTAAAAATACAATATTTTTTAAAAACGGCCTGTTAAAAGCTATATTCAAAGCTATATCTGTTAGTCGTCTGATATTTGTACATAGAATACCACCAGCTGAAGATGTCCTTCCTCAATCGATATTGGTGGGTCGATAAGTTAATAAGAATTGGTAATAACATACTTCTAAATGTATTTCACGGATATTTGCGGCAGTGAAATATTCAATTTCCTATCGCACGATATTGTCAATGTCTCTCTTGTATTTCTTGGGGCTTGGTGTCTGGGTTTTACTTTTTATAATATTATTTATTTATTGCTAAAAGTGCTCAGTGTTGGGACAGTCACTCTGTATTTAGTGAATACTAGTCACTGACATAAATAGAAACGTTGAATACGTGATATATCGTAAGATTAGAATTTACCGAAATAACCGGTAAAAAATTAAAATAACCGGTAATTATCGTCATGTGTTTTTTGTCCTAATAACCGGTTAACCGGTTAACCGGTATTGCAATCCCTAAACCATAGCAACTAGAAACATACACTCCAATTAAAGTCTAAGCCAATTAATAAATGAGATAGACAAATCTTGAAATACAAATTTATAATTTTGAATGAATTTTCCTAAAAACTGTAATATTGCTAGTATAGTATTATTAAAATTAAAAAATATTGAAATTTTGTTTAAAATATTGTCGAAGTCCGAAAATATTACTTAAATGAGTTTTTTGTTTAAAAATATTTAAAGTAAAAAAGTAAAGTAAAAAAATATTTTGAGGTTTCTGGTTCTTGTACACACACTAAATCACATTTTTTTTTATCCCCTTTAATAACGGGGTGGAGGTGGTAATGGGGGTGGCTAATGCCAAAATTTTTTTTGAGACCTTAGCTTCTTTTGTCTATACTAAATATCAATTTTATGAACTCTTACCTGCTTGATTTACCTGTTTACTCCAAATTTACCCCAATTTACCCCCCAACCCTTCGACGGAACAAGATGAAAATATAATCTAGTTCTAGATCTCGTTAAAGTACATATGTGTACCAAATTTCAAGTCAATATCTCAAACGGTTCCAGAGTAAACGTGCGCACAAAAAAAGTTACAGACAGACAGAAATGTTTTTTTTTTCGCTCAAACTTGAAATCTCGACGTTTCATGACATTCTAAGCCTATTTGAACAATAAAAATTTTTAAAAATTTTTTTGTCGTTACTATACTTTCACTGAATGTGGAAGTAATTAGGCAAAAAGTATTAAATATGTATTTGAAAATAGGAACTGAAAATTTAATGATTAAAATTTATAACACAATTATTACAGTTAGATATACTGATATTGCGCGTCGGTGTCGCAATTATTGCGTTGGTTTGATGATTTCTTTGAACATTTTCAGTTTCTTGCGATAAACAAACAACGTAATTGTCAATATATCCTTCAGCAACAGTATTACTTTTCCAGCCACCATGGCGTTTGACAGTGAGAAGATCTGCGCCTGAATTTGCCAGCATAGAAGCTGAAGACCTTCTGAAACAGTGGCCTGTATATTCTTCGGGATGAGGCAAATTCGCGGGATACCTTAGTTTTAGTATTGAGTATAACAATTCTAAATACAGACCCTTCGTCATACGCATTTCCTGTCCTAAGGTTTTTTAATTCTTCCCTTCTGCAGGCACCACTTACACCAATTACCATTACTATTTTTGTTAGAAGAAATTTTTCGTTTTCCCCCTCCAACAAAAAATGTTTTCTATACTCAGTATTCTTGATTTTTTTGGTTTATATGCATCAGAGTTTTGCTTTAAAAAAGCAATTAGTTGAATATATTTTCTTATATCAACATTTCTCCTAATCGACAACATACTCCTTATCATCGAATAATAACTCAACAAAGTAGAAGATCTTTTAAACTTTGATTGTTCCTTAAAGTAGACTACCAATTACCTTTTCATGCGTAATATTCTTAATGTTCTTCTGGTTACATCAAATTTCATACTGGTCATAAATTTTTTCATAAATGCTTTTAGATTTTTGGGGCAGGAGGGAAGCACCTACGTCTTCTGCTTATTCTTCAATTTCTGGCGGTAAACTATTTTCTAAATCGCTCATTTTTTGGGAAAATTAAGAAAACTTTAGCAATAATTTTCCTAAAAATTGTAATATTGCTAATAGTACGAAAAACGTCGTATGCACTTCGGCTTGTATCGTGTATTTAGAGGTCTCGAACACTTGCAAACGTCAGCTGTACGGGCTTCGGTGTGCAATCTGTGTTATCGACCTGTAATATACACTTACAAGCCTTGGTAGATAAATAGCTACCACTCACTAACGTCTAACAGTGACACTTTTAAGCATTGATGCCTAGAAGTAAAGGAAATTAAAATTATGAAACAAATTCCCTAGGAACCGATTATTAAATTTGTTCGCCAAAGCAGTTACCCTCGTGTAAATCAGTGATTAATGAAAACCAGCTGTCTAAATATTTAAACAAGCATATTTTAGTCAATACAGAAACATGCAATCTGGCTGAAAATTTCAAAAAGGTCTAGTTTGCATACCTCGTCAATTGATTTGTTTCAGCTAGCTTTCTGCTTCTGCATAATAATAATTTTTATTATTATCGCTTTATAACAGGTTATTAAACGTTTATTGTTCATTAAAATTTCATCTTTCCTTTGTATAACTAACGAAATACTGACGTTTTACTGGTTCCCTGATGTTAATAGAATTTCAAACAGCGCGTAGTCCGGATTAACTTTAAAACTAGGTTAGGAGATGAATTATTCAATAGACAAACATTTTTTTTGTTTTTTGGTGCAATTCCTTTGGCACACCTTTTACTTATTTTCCGCTCTTCCACTTTCAAATTTTATTTAAATTTATTCGATATTACAAAGTAAAGTTTGGAGCCCTTACGCTCCTTATACAAACCATCACACAAACAGCAGTTTTCAATAAGACATGAAATAATTTCATTGACAAAGTGAAGAATTAAAATTATTCTATTAAGAGAGGGCTCAGTAAGGAAGGGATTAGTGTAACCGATATGGTGTGGATTAGGATAATTACTTCCACATCCAGTGGAAGTATTATAGTAACGACAAAAAAATTTTTAAAAATTTTTATTGTTCAAATAGGCTTAGAATGTCATGAAACGTCGAGATTTTAAGTTTGAGCGAAAAAAAATTTCTGTCTGTCTGTCGGTCTGTAACTTTTTTTGTGCGCACGTTTACTCTGGAACCGTTTGAGATATTGACTTGAAATTTGGTACACGTATCTACTTTAACGAGATCTAGAACTAGATTATATTTTCATCTTATTCCGTCGAAGGGTTGGGGGGTAAATTGGGGTAAATTTGGAGTACATAGGTAAATCAAGCAGGTAAGAGTTCATAAAATTGATATTTGGTATAGACAAGAGAAGCTAAGGTCTCAAAAAAAAATTTGGCATTAGGCACCCCCATTACCACCCCCACCCCATTATTAAAGGGGATGAAAGAAATGTGATTTAGTGTGTGTACAAGAACCAGAAACCTCAAAATATTTTTTTACTTTATCCACCCCCCATTCCCACCCCCTGTCACCACCCCCACCCCACTACCGATGTGGGGTATCGTTTTATGGGTTTTTGGGGTAGAGGATTTCAAATATTATATTATTAAAGTTCCATAAACAATTATTTCCAGATACAAAATTTTTTCGTTGTGTGACTTGGATAGAAAATCCGGATGTGGAAGTAGTGATTCCTTGGGCAGCGGTTTTTTTTAATTTACCGTAGACTTGAAAAGGCGGGGTTGTCTTGGAAAATTTTACACGCAGCAACGATAGAATTTCCTACAATCTTCACATTAGTAACGGAACTACCAAACGTGGTAGGTCTAATAAACATACTTCAATATAAATGTTTATGACCATAGGCAAACAGTCAACAGGTATTTACCGCCACAAAAAAACACTTGCAAGTAAGGTTAGAAAAAGGCTTTTTTTTAATCATGTATACGTCTTGTTGTGTAGCAATGTGAATGAGAGTAAATTGTCATGTTTTATTTCTTTTCTTAAACCCGTTTTATTTATGAACAAGATTATAACCTAAAAGTTTTGAATTAAATTTATTCCTGTCAGTGGCGTTGCTTTTTATTTTTCGATGTCATTTTAGGGGTCACTTGAAAACATGGTAAAAAATTATATTCGGCGCCCAGGGAGCCGAAAATATAAGAATTGTGATGAAAACACTTTAGAAGCTGTTTTAAAAAAAATTCGTAATGGGAATGGAACTTTGAAAGAGGTTTCTGAGGAAAATATGGAATTCCATATAAAAACACGTTTTTCCAGTTAATAAATTTTCTAATGCAAACAAATGGGTATATATAATTTTTAAAACAATATTTTGTTTTCAAGTCACCTCTGCAATGTTCCGACTTGAGAAATATAGTGAAATTATTGCATTTTTTAAGTCTCCCCATAGTGGGGTGACTTGAAAAGCAACCTTTCAAATTTTTTTTTGAGAAATGATGAATCATGGAATTTTTTAGACAATCGAAATGTGTTTCCTAGTGCCTAAAGTTATGTATGCAATTTTTTGTTTTGATAAAAAAATATTTGTTTGGAGTTTACAGTGTCAAATATGCGAAACTGTTAGTCAAGTCACCCGGTTTACGGTATTTTATTTTTATTTTTATTGCCTTATTTATATTAACCTCCTGGCGAAGTTTAGCTAATGTTTCTCTACCACTAAGACGGCGAGATGAGATACGGTAACCCATTCAAGTGGGGGACCCGCCCGGCGTGTCTTAACTTCGCCAATCGAGGTTTCGCCACTGAAATCGATACCGTACCTCACCTAATTTTCTAAATTAAATTCAACTTCTAATATCCCTGGATGATGTCAACTTTATGGGTGAAACGCTTTTCGAAGTATCACCAATTGGACTTTGGGAACTTTCTAAGTGGGCTAGAAAATCAGCAGAATTGATTGGCAGACGCACGAAAAAGATTAACAACAAACCACAACAAAAGAACCTTATCTATTCAACCTTAGCTTCAAATGAATGCAGAGCATCATGAAAATATGATTAACAAAATGAGGATAGACCCAAATATTTAATTGAAAAAAAAAATCGAATCCTCATGTTTACAACAATTGTAGCATTAATTAGAACTAATATATTAGTTATAATAAGTAATCCACAACAATACTCTTTTGTTGCAAGCGAGAAAATCCTTTTTATGCAATTAGGAAGTTTCCATTTTTCTCATTTTGTCATAATAAATAGTCGTAAAAATCTAAAAAATATCTGTAATGTTTTTTTTTAATTATCTCTCTAAATAAAAAAAGTTAGCGCTCATCTGGGCTGAGGCTCGATTACGTCACAGTACATGATTCCGTCAACAGCGAGCGGGCGCGGGCACCGGCAGTTTAGTTCATTCAGTATTATTATTACTTGGCACAGCGTAGATATTTTTGTAGTTGGGCTTGTGTAACGTTTTAATCGTTTGAAGAGATAAGTTATGCCTAAAATAACAGCGATTTGTGTACTGTGGCGTCACAGTCGAGCGCGAAGTATTCAAATAAGGAATTAAATAAGTTCGTGAGTTACTTCCACATCAAGTGGAAGTATAGTAACGACAAAAAATTTTTAAAAATTTTTATTGTTCAAATAGGCTTAGAATGTCATGAAACGTCGAAATTTCAAGATTGAGCGAAAAAAAAATGTCTGTCTGTCGGTCTGTCTGTCGGTCTGTAACTTTTTTTGTGCGCACGTTTACTCTGGAACCGTTTGAGATATTGACTTGAAATTTTGTGCACATATGTACTTTAACGAGATCTAGAACTAGATTATATTTTCATCTTGTTCCGTCGAAGGGTTGGGGGGTAAATTGGGGTAAATTTGGAGTAAATAGGTAAATCAAGCAGGTAAGAGTTCATAAAATTGATATTTAGTATAGACAAGAGAAGCTAAGGTCTCAAAAAAAATTTTGGCATTAGCCACCCCCATTGACACCCCCACCCCAGTATTAAAGGGGATGATTTAGTGTGTGTACAAGAACCAGAAACCTCAAAATATTTTTTTACTTTATCCACCCTCCACTCCCACCCCCTGTCATCACCCCACCCCACTACCGATGTGGGGTATCGTTTTATGGGTTTTTGGGGTAGAGGATTTCAAATATTATATTATTAAAGTTCCATGAACAATTATTTCCAGATACAAAATTTTTTCGTTGTGTGACTTGGATAGAAAATCCGGATGTGGAAGTAATGATTCCTTAGACAGCGGTTTTTTTCAGATATTGAGATGATTTTTTTTTGGTTTGACTAGTTAACTGACAGACTACTAAATGAGGTTGAATGTACATGATATTTCTAAAATAGGATGCTTCTTAATTCTTTATACAATTTTTATCCATTTCAATGCATAGAATCATAAATACCCTGTAGATACGATTGTGTCCCAATGGACTTTACTTTTTGCTACTTCTTTTGTTTTCCATCTTCCCGACTAGAACTTACATTTTCACAACTTTACTTAACTGTTATAGATGGAATCTTATCTATCTGAACATTTACCCCTTTTACAAACATAACTGACGTCTTCTACCGTTAGGGAGTTTTTCCTTTTAAGTTGTTATACGTACAAACATTTTTACTGGCTTAGGAAAGCGTAAAAAAACCTTTTCATGTAAAATCGTTCCTCAGAGCAATATAAAAGTAATTCGTTACTAAATCACTCCGGGAGAAACAGACTGTTACTGTCCAATTCTCTTTAAGCTGTATCTTCACAAAATATTTGTTGAGAGCTTTCCACCCAATTACCGCTTTAATACGTTCTCAGGTATACATTTGTGTTGTTCTAAATTCTGTTTATTCAGATCCCGACGTTTGAGTTATACCCTTATTGTACATGTATTTTCTGCTTCTGTAACTTGCCCGCAATACATGTTATCTGTGACTGATTTTGGCGAAATAAAAGATAAAAATTTATGATTTGACGAGCTTAGGTAACTAAATATGAGTTGGTCAGATAAAATGTAGTCAAGAAATCTACTCTGAAGTTCTGACAGTTTATTTACGTTTTCTTGAAAGCTAATATTTTTGATAATAAGGTGATTTTAGCTTCTAAAATAACGATTTCTCGGAAAGTTTTGGGACTAGCCAAAAATTTAATTGTTATTTAACTTTTTGTAAACAAAATGAATTTTGCAACTTAGTTTTTTGCTTATATCTTTGCTTCTAACGGTCGTAGAAAAACGTTCGACCCGTCAATTTCTTCGTCATGAGCTCCCCTATAAGGTAGGTATACGCAAAGAACGAATCTTTGATTGTTAATAATATTTTATGGCAAAAAACTGAAAGAAGTGAATTTTTCGGTCCTCGAACTTTTAAGTACTGTAAAAACAAATATAAAATCTGTATGTTAACGATATTATGAAAAATGGTACATATTTTTACTCTTAATTAAATGCACGCACTTTGTCCCGTTGCAAAATATTAATTATTTTTTTTGCGATTAATTTATAAAAAAAATTCAAACTGTTATATTAAAAGATCAAATTAATATTTTGCAGTTCTGTTTCAGTAAATACATTGTATTTGATGTACGTTTACTTAATCAAAAAGGATATTGCAAAAAATTGATTTGCTACTTTTTTACGCAAAAAATCAATTTTGCAACTTAAACAAATGTAAATATCTCAGTGGATTTTGCATAAAATTTATTGCAACCAACGGCGTTTCAACTGTCATAAAAAAACACGGATTTAAAAAAAAGAAAATTGTGCTCCGATGCTTTGGAGCCGAGATATGAAGAATTCACGTTTTTTGCGATTACGGCGAAATTTGAAAATATTTTTACTTGAAAATTTAACTGAATATTTCTCAGAGTGTGTACTATCACTTACAAAAAGTGCCAGCTCTATATGTAAATAGGCCATGGAAAAAAAAATCGAGAAAATTGCATCTTTGGCGCTCGTGCTGATGCTAGACGCCAGATCCCCCTCCCCGATGACGATGATGACAATGATTGTCTGTACGCAGAAGTGCGAGACAAAACAGACAACGAGTCTGATACAGGAAATCAACCTAAACAAAAAAAATGAGGACAGAAAAATAAACTTTATTTTGTATATTCAGTAAATTAATTTTCAAATACAAAATGTATACCTTTTTTATCCCCAATAAGAGTAACAACTATTCACTCATCAATGTATTACCAAATAAATTGTCTATAGTCTTTCAATATTTATTTTATGAAGCAACGCAATTGAATGATTGAAAATAATCGAAGAATCGGAAAGCTGAGAAAAAAAAAGTTAAACAACAATTAAAGCCGACGTTTTCAGTGATCAACTCTATTTTGTTCGGATTCCCGAGGAAATTCTGGAGGGGGTAGACTAATTTTTGGCTAGTCCCAAAACTTTCAGAGACATTTTCCTAATATCACCGGACTATGAATAAATAACAGAATACTACCTTCATTCTGTCAAATAAATGTTACCTTTTGAAACATAATGCAAACGTTATTTTACTACTAAGAACATATATTTTCGTTCAAAGATTCATAAAGTTTGAAACAGATATTCTGGGTTAAATTCAGCAAAGTAAATATCGAAGCATTTTTGAAATTATAACGTACCTTCTTTAAAGTTTGAGTCAACATATCAAGAATTGATGCATAACAACGTACTTTTAAAGTTATTAAGGCAGAAATACGTCCATAGTTGCAAATTTTAACGGTATCAAATCCCAAAACTAAAGAGGGCGAGTCAGACAAAAGACGATTGGCAGTATTTGACTATTGCGAGCACATATCTCGTGGCTATATCTGCTAAGTAAAACATCTCACAGTGTTGCAATTCTATTTTATTAGAATTTAAACAAATGTTTGCAATATATTTCTTACGATTTTCTCGTAGACGTTTATATATTATAGGCATAGTTATAAGTATCAAGATGAAGTCAAATTAAATTAGACTTCAGTTTTAGAAAGGTATTATGTGCATTACATGGTGTTTTTTGTACATCTAAATGTAAAGTCTGGGTGAGTATATGCAATTGTGAGCATTTTTTTATAATTTTCTAGGGTAGAAAAAACTATACCTATAGAAAATAAATGTCATCTGCAAGTGTAACATTTTAATCAGAAAGCTCAAAATATGATTGCCAGACAAATAAATCTTAAATATATAAAAAAGTCTGTGATTTTATCTTGCTAAAATGTTTTAAAAAACCGCTGCCCAAGGAATCACTACTTCCACATCCAGATTTTCCATACAAGTCTCTCAGAACGAAAAAATTTTGTATGTGGAAATAATTGTTTATGGAACTTTAATAATATAATATTTGAAATCGTCTACCCCAAAAACCCATAAAACGATATCCCACATCGGTAGTGGGGCGGAGGTGATGATAGGGGGGTGGAAGTGGGGGTGGATGAATTAAAAAAATATTTTGAGGATTTTGGTTCTTGTACACACACTAAATAACATTTTTTAATAATGGGGTGGAGGTGATAATGGAGGTGGCTAATGCATAAAATACACGTTTATGTATCGAGATTTAAACTATTCATTTAAGGAATATATTTGTCATATAAACCAAAATACATGAATTTAGTATTGTAAACATTTACAATTATAAGTTTTCTGAAAGCCATTTTTGCCATTTTTAAAACGACTACTATTTTGTAACCTACTGCATGCGTAACCCTAGCCTCTATTAAAAGGACAGTATCATCGGTATAAACAATGTGGATAAATAAAAATGGAGTAGGTAATTTTTCTCCAAGAAAAAATGAATATTTCGAAGGAAAAAGGAATTAACTAAATGAATGCATAGCACATCCTCCATGTTGCAGCATTTATAATTAACTTATTTCTGTTGCACCCAGTGGCGTCCTGGCTAGGTCCGCGGGTCCGCAAACGCGAACTAGCCCCCCCATCCGATCAATGGAATCTATAAACAATCAATCGAAAAATTTGTAATTTGCCTCTTATTTATTTCTCCAACATCGTCTATAATTTGTCGCTACCTTCTACAAAATAAGAAACTTACTACTTCTCTTGATTAGTGTAGAGAATGACAAGATTACTCCTGTTGAGGAAATTATTGACAGCTTTGCCCGATCGTCTAACAAGAGAAAAACATTGCTTATGTAATAAACGAAGCAACAACAAGCTAGTCAATTATTATTATTACTTATATTATCTTTTTCTGTGATTTACAACTCGAATGTGATTTTTATTTGTTTTATGAAATATTCTGTTTTTTTCTTCAAATTTTTTAACAGGAATGTGATGTGTGTATTATTTATTAAAAATAAATAATATTAACTGGAAGGCATGAACATCATGACCGTACAAGGAAATAGCTTTCACTCCCCTGGCTTTACTCACCTGCCTGAAAGAAATATGGCAGACGATACGAAAAATATCAGTTTGAATTTTAAAATTCTCCTCACTGTAAAGAAAAAAACTGGGCCCCCTAAGCCTAAATCGTGGACCCAACTAAAATTTGCCAGGCCGCCGCTGGTTGCACCAAATTTTAAATACTTCAAATATAATATTGACTTACTTTGATGAAAGCATCTAAGAAGCTTACAGCCAATACTACTACAATGGTGGTATCAAAAGCATACATAAATAATCCTCAGTGGCGGCTGGTGAAATTTCAATTTTTTTTTCTCGTCTTTGGCGCATGGGACCCACACGAAATATGAGAAATAACATCTAGAGAAGCACCTCTCAGAAATTTTGAAAAAGCAGTTTGCGAAAAATTTTTTAAAAATTCGGTTGCCCTCCGTAGCCCTAGGAACTCCTGTTTAATTTATTTTTTATTGTCATATACATTTGACTTTTCATAAAAATACAACAATAGGTTTTGCAGTTTATGAAAATATATTCATCATTAACTGAGATCCAACGAATTCAAATGTTGTAATTTGTTAAATTGTAAATTACCAAATTTCAGTTCATTGTATTTCAGTTAATAATAAGAATATTATCATAAACTCCAAAACCTATTGTTGTATTTTTATGAAAAATCAAATGTATACGACAAAAAAAATAAATTAAACAGGAGTCCCTAGGGAGGGCAACCGATTTTTAAAAAAATTTTTCGCAAACTGCTTTTTAAAAATTTTGGGAAGTGCTTCTCTAGATGTTATTTCCCATATTTCATATGGGTCCCATGCGCCACAGACGAGAAAAAAAATTGAAATTTCACCAGCCGCCACTGATAATCCTCCATGTAGAATATAGAATGGTAAATCACTCACAATAAGATAAACAAGCTAAAAACGTACTATTCGCCAATTTACTGAGCTTTTTATATATAATTGTTACACATTCTATAGGATACTCTTCGCAGTTTTCTTGTAAATAATGTTAGTTTTTGGACATTCTAAATTTTGTGATACCATCTTTGTTGTGAAAAAAATTATATGAAAAAAAAATGAAAAAAAAAAATCCGATCTGTGTGGGATTCGAACACGGGACCTTTGGATTGCAACGCAAGCAAGCAAGAAATATTTATTTAAAAATTAAAATTTTACAAAATGCGCCTCCCCCGAAACCTGGCCCGGAGCCAACCAGACAAACACGGCGCATAGCGCCATGGTGAATGTAGACTGAGCAGGTCCGGTTTGGCTAAACGATAATTAATAAGACAATGTTAAAACTCCTATCCTCCTGTGGCGGATTTAAAAATTAACAATAAAATTAAAAAATGCTGTCCACATGGACCTAAAACTAATTCATATAAAACTTAGAAACTAATCACTGGTTGTAGCACTGAATAAATTTGGGTTGTTGACTCGGGTGAAAAGCTAAACGAAAAAACCCGTACGAGAACTGCCGACCTAGTGGTCTCCCTGACGCCAGGAAAATGTGGTGGAAAAAGGATATGGTTTAAAATGCAACGCGAAGCTTCAGCCGCTGCGTCACCACCAACGAGGTCTAAAGTGTAGAGGGGCAATCCCAATTCAGTATACGTACGGTTTGTTTGGTCAGACAATAAACGCCCGAGGGACGCAGTGGGGGGTCATTTGTTGGCCCTAGTTGCCAAGATTTGCAGTGAAGTACTGCTTTGAGGGATACAATTAATGAATGGATATTGTTTTTTTATTGCTCTTCTATTATTAGTTGAGCTCAAATTCATTAGTCAAATTACTGTAGAAGTAGTAATAAATTAAATTATATTTAAAAACGGAGTAAATGCTGTTCTATACATTTTTAAAATATTCGCAAATTCCATAACATTAAGTTAAAGTGACGCCCATGGGGACTAGTTGCTTGCTCAAGGTCGAATATATTCTGGCCATATGCCACGCCTACTTTTGCAGTCTCTTCTTATTATGTCGCTGGCCACCACCTATTGCTACGAAAATTGATTGTCTCTGATATATATCTTCCTACAAACATACAAATTTCAATGAAATATATATTAGTAAAATTCATAAACAGAAAAAAATATATATTATGGAAATAATATTTCGCAAGATTTCCATTTTAGTACAAGCGACAAAAGTTAAGAGAATATATTTTTTTAAATTAAATAATTAATAACTTTTCTATTTACTAATCGATTTTCTTCAAAAACAATAGGGTTCTTCCTCTAGCTAACACTAACTTACTTTCTAAATTTCAATACAATCGGACTTTTCTTTCTTAAGTTATCGTGCTTACAAGAAACGTGACGGACGGACGGACATACGGTCATTTTGAAAGTTGTTCAGAATTCGTTCACTAACACAATGATATGAAAATTTTTTCTCTACGAACGATATTTACGATTTTAGAAATGTGCCGATAAAATACAATATACTCTTCGTTTTTGCGAAGAGTATAATAATAATGGTTTCCTTGCACTACCTCGTGATGTTCCAAGTTCATATTAAATAACTATAGCCCAGTCAATGAACGTTCAATAAGGGGGTCTAGAGGGAAATGCCGAGATCACAATTTTTGACTTGAGAGCTGTGTTTGGACTATTTAGGAGGTAAACATACCAAAAGTCCCCGAATGTAGTAGGTGGGGGGGGTTGCAGGGGGACACGAAGAAGGTCCCGGTTTTTGGTTTCTCGCTCATATCTCGAAAACGGTTAGCCCTAATCAAAAAGTGGCTATATGCAAAATTAAAGCTGACTAAATTTTCTACAATAATGTTTCTATTAATTTTTTTCGTATCTGTTATGGTTCAGTAATGAATTGTATATCTTTTGACTGTATTCTAACTTTATTATAAATTTATTATAAATTGAAAATAAATATTAATAATCATCGTAGAAAAAAATTTCTTGTACAGATATCCGTTTCACAGCAGACTGAACTGAAATATCGAATAAAAAATGTCTTTGCCTGTGTAAGTGTGTGTGTGCGTATATATGTATGTGTGCGTGTATACCGCTTCTTGTAAACACGATAACTTCTGTTAGACTTAAAATATTTGATTTCAATTTGGAACATATGTAAAACAGCATATTACCATAATCCCTATTGAAATTGGGCCATATCTGTAATACATGGCGATAATCAGAAGCGTAAAAACTCTCATACGTAAAGTACGTTTTATTTTAATTTCAGGGCAAAATATTACTAAGCATACAAAAATAAGAAGATATATAAGATTTCTAAACCGCAATATACCGGATGTATGTTAGGCAAACCAACTTTATTTAAATTAGATGATATATCAGTGTTATCCTAAAATATGGAACATGTTATTTTTAATAACATTATTATGAAGTGAGAATTGTATGCCTCTGGTTATCACCATGTATTACAGATATGGCCCAATTTAGGAATTATTGTAATATGCTGTTTTACATATGTTTTACATATGTTCCAAATTGTAATCAAATATTTTAAGTCTAACAGAAGTTATCATTTTTACAAGGAGTGGTATACACGCACACATAGATATACACGCACACACATTCTTACAGACGCAAAGACATTTTTTATTCGATATTTCAGTTCAGTCTGTTGTGAAACGGATATCTGTACAAGAAATTTTTTTTTCAATTTATAATAAATTTATAATAAAGTTACAGAATACAGAATACAGTCAAAAGCTATACAATTCATTACTGAACCATAACAGATACGAAAAAAATTAATAGAAACATTGTTGTAGAAAATTTAGTCAGCTTTAATTTTGCATATAGCCACTTTTTGATTAGTGCTAACCGTTTTCGAGATATGAGGGAAAAATCAAAAACCAGGACCTTCTTCGTGCCCCCTGCACCCCCCCCCCCACCTCCTACGTTCAGGAACTTTTGGTATGTTTACCTCCTAAATAGTCCAAACACAACCCTCTAGTAAAAAATCGTGATCTCAGCATTTCCCTCTAGAAACCATTCATTGACTGGACTACTAATTGTAAATACTTCCACATCCAGATTTACTACCCAATTCTCTCAAAACGAATACATTTTGTATGTGGAAATAATTGTTTATGGAACTTTAATAATATAGTAAACAAAATGGCGAAGTGTCGGCCGAGAGATACAAACAATATTGTAACATTTTTAAAAAAATAATAAGTCAGGCAAAAAGACAGGCTAATATTACATATATTGCAACATCAAAAAATAAAGACAAAGCGGTTTGGAACTTAGTCAAAACTTATACCAACACAGACATTAAAAATAAAGAATCTATTTTGAAAAATATAAATATAGGCGAGAATAATAAAGTTAACACTCTGAACATTGTTAATAATTTTTTTGTGAATCAAGGTTCAAAACTAAATGAAGATAATAATATTAACCCGCCGATATATGGACAACCTGCTAACGTGAACATATTTTTAAACCCTACACATCCGGAGGAAGCATATAACTTAATTATGAATTTAAAAAATACCACCTCAGTAGGCGATGATGAAATACCCATTAAATTATTGAAAATAATAGCAACTGAAATCTCAAACCCCTTCTCATATATAATCAATTTAACTCTAAGTTCTGGCATATTTCCAGATACTCTCAAAATTTCCCATATCAAGGCCATTTATAAGAAAGGAGAGAAAGATAACATAAGCAATTATAGACCCATTGCATTGCTGTCAAATATTAGTAAAATTTTTGAAAAAATAATTTACAACAGGTTAACAACATTTTTAGAAAGCCATCAAGTAATATCTGATATGCAAAATAGCTTCAGAAAGAATAAATCTACAATTAGAGTAATATATCAGGCTTTATGTGAAATAATAAATTCATTAAACATAAATAATAATACCATGGCCATATGCCTTGACCTGTCCAAAGCTTTTGATTCGGTAGATCATGATATTTTAATTAAAAAAATTGAAATGTATGGTATTCGAGGTGTTGCTCTTAAGTTAATAATTTCATATCTAAGTAACAGAAATCAGTGCATAATAGAATCCGATGAATTTGGTGAAGTCATAAAATCAGAAACCATACAAGGGTCAATATTGGGCCCCCTCTTATATATTTTATATGCTAATGATCTGCCCTTAGCAACTAACATTAGCACTATAATGTATGCCGATGATACTTCGTTAATCTTTAGCGAAGCCACTGAAGAATATTTGAGATAAACAGTTCTTGATACTCTAGACTCCTTGGACGGATATTTTCATTCCTTAAACCTTACATTAAACAAAGAAAAAACCAAGGCAATAAATTTCTCCTATAACAAAAATAACAATAAAATCACTCTCTCTGACGGCACTAACACTTTAACATCACTTACTAGCACTTCTTTCTTAGGAGTAAATATTGACTCAAGACTCGATTGGAGACAACATATAGATTACCTTGCAAAAAATATGGCCCGCTACTGTTATGCGCTTAAAGTAATAGCTCAAAATATCAATATAGCGACTGCTTTTATGACATGCCATGCATATATACAATCACAAATCAGGTATGGAATTGTATTCTGGGGCAACTCCTGTGATGTACAACGAATATTTAAATTACAAAAAGAAATGTCTTAGAAACATCCTAAACATGAAACAAACAGAGAGCTGAAAACAGATTTTCATTAAAAATCAAATACTTACACTAATAAGTCTTTATATATATGAGTCAATAAAATTTGTCTCAGAAAATGGCTCACTATTTGAAGAATATGATAGAAATCACTTGTACAATACAAGAAACAAGAATGATCTAACTACTGATAAACCTAGATGTACCTATATTCAAAAAAATGTACCATTTTCTGTAATTAAAGTCTTCAATAAAATACCCACAAATATAAGAAGTCTGCCACATAGAGAATTTAAAAGCAAATTAATAAATATTTTATATGAGAAAGCTTATTACTCACTAGATGAATATTACAATGATAATATATTTTAATAAGTATATTGTTTTATTATTGTGACAATATAGTACACTAACACTGTTATGTTACCTTTTAATGTTTAATTTTAATATTTAACCTTAAGGAAATTTTAACCTGTTACTATTTTTATAATCCTTTTAATATGTATTGTATATGCCTTTTTATATATGTATCATTTTTTTGTCTTCATTTTAGCCTAGGCTTTCTCTATTTGACATGTTCGACACCCGTATGGGTATTTTGTATTTTTTTGTACAAGTGAACAAATAAAATGTATCTATCTATCTATATAGTATTTGAAATCGTCTACTCCAAAAACCCATAAAACGATATCCCACATCGGTAGTGAGATGGAGGCAGTGAGAGGGAGATGATAGTGGGATGAATGAAGTAAAAAAAATATTTGAGGCCTCTGGTTCTTGTACACACACTAAATCACAATTTTTTTTCACCCCACCCCCTTTTATAATGGGATGGGGGCAAGATTGGGGGTGACTAATGCCAAAATTTTTTTTAAGACATTAGCTTCTCTTGCATACATATACTAAGTACGAATTTTATAGACTCTTACCTGCTTGATTTACCTATTTACCCCCAACCCTTCAATGGAATAAGATGAAAATAATATCTAGTTTCAGATCTCGCTAAAATACATGTGTACCAAATTTCAAGTCAATATCTTAAACGGTTCCAGAATAATCGTGCGCACAAAAAAAGTTACAGACAGACAGACAGAGGAGACACACGATAGACAGAACGACAGACATACATTTTTTTTCTCAAACTTAAAATCTCGACGTTTCATGACATTCTAAGCCTATTTGAACAACAAAAACTTTTTTTATCGTTACTATACTTCCACTGGATGTGGAAGTAAAATTATGCTATTTGTCTTATTGTTGAATTTTCTTTGTAATTGTTGTACCTCCTATAGTATATTCTTTGTAGTTCTTTTAAAATAAGTTACTTTTTAGGTTCTTTTACTGTATTCGTAATTTTAATAATCTATCGATGATGCCATCTTAATTGGCGATACGTCCGTTAGTGTATTATGCAGTATTTTGTGTTTGTAGAATTTTGTCAAAAGTTACAGTAGTTTTTATGTGCATTTTTTTTTAAATAATAATTAAATGCAAATGCAAATTGTTAAACTAAATATGTTACCAGAAAATACTAGTAACTATTTTAACTTGTATAAAAATATTATCACAAATAAATGTATATATAAATGTAACATATATCTTCTATTAAGAGAAAGAATTTTTTTTATTCTCCTGAAAGTACTATTCATATTGTCATTTCATACCATTTTTATAAATAAATATATTTTATTCCGAGCGGGCCAAATGATTCATTCCGGGCCTGCAACGTGGATATATCTTTTCCATTGTAAATAAATAACTATGCTTAGGTGTGACTAGTGTAGCTCCAATGAACCAGGTTGTTAGTTACAGAGTGGTGGCGGTGGTTGCTGGCAACTCGGACGCTGTGACGCTGAGCGGCCTGAAGGCCGACACGCAGTACCAGCTCACTGTGGCCGCTGTCTGGGCCGGAAAAAAGTACAGGAGCAGGCCTATTGTCTTCCGCACCCTGGGTAAGAAAATTTCCTTCTTTACTATACCACATATCAAACCATCTGACTATACCTCATGCGATTAGCGAACGTACGGTCCCTTAAATGCTTTAAAATCCTCTGAAATTGTGCTTACTTTTGGAAGAATACCTTTTACTGGTTTGCTGTAAAGTGTGACCCAATTCAAGCCTGAACACCTTGATAAAACTTGTATTTATTGGCTGATTTCGATCGGTTTTTTTTTCAAAATAAAGCATCAAAAACTGTTCTTTAAAAGGCAGTTTTAAGCAATCAAGCCTGCTGCAATTTTTATTGTGGGCTAAACGAAACGTATTTTAAAAAAACGATTAAAAAAAATATATCCGAATAGACTCCTGCATTTACCTAGCACCTTCTTAAATTAGTGGAGTCAAATTAGGATTTTAATGTGAATTGTCTGATCAGACCAGTTTTTCTATTTTAACTTAAGTTCACAGCTCAATTTTGCAGTTTCTGCGAGGTCGGCGTATTGTTTATTTAATCAATTTACTTTTTTAGACCGTGATTTCCATCGATTTTCTTTGAATATCTGGAAATCTATACTATAGGAAACAATATAAAGGAGGAAAATGTTAGTTTTGAGCTGTACAATAAAAGTACATTAACTATGATTCATTCCATTGTTATTTAGAAAAATTGAACATTGCAAAATTATGCGTTTTTAAACAAATCACTTTCTTTAAAAAATAATGGATAATATTCAATGAAATTTTGGAAAAATGTAGCTCTAATAAGGTACAATCACCACTTAAAATTTAAAATCAAAATGATTACTAAAACGGCTCAAATATGCAACTTTGCACCCTTGTGAAATCCTGCCATAAAGACCAAGAAATGTGTACGATGGCTCAAATTGTAACACTCTATAAATAATTTAAGATCACGGAGAAAGCTGTTTAATTGCGTTGTTTATAGTTTTCGAAATTTTAGTTATAAACAAATTCAAGTAACTCTTTGGTTTTTTTATAAAATCAAAAACGGTAAGAAAGTGATGAAAGTAGATTAAAAAAGCCAACTTTTGAAAAAAATTAAGGCTCTACTTGCATTTGGAGCTGAGATACGTTAGTTTTTACGTTTAGGTCACTTATAAATAAACAAATCGATATTTATTCTTGAAATTTGGGCTGGCTATTCTCCAATCCTTTCTATTTTGTTTCTGCTATTTGAGGATGATCCAAAGCTACAATTGTTAAAATATCGTCGAATAAATCGGCTTTGAGAACATAATGCACGTTTTCAATTTTTTTAGAACTTTTTAAATTTTTGTCACGAAAATGGTAAATCAACCTAACTTGAACAACTACCCTCATGTTCCTGTATACAGCTTTGTAAATCTTTTAATATTACTGATACAATAAAAAAAATATATTTCGCGAGCAGGATTTGAACCTTAGACGTCCGCATCCTGACTAAAAAGTCGCCTTATAGACTGGCGGTACATGACCAGTCAGGTGCAACGTTTTTAAAATGCATGCCAATCATATATATGAATGAAATTACCATGAATATGCCAGAAACGCAAATTTTAGGCAGTCGTCGCGTGCAGAAGGGTGTGCAAATCGATTTTTTTTGTTTTTTTTTTTAAATTTTAAAATGGATGCCAATTGTAGCAAAGACTCTAAAAAAATCCAAAATCAAGAACACCAAAAAATTTTACGATTTAATGTGCGCATCAAAGGTTGTTTGCGCGCGGAAACTGCGTGCCAATGAATTTCCGCTGGATTCTTTTTCAAAGCTTTTCGGTTGGCACTATTGGCATCCATTTTAAAATTTAAAAAAAAAACAAAAAAAATGATTTGCACACCCTTCTGCACGCGACGACTGCCTAAAATTTGCGTTTCTGGCATATTCATGGTAATTTCATTCATATATATGATTGGCATGCATTTTAAAAACGTTGCACCTGACTGGTCATGTACCACCAGTCTATTACCCACAGGGCTAAAGTCCGGTTTGTAAAAACATAATATAAGATTTAAACATATTTGGTGATTTTCGGATCTCTAACAAAATTGCTAAAGCCCCACTTTCGGACCCTCTATACAGTATCTTTTAACAATTGTAGCTTTTGATAATTTTTATGTAGCAAAGACAAATTTCAAGAAGAAATATCGATTTGTTTATTTATAAACACGTATCGTAAAAATAACGTTCTCAGCTCCAAATGCAAGCGGAGCATTATTATTATTATTATTTTTTTAAGTTGGCATTTTTAATTTACTTTCATTACTCCTTTACCGTTTTTGATTTCCTAAAAAAAACAGAGAGTTATTTGATTTTCTTTATAACTACAATTTCGAAAATTGTAAACAACTGCAATAAAAAGGGTTTAAATTTTGAAAAAGAAAATCTCTCTTTGTGATCTTAAAGTACTTATAAAAAGCTACAATTTGAGCCGTTTTAATAACCATCTTGATTTGAAATATTAAATGGGGATTATACTTTATAAGAGCTATATTTCTCAAAAATTTCATTGAATTTTATCCATTATTTTTGAAAGAACAGTGATTTGTTTAGAAACGCATAATTTTGCAATATTTTTTTTTAAACAATAATAACTGGAATGAATTATAGTTTATGTAGTTTCATTGCACAGCTCACAACGAACATTTCCCTTCTTTTTGTTGTTTTCCATAGGACTTATAGATTTCGAGATATTCAAAGAAATCCGATGGAAAACGGTCTAAAAAATTAAATTGTTTAAATAAACAATAATCCGACCTCGCAGAAACTGCAAAACTGAAATGTGAACTTAAATTGATCCCGGGTAAAACAAAAAACTGCCCTGACCAGACAATTCACATTGCAAATTTTTAGTCCTAATTTGACTGGGTATAAACGAAATTTCATGAATAAAATACAAATTATAAAAAAATTACAGGTAAATTCAGAATAACAATATTATTATTAATATTATTACAAAGTGAGCTATGGAAAAATTAATTTTATTAATATCACTAATGAATGAAAACTGATAACATAGGCGTACAATAATCCTTTATTATGTTTAATTTCTGTTAATACTGTCTCTGCTACTTTATGACCCCATCAGGATTTTTAGGAAATCTGTATCGTAAACTTGGGGATAAAATCAGTTGGTTGATGACAAATGACTTCATGACAGAATAACGTTTTCTAAAAAAAAATATTTTGTTTACTTTTTCTCCTCAGGCAAAGTTCCATTCTTCTTTTTTAATTTTGTGTAACTTTACCTTGAAAAAACAATTGTTGAAATAATCAGACACAGTTGTAGACAATCAGTTAGTGTCGGAATAAGTTTTGTGTGTTAAAAATTCCTAAGAATTATTGATAATATTCATTAACAATTACGGAGCAAATTAGTTTGAAGGAAAAAATTGAAATAGTTTCCATTGTTGGTGATAATGCTCATTCAGTGAGAATAAATGAATGAATAAAAAGGAAATATTGAATTTACTATTGAATTTAATACTAGACATGGATATACAAAGATAGAAATATTGCACATCGTACAGCTAGATATAGTATCAGAAGGTTTTGGATTTGGATGGCAGGCATAGTTTCAACGGCTTGACAGACCGCCTACAATAAAGGCGTGTACCAGTGCTCTAGTAGAGGGAGCAAATAATGACGTGCGATCAGGAAAACACGTACATCATTGCTATTAAAAATTTCAGTACCATTTATTGTAGTTGGCTCTGTTCAGTATAAGTAATATTATTACGTGCTTTAATAACTAAAATTATTTAACTCGTTATACTTTCAAAACGAGTCAAATAATTCTTTATACTTCCCGCAGACAGAGGTGCCCACGTACATGTGGTGGGGAAAGCAGGTGGCACGAGTAGGATGTGTTATACGATAAAAAAGAATAGCCTAGACAGAGGTGCCCACGTACATGTGGTGGGGAAAGCAGGTGGCACGAGTAGGATGTGTTATACGATAAAAAAGAATAGCCTAGTTGCTTCGTTCTCGCTTGCTCTCATTGCCGACCCAAATGAAACATTTTCTGACACTGTATAATTACCAAATTTTGGAATATGTTCATAATAATCAAAAATTCAGCTTAAGAGACGCTAGTCCAAATTTAAATATTTCAAGAGAAAGTATTAGAAAATGTCTTGCAAAAAACCATGCCACATCATTCAAACCTAAATCTTTAAACACTTTAGAAACAGGAGATGAAGACGAAAATGGAATTTTGTTTATGGGCCCAGGGAAAGTACCTCAACAATACCAAATTTCCTTAAAAAATTCTGGTCACCGACGAAGCCACATGTACCGCTAACGAAATGGTCTCACCTCAAAATTCTCACTACAGGTCTTAAACATTGAATGGGTGATCAACTGTAGAAGACTATAATCACACAAAATAAACGTATGGTTAGTCCGTTTTTCTTTGAATAATAATAATAATAATAATAATAACAATACTTTATTAATCCTTTAGATCATTATACATGATATAGGATAAGTCAATTTTACAAAAATATGTATTTAATACGTCAATAACGTAAGTACCAATAATACATTGAGGAAAAAAAATTGAATAAATAGGTAAAAAGTATAAATATACCCACACGCATTGTAGATAGTCTACATATGTAAAACCAAAAAGTACACAAAATAAAGAATTACACCAATAAACATAAATTTATCTATTCAGGAAGGCATCAACGCTATAAAATGCACCGTCTGTTAACATATTTTTAACTTTAAGTTTGTATGAATTAAAATTGTTAATAATTTTTAAATCAAGAGGTAAATAATTATACAATTTAATACACCAGTAGAATGGTGATTTTTCAAATAATATAGAATTATGCGATGGTATTAGGAGGTCACTGCTTCTCGTGATATAATTATGACGAGATGAAACTTTATCAAAAAAGTGTAAGTTTTTTTTACCCCTGGTTTTCAGTTAAATGTTAAACGTATGAGTTTTTTTGGCAAATAAAAACTCTGTCTCTTTCAGTGGCTATACCTCAACATAATATACTAAAACTTATATGCTAGTATGCAAGTGAATAATAATTATTTAGTACTGCCTTAAGATCAAAGATATTTTTTAGTTGTATAACTGCAAAATAAGCCTTGTTTAATTTCTTGCATACTATATCAATTTGGGATTTCCAGGATAGATCTGCGTCGAGAACAACGCCTAAGAATTTACTCTTGCAGCAAAATGTAAAATTCTGTATAATACAGAGTTTCCTATTGTAAAAATTAATGAAAGTTGTTTTGGACGAATTTAGTATAAGTTTATTACGGTCACACATACAATTTAAAGAGGTTTCATTTTGGATTTTTTAAGAAATTCGTTTTCAGAAGCAATAGATTAGTTTTCAATTAGACGGGTGTTCAATAGTAGTAGAGAGTGGTTAAATTTTAATTCTGAAAACCATTGGGTAAGTCCCAACAGTCCTCTAATTGGATGGCCGCCTGGGTCACCGGATTTAACAGCCATTGACTTTTTCCTTTGGGGTGCAATTAAGGAAAAATGCATAAATCAAGACCATAGATTATTGAAGAACTCCGCGCTAGGATAAGAAAAGCATTTACACAAATTACCTCTGTACAATTAAGTGCAAAATAATATTAAAAGAAGGTATGAGAAATCCCTATTACGATTTTTGAATTTTAGTTGCCATTAAAAATCATAGTAGGCCTTGTTCGCTGTAGGTAAAATGTGACGTTATCCCCTAAACTACAGTTTTTGATGTTCTACCTTAAAAACCCAGTCGTAATCGAGCAATAAATACAACTATTATCAAGGTGTTCAGGTTTGAAATAGATCACACTGTAGATAAGCGTATGACTAGAAAAAATATTGGAAATCCAAAATTTGCGGTAAATGGTCAATACTATATACAAAGTGTTTAAGAAAACGTCCTTCCAAAATTTATTATAAATAAAAAAATATATTGTATATCCAAGGTGTTTCATTGATAATTGGACATACGCTAACTGGAGAATCCTTGGTCCACAAATATGAAGATTTAGCCTGAAATACTTAGATAAAATGGAGATACAGGGTGTCGAAGTTGTAATTTTTTTTCTTTTTTTTTGCAATATCTCAACTACCTCTTGACCGATCTTCTCCCAATTTGGTGATGAAACGTTTTTTGAGCTAAGGAACAATAATTTATGTATTACATCACGCTAGTCAGTAGAGGGCGTCTCACGAGCTATACCCGATGATCAATATTTTTTCTCTTTTTTGCATGAGATTTTTTGGTAAAAAATGTCACTACGTTTCGTAAAAAAAAGAGAAAAAATATTCATCATTAGTTATAGCTCATGAGGTGCGCCCCCTTCACGGGCTAGCGTGATGTAATACACAAACAAGCGCGGATCTAGAAATTTCAATAATTTTTTTCTCCTCCGTGGCGCATGGTACCCATGCTAAATATGGGAAATAACATCTCGAGAAGCACTTCTCTAACGACCCCTAAAATATTTTGAAAAAGCAGTTTGCGAAATTTTTTTTCAAAATTCGGTTACCCCCCCCCCCAGGTCTAAGGACTCCTGTTTAAAATTATTTTTTTTGTCATATGCATTTTACTTTTCATAAAAGTACAACAATATGTTTTGAAGTTTATGAAAATATTTTCATTACTAACTGAGATACAACGAATTGAAATGTTGGGATTTACAATTTAACAAATCACTGTTTCTTAGCTTAAAAAATGTTTCCTTACCAAATTGGGACAAGATCGGTCAAGAGGTAGTTGAGATATTGTAAAACAAAGAAAAAAATTACAACTTTGACACCCTGTATCTCAATAAGGGGGCACATTTTATCTAAGTGCTTCAGGTTAAATATTTTGGACTAAGGATTCTCCAGTTAGCGCATGTCCAATTATTAATGAAACACCTTGTATATTTAGATTTACTTTTTTTTAATTGAAGACCTAATTGGACAAAGGTGTTATGTAGCATTTTTTAAAAAAAATTACTTTATGCAATTTTTGAACACCCCTGATTTAGATTTAACACCCAATAAACGGTGAATTCTAAATTTGTAATATATTATAGAAACTTTTTAATTATAAAGGCGCCATGTCATACATACAACCAGTAATTTTAGTGGATGTACACAGTTTTGGACAGAAAAATCTAGTTTCATAACAGCTTGATATTATTCTTTAATATTAGTGTAAACAAAAGAACATAACCCAAAATTATCTATTTTATGAGGTATTATTTATTTGAATCGAAGACAAAATAAATAATTTCCAACAAATAACACCTTTATCCACTTAGGTCTTCAATTGCATTTTAATAGTTTTAATGTCTAAATTACAAACTAGAAATAGAGAAAAAGATTTATTTGCATTAGGTGATCTTTTTTGAAAAATCTGAGAAGTTTGTATCAACGTTAAGAAAATTAATCATTAAGTTATTTATAACATCAAAAAGTATCTTGTCCAAGAAATCATTAGCCCTTGAGTAAATTACGCATGTATTTTTGTATTTTCTGTTTTTATTGATAATATCCCATGCTGTTTGTTATTAGAAATTGGAATTCGTTGATTGTTTACGTTTAATTTAGCTTGCTTTAGTGTTATACACCTGCAGATATTGCTTATATTATTATTTGTTGAACAAGCAGTTATGAACAACGTCCAGATACGTTTTAATTGTTCCATATCTTTATCAAAACAGAGGTAGTTTTTGTAAAATATCTCTCCAAAACATTGATTATAAATATTTGATAAATATTGACTATTTAGTTAAAGCATTTAAGTAAATATTGTACGTTCGGTACCTTAAAATAGATAGGTTTTGTGTTTAATTCAGTACAATGTAAATAAGTTTTACTTAAAACTTAAAGCGTAAAGATTAAGGTTGCACAGTAACAATGTAAGATATGTGAAACGCTTTTCAAACAGAAAGATATCTCTCCGTCTGTTTATTTCACATAAACCTTTTTATCATTTGCATCACTACCTTGCGACAATGTCCAATCGTGATGGAAACGAAGCTATACCTTCACGTATGTAATATATAGATAGTAGCATTGACAAGCTTCTGTAATTTAATGTGTTAGCTACAAATTGTTATTTACTTTAATAAAAATCATAGATACATTTTTAGAACATCTTTTTTATTTACTTGCGAATAACGATAAAGAATAAGAGAGATTCTAAAAGCAGTGAAGACTTCCATTTTAGTAAATCAAATAAGTCGAAACTTTTTCTTTGTTTTATGATGGGTGGCGTGAACTGTTAAAATTAATTTACTAGTATTCTTTCCATCTCGAATAAGAAAGTCGTGAAATCATTCATTGCTATTTTTTCTGCACGTGGATTCATCTGTAGTTTAATACTAGGCTTCTCCTTTTTTGGAATAAACCTTTTCAAAAAAATATTTGTTGACATTAAGTAAGTTGTTAAAAATTCACTTGATGAATTACAGCACTCGCCTGCGGCTCGTGCTGTAAACTTCATCTGCATGAGTTATTACCTACATTACCACTCGTTGAATAATATACTATTTCTAACTAAAATATTAACACATACCAAAATTGAAAATAACATCTAAAGTAAGCGCGACAACAGACGGTCCGAGAATAGATTTTGCAAAACCGTATTCATTTCGGAAAAAAATTGCTAATTATACGAAACAATTTTAATTGATTTTCGCGATAATACAATTCCAAGAAATACAATAATGGTCAGGCAATTATAATTCAAGAGGGTTCTCTGCTAAAAAGATTTAAAAAGAACTGAAAAATCCCCTTGGGTTGCTGAGCAGGAATAGACGACTGTTTGTAATTTAGTTAGGATGTGTTAAAAGTTTTGCTTCAGGCAAATGAAAGTTTCCTTTCTGTTTTGTATTTAAATCTAGCATTCTGAAAGACATTAGGGATAATTGAATTTATAACTTTCTTTTAAGAGGACATGTGGTATTTATTGGTTAATTGAATCTCCGTACATAAGTATTTAATAATAGAATTTGGTACGTACGTAGATACATAAATTAAGTGTAATGACGCTTAGTTCCTAATTCTCTCCCATGCTAAGTTGCAGTTTTGTTCATTTAATTAAGAGGAAAATTGTTTTCAAAGTTGTTGGCAGGTACAGCATTTTACAGGTCTGTTATTTTTTTGATACTGCTTTTTATGGGTCTGTATTTTTACGGTTATAGCTTTTTTTCTGAAATCGATCGGGAATGTCTACATTTTCGGCGCGATTTTAGAGCGAAAAATGCACAATTCCAGTATTTTAGTCCGTTGCTAGGAAACTATCAGAAAACAGACCGGAAAAGATCCGTTGCCAAGCAACGATCAACAAAGCCGTACGGGAATGTTACTTCCCGGCCTAGGCCGGGAAGTAACATTCCCGTACGGTTTTTTAATATGTTAATATTTTTGATTTTTATACGTTTAAAATAATATTGATTGTGATTTCAGAAAAATTTTTTTTTAAATGTTTATATTTTTGATTTTTATACGTTTAAAATAGTATTTATTGTGATTTCAGAAAAAATAGTATGTGTACTTCGGTGTGAAAGCACATTCCCAGACTTCGATGCTTGTTGGCCTCGGCTGGCGCCTCGGCCAACAATTGCATCGTCGTCCGGGAATGTATCGCTTTCACACCTAGATACACAATATACTATTACAGGTCTGAGGTTTTACAGGAACAGGTTCTTACAATTTTCATCTTACACATATTTGATCTTTTACCGTTTCAGTTTTTTAGAGGCCTGTCATCTTTAGGGATTGCAATTTACCGGAAGTTTTAATAACCGGTAAGTCGGTAAATAAAAATATAAATAACCGGTTAACCGGTATTTACCAGTAATTTTTAAAATGAATGATTAGGGTGGCGAAAATGGCAATTGTCTTTTTCCATGTACAAGATTATTTAAATTTAACAAAAAACATTTTTATATACGTATAATTAATATAATGAATAAACAAAAGGTTTTTATAAAAAAAAATATATAAATGTAATAAATTAAATAAATAATTATTCTGTAAATAACAAAAATATCAACTTAAATAACAAAAATTATAAACATAAACTCAAATAGGGCATTTACTGAAAGCTATATGTGTTAGTCGTCTGATATTTGTGCATAGAATACCACCAGCTGAAGATGCCCTTCCTCAATCGATATTGGTAGGTCGATAAGTTAATAAGAATTAGTAATAACATACTTCTAAATGTATTCTACGGATATTTGCGACAGTGAAATATTCAATTTCCTGTCGTAAGATATTGTAGGATGACCAGATTTTTGTGCTGGACACTTCTGCTGGGAAAAAAATTGATGAGTGGGGGGGAGCAGAAATCCGAAAAATCATTTCTTGATCCCAACATTTTTTGATGACCGAGAGGAAAATTTTTTTAATCACAGATAGTACTCCAAAATGCTGAACTTTCCAGCGAAATTTCGGACGTATGGTCACCCTAAGATATTGTCAATGTCTCTCTTGTATTTCTTGTGGCTTGGTGTTTGGGTTTTACTTTTTATGATATTATTTATTTATTGTTAAAAGTGTTCAGTGTCACAGTCACTCTGTATTTAGTGAACATTAGTCACTGCAAGTTCAGAATTTACCAAAATAACCCGTAAAAAATTTAAATAACCGGTAATTATCACCACGTGTTTTTTGTCCTGTTAACCGGTTAACCGGCTAACCGGTATTGCAATCCCTAGTCATCTTACTGGAACTGCTTTTCACAGGTCTGCAGTATTAAGGATGAAGATTTCTAGGTACTTAGTTTTACAGGTATAGCTTTTTACTGATTTGCTCTTTTACGGTTACAGCAAAAGCAGGTCTGGTTTTACAGGTACAAGTTTTTACAGATTTGATCTCTTACGATTACAGCTTTCTACATGCCTGTCATATTCCTGATACTGCTTTTTGCAGTTTCTAAGGGCTTGTAGTTTTACATACACAGGTTTTTATAGATTTGCTTTTATGCGGGTACAGCTTGTTACAGACCGGTCTTTTTACTGGTCCTGCTTCTTACAGGTCTGCATTTTACTAATATAGCTGCATAGAGGTTTTGAATTTTCTGCCGGTAGGAGTGGACTTGGCTTCAGGGACCAAAACCGAAATCCGTACTGTAATTACGAATTTAAAGTTCAAAAAATATGATTGAAATCAAAGATTCAAATCTTTAAACCGTGATGTAGAAATACCAAATTGTATGGTGAAAACCATACTTAAGTCGATTCGTCCATTATAAAGATTATATTTATTTATTTTTTATTTATTTATTTATTACGATATCCAACAGGCGCAAGGCCCAATTACAGGATAAAGAGAAAACAACTACAACTACAAATAAATCAGGATACAAAGACATATAAAGATATAAACAAAATTATACGTACAGGAGGTATATATACTTATTTTAGAGTAATGAAATGGTAAAAAAAAAACAAGAAGAAAAAAAAAAGTGAAAACATGACAGTCTTTAGGATAAACAATTAGTTAATTAAAAACATATTTCTTTATTCGCGATGGGTTAGTGCAAAATATATCAAGTCGACTTTCCAGGTTTGAGTAGTTAAGGTACATTTGATATAGCGGTGAAGACATAAGAATATTTGTTTTGGCAGTGGGGAGATGAAAAAGGTTGCAATTTCTTGAGGAAATTCTAGGTACTTTGTACATGATTTGATTGGAGAGTCTGATGCAATCGAGGCGATTATTTACTATTTTATACAAGAATATTATAGAGGCGGCTATTCTCCTTTTGTCCAGTTCGCAAACATTAAAGCGACTAAGCAGTATATCGTGGGGGAACCCGATTTGTGGATAATAACCGTGAATTATATATGTGGCCGATTTGAGAAACCTACGTTGTATTTTTTCAAGTTGGAGGATATAAACGTTGTAGGTAGGGCTCCAAACCACTGAGGCGTACTCGAGGCGGGATCTTACAAATGTCAAAGTATAGGGTGCGCATAGTGTCAATGTTCACAAACCCCTTACAGTTTCGTGTGAGAAATCCCATGGTTTTAATGGCGCCGGCTACTATTTACTCAATATGCTTTATAAAATTAAGTTTAGGATCAAAGTGAACTCCTAAGTTTTTAAAAGAGTCTGGTCTGTGCAATATGACACCCTGAAGATTATAATTATAGAGAAATATGTAAATGGTAAATGACAAGGTGTTACACTTCTGTGGATTAAGTGGCAGTTTATTGATAATGCACCAGTCATGGAGTTTATTTAGATTATTTTGCAATCTCTCACAGTCTTCGATTGATGTTATTTCGAGAAATATTTTTAAGTCGTCTGCATAGAGCAACGTTTCGGCATCGAGATCGGTCGTAATATCATCCACAAACAGGTTAAAGAGAAGCGGATCCAGTATAGACCCTTGGGGAACACCGGATTCCTGCAAGAATTCGACGGACCTGTAACCACGGTGTTGAACATATTGGTATCTGTTTTGCAAGTAAGTTTTAATTAAGTTTATTAGATCCGCTGATAAACCAAATGTGGCAATTTTTGATAGTAGAACACCGTGATCGAGTCAGGCGAAAGCCTTGGAGAAGTCTGTGTAAATCACATCAACCTGTCTAGACAGATCAAGTTTTTCACTTAAGTGTTGAGTGATACAAACGAGGTTGGTTACTGTAGATCTGTCCCTCATAAAACCATGTTGGTTGGGCGATATCATGCCATGTATGGTCATAGATAACTGAGTGTAGAATAAGATTTTGGCAAAGTTGCAAATTATAGTGATTGGTCTATAGTTGGACAAGTCGTTTTTATCACCTTTTTTAAAGATAGGACAAACTCGTGATAATTTCCATTTATCCGGAAAACAGGATGTCTGTAGTTAAAGTTAAATATATGCATGAGGGGTTTAGCAAATATTATTGCACAATCTCTCACTATAAAAGCTGGGATAAGATCAGGTCCCATCGTCATGTTAGCTTTTAGTTTTTTGGTTGCGTTTAAGACTTGTTCTTCAGTTATTTCTGTTAGGGTAAGCAATAAGTTGTTATTGTTGGATTGAAAATTCTGTTCTTGATTAACGGATGGTGTGAATGACTTGGCAAAATAATCAGCGAAGCTATTAACAATTGTTTGTGGATCTGTTACTTCCTCATTTTGATAGTACAAGGTGGTTGGTATAGGCGAGATATTATTTTTTGAATTGAGAAAAGACCAAAAGTTCTTAGGATTAATTTTAATTTCTGTTTCAATAGTTTCAAGGTACAGTTTATATGAAATATCAACCTCTTGTTTAATTTGTGCTCGCAGTTGTTTAAATTTCTCGAATTCGTAAGCAGAACCTGTTTTTTTATATTTGTTGAAATGTTTATTTTTCAATTTTATCTTGTAGATAACTTTTCCGTTAAACCATGGTGGATATGATTTATTGGTAACCTTAGTCCTAGGAGTATGTTTCTCGAAAATTTAATCCAGTTTAGTAGAGAATAAGTCAAGTGATTCATCTACAGTAATATATTGTTCAAATATGGACCAGTCAGTATGGAAAATTTCCGCATACAAATTATGAAAGTTGGCTCTTTTAAAATTGTATTTTGTGATCGTTTGACATATGAGGTTATAGGCAAGTAAAGAGCCAGAAACCGAAAGCGAAACCGAAATCCGCACCGTAATTACTAATTTTTTCTAACAGAAGCCGAATTGCCGCGGATCTGTAAACCGAAACCATAACCGAGAACCGAATTGTCGCTGCCTTGACAACCGAAACCGTAAATGAAAACCAAATTGTCGCTGCTATGAAAACTGAAAATGGTATACGTTATTTAACTAACCGAAATTAACCGAAATTAATTTTGGTTTCGGTCCCTGCTAAACCACTGCTATATCTATTTCAATGAAGGAGTGATTTATTCGAGCAGTCTTACTAAAATATGTATTCGCAGTCGACCACACATTTTCGCAACTTCAGTTCATTTATATTTGTACTTTATTCGGATGCATTATATCTTTATTAAGTTAGCTTTACGCATCTACATAGAAAATATTTGCAAAATTAGAATTATCGTCGTTGAATATGTTTTGTTTCTTTTTGACAAATATTACTCACTATTCGTAGTTTTAAATGATAAAAATCAATTTTCATTGTTTAATCCAAAGTAATTTCTGCAGATTGTCGAACATTATCTAACGAATTCGGTACCTGTTAATTATAAAGCTATAGATACACTAACTAATGAGATCCTCAAAGGATGTTGTATCTATGACTGTGTTATATTGCGGCTTGTAATGAATGAGATCGTTATTTTGGAACTTTGATTGCTCGAAGAGTAATGCTCGGAACAAAATAATTTCACATGTATGTTCCATGTATCGAGTGCAGAGCTGGTCAAAATCTTTGAATAAATGATGTCCTACGTCTTTACTATCTAGTGAATTCTAAATATCAACTAACTTGTAGTTTCTGAAGTCTGGAAGTTTGCCTGCTTATTGCTTTTAAATGTAAAACATGCAATAACGACAAGTTATAGGTTCGTTTTATTAAAAATATTTACTTTAATAACACTTTAAAGTAAAGTAAAGTTCTTTCGAACCTGGAGACATACAGTATAGTACACTCCCGATATCTTACACATCCTCGTATTCTTGTGCTCTAAATCCAAAACCTGAGGAACAGTTTGCTCTAAAATTATAATAAAATATAGTTTTCATAAAACATGATAGTTGATACACCTCTGCCGATCACTTTGTATTACGGGTATGACCCAATTTTAATGAAAAAATTGAAGCAAATATACTTATTAAAAATATAAATGATCATATTTACAAGAAACGATATATATACACACATACATACGAACACATACATTTTCATTCGATATTTGAGTTCAGTGTGTTATGAATCTTTGATATAAAAATAAAATATTTTTTGAACAGAATGGATACATAATTACCTTAATTCCAATCCGAAGTATAAAGTTCAGCTATCTATAAATGATACAGCAGTAGATAATATAATGCCAGTGTCATTCAAGGACACAAAACATGCAACACAAATCAATATACAATACACGCATTTAAAAAAGAATCCCTACCTGCGAAGTACAAACACCAAAACACTCTAATAATGCTATTACTCAACGCAACCATGTTGTTGATCTAAGAACAATTTTCAAATTATACATTTGAAAGGAATACACAGAAATTGTTCCAATAAATAATGTCTACTATGTTTTTGTCAATGTTGAGGGTGCTTTGCGATGCTATTATCCTTAATAAATAATAGGTCTATTCCAACATTATTATATATGAACAATAAATATTTCTATTCGATGAAAAAATAAAAATATTAAGGTATAGCTACCTAAAACGCAGTTCTTGAATTCGCCAAAACTAATATTTTCTTCAAAATTACAAATTGAAATATTGAGCCACTTTTTTTATTACAGGCTGACATTTAACGCCCAAAAATCGCCACTTTAATGACCCATAATAATACAGGGAAAATAGTCAAAATTAAATTAAATTAAAAAAACATTTTTAAAAACAAGCTTTTATTTAAATGCTCTGAAAAAGAAGAAAATATACTTTAAATTAAATCAAACCCATCAATTTATTAAATTATACAATTTATATGATATAAAAGCTTGTCGGGAGATTTACCTGTGTAAATTTATTTTATGAAATACATACATTTTTTCTTAGAATTACTTGTGTCAGGATCAAGTTACGCATTGTGTTCTTCTTTATTTACACAGATAAATCTAGCGACAAGCTTTTATATCATATAAATTGTATAATGTAATAAATTGATGGGTTTGATTTAATTTAAAGTTTATTTTCTTCTTTTTAGAGCATTTAAATAAAAGCTTGTTTTTAAAAATGTTTTTTAATTTAATTTAATATTTAAATTTTTAGCTACGCCTTAATTAGTTTTATATATTCATTGCGTCGTTCCTATCCGATATAAAACTTATAGTTTAAACCGAATCCTTCACCATTTCTTAGAATGCAACGTATGAGCGAATACACTATACGATCAAATTATAGTGTTAAAACTAAAAAATTTTGTCCGCCATCTTTGGGCGTCCGCCATATTGAATTTAGTGTAACATTATTTTATTTTCGTATTCTTCCCAGCAAACCTTTTCATTTGATACCCATATTATGGGGGTGCATAAAAAATAACTGGCCGTCTTTGGGAGTCCGCCATATTGAATTTGGAATGACATCTTCGTATTCTTCTCAGCAAACCCTTTCATTTGATACCCATATCAAGGGGGGTGCATAAAAAATAACTGGTACGCCATCTTTGGGAGTCCGCCATATTGGATTTGGAATGACGTCTTCTTATTCTTCTCTCTTTCATTTGATACCCATATTATGGGGGTGCATAAAAAATAACTGGTCCGCCATCTTTGGGAGTCCGCCACATTGGATTTGGAATGACTTTATTTTATTTTCCTATTCTTCTCAGCAAACCCCGTTCATTTGATATCCATATCATAAAAAACTAGAGGAAGCATTATACTCTTCGCCGATTTACTGAGCTTTTTATATAATTGTTAGGGGGAGATGGGGTAGATTTATACGATTTTTTAAAAACAATTATAGAAAAATAACTATATGCAATTTTGAAGTAAGCTTTTTTTTGTTTAATCCTGTATTTATTATTGTTTAATACCAAGGAGCTTTATTATGTAATGTTGAATGAAAACACAAAAAATCGATACAAAATGAAATGTGGATATTCGTGTCAATGTTCCCTGTATTGGGGTACATTTATACCCTCTGTCGGGTGCATTGATACTGAATATATAAGTATATTAATCTGAAGCAGCCATTTAATTTTGGTTTTTGAATCGTTAATTATTTACTAACTGATAGTTATCAACCGATGAAAACTTACTAAATACGTAAGAAATATTAAAACGTATAAGTTAGATTTGTTACACAAATCACTTTTAGAAAACACGTAAACTAAGAAATTGTGATTTTAAAAAATAAACCCGCCTTTACATGTTTTCATGGAAATTAAGGAAATCAGAAGATAAATATTAAGCATTAAGGTATTGTAAATTTTATTAAAACATTCACTTATCAACACCTAGACAAAATTATATTTTGTAAGGTTTTCTGCAAATTCCATTAATGACATTGACCTTTTGGTACCAGATTCGTTAACAAGAGTAAGCAGTCGCATAATATCATCAACAGAGGCGCAATGTTCATCAGGAACGTCGGGGAAGGTAAACTTAAAACTGGCAGGTTTTTTTCTCATGTAACTTACTTTGAACTCCATTGAATTGTATTTTTCTATCACTTTGGCTACATAGTGACATACAGATGTTTTCTTCTCGAATTTTATTAAAATGAAATCTCCACATTTAATGCTCTCACCAGATGGCGGTAAGTCACATTCTTCATGCATTTCATCTATCGCTTCTAGTTCATCTGTGTAATCTGAAAATTCTTCATCTGTCGAAGTCATCTGTAAACTTTCTTCACTAGTCTCACTGCTGTCGCTTTTCGGAACCTTCTTTTTAATTATTTTCCTTCCAGTTTTTTCTTTTAAATTAGAAAGTTCATTTATTGCAGACTGAGATTTCTTTAACATAATTCTTGCTGCTTTTTCTCTTTTAGCTATGTCCATTTGATTAATTCTTTCTTTCTCGGGTGTGTCAGTATATACTCTGGACTTTCCTGGTTGTCTGCCTTTATTAGAACGTTTTCTTTTGTTTGCTTTTGGGAAAGGTCGTATATCTTCAGGTAAAACAATGGTCGAGTTTGAGGTTTGTAGGCTGCTGTCCAAATTCTGAAGATTTAATTTAATTAAAAGAGAATCATCTGCTGATTTTTTGTCAGTGCTTGAGGTAGATGGCATGTTGCAAGTTGGTTCAGAGTTTGGAATAGCTGATGTAGATGTTGGTAAATGATTAGTAGAAGATGGGGACCCGGGACACACGTTTTCGTCAATTGGATTTTCCCTATCTGTTACAAAAGCTGTCAAGAAATCATCGTCAGAAAATGCCATCCTATTGAATGGCCAGATCGCAGGTTTTTGAAAGCCTGAAGTAATATTTTTAAGCGTAAATGATTCAGAGAATGCAGTTTTGGTAAGACTTGGAATGTCATAAATGGTAACTGTTTTTGCAGAATGGCTCAAATGCCAGTCGTTGAACGCTATTTTGCATTTTGATTTAAAGGGGCCAAACACTGCAACATCCAAAGGTTGCATTTTGTGGGATGTATGAGGATGCAATGATAAAAAAACGATGCCATTATCACGAGCATAGTTTATAGCACTTATAGAGATATGTGACTCGTGATTGTCCATTATCAATAAAATTGGAGAATCTTTAGTGCATCTGGTGTTTTTTTGAATGTGTTTCAATACATCCAAAAATAAATCAGAATTTATCCATCCCGTTTTAGAAGCAAGGCCGATGCTACCCTCTGGAGCACCATTAATGAAATAATCTTTAAATTTTGCTCTTGGAAAAATATATACTGGCGGAATAAAGGTACCAATCGCAGAAATTGTAACACCAAGAGTTACAAGTTGGCCACGTTCGGCAGATACGATTTGGCCAACCTGACGCTGTTTACTGTCTGCAAAAACTTTCGGAGTGTTTTGAACTGTCATTACAGCTGTTTCGTCAAAGTTATAGATTTGTGCCGCTTCAAATTTATAGCGTTTTAGGACATTTTCATAATTGTCAAGAAATGCCTTTACTGTGTGCTGATTAAATGCATAAGCTCTTGCAGCACTCGTCTTTTCTGGGGTTCGTAAGCTCAAAGTGGAATGCCTCGAACGAAAGCTGTAGAGCCAATCCTTACCAGCTAATTTTTTTGGGTTCCAGTTAGATGGATATTTGCAATTAGGGATTGCGGATGCATACTCATATGCAAGCCTCCTTACTGACTCTAAAGACAATCCATACAGTATCTTGCTACACTTCAAAATATAATTCAACAAAGCCTTTTCTTCGTCTTCTGTAAAAACTTGTTTTGACGAATATTTTGATGTAAATTTTCGAACTGGCACGGAGTCTCATGTGATTCAGTCAAACGTCGAATTTTTTCTAATCTATGTTGTAGCGTAGCCTTTTTCAATCCATAGTTTTCTGCCGCCTTCCCTATTGAAAGACTCTGGTTTGAACGGCTGCAATCGCCAACTGTACTTTAGATTCATCGATGTAAGCCCGATTTGTTTTTTTAATATACTTTCTAGGCATTCTTGTCTGAAAAATTAAAAGAAAACAAGTGTTAAATAATTGACTGAAGTTAGTAACTAGTAGTTAGTTTATTGCATTACAATAGGGGTACAATGATACACCGATGGGGTGCAATGATACGTATAAATGTATACCATTTGCATTCGTATCAAAGAACCCCACACCTACAATGCGAGGTTAATTTTTAGTATTAAAAAAAGTTTACAAAACTTGTTAGAAACGGAGCATAATTAAGAAAGAACAATAAGTGAACTTACCTCGAACGAAATTTCAGCTCGATCAGAGAGATATTTCTGCGTGAAAGACGAATTTTACTAACTTGAGATTTATTTACGATCACACGTGTTAACACTTTTCACAGATCTGAAATAACTTGTAAAGTACAGAGATGTCCCGCATTTTGTGTGGCGCTGTTAATGTAACAGCGTCATCTGTTAACTCATTCAGACAGTTCTTAGCACATCTACTAACCCAGCTATTGATGTCGTATCAATGCGTCCAGCATATCAATGTACCCCATCTCCCCCTACACATTTTATAGGATACTCTTCGAATTTTTCTTGTAAATAATGTTAGTTTTTGGACATTCTAAATTTTGTGATACCAACTTTGTTGTGAAAAAAAAATATGAAAAAAAAAATCACGATGTGAGGGATCGAACCCGGGACCCTCGGATTGCGAGACGAGCAAAAGCAAGAGCAAGAACAAATTTATTTTAAATTAACAATACATATTGTCCTCCCCGCGCACTCATCCGGAGCCAGCCATACATCCACGGTGCGAATCGCCATGGTAATTGATTGACTGGACGGAGCGAGGCCGGATTGGATAAAGATAAAATGAAAATATAAACACAATCTCCTTTCGCAGGATAGGCGAATTAAAAAGTGCATAAGGTAAAACATGTAAAAAATAAACTTAAAATAATTGATATATACAATACAAAAGAGGCTGGTGTAAATAAAATATCAGATATATATGGCTGGTCTTCACTGGAAAATTACTAACCAAAAAACCCGTTCTAAGCAATGCAGTCAAAGCGAACGGTAATGCAAGACCGCGCAATTTATGGTTTCAAATATTTGATTTTCTAAAGATTTTGATATTCAAAAATAAATTGTGATTGGGAAGAAATAATTTAGAGAGACAAAACAAACAAAAACAACAAAGAAAACAAAGAAAAACAAAGAAACGAGTAAAGATCAGAAATTATGTTTGAGAGTTTTTATAGATAGATAGAGAAAGGCACTGTGGCTAGTGATGTTGCCGAAAGATGGGCAACGCCTGGTATGGTAATTTGTGTTTTATGCGAAAAGGTGCATTATGCTCTCTGATTCGCGTAATGTTGTTTGTTAGCGGGCTATCACCAAGTTTGAATTGATAGAATTTTTCCGATGTAACTTTGATGTAGTCCGCTAGTGGCATTATGTCATGACAACGTGCGTAGAGGTCTCTTAAGGAGATGTATCGTGAAGAATTTGAAATGAGGCGCATAAATTTATGTTCCAGAACTCTTAGTTTATTCATTGTCGTGTCCGGTATGCTGCACCATACCGGCGCCGCATATGTTAGGGCCGGTCTTACAATAACAGTGTAAATTAATTTTTTGTTTTGTCTACTGAGTTTGCTATTCCTGGCCAGAAGCGGATACAGACTCCTGGACATAGAATAGACTGTCCGTATAGTTTCGTTAACATGTCGGTCGAACGTCAGTCGCTTATCTAGTCGTACTCCTAAATACTTCACGCACTCTCTTTCTGGAATTTTGTTTCCCCTTATCAAAATTGGTGTTAGAATCTTATTCTCTGTAAATCTGCGCGTGAAGACTATGGACTCCGCATTTACGCGAATTTTCCACTTATCGTAATAAGCCGTGGCACGAGCCATGTGGGCTTTTAGAAGCATGTTAGCCGCTTGTGCATTATGACTATGCGCGTACAAGGCTGTGTCATCGGCGTACTTGGCAAGTTTAGTATTCGGGAAAGTGGGGAAGTCGGATATGTACAAATTGTACAATTTTGGACCGAGGACCGACCCCTGCGGGACGCCCGCGCGAATGTCCCGCAATGTTGACAATTTGTTATTCACTCTCACCTGAAGCCTTCTACCAGTCAGGTATGAGTGAATGAGTTTAATGATGTGTTGCGGAAAACGGTAGTTGATCATTTTGTAAATTAGTCCCGGGATCCAAACGGTATCGAAAGCTTTCTCAATATCTAGGAATACCATGGTAGTATTCTTACCGAGGTTATATTGCACCTTCACATCGTTAACAATTCTGACAACTTGTTGTACTGTGCTTCTTCCCGTCCTGAAACCGAACTGGTGCTCATCGTTAATGTGAAGCTCATCCTGGGCAATGTTTAATCTGTCCAGGATGATCTTCTCCACCAACTTGGAAATCGCCGACAGTAGCGAGATTGGTCGATAGCTGCCTGCGATTTTTGCATTTTTATTCGGTTTAAGGACGGGAACAACCACAGCAAACTTCCATTGACTAGGCCAGTATTGTAGTCGCAAAATCGCGTTAACGATATACGTGAGTTGTACAATACCTTTCCTCGGCAGATATTTAAGAAGCTTGTATTCAATACCATCTTTCCCCGGTGCTTTGTTATTAGGTAAGGTCTTTATTAGCTTCGCTAATTCTGAGGGACCCTCGGATTGCGAGACGAAACTCTTGCGGCTACACCACCATTTCTTATTACTAAAATTGTTAATGAGTGTAATATATACCATTAGAAAATTTATTGTGATTATTAGGAAACACATTAGTAAAATGTATTAAAAAAAAAATAGTGATAGGAAATAACATTTCGCAAGGTTTCTATTTATTACAAACCATAAAAAAATGTAAAAAATATTTTTTTAAATTTTAAATTACTAATAACTTTTTTATTTACCAATCTATTTTGTTAAAAAGCAATAGGGTTCTTCCTCTAGCTAACACTAAGTTATTCTCCAAGTTTCAATACAATCGGATTTTTCTTTCTTGAGTTATCGTGCTTACAAGAAACGTGACGGACACACAGACGGACAGACGGACGGACAGACGGACAGACGGACATTTTGAAAGTTGTTCAGAATTCGTTCACTAACATAACGATATAAAAATGTTTTCTCTACGAGCGATATTTACTGATTTAGAAATGTGCCGATCAAATACAATATACTCTTCGTTTTTACGAAGAGTATAATAACTGGTCCGCCATCTTTGAGAGTCCGCCATATTGGATTTGGAATGACGTCACTTAGCTAACCATGCATTATCATCCAAACTAAACGTGTACGCAAAATTACAGCTCAATCGGTTGGGGATAACTATTTTAAAATTCAGTTGCAAGATTCCACCTAAACAAACAAACAAACTAACATGCAAACATTGCAAGTTAAGTAAAAGCTTGTAAAAAGGAGGAAACCTGGACAAAACCAGTAAAAAATCTGAATTTTTGCACAGACGTTCTATGAGGTGTCCCAAACCCAAAAATCACAAAAATACATGGCTACCCAAGATATTGAAAGTCAAAATATTTTGCAAATATCTCGCGTCCTATGCATCGGATGTCCATGAGGTCACTATGAAAGTTGTAGAGAATTAAATTATCTGAAAGTTGTCCTTTTTATTTTTTACCACCTCCCCCCCCCTTTCGAGATATTCAAGGTCAAATATCTTCCGCCAAAAAAATCGGACAGCAATAAAATTAACAGGAAAGTTGTAGAAAATTCAATTATCTACAAGATTGGTATTCTGCATTTTCTTCCCAAAACCTCGCCCTTTTCGAGATATTCAAGGTCCAAGTTTAAAAAAACGGTTTTTGCCTATACCTCGCTTCCTATGCTTTCTATGCATACATGAAGCAGTATTATTATTATCGACAATATTCTCCGAAGCGAGGTGGCGGTGAAAGGAATAACAGACAATCAGGGACGGCTTGAGGGCTGGACAACCTGGACGACTGCCCGCGGCGTCAGCTCGGAGGGGCGCAAAACTGAGGTCAAAAATTGTTTAATTTTTTTTTTTTAATGTACCATTTTTATTACTTTTCATTGGAAAATAATATCAAATAATATCAGTATATGTATCAGCTAAAATGGTAATAGTGCCGATTAGTCGAATAATATTAAAACCTCCTAAATAATTCAAAAATGTAACACAAACATTTTTGCTTAGTTATGAGATACCTTACTACTTATACCTCAAGCTTCTCGTCCTGTTATTGACTGACACGGAGTCGATCATTAAAGATTTTGCATAAATGAAGGCCGGCATTCATTCACAAAAAATTCAGAAAATTGTTATATCAACATACCATTGTATTTCATTGTAGATAATTTATTGTTTATAAATAAATGAATGGCAATTCGTTTTGTGTGAAATATTAAAATAATAAAGAGGAACCTTCCTCGAAACTTGTGGCGGTATGGTCCTCTCGTGGGTGGTGTGGAAACGAATGCAATTTAAAAAATATTTTTTAGAAACTGTAAAGTTATCAATCTTGTAAATATTCAAGTTCTTTACTGCTGAGTCTTCTTGTGAAATATGTTGTGTCGTGATATGAAGTGTTTATGCTACTCCTTTTGTATTTATGCTTCTTCGAGTCTTCTTTTTCTGAGTCTTTCCTCAGTTTCCGATGCCGGGTTGGATTTGGGTCATGCCTGTTGTCAGCAGCGAGAGCCACATGACGCATGGTACAGGAGTGGGGGGTGTGCAGTGTAGGTCTTTGTAAAATGCGTTGCCGAATTGTGTTCATGATATTTAATGTTTATGCTCCTCTTTTTTGTGTTTTTGCTTCTACAAATTTTCTTCTTCTCCTTCTGAGTCTTCTGATTCCTCCGTTTCTGGTTCTGGTAGAGTTTATATCTGTAGGTATTTGTAAAATGCGTGGCCGCATTTTTGTCTTTGTGTTTCTACAAATCTTCGTCTTCTTCTAAGTCTTCTGATTTCTCGGTTTCTGGTTCTGATAGAGTATATATTGCTGCGATTTCTTTGTGGAATTCATTTTTTCCCCTCGCTTTTCTTTCCCAGTATGTTTGGTCCTTTTCCAGTTTGTTCATGATCCTCTCGGTTGTTGTTTTCTTCGTGTAACCTGGTCTCCCTATTTTTAGTGTAGAATTTAATGTAGAGTTTTTCACTTAACAACGAGCGCAATTTTGACTTGAAAAACCTCATTTGAAAATTTACCCAAGAAAATATGATGACCAGATTTTAAGGGCATTTGATTATTACGGCTGTTGTGCTAATATGTACCACTCTATGTAGAATTTTTTCACTTAACAACGGTCTTTGTCACCCTTTTTTTTCACTTCTTTGCACTGAGAGATTTAATCACCCATATTAATTAAATATTAGTTCTATCACTTAATTGTTGTTATGTTAGTATGATACAAAAATATAGCACTTTAATAATTTACTGCCCACCACAAATTCATGGTGACAGCGGTCACCACTTTCAAGGACTTGGATGTATAAACACTTCTCAGACTATCCTCTAAAAAACCTGTTTGAATCATATTTTCAACACCCTCAACGCAAAAAAACATGCAATACCACAAAACACTCCTATTAAAACAGACACAAACAAAAAGTCAAAGATCAATAACACTTATCTGTGATACTTCTCTTCCCTTCCATCATCTTTTTGACTTGTTCTATTGCATTATACCAAAACCACTGCACCTAGATCTGGATTATGTACGAAACCAATCACTACTCACAAAATCGCCAATCGCACGTCCTGAGATATGTATTACCCTTCAAACAGCCATCACTCACCTGACAACTCAAAATTATATCTTTTACACCCTGTATCCAGCTCAAGTGAAGGCACATAAAAAGGGGCTGGTAAAAGACGGGTTGTTATGTTTTCTCCTTCTAACTGATGGCTTAGTGCTCCATATAGACAGTTCCCGTTGCCGTCAATTTTTTGTACCAGAAGCTGATTTGTCTTCGTTCCTACGTTCTGTAGTGGATATATTATTTTTGTGTTTTCTGGAGAGTTATTATTTCTTGCTTACTTTTTGCTTGTTACTATTACGGTCCTAAACTTTTTAATATGCTTCCTTAGCCTTACCAGAGCCGTACCAGAAGTATAATCAGTCAGTATCTTTTTATAGCATACATGAGGTTTTTTAAATTTTAATGGCACTGAAACCAAGAAGTTTCTTATTAAATCACTGAATATGTCTCCAAATATATATAATTTATTATTTCACAAACACATGCCACTCACTTTTATATCTCTAACTAGACCTGTTTCACTTGAGTGTAGAGAGCTAATTTTTACTCTATTTTACATATCTTTCAAATTCAAAATAAAATTTTTAAATCTAACAGGAGTTATCGTGTTTAGCAGTCGGCAACTCCCAACTGCAACTATCATACGTTTCGTAGTCATATCAAAGATACTTAAAATAAGTAGGTTAATAATACGTCGTAATACTTCGTCGCGGTCTAATGCATAGAGAGCTAGATATTCGCGGAAAACCGGTTTTTTTGAACTTCGATCTTGACTATCTCTAAAAGGACTAGGTTTTGGGAAAAAATTCAAAATACCAATCTTGTAGATAATTGAATTCTCTACAACTTTCATGTTTACCCTATTGCAGTCCGATTTTTTTGACGCGTGATATGCGCAGAAAACCATGTTTTTGAAATATTGACCTTGAATATCTCGAAAAAGGGGGGATGGGAAAAAATAAAAAGACCTTGTAGATAATTTAATTCTCAACTTTCACATTGACCTCATGGGCATCCGTTGCATAGGACGTGAGATATTTGCAAAAAAACTTTAACCTTCAATATCTTGGGTAGCCATGCTGGAATTTTTGTGATTTTTGAGGATTTGGATTTGGGATACCTCAAAGAACGTCTGTACAAAAATTCAGATTTTTACTCATTTTGTCCAGGTCAAATGCTAATTTCCCTGGACTATATATCAACCAATAAAATTTTAAAGTTAGTGATTTTAGTTAAAATCGTCAGTTCGAATAAAACTTTCAAGCATAGTTTGTTTCAAATACTTCGTAACAATTCATGATTTTAACAACTTTCAGATATTTTAGAATGCAAACATGTTTAATTTGAGTTAATTTTTGTAATATGTTTTTCTGCAATAAATGTTACATACCCACGAGGAATTTGTATTTAACATTACTATTTTTGAAGGACTAAAAGCAAACAGACCAATATGAAGTCATATTCAGTTGATGATAATAAAAATACGAATTTGTGGTCCTGAATATTAGAAATGGAGGCAGCGAGTTGAATAATTGAGTTGATGTGGAATTTTGTGAGAGATTCAGCACATGTCTACCGTGAAATAATAAAAAAAACCTTTCTGCCTTAAGAAATATCGTTTCTTATTTTAAGAAAATTTTATTTAAGAAAACTATATGATATGGTATTAATGTGAAATTAATTTAAATTAAATATACCTTTTATTACTGTAGAAAAAAATATATTCAAGAAAATCTGTATATTAGATTAAATTAAAATGGAATGATGAATTTTGGACGTTAAAATGGACGCTGTTTTCACGTGAAAAAATAATATGATATAAAAAAAGGGACATAGTGTAAGTAGAGGTTATTTTATATTTATTATTTATTTTTTGTCACGTTACATTCTCTTGCCTATTTTAACAAATTTAAAAATATGTCTCTTAATTATTTGGTAATTTATAGTGTGGGCAACAATTTTTATCTAAGTAAACGGAAAATCTGCATATCAGATCCTTTTTATACCCGTTATTTCCGATGAAAATGATTTGAAAAAAACTTCGCGCAGTATTTCCATGGTTAGAAGTTGCCGCTCCTCCTGCTCTCACTTTGTCTACTGTTAGGACCATTTTATTTTTTTTTTTTTGTAAATTTTTATTGTATGTTAGTTTTTCTCGCACAAATACTTTCACGCCTCTCTCATTTGTCCTGTCATGGTTTCATTTTTAAGCAAGTGCAACAAAATTGAAAAATGGAATCCACGTATGAAGCGTAAATCATAGATAATCGCATTTTTTCCATTAATGTATTGTATGTGACGTACCGTATAGCTGATGTCAAAACTAATAGGAAATTGTGATTTTTCACAACAAAAAATCTCTACTTGTATTAATTTTTTAGTAGTTTTCGAGTTACATCGAAAATTTTTTTTCGTTTTTTTAGCAGCCAGTAGCAGCGTATTAGTGTATTTTAACAAAAATATAATAATTTAATATTTTTTACCTAAAAGAGAACCAAGCAAAAACAACCTAACACAAGAAAGTATATATTTCGACAAACGGCATGGCAGTGGGAAAAAGTAGAGACACACGCTTCTTGCCCAGGGCCCTTCAGGGATTATTACAATCTATGTTGTGTTAATAATAATAAAAATAATAATAATAATAATAATAATAATAATAATAATAATAATAATAATAATAAAGTTTATTTACAAAAAGAAAGAAATACATGATACACTTATAAAACTTTGATAACTTGTAAAATGAACTGGATATAGATGTTAGATCATCTGACCGTGACTGAGTCAAAAACAAAAAAAAAAATAGCGAGAAAAGTTTTCTTATATGTAGTAGCTAAAACTATAATATAGGTAAATGGTACGAAATTCTTTAGAAATTAATAAACAACATTATCGGCGTGTAAAAAATAAAAGAGATACATATTAAAAACTATAGTGGTAGAGTAGCATTAGCTAAACTTCGCCAGGACGTTAATATAAATAAGGCATTTAAAATAAAAAAAAAATAAAATAAAATAAATAAAATAAAATAAAATTAATGGCAGTATATAAGTTAATAGCAGTATATAAAAAAACCTTCCAATTCATATTAGGACCAAACATTTATTTATTACTGCAAGCAATCCCTCATATTAGACTTTGGTTTTTCAAGTCAATTTGAGCAGTTATTTTTTGTCTGTCTAACAATACATATTTTTTTAATTCTATTTTAAACTTGTTTTTTGTCAGCGATTTTATATGTTTAGGGAGCGCATTGAAACATTTTGAGCCTAAGAATCTGCAACTACGTTGTCCTGTAGTGGTATTCATTTTCGGCACATATTTATATCCTTTAGTAGTTTGTCTAGTTCCATAAAATGAAGTTGCTTGTGTGGAGTTACCTACATATAATTCCAAAACACATTTTATAAAAAACAATTGTCTCAAAATCTAGAAAAGTACTCTCGTCGAAGAGACTGTTAGATGTTATCAACATAGATTTTATAATAATCCCTGAGGCCATTATCTATTTGGATGCCTATAGCGGTTTCCTTGAAAAATATTTTAAAAAATTACACTCTATCAGGTTAACTAGAGACATTTTACTTAAACATATTTGATTAAATCTTCATATTTTGATCCCAAACAGGGCCGGGCCCAAGGGAGGTTCCCCCCCCCCCCCCAAAGTTCGGGCAGTTGGTTCCAAACGCGGTTGGCAAAGTCTAACTAATCATCACATACAAAATATATAATATGAATTTTATACTAACTCCCACAATCGCGAAATTGACACAATAATAAAATTATTAGGCGATTGGCAACCCTGTAAATATTTTATTTTATCAGTAGCGTGTTTTCCATTGAAGCTAGGGAAGCAATTTTTAATATTAATTTATTATACATGAATTCATTTACTAGAAATTCTAGAACTAGCAATTATTTTTAAATAGAATCTATCTGTTTCTACTTTCTACTACTGATCTAATATAATATTATCAGGTATACATACCTATTAGTTTTGTTTGGTAGTGTTTTGATATTGTGATATTAGACAAAACAAAGACTAACTTGGTATTTACGGAACTTTTTCCTATTTTCCTATTGTAATGATTTTTTATTGTATTGACGACTTTGGTCAATCATTTCGACATGTCCCACACTAAGTTACTGTATGGTCTCTTGGACAATAACATTTATTATTATTATGCTTTTTTCTTCTTCTATTTTTTAATATGATCAAGGATCTGTTTTTGTTTAACAGTTCCTATATTTTTATTTTATTAAACCAAGGATTTTTTAAATTTCTTTTAAGTAGTAAGTATTAGGTTTAGGTACATGAAGATAAAACAAAGATTGAACAAGGCAAAAAATTATCATAACCGAAAACAAATAAATTGAAAACAAAAGAGTTATGACACAAAAGTACAGGGTTTGGGCTCATATGGAAAACCTGAAGAGCATGGAAATTTCAGGGAATTTTAAAAATCCTTAAGAAAATCATGGAAATCTCAGTGAATTACTTCCACATCCAGGGGAAGTGTAGTAACGACAAAAAAATGTAAAACATTTTTTGTTCAAATAGGCTTAGAATGTCATGAAACTTCGAGATATTACTGTCTGTCGGTCTGTCTGTAACTTTTTTTGTGCGCACGTTTACTCTGGAACCGTTTAAGATATTGACTTGAAATTTACATATGTACTTTACCGAGATCTGGAACTAGATTATATTTTCATCTTCTTCCGTCGTAAGGTTGGGGGGTAAATTGGGGTAAATTTGGGGTAAATAGCTAAATCAAGCAGGTAAGAGTCCAGATGGTATCTAGTATATACAAGAGAAGTCTCAAAAAAATTTTTGGCATTAGCCACCCCCATTACCACCCCCACCCCATTATTAAAGTGGATGAAAAAAAATTGTGATTTAGTGTGTGTACAAGAACCAGAAACCTCAAAATATTTTTTTACTTCATCCACCACCACCCTCTATCACCACCCCCACCTCACCACCGATGTGGGGTATCGTTTTATAGGTTTTTGGGGTAGAGGATTTCAAATATTATATTATTAAAGTTGCATAAGCAATTATTTCCACATACAAAATTTTTTCGTTGTGAGTGACTTGGGTAGAAAATCTGGATGTGGAAGTAGTGATTCCTTGGGCAGCGGTTTTTTAAATATTTCGCAAAAATCATGAAATTTTGAGTCACAATATGAAAAACAATAAACTACTTACGAGTTCCTACTGTTATTTTAAATTATTTTTAAATTGCATCCTTCATTCGCTTAATGACGATTTTATAAAACAATTTTTTTTATATAAAATCGAAAATTAAAGTAAAAATTATTTGATTATCTAAAATCACTTTTAACATATTGACAATTATTATTATTTGTCATTGAAAAACATTTTTTTTTGTTATGGAAAACCTGGAAAATTCAGGGAATTTTTTCAGCTATGTGAAGTCTGAACCATGAAATGAAATGGCATATTTTATATTCGTTTTTTCATTATAACTTTTGGATTCGGCGGAAAAAATACATCAAATGATAATCTTAGTTTTTGTTATAAACGTTTCTATCGCCGGAAAAATGGCCTTGTTCCGTCTTGGTTAGAGCACCCTGTACATTGTACATAGTGAATTTGAATTCGATTTAAATTTTTTAGTTTTAGTAGCTTTTCCCATAAAAAGTTTTTGTTTTATTGAAATTATGCAATGTAAAGGTACGAATTGGGTTTTTTTCATCTGCTCCCCCCCCCTCTCAAAGTAGTAGGCTTCGGTACGGCCCTGATCCCAAACAACTCCCTCTGTATATTTATATATATGTTTGCTATATTATTTGTCTTAAATGGGTTATTAAAATATCTTGTGGGGAAAACATATGCTATAGAGTATAAAGCTTTGAAGAACTTGATCCTTCAACATTATTTATGTTTTGTTGTCTGCACTCTCAACTAGGCTTGTTTTCATTTTGTTAGAAGTATACTCAAAGGAAAAGCTTTGGTGGTTTGCCGATCTAATTAGAGTCCTGTTGCGGTTTTCTTTTTAGAAAATACGCAAACTCTTTCTTCTTAATTACTTAATTAGATATAATTTATATCAGGTGTATTATATTCTGTATTATGCCAGCTGAAAGGACTCCGCAAGGTGGCAATGGAAATTGGTTCTCGGTTAATTTCGCTCAAATTTTAATATGATGTTCCTTTGATCTTCCTGAATAAAAATCTCCGTGGGCATAACCTTCTAACTCCTTTCTTGTAAGCTGCAGAAGCCTCAGAAAATTAATCCATACGAAAGTTGCAAAAAAAGGGTTAAACCCCAAAAGTGCGACCAAACATGGCTACCCCCTGTTTTCGACGGTGGCCAATACGATAATAATAGTCACGCGGTCCCTGCTCGCAAAAAACACCCTTTTTTCTATTTTTTGTTGTCAGGCATGCGAGGACTTGTTGGATCGGATTTTTTTTGGGGGGAAACTCAATATGTCATATAAAATTTCGCAATCAGACATCCTAACGACCCCCGGGGGTTGAAATCACCCCCTCCCTCAATACCGAAACATGCAAAGAATATCCAAACGTGCTGAAAATTATTTTCTACACGTTTTCAAGGGCGGGGAACACGATGCTGATATTATTTAGCCTCCCATCCATCAACCTAAATGCATAAAATCACCTCTGTCTCCCATTAAATTAACATTTAATAATAATCATATATGACGTATGCCTAGCATAAGAATAAAAATGATGTATATAATGTGAAAATAAATAATATATAATAAAAAAGTCGACTATGCATAGATAGATAGATAGATAGATAGATAGCGTTTATTTAACCACATTATATACATGTTTGTACATTTGTAGCAAGTCAAGACAAAGTATTTGACAAATAAGTTATAGGCCGAAATTTAAAAAAGAACGAAAAAATCAGAAAAAAGTTAATAAAAGTAACAATCTTCGAAACGCTGTATCTAGGTTGCTATTTGTCGTAGAGACTTTTACCAGCCTCCATTTCAACGGGCGTAAAGTCAGCTTTCACTTTAATATAATAATGTCTATACCTAAATTCACTCAGAAAAAAGTTACAGGACGATATTTGAAAAAAAAATAGTAAAAATTATCAAAAAAAGTTAAAAGTTGCAAACTTTGAAAAGCTATATCTCGGTCACTATTAATCGTAAAATGTTTTACAAAATCTCATTTTAACGGGTAAAACTCCAGCTTTTTTTATGCAGCAATGTCTATGCATAAATGTACCCGGAAAAAAGTTACATTAAAATTTAAAAAAATAATAAAACAAATTGCATTCTTTCGTTTTTTTTTTGTTTTGTTTATTGGACGTATTTTCGTAAAAAAAAATTTTTGACTTCTGAAGGTGCTATTTTGATTGGAAATTTAATTCTCTACAACTTTTCTATTGACGTGTTTATAGGAAAAATGCATAGTGTTCGAGCAAAACTCAAAAATGTGAACAGTGGACCTTTTTACTTCGATCTCAAAAACGCACCCTTTAAATGGTAGCACTCCGCGGTTTTCTCATATTTTGGGGTCAATTGAACATAAGAAACAAAACCCTTTAACGTTTTAGTTCCTTTTAGTTCCTCTTAATAAAACTTAAAATAAAAACTTTTTTCTTATCCAATTTACATAAATCTTGTTATTCGGGGGTTTTTGAGGTCGCTGATTACGAATCTGATATCCAAATTGTCATAAACCAACCTGCAAGATGGCGGAATCAATGGCGGCTATAAAATGCCAAAAGATGATGAAAAATGAAATATTTTTGTTAAACTTTATACCGAGAAGTTTTGAACATTTCTGATAAGTAGTTTTAAGTTAAAATAGACTAAATTTTAGGTTCCAAGAATAAATTCAAGATGGCGGATCCAATATGGCGGCAATAAGATGATAAAACTAACTTAAAAATAAATTAAATGCATTAAACTAAATAGGCTATTCCTAAGAATTATTAAAACATTTAAAAAGGAACAAATTTTCTGAAATTTTCAAATATACTCAATATGACTGTCATACATTAATTTTATCAATCATAAATATGCGATTCAGTCCTCCATTAATTTTGAACATAACTTTAAGTAGGTCTTATTAATATTTCTTTTTTGTATCTGCTAATAATATTATTTACATGCATATGTATTTAGGATAATCAAAAAAATTATCAAATCAATTGGAGTATTAATATTATTTAAAAAAACCCAAGTTAAACAGAGAAATTTAGGATTTAAATAATAACGAAAAATGTTTGCACTAAGTTAGGTTTAATATTCTTGTTTTAAAGTTCTTGGTGTTAGGTATTTAATATATTATTAGTAGATAAAAAAAGAAATATTAATATGACCTACTTAATGTTATGTTCAAAATTAATGGAGGACTGAATCGCATATTTATGATTGATAATTAATATATGGCAGCCATATTGGATATATTTGAAAATTTCAGAAAATTTGTTGCTTTTTAAACTTTTTAATAATTCTTAGGAACAGCCCATTTAGTTTAATGCATTTAATTTATTTTTAAGTTAGTTTTATCATCTTATTGCCGCCATATTGGATCCGCTATCTTGAATTTCTTCCTGGAACTTAAAATTTAGTGTATTTTAACTTGAAAGTACTAATCAGAAATATTCAAAACTTCTCTGTATAAACTAACAGAAATATTTAATTTTTCATCATTTTTTAGCATTTTACAGCCGTCATTGATTCCGTCATCTTTGCAGGTTGGTTTATGACAAGTTGGATATCAGATTCGTAATCAGCGACGTCAAAACCCCCCAAGAAACAAGATTTATGTAAATTGGATAAGAAATTACGATTCGTCATATTGGATCCGCTCAGCTATCTTCAATTTCTTCCTGGAACGTAAAATTTAGTCTATTTTAACATAAAAGTACTTATCAGAAATATTCAAAACTTCTGGACATAAACTTTAACATAAATATTTCACTTTTCACCATTTTTTAGCATTATATAGCCGCCATTGATTTCACCATCTCGCAGGTTGGTTTATGATAATTTGAATATCAGATTCGTAATCAGCGACCTCAAAAACCCCCCGAGTAACAAGATTTATGTAAATTGGACAAGAAAAAAGTTTTTTTTTGTAAGTTTTATTAAGATTTAAATAAAAAATGGCCAGTTTGGCTAAGCTCAATAATTTTGGTTAGTATAATTCAAAAATCGGCTCTCTTACGTTTTTTGGACATTAAATAACGAGTATTTTAAAGAAAATGTATCCCAATCGGTTGCGAACAAGTACTCTAGATAATTTTGAACGAAAAAATCACTATTAGTGCCACTGTGAGCTGTTTAACTGTAAGAAAACCATGATATTATTAGTTGATTATGAGATTAATATATTAATAAGAAAGAGAATGTGAAGCAAAAGCAAACCCCATGTTGATAGACACCGAAACAATATCTTAATTTTGAAAAGCGTTTCACCGATATTAAAACACCTGCAGCGCATATTCGCAAATTTTTCTCCCGCCTTGTAGCACGTAAGAAAACTCGGAGAGAAACTCCATCAAGCCTGAAATTAGTAACGATCACAGTCACACGCTGTCGATGTAGTCTCGATGTTGTGCTTAGTTGTTTTAAGGACTTATGTGTGAACTGTGCGTAGAGCTTATGTGTGTTCCAGAGCCGCCTCGGTCGTCCCCGCAGCAGGACCCCATGGCCGCCTTCTCCACGGAGCCTCCGACCACTAGAGAAAAAGAACTCCAACCCTCCGACATGGTTGAGTATCCCCAGACCAGTTCGACGGTACGTACGCATTTACTTCGTTCAGAATTAGTTTATACAAACGTGATAATATAAAAGTTGAAAAGTTTGGTATTTCGTTTTCCTGCAAATATCAGAAGTGTTAGTAGGGAGGATGCATTTTGCAGGTGGTGGGGTCGACTAAAGGATGTACAACAAAAACAAATTCTCACGTAAAATTTTATGCTAGATTCGAATTTCGAGTTCGCCGATTAATTCGAAATTGTGAAACTGGTGAAACATTTTTTTATCTTCACTTCACTTATCACTTAGTATCTCGTGTGTTGTTGGTATTAATCTTAAATTTTGTGATTATATTCCTCTGGTATTCTTCTTGTGTGCTGTGTGAAGCAGAATTACTTTACCAGGATATTTTTTTTATAAAAAATATATGTAATGCATATGGTACAAAAATACGACAAAATATTGTGAAATAGAGTAATTGAGAAACTTTTCTATTAAAATATATAAGGCTGGTATAAGCCTAAAAATTGAAGTTCAGAGATCAAGGAAGCTTTTGTTTTCCATAAGAATTGTTAAAATTATAATAATGTTCATTCTGCTTGATGTTATTGAGCATATGAATTACAAATATATCATATTTACAGAATGGTCATAGCTTCTTCTGTGCAGAAGCTTGATTTACTTAAAAAGTTAAATTGACAAAATATTGGTAGTATATAAATTCGTTTTTTTAAAGCGTTATTATTTATTCAAATGGGTGTTTGAAGGTCACATGTTTTTCGTCATCCCTAATAGTTACGGAATTTTTTTTATCTTTGTTTTAAAAAATTGGTCATGAAGCAGTTATGACATTTCAGTTTGCGCATCTGTATTAAGTGATTTTTCCTATTTCCCTCTGGCTCTCTATGTTTGCCTCACAAAAAGCACACCTTTATGTTGATAGTATTAACATGTTTTGCTTTTGTTCTTGAATATATTAATTCAGTGTTATTTGCAGACAGCTCTGTCTTTCTTCTTTTTTAAAACACTTTCGTGTAGGCCTCTTAAACTCTGCATGAAACGGGGTTTTTACTAAAAAATAAGTGTTTGTTTTGGAATTATGCGTCCAATAATATTGAATCAAATCCATTCTGTATTAGACACCTCTCTTAAAGAATCCGAAGCCTTCCCTCTTTATACTTTGTAATGTCTCGGCACTGTTTTTTAAACACATAATGCATTGCCTATAATAATATATTTCTGGTCCTACAAATATTTATTACAATCAAGTAATTAACACAATAATTATTTCAAGAACTTCGTTTCTTCTAAGGTTTAAACGACTGAAAATATTTACTTTAAAACACCGTATAAGGTTCATTTTATTACAAAATAAGTTAAATGTCAAAACGCTTGACTATTTACAACAGCTAGTAACAACTACGCTACTACCAGGCCCCTCGTATGGGGGGCTATTGGGTAGTGAGTTTGGGGGGAGGGATTTTGACAATTTTGTTTCAAATTTTTCCTCCCCCGCTCATCAATTATTAGGCGCGGGGGTCAGCCAGTGAATTTGGCACCGGGGCCCATGATTTGATGTGGGGGACCTGGCTACTACTAGTGTTACAGCGTACGATCTGTTGCCGACTCTAGTATGGAAAAACAATCACAAAAAATATGTTTGAAATGAAAGTTTCTTTAGACTTTAAATCTCACTTTACTTCAATGCACCACACTTTTAACTTTATTAATATAAAGTTTGTTGCGTGTTATATTTTACATTGCACCTTACAATTTTTGTTCAATGGTTTTTATATTTTTTGAAAAAAATATGTTGTACGAAAAGAACTTTTCGTTGTTATATAGCTAACGAAAAGGTTGAAAGAACGTTTTGTTAAAATTTAAATTCGATAGCAAACGGTATATTGAGTGCGAAATAATAAAATACATATTTTTATGTTTTCTTCTGTTTTTGCAAATAAATGCTTCTCCCTCTAATTTTGCAATCCCGAATAAATTGGCGGACTTGAAATTCAAATCCGGCAAGAAACTTTATATGAGAATCTGGTTTTGTTTTTGTACACCCTTCAGTCAACGCCCCTTGTCAATTTGGGGACCCCAACTATGAATTTCAATGAGCATATGAAAGTGTATTTTTAATAATTTGTGTATTTGGATTTGTCTGTGCAATTTGTATGTTTAGTTTACCATAAATATTACCTGATCTAAACACCTACTTGTTTATAAACAGTTATTTCATTCACCAGTTTAAACTTTGTTTACTTAACTTTATTACTTTACATAATTACGTTTTTTTTAGAACTGACTAAATGTTCATTCTCGAAATGATATTAAATACAAACAGCCAATCCTAGAAGGATAAATATACAATGGGGAAAATGCAATTGTATAAAACAATATTTTCTTTAATTAGTCAAAGTTTTGACAAAGTTTATTAGCATCTTCAGTTCTTTTGTCAGAATCCCTCAATAGGATAAACACAAATAAATGTACATTAAACCTCACATAACATAGGCAGTCTTAGAAGCGGTGTCGGACTGGACAGGGGGACTAGGAATCCAGAGGCTACGGAGTCAAACATAAATTTTTATTAATTTTACAGAATTAATATTATAATCGTAATTTTTTTTTTTATAAAAATTCACTACAATAAAAAGTGTAGAGTTGGGGTACGTAGGATCAGATTGCGTGGTGTTAAATTTTAGCTAGCATGTAATATGGAATATTAATATTGCCTTTCGTTGCTTAGCAACGACCACGCGACAAAGGTATAAAGATAAGGACAAAACAAGTAACATGTAAGTTAAGAGTGTTGATCACTATCAAAAAATTGAATTTTTTTTTATTGGACTCGCTATGTAGACGATATTTTTTGCATTTTCAATCCCTTCACGTACAGATGATATAATAGTATATTTGAATCACTGCATTCACTCTATATTTAAAAATATTGATAATATCAGGAACTTAATGTAATTAAAAACGTATTTATTATGATACTGGAGGATGTCCTTAGAAAAAATAGCAATGGCTAATCAAAAATCAAAAACTATAAACATTATGCAATAGAATGCTCGGTCTGCCATTGCAAACAAAATAAACACTGTCATGGTGCAGCTCGATATTGAGACAGCTTTTGATACAGTATGGATCCCGGGCTTACTCCACAAACTCAACTCATTGAACTTCCCTACGCATATCACAAAACCAATTCACTCTTTCCTGACAGACAGATCACTGCAGGTCAGGGTGAATAACAAACTTTCAACTCGGCGGGACATTCGCGCGGGTGTCCCCCAGGGCTCGTGCCTGTCACCCAAGTTATACAACTTATACGTCTCCGACTTTCCGAGGTTTCCGAATACGAACCTTGCCAAGTACGCCGACGACATGGCCATGTACGCGCATTCGCACAATGCACAAGCGGCGAACATGCTGCTAAAGGCGCACATGGCTCATGCCACGGCGTATTACGACAAGTGGAAGATTCGGATCAACGCCGAAAATTTAATCAACTTACGAATGCTAGAATAATTGGAGGCGATTTTAATGCCCATAGTAGCATATGGGGCTCGTACAAGAACGACCAAGTGGGAAGGCAGATAATCAACTCTGTCGATGCCCAAGACTTAGTTTTCTTAAATAATGGTGATAAAACCAGACTCTCGTCTCCCTCTTGCAACAAATCTGTGGTTGACATCACTATGGCAACCTCTAATTTAGCCCCATTAATAAGTTGGAAGGTTCATCAGGACACATTAGGTTTGGATCATTTTCCTATTATGATTCAGCTGGCAATTAACATTAACTTCGAGAATATTATCCATCCAAAAAGTAAATGGAACGTTAATAAAGCTAACTGGAGTAAATATGAAATTATATTAGAGGAGAAATTTCGAAATCCTCCTGGTCTTTTATGTTCCCTATAAAAATATAACTTTTTCCTCAAAAATGTAAACACTGCTTCGGAAAAATCGATTCCAATTTACAAACCTTGCAAAAAAACGCCTTCCCTCTCCATAATGGGATAAGGAATGCGAGAAAATTTTATCCCGAAGAAAAGACGCCCTATATAACTATAAACAAAATAGTTCTCTAAAAAATTTTAGTCTCTGTAAAAAAGAAATAGCTCTATCAAAGAAACTTTTTAAAACAAAAGCCCCGGAAAATTGGAAAGTCTACTGTGAACATCTCAATCTTTCCACTCCATCTAAAGTGTTATGGTCACAAGCAAAAATGATTAAAAGAGTGCCTATAAATAATACATCGAGTTCCATTCCAGAACTGTGGGTTGATGATTTCTTCAACCAAATCGCTCCGCCTAGCGTTTATAACACCCCAAAAATTAATTCATTGGCTGGCCCTGTTAAGGTCACTTCTTTTCACAGCCTCTCACTATCGAAGAACTCAATTTAGCTATTAAATCGGCTTCTAATACTGCCTCTGGGTTTGATGACATCAAATATCCAATGCTTGAATATATACCTTCAAATGCCAAATACTTCTTCTAGACATCTTCAATGATATATGGATACATGGTGCAGATATTGAAGCTCTCAAAACGACAGTTGTAGTTCCCATTCTTAAGCAATTTACCTGGGTCATACCGCCCAATCTCTCTAATGTCATGCGTTTTCAAAACATTCGAACGAATGATCAAAAATAGACTAGAACGGTGGTTTTAAAATAAATTTTCTTTTCCCATCTTTCAATTTGGCTTTAAAAAAGGTTCACCCTTGACGCAGTCACCAATTTGGTATCAGACACTCCTTCTCGGAGAATACTTACTTGGGAGCCCTCTTCTTAGATCTAAAGGGAACATATAATAATATAGATCTGGATATTCTAACTAGTGATATCAAACTATGTGCCATTCCTGATTATACAGCCAATATATTAACTAATTTATTCCGTAACAGGTGTACTTACAAAAGAAACTCGAATAACAATCAAATTGGCCCTCGAATTAATTCAACTGGACTACCACAGGGATCCTGTTCAACACATATACCGCTGGTATCCATTCTTATATTCAACATTTTTGTAACATAATACAGTATGCTGATGATTTTTGCTTCTACCTAGTACAGAGAAAATATAATTATTGCGTTTCAAATTTAAGTTTTGCAGCGAGCCACATACAAACGTGGTTTTTTAACCACGGCTTCGAAATTTCTGTTGAAAAATCTGTCACCACAATATTCACAAGGCACAATACACCAACTTTAACTGAACTAAAATCACACACATATATCCATACGAAAACAAAATTACTTATTTAGGAATTCTTCTTGACAAAAAACTCAATTGGGGAAGCTATGTGGACAAAATTGTATCTAAGTGTGAAACGGGTATAAATTTCTTGAAAATGATCGCTAAAACCTAGTGGGGAGCCCATCCAAACACGGTATTGGTTTTTTATTAATCCTACATTCCTCTATAATTGATTATGGATCCATTTTATACGGTTCAGCTAGTAATACTATATTGAAAAGATTCGATATTTTACAAAATAAAGCACTACGTGTATGCACAGGAGCAATGAAGTCTACCTCAATAATTCCTCTTCATGTAGAAACACGAGAGCCTCCCTTACAGTACCGTAGATAATTTCTTAGCGAAAAATATGTCCTACAGGCTGAATATAAGCAGTTACCTATAATTTCAAAAATATTCCAACTTGACCAATAAGTTTTGGTCAAGGAAAAATTTCCCACCTTTATGTTTTGGTTTTCGTGTAACTAGCGAAGATAGGAATAACTTACTCTTAATCTCAAACATATCATATAGGAATTTGGAATATTTAGATTTCTTTTGTGAACCTCTCGTTTTAACCCCGACATTCTAGGACATTCCCAACATCAACCTGACTATTTTAAAACATTTGGAGGCAAGATTTGCAAGTTATCTCTATATTTACACAGATAATAATAATAATAATAATAATGTCTTTATTTTTTCGTTTAAATTTACAAGCAAAACAAATGGCTCAAAGATGGGTGCCGATATTCACGCAAGTGCTCTTCCATATAACCACCCACAAGTAAAAAATTGAAAACAAAATATACAATATACAATATGAGAACTGAAATAATATTAGCAAACATGTGAAATAAGGAACACAAAAAAAGAAAAAAGATAATTAATACTTATTTATATAATGCGCTTATTAATAATTAAAGTTGTGATCTCTTTTCTGAATTTGGCGATATTAGTGCAGTATTTAATATTACGAGGAATAGAATTGTACAGTTTTACGGCTATGTAACTAAAAGGAACGTTGAAACAAGGCAGATTTGTGCTTGGGAACAGTAAATTGAGTACAATGGCGCGTACCACGATGATGAGTATCGGTGCCTTTTTTTAACTTAATAAGTAAATAAGTAGGTATCTGATATTTAATTATTTTGAAAATTAAACAGGCCATATGACATTCGAAGCGCTCTGAAAGGTTTAACCATTTCGATTGTTTGAAATGATAAGTAATGTGATCGAATTTTCTTAAGTTATATGAAAATCTTATACAAGCATTTTGAATCCTCTGAAGAGATTTAAAATAGCTGGCCAGTAAACAGTGTCACAGTAAGAAATGGACGACAATATTAATGAATCAGTTAATTTCAATTTTACTTCTGTACTGAGAATATCCTTATGCATATACAAAAGTTTAAGTTTGGTAATTGATTTTTGTATAAGGGTACTTACATGTTTTACAAATCTCAAATCTGTGTCAAACCAAACACCAAGGTTCTTGCAAGCATTGACTGGTTGTAAGTGCTGATTAATTAAAACTAATTTAAAACTGGGATTATTAATAATTTGAGCCTTGTGCCTACCAAACACCAGTAATTCCGTTTTCCCCTCATTTAAAACCAAACCATGATCAGCCGAAAATTTAGATATCTTATCTAGATCAGAGTTAATATTTAGTACGGCAGTATTTAAGTCAGACAAGGAAAAAGAATAGTATAACTGAGTATCGTCCGCATACTGATGAGAAGAGCAAAACTGTAGGCATTTGCTGAGATCCGCTGTGTATATAGAAAATAACAGAGGTCCTAAAACACTACCCTGTGGCACACCCTTTGTAATAAAAACCGTGTCAGAAATTTCATCATTTAATATTACTTTTTGGCGACGGTTACTGAGATAATTACGAAAGAAAGAAGTTGCCGTATTACCAAATCCATAGTATTTTAATTTCGCACACAGGGTGGCGTGATCAAGGGTATCAAATGCCTTGCTATAATCGAGTAGTATCAAGCAGCAGTTCTGACTATTATCACAAGCAGTGAATATGTCATCAGAAACTTGCAATAAAGCTGTAGACGTGCTATGTCGGGCACGAAATCCAGACTGCGAAATAGGTAAAATCAAATTATTATTCAAGTAGTTATTTACCTGCTCATACACTACCTTTTCTAATACCTTAGATAGGACAGGCAATAAGCTAATGGGGCGAAAATGATTAATAAGTGTGGGACAGTTCTTTTTAGCCACAGGAATTACATTAGCTTCTTTCCAAGCTGAAGGAAAAATACCTTCTAAGAGACACTTATTTATAATATAAGTTAAATGATTACTAAGATATGGGATAATGTATAAAATAATTTTAATATTAAAACCATCAGAACCCATGGCGTTAGATTTAAGTTTAAATAATATTTCTTCGAGTTTTTCACAAGAAATTTCAGAGAATGCAAAGGAAGTACCATCACGCAAATATTTAGAATTCTCATAATCAGCAACCAAGTCAGGGCCGCACATCGGCCTGGAGAAGGGTATTAGAAAAATACTCGTTAAATTCATTTACATCAGCAATACTTGAGACAGAAGTGTCTATGTCAGACTTGATATTCAACCACTTTAGCACTTTCCAAAACTCTTTAGGGTCACTCTTAAATTTTTGAGATAAGTATGCTTTTTTTTCAGCTTTAACAGCTTTATTAACAAAATTACGCCGTTCTTTATATTCGCGCCACGATTCGTCAGAATTTACTCTCTTATATTTCTGAAAAGCTTTATCCCTAAGTTTCATCATCAGCTTAAGATTTTCAGTCAGCCATGGTGAAGGAGGCTTAGAAATTCTCGCGGTCTTTAAAGGTGCATGAACATCAAGAACATTCATAAGATTAGTGTTTAGAAAATCAACCATACAATCTATATTATTAAGCGTGTATATATGATCCCAATTAACAAGCATTAAATTGTTAATAAATAAATCATAATCGAATGAAGAAAAATCTCTGTAAGTGCGAAATAATGTTTGTTGTTTATTTTTATTAATTTTTAATTTACAACTTACCAAGCAGTGGTCAGAAATACCCTCCATATTAATAACTTCAGCACTGTGTGGCAACTCAGGATCAGAAGATACTAAAATATCAATTAAAGTACGTGATCTTTCGGTGATACGTGTAGGGTTTGTAATAATTTGTGAAAGTCCATATCTATCAAAAAAATTTTGAATTTGATATCTCCACCGAATAACACACAATCAAAACTAGGCAAAAATTGTGATAAAATATTATCCAAGTCATCTAAACCTACAGCTACATTACTATCGGGGGGCCTATACAATGTTCCCAAACACAACTTCTTGCCCTGTAGTTTAACGCTAATCCATAGCTGCTCAAAAGAGGTGGAGGTTGGGTAACTGTAACAATTGAAACTTGATTGAATCTTTTACATAGAAAGCTACTCCACCTCCTCTAGCACCTCTATCCCTTCTAATAAAATTATAGCCGCTGATGGCTACAGTTTCATCAGTTACACGTTCATCTAACCAGGTTTCTGAAACACCTATAAAGTCATATGATGCACTAAGAACAAACTCAGAAAACAGATCAAAGTTGGCGCAAAGTGACCTAACATTAATATGCGCAAACTCGATACATGTATATCGCATATCTCTTGCCTGAAAAAGCTGAAAAAGCTCCAGTAACTACATTAAAGAGGTGTTTCAACTAAATAGAATCCGACTATAACTATATATTTCTATTAAAATAAAAACACCGATTTTATTATCTTAAAATTAACTGCTACAACCAAGTATAGTATAGTATATAAATACATTTATATCTTCAAGTGAGAAAAACCAACAAGCCAAATGAAAGCAAAAAACGCACTTGTACAGAATAAAAAATGCTACTACATACCATATTGATAATGAATTATAAAAAGAATGGAACAATTGACTAGGCACTTAATTAAAAAAGATGAAGAAAAAAAGACATGAATTATTCTCTTCTTTACACTAAATGTGAACAGAAAGGAATCTAGTTCTACCATGTCAATAAAGTCGTAAGTCGTTGACACATAAAATTTCACACTTTTTATTTAGTTTATTACACCACACATAAATTCTACCACCGGCGGACCAGGCATGTTGCGTTCCCATCTTCTTCTTAGCAGCCAATAAAAGTTCATAACGAGTTTTGGTGAGATCCTCAAATATTGATATTCCTGATTTTTTCAATACTTTCCTGGCAATGAGAATTTTGGCACGCACTATGCCATTACAGAAATTCACAATAATGGTTCGAGGACGAGCGGCGGCACCATCATATTTGCCAATACGAAATACATTTTCAATATCACGTTCTTCACAGGAAATGTTAAGTGTATCGTTAATAAATTTAAGAGCAACGTCAAGCGTATTCTCCTGGGTATGATCAGTTTCAGCAATTCCATTAAAACGCAGAGCATTGCGCTTAGAATGTTGATCAAGATAATCATATTTTACTTCTAATTCATTGACTCGTATTTCATTGGATTTTACTCTCTCAACAACAGAACTTAAAGATTTATTAACCCCATCCAACAGTTTGTCTAATTTGGAGTCAATCAGCGCTTCCATTTTAACAGTAAATTCAGAACAAATCTTACCAATTAGCTCTTCAGAGAGAAGTTCTTGACATATTAACTTTATTTCCCGTTTAGACATACTGATATGTTTATTGACGTGGTAGGACTAACAACGGCGAATATATCCAAAGATTATGTCTTATGCTATTACGGCACAGCAAAAATTTCACTTTAACAGTGCAGATACTTTAAGAAATATCCAGTGAACACTATGCAAAATCGAACGTTTAACAATAAAATATACTGGAGCTCTAACACTCAACCTTACTCATACGGCATTTACTACTGAGATGCATCCAAGATTTCTGAAAATGTGGGATGTGCTGTTTATATCCTATCCAACAAATTTGAAATCAAAATGAAGTTGACAAAAAACACATCTGTATTTGTTGGAGAAGCCATAGCGATCCTCAAAGCCTTGGAATATATTAAATGTAATCAAGTCAAGTATGCGGTAATCTATACATACTCTTTGAGCGTGTTGACAAGCATTAAAAGTGGAATATTCCATTACACTCACACAAATTCATATATTCTCCATATAAATCTTCTTCTATGTGAGCTTAATAAAAATAATACGCTTGTCAATTTTATGTGGGTCAAATCCCATGTAAGCATTCCACATAACGAGAGAGTTGATCGTCTTGCTAAGGAATCTGCCTTATCAAACGAACACTCAAACTTTAAGATATATTTATCAGACTGTATAATTTCATCCAGACATAAAACATACAATAATTGGTCAAATTCATATAGAAATTATCGTTTAGAGCCTACGAGCCAGTACACCCAAGTTGTGGACTATATCCCCAAATCATCATGGTTTAAGGGCACTAACGTCCGTAGAAAATTTATTACCACAGCCTAATACAAACTTCCCTTTAGATAAAAATGATTTCAACATTGAATTGAATATTATTAAACAAATTGCAAGAAATAATGGATACAAGGATTTATCAAAAGACAATAATTAACAAAAAAGTTTTCTTGTAAAATTTTGATAACTCGGATAATAACTTTTTCATTCAGTGCAAAGATTCTCGAATTTCAGCCGTTTTTTTAAGCTGAGGGCAAAAGCTCACATTGGATTCATTTGGACTGGATTATTATTCCTGGGCCCATTATAAACATCTATACCAAAAATCAGCTTTATACCATTTTAGAATCCCTCTTTACTACACGATTCATTATGTTAAAAGGCTTTATACTCTTACCGTATATTGTCGATAATCCTATGCGTAATAATATAATCCTAACATAAATTTAAATTCCTGATTATGACAACAACGAAATTCGTAAACATGTTTATAGGATATAAACTGATCTCTTCGCCATAATTTTCATAAACATGTAATGGCCTTGTCAGCAAACATCATGGAAATGTAAGCTTGAAGCTTTATTTTTAGTTACACATCATAACATCAATTTGTTTCTCATACTTTTGTATTTTTCAGTAGAGATTACTGAAAATATTGACATCCACAACAATAAACAACACAGTCGATATTAATTGGTTTTATTTTTGGACACAATATTACACTAATAAATTGCTTGTCAAACGTATAACCTGAATGAAACTAGAAAATGATATAATAATATGATAAAAATTAATAAACAGCTCAAGGAAAGTAGTTTACATCCTGTCCAAAATGACAATCCACCTGTGGACAAATTAACAAAAAACTCGATGGAGAGCACTTGTGAAGGTTTGAATGCACGCACGTCTTTGACTAGACCACTATCACTGTGATTTCAATGTTGAAATATTAGGAGCTGTCAAATTTTCAGTTGAACTATTTTTAGAAATTTTCTCTAGCTTTACTAAAAACGTTGTCTAATAAACGTTATAAGACTCCTTGGAGAAATTAGTATATAATGAGTATACTTCTTCTCTGTCTTATATGTACAAAGGGGAGATTCCCCATTTTCTTGAATATCTTCAATTCGGAAATGTGCAGCAACCGAAAATGACAAAGTTTTCATAATAAGTCAGCTTCAAACATATTTGATGACCTTGTATGTTCCAGTTCGGGGCTCTAGTCAAAATCTATCATTGTCTCTAATTTCAGCTGCATGTAAACTACTAGTTCAATAAACGAATTGATTTTAGATTCGAATTCGGCGTAAATAAAACCAACCTGAAACATTTAGGGCGCGTATGGTGATAAATATCCTAATCAGCTACGCCCAGAAAATCTTATGTTCTCAAATTGCATTTGCGAGTATATTTAATGGAAACGTACCTAATTGCCCTTATATTTAGAAATACGAATTAAAAGGACAATACAAAATGGTCCTAAAAACTTTTACCAAATACATTTATTTTAATTTAGCAAGGAGAAATTTACATTAGACAGAACAAACAAAATTAACAAAGTATATTAATACCCTTCATGCCGTATGTTTATTTACTCGCAAGATAAATTTACTTTAGTAATAAACCGAACAAGCATAATGTACAGTGTGTTCTTACAACAGATCTTATTGCTTCTAACACCTACTCATAATAGTCAACTTGTTAATGAAACTAGAACTAGGAGATATACGCAGGTTTAAAATCGAAAATCTGATCTATTAGAAACTCTAATTTTGAACATTATATTATTAGTTAAATTTAAAAAATACATATCCGGTTTTTTACCATTCTCAAGTAAAAATATATGTTAATAAAACCACATTTAATAAAATGACAGTAAATATACCCCAATAGAATGGGTGACCTTCAAAACTTAGAGGAGCTAGTATTTATAAAATTGCTGGAATATACAATTTATTAGAAATTGTATAAAAAAATATTGAACGTAACCAACCACAAGATTAGGCGGAAATCAAAGTGGACCTATGCACAACATACATACATATTAAAAATTATTTTAAACAAACCTAGATATTACTCAACAAAATCATTATTTGAAAATACCAAAATATTAGATATTGATAATTTATGTATTCTAGATATTCTGAATTATGTACAAAATAATTCCAAGACAAAGAATAAATCGAATCATGGCCACATAACCTGTTCGATAATAAAAACAGTATGGGACCAAAGCCAACAAATACGGCCTTTACAAAGTTTATAGATTACATTGGAATTGAAATGCGTAATGTTTTACCTGTAGTAATAAAAGAAATAAAATATTTAAGAAAATATAAAATAAAAACTAAGATAAATGTACAAGAAGATATAGATCAATTTAAACCAATTTTGAAAAAATAGTATTATTGGGTATATCCTCTGTACTCTATTTATACTATTATTTTAGGTACTTTTTAACAATTTTTTTATCAGCTTAGGTGTAGGTAGGCACAAGACAAGTCCCTGCGAGCTTAGGTGCAGTAATTTGTATTATTAACTAATTTGTAAATAGTAATTAATACTTGATATAAGGACGTTTAATACAAATATTTTGATTGTAGAATTTATGGACAAAAATAAAATTCCTATTATTTTTATTATTATTATTATTATTTAATTTTTTTGAAGTAGTAAAAATCGAATAGTCACTGTAACGTGTACATTTGTCATTATTAAGAGCGTTTCGCTATTGTTTCAGTGCCTCATATCTCTTTGTTATCGAAAAACTGACACCTGAACGAAATATATGTTTTTGCTTTGCAGATCATGAGCGGTAATTCTGGGAAATAATGAGAGTAATGATAAAGGTGCCCTCGGTTTTCAACCCTTCTTTGAAACTTCTGGTTTCTTGTAACTCTTGCTATCGTATTGCTTTGTTACATGTCATGCATCAAAGTACTTTCATTTTAATAATCGTTGATGCTACGAAAAATTCTTTTGTTAGAAGTTAATGCAGTTAGACTTAACCGTTTTTATATCAGTGTAGAGTACTTTTTTATGCAGAGTATTAATCATATCATTAAAAGAACCGTTAATGATGAGCGATCAAACAAACAAAAAAAAACTATATAACTTTTTTCTTCTAAGGGCATGTTTAAAAACAATGACCTATAGGCCAAAAATCTAAACAGTTACCTAAGAAAAGTTTTAGAACCCCCTGCCTTCTGTGGGTCAATTAACATATAGTTGTGTAAGAACATAATTATACGAGTTTACATTTTTCAAATTGGCACAAAAATGTGACAATACTAATGTCGGTGATCTTTACGCTTGTTTTTTAACTAATTAGTAAACTCCTAAACATAAAAGATGGCGACAGTATTCAAATAGATCCGGTCTATTGTCTATTGTCTGCTGACCAAGCTCCGAGAGAGTATGTAAATAAATATATATGTACATTATCACGTGACCGTGCCGTAACGCCTCTTCATTGGTTGCATTTGACAACATATATTTGTTTATAATAATAATAATAAGCTTTATTTCCCAATCACAAGAATAATTAATTAATAACCATACAAGTAACTTAGAAGTGCGTAAAAAATCTGAGCTAATATGCATAAGCATAATACAAAGTATAGAATCAAAACATGTAAAAGTGTATAAGGGATAATACATACATAATAACAAACTACAAAAGTATATAAAAACGCAATAAATAAATAAACACATAAATATATAGTCAGAGTAAAATTCATTAACACCATACAAGCACTATTCAATTAATACCTCCGATTAAAGTACTTATATCTAGATACATAATGGCATGAATTTTATGATCCAGAAAGACTCCCATTCTAAGGCACTTCTTCCCATAAGTTGCTGATTGGCCCATCGGCGTATTAGCGGCCGCTCGTACACGATCGGCTTCAGTTCGATTATCATAATCTCAGTTGACAGTTCGGCCATTAATGTCAATAAATGTTTTTCGTGTTCTCCGACCAAAAACTGGTGAAAAAGTAATTTTATTTTAAGTTGTGATTTGCTTAATACCTAAATAATATTCTCTATTCGAACCTAGGACCTCAGAGTGAGATCAACTCTCCGTGACTATCGACCACCACTGACCTCTATATATTAAATGGATAGCCTATACAATAGGGATGCGCGTGAAATTTTAGCCAAAATTGAAGAATTCAATAAAGGCGAAAGTCGTCTGCTACGGGGCTTTACGTCTTGCGCAGTATACCTGTTTTTAGTTCTGAAGTTAGCAACACGTTGATGGCAACGCCTTGCTAACAAAGCAGTCCGGCAACCATCAGGTGGGAAATAAGTTTTGAGACATTATTGGAAAACTAAATCTATGATAAATACATGATTGCCTCAAAACTTATTTCCGTTGGCAAAAATTAATTGACAACGTGAACTTCGCAACGTGTTTCCAGCAACGAGTGGCTAAGTTAACTCTTCCTACTGCGCAAACTCGGCAGCCCCGTGCGCAAATTGTATTTGTACCATTTTTCAGCTCACACATCGGCTATCCATTTAATATATAGAGGTCAGTGTCGACCACGCATTCATCACATCATTCACAATTTTATTATTAGTTTTTTAGCAATAAACTGTACTTATATGGTTTATAAAAAATAGCCTTTGCATATATTAGTGACATGAAATTATTGCACAATATTTCTTGTTCTAACCTTTTATAATTAAATTCTGCTCTAAAAATATACATCGAGAGTTGAAATAACTTGATTGAAATTTCTTGTACGTGACATTATATAAGACGACTCGAAATCGATCACCAGTACCTTTTAGACATCTGAACTGGGTAGAAGCATGGGAAAGAGAGAAAAGGAAGAGTCATTCAGTAGCTCAATGCTGACACAACCAAACAGTTGTTATGCGAGGGCCTGGTTGCTAGTAAAATCACGCAAATACTTCGAATTTCAACTTTTAATTAATGTACGGGCTGTGATATAATGTCCCGCTCAGAGCATTTGTTTTGTAAATGGATAAATATATTTTAAAATTTCGAAATCACTTCGTGATTTATTTATTTAAATTTCCATTGTAACTAAATATTAATTATAACGAATAATATTGCTCAATATTTGGTATCTGGATGATGGAACTTTGGATTATCCCCATCACATTGTTTTACAAAACTTTCAAAAAATCATAGAAGTCTTCAAAAACTGGCTTATTACTCAGCACTGAAAAATATGAACTTTTAATTCTCTGTGATGCCCCAAACGTAAGATATGAAATTCTAAAAGATTTTGAGAGTATAGCGCCCGGTATTTCAATCAAGCATTTTGAAAAAATTCCACTCTTAGAATGCCCTTTGTCTAATGAAGGTATTAGTGGAGCTATAAAGTCGAAAATTGAAACATTCAAAAGGTTTTGCAGTAGCTTAAAGGGTTTAAACTCTCATTCTTCTTATTTTCTTTTAAAAAATTCGTTGGCAATTCCACGCTTAACCCACTTATTACGCTGTTCCCCTTGTTGGAGATCCCACGAAGATCTTATTCATTATGACTACTGTCTCAAAAGAAAAATTGAAGAAAATTATAATTGTACTTTCAACGAAAATTCACGGCCTCAATCTGCATTACCTGTAACATTATGTTACTCCGCCTTTTTGGGATCCATAAATGAAGTTTCACAATTACTACTTCCGATTTTTCCCTTCTACATCTCTCAGTGTTCTGTCAAAGCCTTTGATGAAGCTCTAGCTAACTGGTCTATTCTAAGTTCCATGGATCCAATTACCAGCATTTGTCAGAGAGATTGGGATAAGCAAGTATGTATACGTACACTCAGCAACCTTCTGACTGAAAATCAAGACCTCACAGGAAAGGCACGTTTCCTCGGAGTTCAACAAGAAGAATCTGGCGCCTGGCTAAATATTTTACCATCACCTTCCATAGGAACTCTCTTAGACAGCTCATCTGTTCGTATCGCCGTTCCCTTACGAACTGGTCAACCCCTTTGCGAACCCCACAACTGCACTTGCGGTGAACCTGTAGACATCTTTGGTCATCATGGCCTGTCATGCCGCAAAAGTACAGGGAGGTGGTCTCGTCATGAAATTATAAACGACATCATCAAGAGAGCTCTGGTTTCGGCAGACATTCCTTCAATACTTGAATCAGTAGAGTATTGTAGAAGCGACGGAAAAGGGGCTGATAGAATGTCCCTTGTACCATGGGAAGGGGGAAAGGCCCTTCTATGGGACGCTACTTGTCGCGGTACACTGGCATCGTCTTATATTAAATACACATCCCAAAAACCGGGAGAAGCTGCCCGCATCGGAGAAGATACTAAGAGATGTATAAAGAACTAGAATCGCGTTTCTTTTTTTTACCGTTTTCTGTTGAAACCTTGGGTCCCTGGAGCGGTGAAGCTAAAAAATGTATCAATCGTATAGATAAGAAAGTTCGCGGCGTTTCAAATAAAAAGAAGAGCATTTGCTACATGATACAGAGAATCAGTTTGGTGATTCGAAGAGGGAATGACGCATCAATCCTGGGCACCATACCACCTTCTGCCAGCTTGGGAGAAATTTTTTATATTCTAAATTAATTTTTGTATATATTTTTGTATTATCCAGTATTTTATTTGTATATGTTTAATCCGCCACCTGTTTTCAAGTCTATTAATTAATGCTTGTATGTTAGTATGTTTACGCGAACTCTTGCAAGTCAATTTTGAACCACTTAACGACATCTGAGCTGAAATTTTGCATACATATGTAGTTCTGATGACAATACAATAATATGTTACCCATAGGTGTTTTTTTTTACTATAATTTTTAGTTTATTGATCGCGTAGTGTATTCACTCAGACGTTGTATTCTAAGAAATGGCGAAGGATCCAGTTTTAAGTAAGGACACGTGCAGCAAGGATACGGTATTATTTTAAGTATGAATATAAAATAAAATAATTAAGACGTAGGTAACTAAAAATTTAGAAACTAAAGTAAGTGTAAAAAAAAATGTTTAGAAACAAGCTTTTATTATACTCTTCGCAAAAACGAAGAGCATTTGATCGGCACATTTCTAAAACTGGAAATATCGCTCGTAGAGAAAAAATTTTCATATCATTGTGTTAGTGAACGAATTCTGAACAACTTTCAAAATGTTCGTCTGTCCGTCTGTCTGTCTGTCTGTCCGCCACGTTTCTTGTAAACACAATAACTTAAGAAAGAAAAATCCGATTGTATTGATATTTGGAAATTAAGTTAGTGTTAGCTAGAGGAAGAACCCTACTATTGCTTTTGAAGAAAATCAATCAGTAAATAAAAAAGTTATTAATCATTTAATTTAAAAAAATATATTTTGTTAATTTTTGTCGCTTGCACTTAAAGAAAAATCTTGCGAAATGTTATCTCTATAATATATATTTTTTTGTTTCATATATTCCTACAGAAAAAAATTACGAGGTTGCCAAATAATGCAATTCTGTTTGAAATAGATAAATGGTTGATTCGTAACAACTGTGTCTGCCATTATTCGTTGACACCTTTTACATAAAATAACCCCACTAAATAAGTAGAGCCTATCATGCAACTCTCTGTATTTACTTAAAATAACTAGCTGAAAGTTTGCCTTTGAAACTACGTTAAACTCATCTTTAATTCATTTTAACCTTTTACGAACTCGATTCTGATGTGGTACAGAAACGTACACGCATCGACTTTTAGTACACTCACTAGATTTTATAATGGCTTTTCATCTTGACTCGCTCTCGACCGATCTTAAAGTAGAAAGTGTAAATATATTTTACGAAAAAGTGAATTTCAAATTATTTGGAAAGAAGTGCCCACATTATACTACACAATCTAAAGTTTAAAAAAATTATTGTTCCTGTCGATAGCATGATGTATTTATTATACAAGGTTTAGTGAATAAATCTCATTCGTTCAGAAGCTGATTGAACGTACAAAAATAGTAAGAAGGGTTTACTAATGTAATATTTTGTCGAGCTCCTCTATACATTTTCTTAAATATATAAGGAATAAAAAACCAGACTGCAACCGACAGCTATTCTCCGGACTAATGCCTCGCCGACTGCTGGATTACAAATTACAAGCCTGACCGCGTTAAGTGCAATAATTACACAACCCCACAGAAAAAAAAAATTCAGACCAGCGAACCAGAACCATGTGTCCTTATGTATTTTCTATCGCTGAATCCGAATTCGAGGTAAAAAAAAATCGTTAGCTAGAGCCAAAGAATACCCCTGGAAATGGGTAAAGAGAAGATTAAGCTACGAGAATAGTTGTTACAACTTAATCAATCGAATTATACAAATTACAACGGATATGAAACACACCCCCAGAGAGGGGCGAAAACTACTCCCCATGTGTAAAAAAATTGATCCAAAACAGCAATGACTGCTGAAAAAGCTCGAAATGTCTTAAGTTTTATTAAAGTGATAAGAAACTGCATCAGGTCCGACGTAATCTGCATAAGCTGCCCCTATAAGGTTGAGAACAACCACCTTTAAGTTTAAAGGACACGAAAAAAACAAGAAAAAACGTAAAATCCAACAGGATTTCTATTTTCATGGATGCTATGATTGGCTGAAATTGCATAGTATTCTAAAATAGAACTAGAAACTTACGTACCATCAACGCCCTACAGTGTCAACCCTCAGAGGGTATAACAACTACCCCCATTCAAGATTCAACTTGAAAAAAGCTGCAGTGACCCTCGAAAAAGCTCGAAACTCCGGAGGTTTGTAAAGGTGAGAAGAGTCTGCAGTAGTTTTGGCTCAAGTATTGAAAACTACCCCAACAGCGCTGCCAAAAATCACCCCTTTCTTAAATGACACAGAAAAAACAAGAAGGAAACATTGTAAATGCATTCTAAATGTATTTCCATTTTTATGGATGCTATGATTGGTTAAAGTTGCGTAGTACTCATAGTTAGATTTAGAAAGTCCCATACCACTGTTGTCATTCAATTCCACTCCCATAGGGGGTGAAAACTACCTTTCTTTCGGTTAGTTTTTCTCTGTTTTTCCAGCATCCTACAGGTATGGGATATAGGGGTGGCATCTCGCAACCCAGTGATTTTCAAGTACAGCGTCGAACATAGTCTCACTTCCACACAGCGTAGGTGTTTCGAATTTTTATAGAAGTCACGGTAACTTTTTATAGTTAAATCTTACATAGGGGGTAGTTTTCACACCCTCAGAGGGTTGACACTGTAAGACGCTGATGGTACGTAAGTTTCTAGTTCTATTTTAGAGCACTACGCAACTTCAGACAATCATAGCATCCATGAAAATAGAAATCCTGGTGGATTTTACGTTTTTTCTTGTTTTTCTCGTGCTCTTTAAACTCAGAGGTGGTTGCTCTCAACCCTATAGGGGCAGTTTATGAAGCTTACGTCGGACCTGATGCAGTTTCTTATCACTTTAACAAAACTTAGACATTTCGACCTTTTTCAGCAGTCACTGCTGTTTTCGATCGATTTTTTTATACACGGGGGTAGTTTTCGCCCCTCTCTGGGGGTGTGTTTCATATCTATTGTATTTACGCTGCTGTTTAACCTTAATTTGTATAATTTGATTGATTCAGATGTAACAACTATTCTCGTAGCTTAATCTTCTTTTTACTCAATTCCAGGGGTGTTTCTTGACTCTAATTAATGATTTTGGAGGTGTACGATTTCGGATTCAGATTCAGCGGCCGAAAATACATAGGGATACATGGGTCTGGTTCGCTGGCCTGATTTTTTTTTTGTGTGGAGCTAATCTTCGATTGCAACAAATACCAGCCGAAACACTTATTCCTACTCAAAGGAGCTGTCGTGCCAGTCTTTTGGCTGGTGTTTGTTGTAATCGAAGCTTTTAACGTTTTGTAGCAATACATAGATATTGGACACAATATGTCGTTCAAAATTTCGAAAATGTATTTCTGCCTTCAGGCAAATTCCCAAAATGCTTGAAAGTTCAACTCGATCCGATATACATTTATAATTTACTTTTATAAAACAATTTAAAATTGAACTAGATTGGCAAGGTATGTGATGTTAAGGACACCTGTTATATACAGTATCGGCAAGCGTTTGATTAGGTACGGCAATAAGAGCAAACGAGAGCGAAGCAAGCAATGATATAAATTAAGGGGCGTGTCACACTTTGCTCTGCTAAGGTACTGGTAGACACCTTTGTTGTGGGCGGTCGGTTAACTCGTTGTAACTATCAATACCCAATCCAGAACTTGCCGATACTGTATGAATTGCGCTTGATTAAAATAAGATAATATCCACAATCGGCAACACTCCACTGCAACTTTTACTTTTGGCACTTATTTCAAAATGTTTCGAGTATAAATCTCCACATATTAATTAATATAAAATTTAAAGCAATATGCATTTATTATGAAATACATAAAAAATAAGAGTGATTGGTAGTATTACTAATTAATATACCTTAAATTCAAGTGGTAGAAACATAAAATTCAGACATTTTTCCATGTTTAGTATACAAGGACTTTAAAGTCCTAGGTTTTTAAAGTTTTGTACTTTGGGCATACCGTTAAATGTAATATCTACTTAAAACATGTTTTTCCCAACAAAATAACTACCCTCCCGACTGTAATTTTATTGCTTGCTCTGCTTGCAAAGCTAATAAAAATCTGGAAACTTTTGTACCTATTAAAGTTTAGATCAACAAAAAAGTATAATTAAAAAGTGAACAGTTCTCGGTCTCTTTGTGCAGATATGATGCCCTCCTTTAGAGACCTTTATAAAATAGCAATATAAATAATTTCCATTACATTCAATGTAGATTTCGTAATATAATCTTACTCAAAATGTATCTGAAGTATTATTCGTACATTAAATTAAATAGGTATGTCTTTTTAACAAATTGAACAAACTACGTTAGCCTTGATTTTCACTTTATTTTGTCCACGTGACAATTGTTTCGCCACACAGTGGCTTCTTCGGATGTTGAGTACTACTATACTAATTTTACAATGCTAAAATACCTGGTTTCATACAATTTTAACATAATCCTGGCCCTAATTACTTACTAATCGGAAGATACATAACGTTGGTGGCAGGTAATTTATGAATACAATTTTAAGTTTAAGGGAATAAATTTAGTAGAGGAGATGAGTTTGTTTCAATTTGATCATTTAGTAAAATATCAGATGACTTAAGTTTATTTATTTCTAGGGATTCTAATAAATTGTGTTTTAAACCTTTTTTGTCAGTATGTAAAATTTCGAAATCTTCGTTGAACATGTGACCTTCTATTAAATGGTTAGCATAGTCTGTTTTATTTTTGGTGTAACTTCTTTTGTGTTCTGATAATCGTTTGCTATAATTTCTTCCTGTTTGTCCAATATACACCTTAGGACAAGTACCGCAAGTCAACTTATAGACGCTTGATTTATTTTCTGCTGAAACTCTATCTTTTACATTTTTTACATGTTTTCCTAATGTGTTATTAGTTTTTTTTAACCTCCTCACAATAAAATTGTGGGAGGTTACTACAATTAGTCCAAAATCGAAAATTGAGATAACATCAAATCTTTACGTTTTGAGGTCCCAGGAACCCAAAAAAGTTGTTTTTGAAAAATGTCTGTGTGTGTGTATGTGTGTGTGTGTGTGTGTGTGTGTGTGTGTGTGTGTGTGTATGTCTGTTAGCACGATAGCGGCGAAGCCACTAAACGGATTTGGATGAAACTTTGCATGAGGTTTTCTTTAGTGCTCCAGAAGATCTGAAAAGGTTGAGATCGGATTACGTTTGTTGCTGTTTTGGCACAACAAGCTGTTTATTTTATGATTACTTACAATTTGTAATCGAACCATTGAAAAGCAGTAAAAATTCCGATTTCAACGATATATCACACTTGCACTCTTTAGCTTTGGTTTCCGTGAAAAAAATTAAAAACCAAATAACACGCTTCTTGTGTAAAATATATTTTATAGTGGAACCACAGAATACAGTAACTGCACAGAGGCGAAGTCTTTGGCGGTTCCTTTCAGTTTTGATGGCTCGTTTTCTGTGACCTTGCGTACCAGTTGCGTCTACACCACGGTGTATTAAATAGGTGGTCCGGCACTTTCCTATTATAATAATGGCTTCGTAAGTGCATGGTTTCTATTTACTTTAATAGATGGCGCGAGCAATAAGGTCCTACAATTACCTGGGCATGTGCATCGTATAACTAACACAACCTCAAATTTTAAGGTGTTTTCGTTTATTCTCATATTTAATGTTTGTATAGGCATTTTTAGCTCGGAGCCATACTGGCTCCAAGCAAATATTTAAAATTTCACGCAAATAATTTTTCAATATTGTTGATTAATAAAAATAGACTGCTAATTATAGGTTAGATTCCTAACCTGCAAAAGTGTCTTATTTTATTGTGACAAACTATTTAAAACTTCATACATATTACGTTGAACTTGACTTTGGTTGAAAGTACAGGAACCAGGCAGAAATTTTAATAATAGCTACGTAATACCTGTAAATCTTAAGAAATATATATTTTTGAGGTTAGCTGTGACGACACGTGCAATACTGCAATGTTTTAATTTAACTAATTAATGTCAGATGTCACTGGACTCTTGTCAAAAACAAGAAGCCGGGAATGTATGCAACACTGTATGTACGTATGCACAGAACCTGTAAAATTATCTATCTATGCGTAAGTAATGAGAGAACTTATTGGTCCTGCCATCTATTACAAACTAGTTAGAACTTTATAAACATTACATTGAACTAGATTTTGGTCGAAAGTATGGGAACCAGGCAGAAATTTTAATAATAGCTACGTAGTACTAAATTTTAAGAAATATATATTTTTGAGGTTAGCTATGACGTCATGTGCAGATCCCCATTTAAGGATACACTGAAAAGACAGTGTATTTCGAGTTGGATTGAAAAATATTACGATTTGAATTGCTTATAATCGGCGCCTATTTTCAATTGAGTTGTACACTAGGTTTTATTTATGAGAATTTTAATTCTCGCTTAATGTTTTCAATATCCCAAAATGAGTGGAAAAAAAAATTCACAAATCCAAACTTAACACGATAAACATCAACAGTGTCAAGATAAAAGTGAGGTTGATTGTTAAACAATTAAGAAATGGCGATGAGTATACAAATTTGGTTTTGGCGGGAAGGCTAGCCTTCGCCTCTGTATAGTTACTGTACTCAGTGGTCTAACCTAACGTTCAATAGACTAGTGTGTTAAAGCGTGCAGACTGTATGCTGAGTAAATTTGAGTGTCAAGTGCATCGAGACATTACACGACGTTCATAAAGCCCACGGAAGGTGTGAGAAGCCTTCGTGAACCGCTCACAAGCCCTACAAGTATAAGTAATCTCACCGGAACGTTTTCGGTGAGTTTTTTCCAATAAAACTTTAAAAGTGACATTATATTTTAAAAACTGTTTCCGCTACTTCCGCCATCCCACCGGAAATTCTTCCGGCAACATAACCTAAAAATAGTGCTACATAACTTAAAAATAATTTAAGACATTGGTACCAACCTAAAATATTTTTTCGAAAACTGTCAAAAACCAAATTCCCCCAGAAAAACATTGAAACCAAAAATTTGACAGCTTACTTCCCCGACCGATTTAGTGAAAAATCGGCCGAGGCCAGAAGATAAAACAAAATATATCAACTCAAACTTAAACGATCCACCATGAACACTACTCCGGCCACATCTGGCAGGGAAGCTGTCCACCAAGAGTTATATGGTTTTTCCAAAAGATGGCCATCCCTACCACCCATTACCAACGAACGGATGTTTTCGTTTAGTTGTTTCCCGTATCAATAATCAAAATTATTAAGTGCTCTTGCCTACGAACTTAGTTTTTATAGTGTTGTGTTTATTAACCTCCCCACAATAATTGTGGGAGGTTACTACAATTAATCCAAAATCGAAAATTGAGATAACATCAAATCTTTACGATTTCGAGGTCCCGGAAATCCAAAAAAGTGGTTTGTAACTAATGCCTGTGTGTTAGCACGATAGCTACGAAGCTACTAAACGGATTTGGATGAAACTTTTACATGAGGGTTTCTTTAGTGCTCCAGAAGATCTGAAAAGGTTTTGGTTGAGATCGGATTACGTTTAGTGCCATTTTGGCACAAGTTGTTTATTTTATGATTACTTAGAATTTGTAATTGAACCATTAAAAAGCAGTATAAATTCCAATTTCAACGATATATCACACTTGCACCCTTTCGATTTGGTTTCCGTTAAAAAAATTAAAAATAACTCGTTATATGCGCACATATGACAGCATCCAAAAAATATTATTGGTATTATTGTTAGGGGAAAACGTATTTTGCCATCTGTCAAAAATATTTGGGTTGGTAACCTTTGTGAATGTTGATTTATAGCTTATGGTACGTGACGTCACAGCTAACCTCAAAAATATATATTTCTTAAGATTTAAGAATATTACGTAGCTATTATTAAAATTTCTGCCTGGTTCCCGTACTTTCAACTAAAATCTAGTACAGTGTAATGTTTATGAAGTCCTAAATACTTTGTCCTAATAAAATAGGACTCTTTTTGCAGGTTAGAAATCTAACCTGTAATTAGCAATCTATTTTTTTATTAATCAATCATTTTTAGGTCACATGGTTTTGACAATTTTGACATTTTGCTTGAGGGACAACAAAACGCAGTTTGCGTGGTTTTATATATTTTTTTCTGATTTTCTTGAGAAACTGTGTGTGTTTTCGTAATAATGTCATATAGTGAATATTATCCAATCTTTATGGGTGATGTAAAGTGTCGCTACGATGAGAAAATCAAAATAATAGACAATATTGACCCATACACCCTTGGAGTGGAGACTGGAGACCTTTCTGCAGATTTGTCTATTTTACCTTGTGTGTCCGTAATTAATATGGTAAATTACTTAGTGTCGACTCACAGCTTCTTCGCAGATCAGCAGTTAAAGGCATACAAATCTTTACAAGCATATAAATATTATGAGGCTGGATTTGTGCAAGAAGTTTGTGCAAGAAAGATAAACTCAAATGTATTCATTGTTATGGGCAAGGCAAGTTTACATTTAAATAACTAAGTGCTAGATTTCAGTGATATATTATCCGTATGTAGTATTCAATAGACTCTGCCAGAAAGTGATTTCTTTACCTTTCTTCTAAGGTTTTTTACATTCAAAATAAACCTTATCTCACAATCGCACCTTGTCGCAAAAAAAGATGGTGTTTTATTTTTATTTCACATTTAAAACTGAGATTACTTCTTTGTTTACATTGGAATAAAAAGTTTGGTTATCCCTCAGGCAATATGGTCGACTTATCGTGACGTCATCCTAAGATGGTCTATATAGAAAAATTATTTGCATGAGTTTTTTAACTATCTGCTCGGAGTCACTGTGGCTCCAAGCTAAAAATGCGTAGTCAAACATTAAAAATGAGAATAAACTTGAAAAACTTAAACATGTCATGTCCCTAAATATATTTCATAACCTAAAAATCAACATTCGTAAAGGTTACCAACCCAAATATTTTTGACAATGTCAAAACTTATTTTAGTTGTTTTTTTTTTAAGGTAATAATTGTTTATAGCCGTGTTCGGATATTACGTCTGATTGATGCGACACGTCACAATCGTTCATTGCAAATCGAGCTAACTGAGCTAAATCTTAAACGTTCGAATATTACAAAATAAAGGCCTCGGACGAAGCTCGACTTGCTCAACCTATTTGATCCAGCAGGAAGATTTTAATTTGATGCATGCGTAGTCTGCTTGAACAGTCCATAATGTTATTGACTTGTTGAAGTTAGAGTGTCATTTGGGCTAAATTCTGTGTTATTTTTTTTTCATTATCCAATATTTTACAAAATCTTCGAAACGTTATCTGTTAATACCCTTATAATATCCGGCAATTGATTAACATGCAACATAAACAAACATGAGAGGTTATGTTTTAACAGATTGCTTGTAGTCCGCTTCAGTTCGTTCGATATTTGTTGATGAAATAAATGGCTCCAAAGTCACGTGTAATTTATCTGTTTGCTCAGTGCTCTGATTTCCGATGTAATATCCAAATACAGTTGATAAGGATCCACCGTGTGGGGAGGTTCCAGCCGCTTCCAGTAGCTGCCGATTTTTTTTTTAAAGAAGAAGTTACTTCTGTTGGGTAGCCGATATAAGTAATACATTGAAATTGTTATTTTTTTCCTTTGTTGTTGGATATACACCTTTAATAGCTTTATTAAATGCATGCCAATATGTGTTATGATAAATTTGCACTGTCAAACGATGATTTACCGATTGTCATCCAGTTTTATCATGCAAGAACGTTATTAAAAGTTATTCCTAAAAATGCGAAAACTCCGAGTCTCTCCGAACGGCTTTAAAACGTACGTTAATCAGTTTTATGAATAATTTGCACTAACAAACGACGATTTACCGATTGGCATGCAGTTTTCTAGTGCAGAACATTATTAAAAGGTATTCCTAAAAATGCAAAAAATTCAGGTATCTCCGAATGATTTTAAAATGCATGGTCACATGCATGCAGTTTTGTAGTGCAGAATGTGATCAAAAAATTTTTCATAGGAAATTTTCCCCAAGAGGTGGTTCGGATTCCACCATAAACTGTAGGGCTCCATCTCCTTTACTCAGACAAATCTAGATCTTCTAGACTTAAGAGGGTCATTGAGGTGACATGGAAGGTGGTTAAAACACATTTTAAAGCACACATTTTTATTGCAAACCGTGCAAAAAAATTCAGGTATCTCTGAACGTTTTTAAAATCCATGCCATTGCAGTATGTTATAGGTAATGAAAACAAAAGATAATATTAAAAATTGGCATGAAGTTTCAACGTGTACTAAAGTGTTTTGGGTCCTAAAAAATTATCGAGAATTTTGAAATACACCTTATCAAGCGCGCCTTAGATTTTCTATACCTATATTATATGGAAGAAAGAAGTGTAATATAAAAGAAAAAATGAAATAACTTCTATAAAAACTTGTTGATGGAAGCTTGCAGAAACAACAATAATAATAATAATAGACTAAGGAAATTAATTGACTCAAACAATTAGTTAGTAGGTTTTAATAAGTCATTTTTAAAACATATTTTAAACCAAAATATAATAATTCGTTTTTTTTTTATTGGTACCCTATTTTGCTTATTTAAAGTACGCCTCAGAGTGTTTAAATCCAAGTTTTAAAAACGCGCGTTTTAAAGTTACCATGGCAACATTCCATTTTTTGTAGTAATAACACCAGTATTTATGATTTCAAAGTGTACCAATAAAAAAAATATCGTAAAGTATTCGTGGATAACTGGTCTTTAAAACACTTGCTCTATTTCGAGCATCCGGCTGCGCCGTCGTGCTCGAAAAATCGCGCGTGTTTTAAAGACCTTAATATCCACTTATACTTTAATATACTATTTTATTCAGCGATCAACTCCATAAGCATGTCTTCATTAGCATCACCTTAAATGTCAAAACCGTCATCCTCCGGAATATTTTCATCATCATACCTATCATCATCGTAATCCTAATCGAATAGTTGATCTGCTTCGTCGCCTTCGTCGTCATCATCTTCCTCATCTTCATCATCTACATTGCTCTCTTCCGAAGTCTCGATAGAATCTATAATTACAATAAGGCATTTTCTTAGCAAATCAACGAAATAAGAAATTTGTATTAACAAAACGATTAATAATTAAATTAAATAGCTTATTTCATTAATTAAAGAACAATAGTGAATAAAAATAGTGCAAATAGAAAATGCTTATTTCCACGTCCAGTGATAGTAACGACAAAAAAATTTTTAAAAGTTTTTATTGTCCAAATGTCATGAAACGTCGAGATTTTAAGTTTGAGCGAAAAAAAATTTTCTGTCTGTCTGTCGATCTGTAACTTTTTTTTGTGCGCACGTTTACTCTGGAACCGTTTAAGATATTGACTTGAAATTTGGTACACATATGTACTTTGACGAGATCTAGAACTAGATTATATTTTCATCTTGTTCCGTCGATGGGTTGGGGGATAAATTGGGGCAAATTTGGGGTAAATAGGTCAATCAAGCAGGTAATAGTCCATAAAATTGGTATTTAGTATATACAAGAGAAGCTAAGGTCTCAAAAAATTTTTGGCATTAGCCACCCCCATTACCACCCCCACCCCATTATTAAAGGGGATGAAAAAAAATTGTGATTTAGTGTACCTATGTACAGGAACCAGAAACCTCAAAATATTTTTTTACTTCATGCACCCCCACTACCACCCCCCACCCCACTACCGATGTGGGGTATCGTTTTATGGGTTTTTGGGGTAGAGGATTTCAAATATTATATTATTAAAATTCCATAAACAGTTATTTTCACATACAAAGTTTGTTTCGTTGTGAGTGACTTGGATAGAGAATCTGGATGTGGAAGTAGTGATTCCTTGGGCAGCGGTTTTTTTATTAGTTGCACTTCAGATTTTAACCTTGAGATTAAGAATTTTAGAGTTTGTATTATTATTTTGATGTGCATTTTACCTGGCTCCGCACTTTTCTCGCATATTACATCCATCGCACTCTCCGGCATCGTGTCACCTTCAAACCATTTACATGACATGAATCCTTCATCGTTAGTACACCAACCATAGTCCAATGGATTCAAGTTTGGTCGGATTTGACTTGTGGGCATTATTCCACAGCGATGCTGGGCAGAAGCTCTTGAAAATATGGCGGAAAATTGCATGTATCCAATGTTTTAACTTTTTTCTTGAACGCTTCTTTATCGGTATATTTAACGCAGTAGTTGCTAGTAACTAACTTTTTAACTATTTAACGTCGGCCTATTTCCGCTACCAGGGCCTATCACCGACGCCAGGAAACGAGCTACCCCCAACCTGGAAATTTTGCCGAACCTCTTCCCTTAAGAAGAGTAGGGATCTTTTACTTGCCTAACATTTAATAGACAAGGGACCGCCTGCTTTACATCCCCTCCGAAGGATGGTATATCCACTACGTAATCCTCGTCTGAAATTACGTAACTTCCGAGTATACACTGATATACAAGCCTCTAGAAGGAGGGACGAGAACGCTGTATTTCCCAAGATGGGAGCCCATCCAAGTACTAACCGCGCTCGACGTTGCTTCAACGGAATATCGACTGATATTCACATTGAAGTCGCCTCTACGCTCGCCCCTTCATAAAACGTAATTGGCATGTATTTTAAAATCGTTCAGAGATACCTGAAATTTTTTCACGGTTGGCAATAACTTTGATTAAGTTCTGCACTACAAAACTGCATTCCAATCGGTGAATCGTCATTTGGTAGTGCAAATTATTCATAAAACTGATTAACGTACGTTTTAAAGTCGTTCGGAAATAACTGAATTTTTTTGCATTTTTTGGAATAACTTTTAATAACGTTCTGCATTACAAAACTGCATGCCAATCGGTATATCGTCGTTTGGCAGTGCAAAATCATAGAATGTAATTGGCATGCATTTTAACTTCGTTCGGAGATACTGAAATTATTATACTCTTCGCAAAAACGAAGAGTATATTGTATTTGATCGGCACATTTCTAAAATCATAAATATCGCTCGTAGAGAAAAAATTTTCATATCATTGTGTTAGTGAACGAATTCTAAACAACTTTCAAAATGTCCGTCTGTCCGTCCGTCCGTCTGTCCGTCCGTCACGTTTCTTGTAAGCACGATAACTTAAGAAAGAAAAATCCGATTGTAATTTGGACAATAAGTTAGTGTTAGCTAGGGGAAGAACTCTATTGTTTTTGAACAAAATCGATCAGTAAATAAAAATGTTATTAATGATTTAAATTTGAGAATATTTTTTTATTTTTATGTTTTTGTAAAAATTTACATTTTTTACATTTTTTTGCGTGTTAGGTAGTTCTTACGCTTTTGACTTGGAATCCAAGGGTTCCAGGTTTGAAACCCACGTGGGCTATGGTATATATTTTTTTTATTTTTACTTTATTCTACACTGAGTCTTTCACCAACTAAGTTCGTACTATAAAATTAAAAATGTCTAAAACAAACTTTATTTACAAAAAACCTGCCATAGAATGTGTAACAATAATTATATAAAAAGTTTAGTAAACCGGCGAAGGGTACGTTTTTTGCTTGTTTGTTGTATATTTGGATGACGGCAAATATTTTAAGCATCCCAAAACTGCTGCATGCCAATTGTTAATATCATCTTTTTTTTTTTCATTACCAATAAGATACCTAAATGGCATGCATTTTGAAATCGTTCGGAGAGACTTGAATTTTTTGCATTTTTGGGAATAACTTTTAATAACGTACTGCATTATAAAACTGCATGCCAATCGGTAAATCGACGTTTGACAGTGCAAATTTATCATAAAACATATTGACATGCATTTAACTTCGTTCGGAGATACCAAAAAATTTTACGATTTAATGTGCGCACCAAAATTTGTTGTGCGCGCGGAAACTGCATGCCAATAAGTTTCCGCTGGATTTTTTTTCACGGCTTTTCGTTTGGCACTATTGGCATCCATTTTAAAATCGTTCACAGACATCGATTTTCCATGCAAACGGAAAATCGACTTACACACCCTTCTGCACGCGACGACTGCCTATAATTCGCGTTTCTGGCATATTCATGATAATTACTTTTATATACATGATTGGCATGCATTTTAAAAACGTTGCACCTGACTGGTTATGTACCGCCGGTCTATAGTAGATATCACTTCTTCTCTATTATTAACCTTTCTCCCAACATAGACATGTAACATCTTTAATGTTTTTTTATTTATTTGTTTTTTTATTAAAAATTAACAATAAATATTATTTCTTTCCAGGTACGGGGAGTAGAAATAGGAATAGTCCTTCTAGTGTTATTCGTATGGATAGCAGCCATAGCGTTGTTCTTCAACCGGTGGGGAAAGATCAGGATGCTTCTCCCTTACCAACCGGACTACAAACAAGAGCAGTTGAAAGTTCCGGGGACGGCGGCGTGCGCGGCGGCGGTCGCCTCAGGCACTGCATGCACGCACAATTCGGGCGACCACATCTGCCAACAGGTAATAGGCCATTAGCAATTCAATGGTTGTTGTTAAATTAGATCCATTTTGATTAACTAGTTATTTAGTCGTTTAATGGCAAGGTTGTTGAGAATTGATTAATTAGTAACCTTTTTTATTCCACAAATAGTAATACTCTTCTCTCAAGAGCTTTGCCTTTGTTCGATATAAAATATAGGAATGATGCAAGTGTGTGTAATCGTTTGAATAAATGCCGTGTAACAACGCCATTTTAAAACGCACTTTGTCTATGTAAAATAAGTCTCGACCAATTTTCTTAAAATTTCATTTATATCTTCAAGTAAATAAACCACCTAACAGTACCGAGGCCAGAACTAAATATTATATAGAGAGAAATCGTTTTGACAAATTTTGCACAATGTTGGGATTTTTTTTTTAAACAATGGTAAAATTCCAATACAAAACGTTATACAGTTTTATACATTTCATATGTCCACTATAAAGATTTCACTAAAATTATTTTGTTGAAAACATGTTGCAGTAAATTGAGAAACTCAGAGTCAAATTTATTTATTTTACTCAACAGGTAATTGCAACTTAAGGTTAATTTTTTGTTAGCCGAATCCTCTAATCTTATATTTCCATACAATTAGTTTTGAGCAATTGTTTGCTCAAATTGCACAAATTGTGTAACATAAAGATTGTGATTGTGCTAACAAAGTGGAATACTGAGTCACAACTTATTTATTTTCGTTGAACAAGAATAGTAATCTATTTGTATTTATGTATTTTTTTATATTTATTATAATTTATTTGCAATTTCTTTGCGCAAATTATTGTTAATTAGCCAGATTTCGTTTATCTTAATATTTTAACCTTTAAGCAATTATTTAAAATCAACAATTAACATTTTTAATGTTTTGATAATTTTTTTCTTTTACTAGAAATTAGTAAAATTTTGATTTTTCTTTAATTTCACAAGTTGGGTATTTAATTTTGGTTTATTTTAGTTTATTAATGGAACCTGCAAACTGCTTAAACAATTTATTATTGTTTATTGCCATTTTCTTTTAGGACAAAGTTAGAGTTATAGTTTTTTTTTTTTATTTTTCGACTTTTCCTTGATTCTAGTCCTATTTAGAAAATTCAGAATATTTTTTTAAGCATTCGATAAATGTTTAAATAATTTATTGTTGTTATTTATTATCATTTAATTAACTCGTTTATAACCAAAAAAATACATGGTGATTTACCATGCGGAAAATTTATCAGCAAGTTGTCCCCACCGAAAAGAGTTAAAAAAATGAAATATTAAAAAAATATGACCAAAAAATGACCTGATTTTGTGGAAATGCGCCGCCACAACGATATTACTTCCCCTCCCCCTTTATCAGACTTGAGTGACACTATTGACAGCAAAACTGGAGAGGGTAGAAGTGACTTTTTGGTTTTAATCAAACCCCACTACAGAAATAGCGAAATAAGTCGAAAAGACATTGACCCTATGCTAGTGAACTCTACACAACAAGCAGATATAAGAGATATTTACTTAAACCCGTCAATAACACGAAAACACCAAACTTCGGCGGCACTTTGTATCTGCCGGTGTCCTGATTGTTCGACCGAAAGCAAAAAACGTGGCACCTTGACCGCACCAGCCAGCTTAACTCTTTATGCCAATTGAGGAAATGTAAACATCTTTCACAAGTAAGTCCTATCACTGACCACAGACAAGTAGCAGTAGCGTATCTTAGCTTTAATGCAACAAAAAATACTAAATTACCTCAAATCACTCTAAAATTTTGCAGGGACTTTCCCACATAGAAGACTAATACACCATTTTATTTTCCACTTGTCATAATAAATCACTCTGTATGTATTTTCATTTTTTTACGAAGAAGCTAGAGAGTTTCAGTTGTTTTAACTATTAAATTTTTCTTCGACACTGTACATATATTTGGAATTTTGAACAACCGATAATTGTTTAAACAATTTGCAAGTTCTATTAACAATCTTTTAATCAATAAAGTGAAATAATTAACTAGTGAAATTTAAAAAAAGATTAAAATTTTACAAATGTGTTGTAAATTATAATTTTCTAAACAATTTGAAAAACATTGAAACATTAACACAAACTAGAATAAATGAAAAAATTACTCGATAGTCTATTTTTATCCTTATTGGACCATCCTTAGGACCCTACAAAAGGATGTTTAATTTGAAAAGGAATTAAATCGTATTTTCTGGACAAGTCTGTAGAGAGTACTTCTGTGCGACTTCTATTTTTTTTATGTTTATTTCGCTATAGTTTTAGGATTCCCTTGCAAACTTACGAAATCATGTCTTGTTCCCATAAGAAATACATGAGAAACTTCATGGTCTGAAAGGCACGTATTAATATTAACCGATTTAGCTCGGGATTTCCAACAAATCTCAGGGGAGGCAAACCCATTTAATGGTAGTAGACTTAAGATCAAGGAGCCCCAGGTTCGAATCTTGGTTGGGGCATGGATATTTAGTGGTGTTTTTACTGTATTCTCGACTCGGTAACAGTGGGCTAGTCCGCGATCGAGTCAGACAACACGTCTAATCAATCGAATCTCCGTCAGATAACAATATCGCAGGGAATGCTTGTTTTGTTAATGTCTGTGAGTATATCCTGGTCGAGTGATAGAAAAGCTGTGGCTAAAGTTCGCCAGGAGACGTTACTCTAAATAAATGTTGTCATTTAATTACGAAACGCTTGCATCATTTTTATGTTTTAATTAAAAACATACGTTGTTCATTAATTTGATCACCGCCAATTATTTCATTAGATACATAATATGTTGGATTTCATTGCATACCATTTTAGCTTTTAATAAATAGCATAGCACATTTCACGTATATTTATCTACTAATGTTTTAATAACCACACCCATTTTAGATTTGACGCACTGATAATTTAATGTTATATTTATTTGTGGTACTTTCCAAAGAGAATTAATTATTCCATTAAATATATGTTTTAACCAATTCTATTATTTATACATACATTAAATTTAAATTGAAATTTATAACATGCATTAATTATAAAAGCCATGAATCTCTCTACATAGGTGCAAATCCATATGTTATATATTTTAATTTCGTATTTTTTCTGAAAGTAAATCATAAAATTTAAAAAAATACACAACTGCGAAGGATATTTTATATTCTTAATTATACAGTTCTCTGAAATAAAAAAATCTATTACTTGCCTGTATAAGTCGGACTTCATTTCCATAGCTTCAATTATGGAATGGCGAACGGTCACTTAGTCGCTTCATGTGACGTTGAATTTCATGAAATATCAAAAATGGCCCATTTCGTTGAGTTGTGCTGCTCACAATTTCCGAATTGCAACATGTGGTTCACGATGTGTATAAAGTGTCGTTCTTTCTCTATTGATATCGACATCGTACGGTCTTTCCGCTTATGTACAATAGAAGATCTGATCGTTTAAAAATTTCATGTTTTGACTTTTTGTCTGTAATTAAATCCGTAAGACTACTTACCTAAAGGAATCACTCTCAACAGTTCTATGTCTTTGTTTACACAAAACTGTACTATGTGCCACAAATTTCCTACATATTTATCCTAGGAAATTTACTATTGGGAAAAGTTCAGCTTTTACATAAAACAATACATGTAGATTTTAATGAAAATACGCGTTTTAGTTCTCATACACTTGTGAAAGAGGATTATCAGTTTGTAGATATTTCTTCTATTTGATTTTGTATTAAAGTAGGTACCTACTATTTTTTATATTTATTTTTATTTCTGACCCAACCATTTCAGTCTAGGAAATCGCTAATTTTCAGCCGTTCTGTATGTTAATGAAAAATTGTAATAAGGAATTAAAAGAGTCAAACTATATATAGGAACAAGCATTCTTTTAAACTGTCATCGATTATAAAATAAAGATTATCTACATACTGATTTTAAAATACAAGCGGATGTATGCTAATTTATTATTCTATTTTTAGGATTATTTGCTCGCTCACAAGGTTTACATTTTTAAAACAAATGGCTTAGTCTACATAAAATGTTTCATGAATTTTTATCAAATATGATTTATAAATTCCATTCCTCGGGTCACACATTTCCTTAACATTTGTGGAGTACCATAATTTATTTAAATAACTAAAAGCATTTTAGTGCAAAGAATAATTTTATACATGGCGAATTTAAAACCTCGCACACGTTTGTAGCAGATTTCAGATTTAATCTATTATAATGCGCGATTTAAAGCTGTACCTAGATTAAACATTTAATTTATAGCTATGCATTTATTATACTCTTCGCAAAAACGGAGAGTATATTGAATTTGATCGGCACATTTCTAAATCAGTAAATATCGCTCGTAGAGAAAGAATTTTCATATCATTATGTTAGTGAACGAATTCTGAACGACTTTCAAAATGTCCGTCCGTCACGTTTCTTGTAAGCACGATAACTGGGAAAATGAAAAGGCTGCTGAACTGACACGGAAAGGAGCATCTGAAGTCCTAGTAGGACCCGAACCCTTTTGCAGTGTAGTAAGCCATGCATACGAACATCTATTAATAAATGGGTACAAAATAAATCTCTAGAGTGATGCAAGCGTTTTTCCCACCACAGGATAGGCCAAAAAGTTCAATAACGAACGATCGACCTACTGCACCAAAATAGAAAGGTCATTAGGATAATAGTGGGTCTTCTAACTGGACACTGTAGGCTTAATAAACATATGAATCTAATGGGCCTGGCAGAGGATGCAACATACAGATTCTGTCAAGAGGAAACCTCAGTACATGTACTGTGCCATTGCGAAGGCCTGGCCGAACTGAGATTCCAACTACTTGACGAAGAGAAGGGCAGATAGCTGTACCAAGGAGCCCTTATCAAGACTATGGAGTCTGATACAAAAGACAAAGCTGGATAAGTAAAATAGATCCAAAGAGGTAGCAGTGGTCAAGGCAAATCAGCCAGCTTATTTTTCAAATCTAAAAAAAACTTCAATAACCCTCATCTTAAGGTACAACCTTATGCAAATTTTGTCCTCGAAACACCTGTATTGCATAACAGTTTAATAGCTACTCTTTAAGAATAACGTTAAAAACGAGATCACAAATATAGCTTAGATATAGAATTAAAGTGGAATCGTGTTAATACAGTGGCTGTTCTTATACTGCAATTTATAATATCTATTGTGCCTTCACTTGAATGCAGTACCCTTGATTGCAAAAAACATTTTTTTCTTAGCTATGTAAGACGACCTTTCATTGACTGGCATGAATAATCTTATGAATGTCACTTGAGAAGGCCTCTAACAGGAATTTTTTGGCATAGAATCACCCCTAAAAAATAGTGACGGCATACCTGAAACGTCCTGTAGTTAAATTATTGAGAATTTCGCTTACAAGAGTTATCCCAGTTTTTTGCAATCAAGTGTACCTTTTCTAGACTTTAATAAACTGCCAAGTCAATTTGGGGAGTACGTTCTGTAGTTTACTGCGCTCGAGAGTTGGCTAGCCCATGAGAAAGTGCCTACGGATAAAAAGAGCTTCAAAGTTGCAAATAATGTGTGCTGCTGTTCCTCATTCCACGCGACAGGATCTGCACATATAATTTCTGAGCCATTTCATTGTGCATATGTGTTTGTTGAAAAGTCAGTGACCTGTACTCTTGTTTCCTTTCAGATTGTAGAATGTAGATGCTCTAATGCATTCTTTCGTCGGCGTTTCCCTGTAAATCCCTTTCAATGTTCCAATCTCGGAGGTTCTAGAATGAAAATACACGAGGGCATAAATTGGTTCAGCGCAAATTATTATTCTGAAATAACGGTTCACTAAAACAAAATAAATACACTCAACTTTTGATTGATTTATTTATCAGCGTGCGGTAGGCATTGCTGCCACTTCCAGGATATACCGCTGGGCCAGCTACGTCCAAGCTGGGTTGGATTAGGGTCATGCTTTTTGCCAGCAGCGGGAGCCACATGACGCATGGTAATGGAATGTGGGATGAAACATGTAGGTATTTGTGAGATGCGTTGTCGTATTGTGTCGTGAAGGAGCATTTAAGCTCCTTTTTTTTGTATTTTTAATTCTAGATTTCTACTTTTTCTGAGTCTTCTGTTTCTTCCGTTTTTGATCCCAACAGAGCATATATTCTTGCGATTTCTTTATAGTATACCTTTTTTCTTGCTGTTCTTTCCCAGTATGCTTGGACAAAATTTCCTAGATTGCCCATGATGGGGGATGCCGCACCCCCCCCCCCCCCCCCCCCCCCCAAAAAAACACCTCTTCCGTGAAATAAGCCTTATTTTAATGATAACACGTTAACCGTTCAAGATATAGAAAAATTGATCATTATAAAAAAGAAATATTGACTAATTTCCTAAAAAAAAGTCCTATTGTAATTTTGTTGTATATGCCATGGTTTTCGAGAAAATCGATATTGGAAAAAATTCCAAAATTTGTATTTTTAATGCGCGCAAATTTTCGTTTATTTGAAATTTTTTACGCGCGGTCTATAAAAAAAATTGAATTGCTCGAGAACCATACAAGCTAGGAAGAAAAATCAAAATGGGTTTTAAAGGGGATATAAAATACTCTCTTGTGTTGCTATTTTTGATGGCTATTGATATCTATTAGTATATAAAAATAACAATATAATATAGGTATCCCTTAATTTTTTGCGCCTCTAACTAAGACCATAAAAAATTACTGACTTTAATATAAGTCATAAATGCATTATCTTTTAGTTCAAGGTAGTACTTCAATGCAGAAAAAGTTATTAATAAAAATATTCACATTTACAAATTTACCAGCATGTTAAGCAAATTTTGGCCAATTTTTTATTGCTTCCTATAAATAAAAAAAAGACCCAAACGTCTTGAAAATTTAGCTCAAAAAATTATTCAATAAAATGGAGGAAACTGAAAAGAGTGGAAAAACGACCAAACTTTGGATTACCTATTTGAAAATGGTTATATTGGCAAATTCAAAATAAAAAGTAAATTTACCAAAATTTAGCTAACTTCAACATGCTGGTTTTGTAAATGTGAATATTTTTATTCCTAACTTTTTCTGCATTGAATTAAAAGATAATGCATTTATAACTTATATTAAAGTCAGTTATTTTTTATGGGCCTGTGAATAGAGACGTAAAAAATTAAGAGATAACTATATTATATTGTTATTTTTATATACTAATAAATATCAATAGCCATCAAAAATGTCAACACAAGAGAGTATTTTATATCCCCTTTAAAACCCATTTTGATTTTCTTCCTAACTTGTATGCTTTTCGAGCAATTCAATTTTTTCTATAGGCCGCGCGCAATAAATTTCAAATAAACGAAAATTCGCGTGCATTAAAAATACAAATTTTGGATTTTTTTTCAATATCGATTTTCTCGAAAACCATGGCATGTACAACAAAATTACGATAGGACTTTTTTTTAGGGAATTAGTCAAGCTTTCTTTTTGATAATGTGCAATTTTTTTATATCTTCAACGGTTAACGAGTTATCAGTAAAATAAGGCTTTTTTCACCGAAGGGGTGGTTTTTTGGGGTGGGTTGCGGCACCACCCTAGAACGGATTTTTGTGGTTTTATGTTGTATAACCCCTCCACTAACAGTTACTGAAGGAAAATCTCAGATAACATTTTTTGCGAGCTTCTGGTGTATTTTACTTCCACATCTAGTGGAAGTATAGTAACGACAAAAAAAATTTTAAACATTTTTATTGTTCAAATAGGCTTAGAATAAAAAATATTATTTTGGGTATTCAGCAGATAACTTTCAAAGAAAACATTCGTTTCTTTCATATACCATTGGTGCAAGTCTGACCAAAAAAGGAAGATCGACAAGACTCCCCCCTAGGGTGACTTGTCGGCTTCTTTCATACACCTGCCATATCTAATATTCAGCATGAAAAACAATAAAACAACCACTCTTTCTATATATTGATGATTCAAGTCTGATCATGCTAATATATATAATATTAAGCATCTCTAGCCCTACCTAGAGGATACTATATCACAATCAAACGTTTGTTACATTTTAAAGTCAAGAAAATACTAAAAAGCACAAAGAAAATAGTTATAAAATTTCGCTCACCGCATGCATGTCCAATAATTGAAGTATATCATATTATCGATGGATTAATTCCTTTAAACATTGTACAATCTTTTTCGTTCTCTTTAGAACTCATCAGAAGGACATAAATCCAATTCGAAATAAAAGTTACTATTAGAAAATAAAAATGAAATATTTTCATGTCAAAAAACTGACAGGAAGACATCTATTTACTTGACAAATGTAACAAACGTTTGATTGTGATATAGTATCCTCTAGGTAGGGCTAGAGATGCTTAATATTATATATATTAGCATGATCAGACTTGAATCATCAATATATAGAAAGAGTGGTTGTTTTATTGTTTTTCATGCTGAATATTAGATATGGTAGGTGTATGAAAGAAGCCGACAAGTCACCGTAGGGGGGAGTCTTGTCGATCTTCCTTTTTTGGTCAGACTTGCACCAATGGTATATGAAAGAAACGAATGTTTTCTTTGAAAGTTATCTGCTGAATACCCAAAATAATATTTTTTAACAATGATGTAAGCAGAAATAATAGGTATTTATTTATTAGGCTTAGAATGTCATGAAACGTCTAGATTTTAAGTTTGAGCGAAAAAAAATGTCTGTCTGTCTGTCTGTTTGTAACTTTTTTTGTACGCACGTTTACTCTGGAAGGGTTTGAGTTATTGACTTGAAATTTGGTACACATATGTACTTTAACGAAATCTAGAACTAGATTATATTTTCATCTTGTTCCGTCGAAGAGTTGGGGTAAATTTGAGGTAAATAGATAAATCAAGCAGGTAAGAGTTTATAAAATTGGTATTTAGTATATACAAGAAAAGCTAAGGTCTCAAAAAATTTTGGCATTAGCCACCTCCATTACCACCCCCACCCCATTATTAAAGGGGATGAAAAAAAATTGTGATTTAGTGTGTGTACAAGAACCAGAAACCAGACACCTCGATGAAGTAAAAAATATACTTCATCCACCCCCACTACCATCCCCCTATCACCACCCCCACCCCACTACCGATGTGGGGTATCGTTTTATAGAGTTTTGGGGTAGAGGATTTCAAGTATTATATTATTAAAGTTCCATAAGCAATTATTTCCACATACAATTTTTTTCGTTGTGAGTGACTTGGATAGAAAATCTGGATGTGGAAGTAGTGATTCCTTGGGCAGCGGTTTTTACTTTACCGACTGGAATATTTGGCCATTTTAAAGTCAAGAAAATACTAAAAAGCACAAAGAAAATAGTTATAAAATTTCGCTCACCGCATGCATGTCCAATAATTGAAGTATATCATATTATCGATGGATTAATTCCTTTAAACATTGTACAATCTTTTTCGTTCTCTTTAGAACTCATCAGAAGGACATAAATCCAATTCGAAATAAAAGTTACTATTAGAAAATAAAAATGAAATATTTTCATGTCAAAAAACTGACAGGAAGACATCTATTTACTTGACAAATGTAACAAACGTTTGATTGTGATATAGTATCCTCTAGGTAGGGCTAGAGATGCTTAATATTATATATATTAGCATGATCAGACTTGAATCATCAATATATAGAAAGAGTGGTTGTTTTATTGTTTTTCATGCTGAATATTAGATATGGTAGGTGTATGAAAGAAGCCGACAAGTCACCGTAGGGGGGAGTCTTGTCGATCTTCCTTTTTTGGTCAGACTTGCACCAATGGTATATGAAAGAAACGAATGTTTTCTTTGAAAGTTATCTGCTGAATACCCAAAATAATATTTTTTAACAATGATGTAAGCAGAAATAATAGGTATTTATTTATTAGGCTTAGAATGTCATGAAACGTCTAGATTTTAAGTTTGAGCGAAAAAAAATGTCTGTCTGTCTGTTTGTAACTTTTTTTGTACGCACGTTTACTCTGGAAGGGTTTGAGTTATTGACTTGAAATTTGGTACACATATGTACTTTAACGAAATCTAGAACTAGATTATATTTTCATCTTGTTCCGTCGAAGAGTTGGGGTAAATTTGAGGTAAATAGATAAATCAAGCAGGTAAGAGTTTATAAAATTGGTATTTAGTATATACAAGAAAAGCTAAGGTCTCAAAAAATTTTGGCATTAGCCACCTCCATTACCACCCCCACCCCATTATTAAAGGGGATGAAAAAAAATTGTGATTTAGTGTGTGTACAAGAACCAGAAACCAGAAACCTCGATGAAGTAAAAAATATACTTCATCCACCCCCACTACCATCCCCCTATCACCACCCCCACCCCACTACCGATGTGGGGTATCGTTTTATAGAGTTTTGGGGTAGAGGATTTCAAGTATTATATTATTAAAGTTCCATAAGCAATTATTTCCACATACAATTTTTTTCGTTGTGAGTGACTTGGATAGAAAATCTGGATGTGGAAGTAGTGATTCCTTGGGCAGCGGTTTTTACTTTACCGACTGGAATATTTGGCCAGTTTGACCGGCGGAAATCAAAATGGCGCTTTATTTAAATATATGAAAGACATAATATTAAGGTACATTTTAAGGACATTTAGGGCTCTTTATCGGATATCCGTTCTTAATCCCGATGTTAGTCGACATAATTAATGCCAAAATGGAACCTATTCAGGATAGCCCATTGACATCCATAAGGATATCCTGGGACGTACTAAAATGGGCTATCTTGAGGACGTCCTAAAATAGGATATCCTAAAAGTTACTTCTGTTTTTCTATTCATTTTACGTACCGGGATATCCACGTACGTCAATTTGTCATCCCATATCCCGATTGTGCTGTGTGGGTACCACGGCTGTACTTCGACTGAGGTACAGATCAAACGTCGGTGCTTTTTTTATGATTTTCCAATTGACTTTAACAAAAGTATACCCCGTCCTCTCGTCAGTGGTTTTCTTCAGACCCATGTCTGAAACAAAATACATATAGCTGTAAATATTTGGCTATAAAATCAACTTCAAATAATTTGAATAATAATTTAAAATATATAACATTTTCATAGCCCGAATTTAACGATGTAAAAGACATAAAATTAATGCATGTTATAAAAATACACTTCGCCACAAAATCAAGGAATAAATGCACATATTCAATATATTTCCGAATCATAAAACATTTCGAACGCCCTCTATATTCAACAGGTTCATCAAGGGACTCTTTAAAGTTCTCCAATGGGTTCATAAAAAATGTAGAGTGTTTTATTAAACGAATAAATAACAGTTATTAATGATACAAGTTTGATTATGGCGTTTTTAATGACGAGTTTCGTTAAACCATAATCAAACGTAAATTGTATAGTATTTTTTTCTACGACTATTGAATAATTCGTTTATTATAGATAGTTTTTTGCGCCAGTTATGTGGCTCATTATTCACGGCTGTGAGTAATAATTCATTATCCACGAGCTAGAACCAATCACAAGAGTTCATATTCATTATGCAACAGTCTATTTGAAGTAACCACAAACAAAAGTTCAAGAACATCGCGTATGCCATAACTCAATTTAATCTGTCATGCGTTGATTTTTTTAAATGTTGAAATATTGTCAGGTTTTACTAATTTGCCCAAGTTTACTGAAAAACATGATTTCAAGCTATGAGTATAGGCTAGTGCCAATACCTTTTTGAAAAAAAAATTATTTACAGGCAAGGACCAGTCGGGGATTTAGTTAAGGTTATAAAGAAGAGAAAAAACAAAAATTAAACACGAGATAATGTGAAATCGTGAAATGGGGTGCTGTTTAGGGGTTGAAAGTGGTCTTTTGCGAAACGTTACCTCCTAGCAGAAAATGTCCTTCACAAAAGTTGTAGATATTAAGAAAATCTAAAACTTTCGTATAAGATCTATCGTGTCATTTTTCATCATATTTCATCAAATTTTAGGAGAAAATGGCGGTATTTTAATTCTCTCTCGTAAAAATAATTCAATTTACATGAAATTCTGTGACAATATACTTTTTTTTGCATTGAATAAGCATGATTTTTTAGGAATCTGAGAAACAATCAGTTTCCGAGGTATTTACATTTTTCGAAAAAAAAAACCCAAATCTTCCACGGAAAATTTTATTGGTGTTTTTTTCGATTTTAATATTCTACCCAGGCTCATCTTAACCGTTGAAATATCTACTTTAAAATGGTCTATACATGTTGATGGTTTATTTTTCATTAAACCGCATAAAATTGAGAAAAACCAAAAAAATGACTTTTCGGATCACGAATTTTTCAATATTATATATTTATTTCAATATTTTTTTTTATTATTTATGTAAATAATGGATTCAATTTCAATGCCAGAATTTACTTCAATGTAATATTATTAATGTTGAATGAATTTAATTGAAGAAAGTGCCTGAAACTTAAGTGTTTCATGACAATGCACCGTACCGTACTGAAAGTCGTAAACTAGAGTTAAGACTCCTTGGTCCAGTGTGCATTTTTATTAACGTATATTTTACTATTTTTTCACTAAATAAATAGTATAACGATGAGTAATTGAATAAAATAATTTGAATACATAACAGCCACACAAAAAGAAAAAAGTTCTGTACAACGGACGAAATGATATTGATTTGGTGTATTTTTCGACGCTGAATCCGAATCCATAGTCCAAAAAAGATCTATCGTGTCAGTTTTGTTTTTTAGTCAAAAACATCCCTCAAAATGGTGTAAAATCATAGAAATAATGTAATAACTCTTAACAAAGTGTGAAAAATAGTAGATGTTTTGTAGTCGTATAAATTAAACCGAAATCCGCCCTTATGGGTGGTGAAAACTACCGCTAAAACTCAAAATACGCAGGTGAGTGTAAATAACACGTACAAAGGCCAAATTTTCGTATCTCTTAGTGCAAAATATTTGACTCTAATGCGACCACCAGCCATTACTATCAAAGGGTAGAGTCTCAACCCCATGGAGGGTTAACTACATGAGTTTCAAAACGGGGAAAAAATCAGGCTTCTGTAGTTTTAGGCAGGGTGAACAAATATGGAATAAATTCGTGCCAACCACCAATACATGACTAGAGACTACCTTTAAAGTATATCTTTTTAATAAGGTTGAAAATCACCATTATTGGAGTGGGGGGCAAAAACTACCTCCAAATACGGACGTAAATAGATAGACGGAAATTTAGTTAATTTAGGTATATAGCTTACATAGATAGAAAAACTGGTCACTGAAGAGATATATCCTATACTAGGATATATAGACTAAAAAAAAGGGAAAGAAAACCACGGAAACATATTTTGAAGATAAGAAAGAAAAATCATAAGAAAAGAATGCATTGGGATTGATGGAAAGTATGATACAAATAGGAAAAAGAATAGCTTTACACAGATAAACATAAAAACATAAACACAAACACTCCACAGATAGTAGACAACCCCCAAATCCATAGCCAAGCTGTGCGGAAGGGGGTTACACATTTGGAAAAACGCAGACATACATCCACACCCACCGGTGTTGTCAATACCGGGGCTGGGGGTCGAACCCAGAGCGCGGTAGGCAGTTGATCAGCATATTCGCCACTCAATACGCCTTAACCGATTAAGCTACCGCGCCGGTGATTAAAAGATAGATATGTTGATAAAGTTAAGATAAACAGTTGAATAAGCAGGTATGGTATAATAAATAAAACACAACTGGTTAATGCCTAATGTATACATTTACCCCATATTTGTCTACCCTGCCTAAAACTACAAATGCCTGAATTTTTGTTCCAGTATATTAGAAGTAATGAAATCCGTCCGTCTGTGGGGGTAGTTTTTAGCCCTCTCCCAATAGGGGTAATTTTCAATCTTATTAAGTTTGGGTGGTTGTCGTACCAGATTTGTATATTTGGCACGATGAGCTACAAGTATTTGACCTTTTCAAAAATGAGATGGTTTCTGCCACTTTCTTCAATTAAATTCATTCAACTTTATTAATATTACATTGAAGTAAATTCTGCCATTGAAATTGAATCCATTATTTACATAAATAATAAAAAGATATTGAAAATAATGTATAATATTGAAAAATTCGTGATCCGAAGTCATTTTTTTGGTTTTTTCCGTTAAATTTTCCGACCCCAAAATATACTTATCCATTCGCGCCACTCAAGTCAATATGTTTTTCGGGTTAGTACGAAGTACGTTTTCATACTTTTTGCTTGTGTGGAAAAATCGGTCAAAATCTTGATTTTTCCTTACGAAATTACGTGGGATAGTGACAGATTTTTTTAAACGTTTGGTTCCTATCTGGCCTTTTGGGAGCCTTTTATGCCTGATTTGTACTAACCATTTTCGTGTTTATCAAACGGTTATCCAGGGCCCCTCAGCGGAAAACAGAAAAGAAAATTTCATGAAAATGAGCAATTTCAAACGTATTGTTCCTATCTGGCGTCAAGTTAGACTTACGTTTTAAAGAAAAACATCCGACGGAAGCTTATCGCCAGACAAATTCCGTGGGCCGGAAGGCCCGAAATTTCAATCCGAAGTTGTAAGAAAAAATGGTCAAAATTAAACGATTTGGTTCTTATCTGGGAATTGTATATATAAGTAAATAGATTATAATTATCGCGATATAACAAACGCCAGACAAATTCCGAGGGCCCAACAGTGAAAAAATTATTGTTCAAGTTGTCAACTATTCCGCGAAAATCAAACGATTGGTTCTCATGTGAAATGATTTTTTCTGTAAAAATTAACCAAAACGAAAATGTATTGTATCATTCACAGACATTTTTAGTGGGCCAAACATATTTTAAATCTTAAAAGAAGTGCACGAAAAAAGCCATTTTTTCAAACGATTTATTCCTGTCTGGCATTTGGATTTTAAAAAGATATGGTAATAAATAAACCATATTTCAAGTCCCAGACAAAAAGCGTGGGCCAAACATATTTTAAATCTTAAAAGAAGTGCACGAAAAAAACCCATTTTTTCAAACGATTTATTCCTGTCTGGCATTTAGATTTTAAAAAGATATGGTAATAAATAAACCATATTTCAAGTCCCAGACAAAAAGCGTGGGCCAAACATATTTTAAAACTTAAAAGAAGTGCACGAAAAAAAAAACATTTTTTCAAACGATTTATTCCTGTCTGGCATTTGGATTTTAAAAAGATATGGTAATAAATAAACCATATTTCAAGTCCCAGACAAAAAGCTTGGGCCCAGCCGTAGATATGTTGAGTGAAAGTATCAAAAAATCAAAAAAACAGTCGTGTAAAAATCGATGCATTTTCAAACGATTTACACTCGTCTGGCATTTCATTAGCTTGTCATTGTAAAAGAGTGTTATACACATTTAAACAAATTTATTTCGCGTCACTACTTAAATGCCGCAAGCGCGGATTTATGGGGGGTAACGGGGTAATTACCCCCCAAGATTCCATAAACAATCATCATCAAAATTTCATCATTTTTATTATTTTATTTTATATTTTTGAATATAAATTCTATTTAGTTGCGTTTATAATTTTTTTTTTGAGATTTTTTCCCCCCCCACTCATCAGTTTTAATTTTTGAGGAAAAACATTTTTGTTATTTTCAACACGCGGTTATATTACCCCCCAAGCTCAAGGTCTAGATCCGCCCTTGAAATGCCGTTTTTTTCTCACTTGAAACTCATTTGGAATTTGATTTTCTTTATCACTGGAATCAATATAACTGTCATTTTCACATTCATAATCCCTCGATCGAATAATATTTACAATAAATAAGTTACATACTAGCAAAAAGACAAATATAAATTATTACATATTAATATATAATGTACAACTCTGCACTACACCATAGAAATTGAGAGTCCTCGTAAGTCCGTACCTGTTTCATTCTCCCTTGGCGTAGGTAGTCAACCACACAAAAGTGATTTTTTCTCTCATTTTAATGCATGCGACATAAGACACGTAAAATGCGACGTGGTAGAAACATATGAGGTATGCATTGCTTGCGAGCGACGCTGCTTTTTATACTCCCCGCTCGTCCCGGGGTGATTTTTATTTATCGTTTGCTAATGGGGAACTTGTCCATTTTTTTTTGTATTTCATTAAAGTGTGTGTTTATGTATAAAAACACGCCACATCGAATATCAGCTCTTAAATCGCAGTACTTAATTTGCAATAAATAATTAAAGTTGAAATCCTCGCTACTCCTCACGAAAAGCACTGTGACGTCAGATCGAGAAACTAGTCTCGCGGCACCCACAGATGGTGTACTTTAGCCGAGCGGTACGTCTTCACCCTAATTAATAGACTGGGTGGCGGTTGGCTTTGAGACGTCCGTATATTTGGTCTTTTGCTCTTTATGTTAGAGACAAAATAAAAAAAGTGTCGGAAAGCTCAATCAATTCTCTTTACATAAGCTATATACAAATTTTTCGAAAAAAACAATAATTATCGAGATATTCGAGGAAATGTTGGAAATTACACGTTTTCCTATAATGTATGTAAATCTAAAAAAAATAATTTTTCTCAGAAACCTTTGTTTCGAAGGACCGAGATTAACGGGACGTCAAAGTAGTACATGATATTAAGTGAACATCATATATCAGATCGATTTCAATTAATTACCGATTAATTACGGTGACAAAATGGAGAAATTTTTCCGAAAAAAAAAAAAAATTCCAAATCCCGCCCCCCTCTAATTCCTTCATTTTTGTCGGAATTCAAAAAATTAAAAAGAGAGTTTTAGAAAATTTTATTCTATTTAAATTAGCTAGAGTAGTCTTTTGGCGTAGGAGCCAGGATTAAAAAGTTGCCAACTGTAGAACCTCACAATTTGCGATATATCTACAGCTGCGCCCCAGATTTTTGTCTGGCACTTGAAATATGGTTTGTTTATTAACATATCTTTTTAAAAAAACAAATTCCAGACGAGTGTAAATCGTTTGAAAATGCATCGATTTTTACACGACCGTTTTTTGATTTTTCGATGCTTTCGCTCAACATATCTACGTCAGGGCCCAAGCTTTTTATCTGGGACTAGAAATATGGCTTATTTATTAACATATCTTTTTAGAATCCAAATGCCAGACAGGAATAAATCGTTTGTTATATTGCGATAATTATAATCTATTTACCTATATATACAATTCCCAGATAAGAACCAAATCGTTTGATTTTGACCATTTTTTCTTACAACTTCGGATTGAAATTTCGGGCCTTCCGGCCCACGGAATTTGTCTGGCGATAAGCTTCCGTCGGATGTTTTTCTTTAAAACGTAAGTCTAACTTGACGCCAGAGGGGAACAAAACGTTTGAAATTGCTCATTTTCATGAAATTTTCTTTTCTGTTTTCCGCTGAGGGGCCCTGGATAACCGTTTGATAAACACGAAAATGGTTAGTACAAATCAGGCACAAAAGGCTCCCAAAAGGCCAGATAGGAACCAAACGTTTAAAAAAATCTGTCACTATCCCACGGTCTATTTAGCCACTTGCAACACTCAAGCTTTTGGTTTTCCGAAGCCAGGTTCTATTAATTAATCATTTAGTGCACACGGCTTGCGTGAAAATATTAAGGAAAATCGATTTTTCCATATGTTACCACCAGGGACCACTCGTAAATTTCCCTTCATTCTACTCAACATCGATGTGCTTTTCAACTCTCTTTCGAGGCTCGTATGCGAAAATGGAGCACCTAAATCTGTCACTATCTGACGGTATATTTGTTTTTTCACTTTTAAACAATTAAAACAGTTAAAATATACGATAGTCCTGGATAAAGTATAGTATTCAGCTCGCGTATAATAGATATTACACGCTTGGATGATTTAGTCACAAAAGACGATTTAAAATTTAAAAATATGCAAATCTTAATTCAATCTGTCATGTAAATGGTAATCTGTCACGCATATAAAGGTTTCTCTAAATTTCAATATTACTATCAAGTTTTTTTTCTAATTGTCACAAGTTTATAATGAATAAATCATTTTAAGCGACGATGAAGATCTTTTTGAATAATCATAGAAAAAGTATAGTATTCTACTCGTAATAGCTATTATTACACGCTTGTTGAGTAATATACTGTAAATAACGGATACGAATTCTTGTGATTGATCCTAGTCCATAAGTAATATATTGTTACTCACGGTCGTGAATAATGAGCCCTATTACTTGCTATGCAACGTATCTAAAATGAATTATTTAATAATCATAGAACTTATTTTTTTCAACGAGTATTGAATAATTCTTTCATTATAAATTATTTTTGTAATGTGACTCATTATCCATGGACTATAACTAATCACATGAGTTCATATTCATTCTTCAATAGTTTTTGTGAAGGAATCGCAAAATCTCAAAAACATCACATAACTCAATTCAACCTGTCATGCAAATGTCAAATTTTCATATACAGGGTAAACCAAATTAGATGGGATTTGGGATTTGCTCTAAAACTATGACAGAGAGACAAAAATCAGTATAGTTGTGATCGAATGATGAAATAATTTACAGGGTCTTCCTTTTAAAAAAACAATTCATATCTATGTCTCGAAAACTGAGGCATGCAAAATTTTCTTCTTATCTGCAACGGATTCTACTAAAAAAAGTGCCTTAAAAATGTGTTACTAGATTTTCGATTCGACATTTGGTAATTGAGATATAGAGGTCATCCAAAAATACCGATTTTCCAAAAACGCTCCGTAGGTCGGTAGTCAAAAAGGATCGCGGATTACGCCATTATTTGTTTCTCGAAAATCGAGCTCAGGACACCTATATTGGTTTTTGTCTATCTGCCATAGTTTTAAAGATATCCCCAAATCCCATTTAAATTGGTCCACCCTATACCATAACTCAATCTCAATTCAGTCTGTCATGCAAATGGCAATTTGTTATCTACACGATGATTTTTTTTAAATTTAACAGTTGTTACAGTTTTTTTTACTAATTTGAGCAAGATTATGTGAAAAAATAATTTTAAGTGATGCACGCACATTGAATAGTATACTATTATAAGTTGATTATTTGCTCAGTATGATTTAGATGTATATTGAATTTCTGCAACCAGACCACATTGATTTGGTGACGAGGTGAACTCGTGATAAAACCAAAACTTACTAATTAACGATGTTAAATATTAAAAACCAGTGTAAAAAGAAGAAACGAGAAAGGCTTCGCCTATTATCCCGCCCCCGACCATACACCGGTCCAGTATGTACCTGTGGACTGTCGTATTCGTACAAGAACATGGAAATGGGTTACATAACTGACATTGAATCGGACTGACAAAAGACACCAGTAATATTTTTGAAATATACAGGGTATTATAAACGTAGCGCTGTAATTTTGCTATATCTGTGATGTACATCACTTTTACCAGCACTTCTACGTGTAACTACACTGTAAGAAAGAAAATACGCTTCATATGTGACTGTCTGATGTGCTAGTGTGTGACATGTACATACTTAGAATGACCATGGGGAGAAATTAGCAGGGGGATTGTAGTGATGCTCTTTACTGGAGTTTTTTTATATACTTTTTTGTTTTTTGTTCTTCTTCAGCAAAATTGATCCAGTAGTTTGAGATCTAACGCGACCACAGACTACAGACAACAAACAGCGAATACTTAAAATCGAATTTTCGATGCAGAGAACTTAATATTTGAAATTTAATTTAAAACAATCAATGGCAAAACTGTTTCCAAAGAATTCCAAAGACGCCTGCTATTATTGGATTTTGCTTCTGAAGTAATAATGATAATTGGTAGTTAATTCACATTTCCCTTATTGTTAAGTTTACTACTATGGCTGGTTACATTTGAAAATAATATAATCGTCAAATATTTTCTTCAATATTTTGTAACGATGTCCCATTTATTTCTTACGTTTGTTGGCTATTTTCCCACTGTAAAAATATTTAAAAATTTTGGTGAAATAAACCTCTGCGCCAAAAGGATCAGACAGCAGCTGGTTTTTATACTTCTACTAGCTGACCCAGCAAACGCTGTTTTGCCATATAAATTATAAATTTTTGTCCAAAAAATAAAAATAAAATTTCTGGATAGGGCCACCCTCATCACCTAGGGGTATAAAAAATAGCCTACGACCTATTCTCAGACCTACCAAATATACACCAAAAATTTCATAAAAATCGGTCAAGCCGTTTCGGAGGAGTTCGATAACAAACACTGTGACACGAGATTTTTATATATTAGAAGAAAGAAAATTTCTGGATAGGGCCACCCTTATCACCTAGTGGTATAAAAAATAGCCTACGACCTATTCTCAGACCTACCAAATATACACCAAAAATTTCATAAAAATCGGTCAAGCCGTTTCGGAGGAGTTCGATAACAAACACTGTGACACGAGATTTTTATATATTAGATTTAGTTCAGGAATATTACGTTTTTATTCCGACAAAATTCATAAAGATTTGAAAATTGGTGGGTATGTTGGGAATAGCATAAGGATTACTAAACCAAAAAGTTCCCATCCCTAAATAGTGTGCTTCATCCCCCAGGACGTCCTTTCTACCCCCATTTTGAGTTCTTCTAGATTATCTCGGCAACGGTGTAATTTTCGACAAAAATACCTATATACAAAATTGTTCCTTGGAAAATTCTCTATCAAAAAAGGTTTTTACCTCTGGTTTCCTAAAACTAATAATAACGTGGGAAAAATGACGCAAACATAAGGGTTGGTTCCGACTAGCACTCTCTACAGTACGATCTACCTTAAAGTTTAACGTTTAACGCTTAAAATAGCAGTAGGCACTAAAATTTATTTACAATTTTAATAAATATACAACTTCCACCCCCTCACCTCTATAAAAATACCGTGTTGTACTTATTTCCACACCACCCTAGAGGTAAAGTACTTGGCGCGTTTTTTTTAAAGTGGTATCCCCTGTAGGCCTAATCCACTAATTATCAAATGTTAATTGTAAATCTTGGTCGTCTTCCACAGATTCAACATTCAAGCATGATTGTCCATGGCAATGATAACACATTGTAGAGCAACGCAAGCCCGCTCTTCTGCAACTACACCTGTATTCGCACCCTAATTTACATGAACATGAAATAAGCGTTAAAACAGATTCGGGAGCTGGTTCTTTTATAGTCATTATTGGGATTAATATACCGCCAACTTTTTTCCACCCCCAATCGGTAGCTTTGAGCGTCACGGAATGATGTGCTGCATAGTAACACCGAACATTTCGGTGATGGTAAATAGATAACGAATTATATGACTTGCGCTAATTACGGCCCTGATTTACCAACGTACTATTCGTTTGAGGAGAAATGGTCTAAAAACCTTTTTTGTAGAGAATTTCCTGTAGAACACTTTTGTACATAGGTATTTTTGTCGTAAAATGCACCATTTCATGGATAATTTTAAAAAAGCGAAAATTGGGGTGAATACTATGTCGTAGGGGATGAAGCACACAATTTAGGGGTGGGAACTTTTCGGTTTATTATTACATATGCTGTCCTAATTATTTCCACCAATTTTCAAAACTTTATGAATTTTGTCGGATATATCGCAATTTGAACCGTAATATTACTGAATTAATTACAAAATGTCTCACACCTAAAAATATATAAACTAAAACAAAATGTTAAATGATAAATAGAAAAATTAAAACGAAGGCAGTTGACGTTTCAGAAAATAATTCTTTTTTCGTTATCAAAACTTTAACTTTTAAGCATGACAAACTACTCCGGTCAAAATAGACATTCACCCTTGCATAAATTCCCAAGAGGCTGATTATTTACATGAATGTCAGTAATGCCATTGTAATGAAGTTGTCAAAAGTCCCCATTGATCCCGTGTGTGCAAAATATTTTATGCGAGGATTTTATGGATTTTTTAGCGAAACGGTTAGTTTTATGACAAAAATTGTAGATCTTTCAATTCTCTACAAAAATGGTCCTTACACTTTTTTTCCCTAAAATTCACCTTTTTTTATGAAAAGCCATTCTAAAGTTATATTCTCCATAATATGCATGACTACGCTGCCTATGTACTATTCTGTGCAAAAAAAGCGTATATCTACTATCTGCCTGTAATGAAACTATGATGTACGAGGCAGCAACAGTTTTTCATCGTCCACCTCATATCTTATCACCAGAAACTGACACGTTTATTCAATATGATAGATAGATAGATAGATCTTTATTTGACTACATTATATATATATATATATATATATATATATCATACATTTATAGCAAGTCAACACTACTGATATTTCAGTTGAGTAAGCTTAACACATAGTTTGTAGACAAAACATTTTTAAAATAGGCACATACTAAAAAGGAATTTTTTTAAAATACAAAGAATAATGTAAATTACATAAAAGCAAATAGACGAATACTACATTTACAGTCAGCAGTTTACACAATGGGCACTAGTACATAATAATATATAAATATTTAAAATGATTTAAAATCTGTGAGTATCTGCCACACTAACATACAGTATATAAGTTGATATCAAGTTCTGTGCCCATAAATTCATCAACAGAATAAAAACAGTATGTAAGAATGTGGGTCCTAATAATTTTCTTGAATTTATTTGTGTTTAAGTTTTTTATCTGTTCGGGTAACTTATTGTACAGTTTTAAGTTAAGAGAGTTTTTAACCGATTTAGTAAGACGGTATCTAGGTGGTTTTAGTAAGTTTGCTGACCTTGTGTTATGATTATGATAATCAACTGGCCTATCATAAAGACTAATGTTTTTGTGTATTTCTAGCAATGAGAAATATATATATATAACGAGGGAATGGGCATAATACCATATTTTATAAATGATGGTTGACAGTGTTCATCGAGATTTACATTTGCAATAATTCTAATGGCTTGTTTTTGTTGTCTAAAAATCCTGAGAGCATTGCTTGAGTTTCCCCATAGTACGACCCCATAACTTATATGAGAGTGAATCAGTGAGTAGTATGCCGATAGCAGTGTATTATTATTTACCACATATTTTAGACGTCTCACAAGAAAGATGTTACTAGCCAATTTACTACTGAGTTGCTCAATATGGGACGACCAGGTTAAAGTATCATCGAGGACCACGCCTAAAAGTTTGACGTTGTCCCCTTTTGTAATATTGTTATTTGTGGAAAAAATTAGTTTTTGAGTTTTATCACGATTTAGTTTTAGCATATTGGAGTTATACCACAGTTCAGCACGACTTTCAGTTTCACATATTGTTTCATGTAGATTTGCAAGGCATTTATCTGAATCGCGTAGGGTAGCGTCATCAGCAAACATAATAATTTGACTTGGAAACAAGTAATAGAATAAATCGTTGACATAAATAATGAATAGGAGTGGCCCCAGAACAGAGCCCTGGGGCACACCATGTGCTACTGATCTATAGTTAGATTTTTTATTACTTACTGAAACGCATTGCTGCCTGTTTTGCAGATAAGACTCAAGGAGGGATAGTGGTGTTCCCTCGATACCATAAAAACTGAGTTTTTCCACTAAAATACTATGTTGAACACAGTCGAAGGCTTTACTGAGGTCACACAGCGTAATCGCTGTATGTTTGCCCTCCTCAAAGCCCTCCACAATGTCACTTACAATCTTGCAGACTGCATTTATTGTCGAGCACTTAGCTCGAAAACCAAATTGGAGTTTATGCAATAATGAATACTTCTCAAAATATTTAATTAGACGGTTTTTTAGAATGATTTCAATTATCTTGCCAAAAATAGGAATGATCGATATGGGACGATAATTGTCGGGACTACATTTATCGCCTTTTTTAAAGATTGGTATCACTCTCGCAATCTTGAAAGCATCTGGAAAATATCCTTCACTAAAACATTTATTTATAATAATAGTTAGTGGATAGACCAAAAAATCTAATGTTTCTTTAATTATTTTACTGTTCAGATCATATATATCAGTACTAAATGAGTTTTTGAGGGCTTTGATTGCATCACTAACATCCAATGTGGTGACCGGCTCTAGAAAAAATAAAGTGTTTGGTGCTGGTGTATTCAAAAATTGTGTTGAATTTCCATTTGTTTTCGGTAAGGTGTTTATTATGTGGTCAGCTACTGTGGCGAAAAAATTAACGAAAGTATCCGGATCAATATTAGTTTCTTCGTTTTTATTTTTATTACGATTGCTTTCAAAATTTATCAGTTTCCAGCTGTCCCTAGCCTTATTTTCGGAGTTTTCTATAAAAGTATCGTACGCGGATTTTTTTGCATTTGTTATTGACATTTTGTAGTTTCTGCGGTATGTATTGTAAGCTAATTTATCAGTAGGATCTTTTGTTATTTCATATATTTGTTTTATGGTACTTAGCGTATCTCTCATATTGCGAATTTCATCGTTGAACCAGTTGACAGGAGGTTTGTTGTCAGAAAAGCACTTCTTCAGGGGAAAGTGCTTTTGCACTAATGATTGGTATGTGTTGACTAGAAAATTTGCTAGATCATTTATATTATAATAGAGATTTGTAAATATGTCCCAGTTTACTTCACCAAGAGAGTTTACCAACTTTTTAATTCCACTATCGGTGATTTTCCTTCTCCAGAAAATTACCGAACTCAAATTTTTATCAAGTTTTATTGAAATGATTTGACCATAGTGGTCCGAGAGGCAAGGTTCAATAACCTCTGTCTCATAGCAATCATTGGCTAGATTTGTCAAGATATTATCAATACAACTAAAAGAAGTGTCAGTTACCCTGGTAAATTCGGAGATTGTAATTTCCAACCCAAAAGATTTTACTAAACAAGCAAATTCTGCTAAAAAGGTCGAAGTGCCTTTAAAATCTATATTGAAGTCACCCAGTAGTACTATTTTCTCATATCTATCGGAAAGAGCAATTAAAAGTTCTTCGAAGTTTTTTAAAAATATATTAAAATTACCTAGGCAGGATCTGTAAACTGTCAAAACAATGAATTTATTAGAATAACAATCTATTCCACAAAATTCGACGTCAAATTCACTACAGAATTCCTTTAAGTCTAGTGGTTTATATTTGATGTCATTTCTTGTAAAAATTGCAACTCCACCGTGTTTGTTAGGGGCCCTACAGAATGATGCTGCAAGACTGTAATTAATTATTTTAATAGATTTTATTTGGGTTTGGTCAAGCCAGTGTTCTGAGAGACACATTAATCCGGGGGGTAGTGCCTTGCACTACTTGCTTGAACACAGCCTAGTGGTTTTCCTCAACCATACAATGGTACTTTATTAATATTTGTTAACCTGTTTTTTTGTATATATGGAAGGAAAATAAATGTATTATTATAGGAAAATTTTTATTTTCAAGAAAAAGAGACCACTGCTCAACTTTATTAGAGACACACTGTATATTAATATGAAAATGAATATGAAATGAATATGTTGCAGTCAATGCGGATATAAATGTTAATTCACTAGACGGTAATAATACGCTTCACATAATGGGTATTATCCAAATTGTTACTCCAACAAGTTCAGTTTTATTTGAAGAGCCTATACCACCAATAAAAGAAATTCTTTCAGCAAAAGATTTCGCCGCAAAAGCTCATGTTCCAGTACAGGTTTATCAAAATAATGGCGTAGTAGGTTACAGTAAAATCAAAGTTGTTGATTTTGATTATGAAAATGAAACAACAGTATCTTTCCGCAAAAAAGTTGACGTGGTATGGTTCTATGGCAAATGGAAAAATTTATCGTTACTTGGTTGGAATGGTTACATTGAACACTTAATGAAAAATGGTATAAATTTTTCAAAATCTAAAATTTCGTTTTTACCTTTTATTCATCAGCCTGCTAGCAATTACAGTACTATATATACGATTTTACTTTGTGCATTGGAGAATGCAAAACTTTACCATCACGATGTATGCGTTGTTACTTTTGATCAACATTTGTATGCAAAGGCTCGAGAAATTGTATCAGCTGCACCTGAAGGGTCCGAATTATCGAAGATAATAATCAGGTTAGGAGAATTTCATATGCTCATGTCGTTTTCTGGAGCAATTGGTTACATCATGCAAGGAAGCGGCATGAAGGAAGTACTTTATTTGATTTATGCTCCAAAGTCATTAGAAAAAATGCTCAATGACCATGCTTATGCGAGAGCTGTCCGAGCTCATACATTACTTCAACTTACTTTAGCAATTATAATATCTAAAGAACTTGTTCTTGATGACAACATAGATGTAGATCTTATCATCACTATTGAAAACGTATTAAATGATACTATTTCTTATAATGATACTGAAAATGACGATGAAACATCTGAAGAATTGCTTTATCAGTTTAATCAAAAGCTGAGAGAATATGAAGAACGAGGACCTACGGCTAAACTACACATGGTGTCAATTGCAAAAGAGTTTATAAGAACCGAACGTATGGGAGATTGGCAAGCTCACTTGAACACTTGTTAAAGAAATGCTTCCTTATTTCCACGCATCAGGGCATTTCCCTTACGCTAAGTCTGCGCACTTATATCTGCAAGACATGCTAAAATTAAATGAGTCTACGTTACGTATCTTTTGCAAAACATACACGTAATAAAAAAAGAGTTCAATTGCTTGTCTTCCTCCAATCTCGGCTTCTGCTCATCAACATTTTTATCGAGTATATTACTAGGTTCAAGTGTGGCTTGGTAATCAACTAGACCCAGAAGAATGGGGTTGGAAGCTAATTAATAATGTATTGGAACCAATCCACACTCTATACTTCCACCGGCACCAGAAAAGCTCCTTAATAATATTTTTTGCAACTGCAAAAAGGGGTGTAATTCGAACTGCGGCTGCAGTGGAAGTGGAGGAAGAGAAGAAGAAGAAGACCAAGAAGAAGAAGACCTAATATTATATTAAACTTCACTAAAGAGACCGTGGAGTAGGCCTACCGGGGAAACCACATTAAAAAAGACGTACACTACCTCATAGGTGGCGTGGAAACGTGTGCATATTATGGAGAATATAACTTTAGAATGGCTTTTTCTCAAAAAAGGTGGATTTTAGGAAAAAAAGTGTAAGAACCGTTTTTGTGGAGAATTGAAAGATCTACAATTTTTGTCTATTTTTATCATAAAACTAACCTTTTCAGCTTCTTGGGAATTTATGCAAGGGTACCTATTTTTAGGGCTAACTTGACCGGATTAAATAGGACAGTTTGTTGCTTATGTATTTCCATAGTCACGTGAGACATTAAATTATATTTATTTTATTTTCACTTACTTTGTTTCTGAGGATCGGCAACCAGCTGGTACAGAAATCTATAGAATAATTAGAAACACATTTTTCCTCAAAAATACATAAACAACAAACTGTTTAAGTTGTTAAAGTTTTAATAACGGAAAAAGAACTATTCTGAGAAACGTTAACTGCCTTCTTTTTAATTTTTGTATTTATCATTTAATATTTTGTTTTAGTTTATATATTTTTAGGTGTGAGACATTTTGTAATAGAAGTATAAAAACCAGCCACTGTCTGATCCTTTTGGCGCAGAGGTTTATTTCATCAAAATTTTTAAATAATTTTACAGTGGCAAAATACCCAACAAACATAAGAAATCATGAATATGCCACAAATAATAAATTATAAACAATATATGTCCCATTTAAAAATCGAAAGTAAAAATCACTTCCGGTTTAATTGGAACTTGTATAAAAATATTTTATTATAGCATGATCCCCATTAATTTCAATGGAAAAAGTTTCCAAGGAGTTATCGTCTAAAGTTTAATTAAAAAATGTTTCCCAAAAATTACTATATTTAAAATCAAATACCTGTTGAAGATGTTATTGAAAATTATAGTCCTTTGGCATATATACTACATTTCGAAGTTCCTGTCATCAGAACATTTCTCTTTTACGAATCAGCATCTACATCTTGTCTTATTAAAACACAATGTTATTACAAAACTAAAGTCATTTATACATTCTACAAATTAACTTTCACAGATTTCAAATACTTATATCATTTTTCAAAATATTTTGCCTGGGAGTTTTTATTGGTACACATGTATATCACGGAGCGTGTTATAAACTATTTTTCCTATTTAGTTTTAAGGCACAGTCTTATTTTCCTTTGTTCCTAAAACTTAAAAAAACAAAACCCCTTACTACAAGAAGAATCCGGGTATTCTAATACCCATTCGACTAGTTCCACTCGATTTGGTAGAGAATTAAGTAAGGAAAGGAAAAGTAATGGCCTGTAATAAACTTACAAGTTTTTTCATCTCCGTTCGGCCTCATTTCAAAGCAATATAACACCCCTTGATGACTACAAGATGTTTATTTGTCTATATTATCTGCCATAAGACTTTAATGAAATGTTTTAATTGGATTTTTTTATTCAATCAGGCAGACTCATAATAGTCGTAAAGCATCAAGCTTATTTGTTCAGAATCTGTTGAATAATTAAATTCAGTCATAGTAATGGTACAATACAAAAAAATATAATTATAACACAAGCAATAAATTAACACATTCACTGCCGGCACCGCCCCAGGGGCGTTCATCCGATTTTGATAAAAACGCCGTAACCGCCCGAGAGGCGTCCTTCTATATACCTAATACAGCGTTGCACTAAACTGTAATTAATTAAAAAAGAAAAAAAAGGAAAATAAAATGAAGAAAAAACGAATTTTTTTTAGCAAGAAAAAATGGAAAATTTGAACTTGGTAGAGTGTCCACTAGCTAATCACTAGCTAATACAAACATTAAATTAACAAATTGCAAAAGAAAATAGGTGGCACACGATCAATCGTCACTAATGAGCTCTGGCAGTGAATGTGTTTTAAAAGATTCTGTAGCAAATGAAATATCACAATATTTTTCTTTTCACTTTCTTAACAACACCAAAAATATTAATCCTATGTGGCGGATACTACATCATCAGTATATTATTTATAGTTTCTAGCTTATTGACCGACGTCAGTGCAGACTAAGCAAATACCGCCACATAAGTAAGTTTTCCTTGTCATTGACGAATGATCTTACAAATTTCTTGAGGCCAAATATACAAAAACATTACCTAGTGTCTATATCCTCAGTCTTGACTAGCCTTATAAAATCACAGCCACACAAAAAAAAGTTAATTTTCTGAGGTTTCACATATATATTCCCATGTATTTTTGACCGCTGAACACGACCCCGATGTCAGTTTTACAAGATTAGGTCAGGAATTTTTGTTAACCCCGAAAAAAAAAACAAGTCAAAATAGGATTTAAAATAAAAATTAAAGATTTTAAATAAATAAACCATGTTTTCGATATATTTTTGACCGCTGAACAAGATCCTGATATCAGTTTTGCTCCATCAGGTCAGGATTTTTTGTTAAATTTGTTCCTTTTATTCCTTTTGTTTTCATATGCCTTTTCAGTGTCCAACAGTAGTCTGCCATCATATTAACATCCTATGGACCTGGATATCTACGCTCCATTTCCTTTATGTCTTGGTGAAAACGTTCACCACCCTACCCTCTTCACTATAATCACCTAAATTTTCTGGAAACTGGTCTATATGAGAATGCAGGAAATGTAGTTCCAAATTTATTAAGCAACCTAATTTTCCGAATTCTTCTACCATGTTGGATTCTATTCCTTTGTAGTCTTCGCTCTTGTTTCCTAAAAATGTATCAACAATTTCTTTAAAGCTTTGCCAAGCTCCCTATTCCCTATCTGACATTGTAGTGATAAATTTCTTATCTCTTAACATTCTCCTTATCTGCGGACCATTAAAAATGTGTTTCTTCAATTTGGCTTCGCTTATGTCTGAAAATTGTATTCCCAAATACTCAAAACATTTTTCTGATTAACTGAAACTGACATCGGAATCGTGTTCAGCGGTCAAAAATACATCGAATACATAGACTACTTATTTAAAATCTTTAATGTAACAGGGTGTAACCAGTTTCATGTCATTTAAAAAACTGGTGGTGGGGAACGACTAAATGAACAAAAAAACCTTATATAACATGGGGTATAAAACCCATAGTTTTAGAAAAAAAATAAACAAAAATTTCGAAAATTTTCAATAATATTGTTTGAGAACTGCTGGAATGTTGGGATAGGCTTTTATCTTCGCGTATGTCGGCGCCTCTAACCATCAAATACGCTGCTAATACGGCTCTTTCAAAGTGTCGCACTCCTTTGTTAGAGATCGCGCGTCGGCGAAGACACAAGTTGATAATCACACTTTTTTATGGCTTCTTAAAAGTAGGTAAGATAAGGTCTTTAGCGGTGCGGTAAAGGTGAAAGACGTCGGCGTTTTCTGAGTGCTTAGTAGATTTGAAGAAAACTATACTCTCCCTTGTGCAATATTTTAGTTTCTGTGGGCACTTCATTAAGTACACACGTCGAACCCGTTCGTTGTTTTATTTTATTGACTTACCGTTCAACTCGTTAAGTTCTTGATTACGTACAGACACTACTTGTTCGTTTTTTTTGTGTTACTTTTTGGATTTTGGACCAAGTTTTTATTTTTATTTTCTTTATTGACAACGTTAGTTGATAGTTTAGTGTGGTATTTTAATGTGCATAGAAACCATAAAAAATGATCCTAATTTACCAAATGTATTGCACGGAGTGCGTATGTCCTCAGTTCGACGTGCCGAAAAGTGTATTGATGCAGACGGAAGCCATTTCGAACAATTTATGTAAATCAACAAATTTATTGGTAAGTTCTAGGTTTATCGAATATTTTAGTTTTCGATACCTGATCGGCAATTCGTTAAATAAATCAGATTTTTTCCTAACTTAAAATACACATAATTGTTTTCTGTTATCGTATCTCAGACGTCTAACTCTTTATTTCCCAATGTCAAGCAATAATTTCTCATTTTTTAAGCTTTTAACCCAGAACACTCATTTAGGTTACAAATGATAATAAATCACATTTAAATCTGAAAAATTATAAACAACAATAAAAGCTACAATATTCTGTTCTAAATTAAAAAAACACACATGTAAAGAAATGCTGTGTTTAAACCTCTACGTCCATCATTTGTTTGCAGTTCTGCAAAAAGAGATAACGAATTATTCACATTTTTATAATTGGTTCCGTTGAGGTGGTCATCAAAGGTGCCGCCGTTCTTTGCTTTGAAACCGCGGGCAGCTGCGTGCCGGCGAGAACGAGTCGGTCGGTAATATTTGCACTTTTTTATGCCAATTTAAAGGGAGCTACATGTCCATTGACCCAGAACGGCAGTGGTTCTCAAATGTTTCCTACCCTAATATTCAAATTGTTGACCTAGGTCAGTTTTTTTTTCAAAATGCCCCTAGAGGAAAAAGTCATAAAGGTTTTTTGTTTATCTAGTCGGACCCATTACCCGTTTTTTTAATGACATGAAACTAATTACACCCTGTATTTTAAACCCTATTCTGGCCTGTTTTACCTCCACACCCAGTGGAAGTATAGTAACAACAAAATTTTTGAAAATTTTTATTTTTAAAAATAAGGTTTAGAATGTCATGAAACGTCGAGATTTTAAATTTGACAGAAAAAAAATTCTGTCTGTCTGTCGGTCTGTAACTTTTTGTACGCAACGTTTACTCTGGAACCGTTTAAGATATTGACTTGAAATTTGGTACACGTATATACTTTAACGGGATCTGGAACTAGAATATATTTTCGTCTTATTCCGTTGGGGGTTGGGGGGTAAATTGGGGGTAAATAAGTAAATCAAGCAGGTAAGAGTCCATAAAATTGGTATTTGGTATATATAAAAGAAGTTAAGTCCTCAAAAAAATGTTGGCATTAGCCACCCCCATTACTACCCCCGCCTCATTGTTAAAGGGGGTGAAAAAAATAAAAAGAACATAAGGCCTCAAAAATTGTTTTCCACTTAATTCACCCCCACCCCCACTACCGATGCGGCATATCGTTTTATAGGTTTTTGGGGTAGGCGATTTCAAATATCATGTTACGCAGTAGGTTTCTCCGAGTACCAGCTATGCGCAGTAGGTTACCTATGGATGCGCAGTAGGTTACCCCCAGAGTATGGATGCGTAGTGGGTTTCCTCGAGTCAAATGGACGCGCAGTGGGTTACTTCAAGTGTATGGATGCACAGTAGGTTTCCCAGAGTATTATGTATGCGCAGTAGGTTATCTCAAGTGGTATGGATGCGCAGTGAGTTTCCTCGAGTAAAATAGATGCGCAGTGGATTTCTTCAAGAAGTATGAATGCGTAGTGGCTTCCCTCTAGTAAATCGGATGCGCAGTAGTATGAATGCGTAGTAGGTTTCCCCGAAGAAAATATTTGAAGTAGAGGCTTTACTTCTATCGTGTAGTGTACGGCACAGAATGACTTTTTATATCTTTGTCATGCCATTTTCTACATATTACTTCCACATCCAGTTGAAGTATACTAACGCAAGAAAAATGTTCGAAAATTTTCATTGTTCAAATAGGCTTAGAATGTCATTAAACGTCAATATTTTAAGTTTGAACAAAAACAATTTGTCTATCGCGTCGGTCTGTCTGTTGGTCTTGTAACTTTTTGGTACCCACGATTATTATGGAACCGTTAATAAAATCTGGCACGCGTATGTATTTTAATGAGATCTGGAACTAGATTATGTTTTGATCTTATTCCGTTGAAGAGTTGAGAGGTAAATTGGGGTAAATGGTAAATAGGTAAAAATAAATAAAACTTGTCTGCTAAATGGCAATTTATTGCCGATAATTTGAAACATAAAACGGTTAACGGTTCATGGAAAATCAGATGGCAAATGGTGAAAGAAACTTAACAGACTCAATGGTTCAGTGCTTACGAGTTAGCATTGAGACCACGGATTTCCTGGTTCGAGAGCTTCTGGCTAGAGTATGGATGTTTAGTGCCGTTTTTAACGAGTTAACGAAACTCTAGCAATGGCCTAGACCCGATTGAGTGAAACAACGTGGTTAGTCGCTGTTATCTCTACTGAGTTCAAGCCCCAGCTGTAGCAGATGGCAATATCGCAAGGAATCGTTGTTGTTAAAAAACGACCAATGAAAAAGAATTTGTTGAGGTCGTACGCCTAGCAGACAACCGCGACAGACACCGTGTTGCTATAAAACATCCCTACAATTAAGGGAAGCTAATTCGATTAATTCATAGGACACGAAACGTGTATCCTGGCATTTCAACGAGAACATGGATGTTCTGGTGCCTGATTATGCCAACCGGAGCTTCATTATTCCTATTCAACTATTAAATGTAAGAGAAAAATGCAAAGAAATGACATTTTATAAAAATAAATTTTCTTCCAATTATGTATGTATAAAATTTCAACAGTTCACGAGATACTATTGGATATAGATGAAAATTGCGTATTTCAGTGACTTTTAATGGCCTTGAGGCACGGGTTAGCGTTATCCGATCGAGTTAAAATTTTGTTTACTTCATTTTGAAAATAATTGGAAAAACTTTAGAGGGTGAGACCGAAAAAAAATTCAGTTTCGCAAAATAAGTACCACCATAATAGACACTTCCCCTTTTTTTCGGTAGCTTACTTGTTACAAATTGTTTTTGTAAAGGTTATTGAGCAATAGGTATATTGAAAGTGATAGAAGGTATTACAAATTGCAAAGCACAACTTTTTGTAAAGGGGAAGCTGTGCAAATGCGAAGTTCATACGGTTTCATCACATCGCAATGTTAGTTTTCTTTGCTTAACGCAGTGAAACATCAAATAGTCATTTTTTAGTAAAATACATATTTAACCAAACTATATATCAGCCAAAGCATGTGTGTTGACGCCCCCATTGTGCTTAAATTAATAGGGAGTATTTATCTTAAGGGTAAGATAAATGTTTATTCATTTATCGCACCTTTTATTTGTGACGCGGTAATCTGGACATTTAAACGTAAAAACAACTTCAAAGAATAAATCGAGTAATATATTTTCTTAAATTACTTCATTTAAACTTAAAAGCAGTCTCAAAAACAGGTTTAATTGACTTTTTTAACTCCCATTATAACTAATAGAATTACGTTCTTTATGGTAAATAAAGCTGGTTTTGCAAATTATGTTATTCGGGGAAAATTTAGTAGAGGAAAACTTTTGAAATTTTTCATGTACAAATTATACTATGCATTGAAGTTTTTTGTTGATAAATGTTTGTAAAAATAGGTAGAAGTTTTTTTTTAATTAAATATTTCCTACATCCGTTATAGAACGAGTGGCACATATAAATGTTTGATGGCTTCCACTCAAACTTTCTAAAGAGATTCATTGCATGAAATATACTGCTGTGTGGAAGTGTGAAAGAGCGAATCTGCAATTTTTAATCGCTTTGAATTAAACAATTTATCCTGTTCTTTGCGTCAAAATACATCTGTAAATTATGAAATAATGGCGTAAATACAGTTTTATATAAAAGAATATAACTAAAAACGATAATAATAACTGCAATTTATTTGATAAATTGACGTATCCCTCAGGGGACAGTTTTTTATTTTTTAAAAATCTGTAAAAGTATTTATAAAAAACTTCCCTCTCTCTTTCCCAGGTACCAAAGGTACGTGAAGATGACGTGAAAAAATGGTCAGTGAGTGACGAGAAATTACGAGTTAGATGACGTAAATGAAACGTGAAAATGACTTCCTAATGTCTCAGATGAATGACGTCTTATGCTAGACGTTAATTTGACGTCTTTTTCAGGTTATATTCACATTAATTAAACGAAATTAAACAGGTTCCAGGAGGTCTCCATTTTCCAATATATGATGGGTTACAGGATGAGCACTATAAGCAGCTATGTAGATGAATGGACATTTCATAGGTTAAACACCCACTGTTTTTATCATAAAACCAGTGAGTGCTTAACCCATTAAACAGATAGCATAAAACTTGTATGCTGCCTCAGCCCAGCTACAGAATAAATGATCCTTAACACCTGATTCTTATAAGATTCATCCAAATAAATCGATGTTTCCTGAAAGAATTTGAACATTGCAATCGATGTTATTTATTTTCTATAACTTCATAAGAGTATAAGATAAAGTATGAGTAATTATTGTCAGTGGTGTATGTGGCGCCATCTAGAAATAATTTCTGCAACAAACTATATGGTAAGCAAGCAAATTGTGTGCATTAATATAGATGAGTAGAAAAACGTCAAAAGACGTCATCACCTACCATTTATTTCACCTGTAGATTTAGAAGGATTGTAATCCTATAAAATATAAAAAACACGACAATATGACGTGATATGTAGCACGTCATTATAATGTCATTTATGAGACGTCATTATGTCACATGAACCTAACAAATGTATATAACTTAAAAGAAAGCACGCTTAGCGAAGCTAGCCGGACGCGGCGGCCACACCACGCTCTCGTCAACCGTGCAATGACGTCACGCTTTAGATTCCTGTGGTGGTTATTTTAATTTATTTAGCGGATTTAATGATGACATAAAATTCCATTTTTTTTGTATAGCTACTATTTGAAATAATGAATTTTTAAAAAGTGCTGAATGAGCCCATTGTGTTAATTACATGTAAAATATAATCATTTTTTTGGGCTGTCTCCCGGGCTACATGTGTTAAAACACAATGTTGTTAGGTCAGGAAATTCCTGAGCTAACAACATTGTGTTTATTCCTAACAGAAATATCAACAGAGATAATATCCAATATTTCGTTTCATTAGGATGGCAAACCATCTCATTTTGTGGTTGCCGATGAAACCACCTTAATAGCGAATATTCTGGCTAATAATGACAATGAGTCTGAACGTGGGAAACTTTACAAGGGCTGCCTATGTCTCTCCTCTTGGAGTTTGTGGTAACGCTCACAAATATTTTTTACAAAAATGTGCAAAATTAATAACCAGATACCTTAATATACTCCTATATAAGCAAAATTACATGTTTAGACCAAACTTTAAATTATACGATTTAAGTGAAAATTGAAAAAAATATATTTTATCAGAATGTTACATCTACACATAGTGACGTTTGGCACAGACAAAATTTCGTAAAAAATTTCTTGGTTTTTGATGTAATGGTACCCAGTATTCAGTTTCGCCTCAATCTTTGACGTTAAGAGAAACAATTATTCAACTTGCTAATGTGCAAATTGTACTTGTTTATGTTGAAATCATTCTTAAATTACTCTTAAATTACTTTCGTTGACAAAACAAATGTTGATGAGAAGTCTTTGAAAAAATTTACTTCTTCGAACTTTTTATTTTCTACATTTGGCGTAAAAGTTTTAATTAGAACTCCCTCATCTTTCAAAAGGGATGACGTAAGATGCTTTCGATTGAAAGGATCTTTATGGTAACAGATTTTTATCAGAAAATTCCTTGAACAATTTTCTTAGTTTAGAATAAAAATCTCTACTTTTACTTAGACTATTAGACTATAAAAGTTCTTTGACAAAGATCTTTTTGTTATGACGTTCGGTCAAGGACCATCGTGCTGCAATTTGTTAAGTCAATTAAATTCTTAAATAAATTTATTGCTCATACAACATACTTATGAGTAAGTGTGAGAAAATATCCTGTACCTATGTCTACAGCTACAGCTTAATTCCAGTCTCTTCTAAGAAACCTATATGGTAGTGGATGAAGTAAAAAAAATTGAGGCCTTTGGTTCTTGTAGACATACTGAATCATAATTTTTTTTCACCCCTTTTTATAATGGGGTGGCTAATGCCAAAATTTTTTTTTGAGACATTAGCTTCTCTTGTATATACTAAATACCAATTATATGGACACTTACCCGCTTGATTTACCTATTTACCCACATTTACCCCAATTTACCCCCAACTCTTCAACAGAATAACATGAAAATATAATCTAGTTCCAGATCTCGTTAAAATACATACGTGTATCAAATTTCAAGTCAATATCTTAAACGGTTCCAGAGTAATCGTGGGCACAAAAAAGTTACAGACAGACAAAAATGTAAATCCGGTTAGTTTCTCTCTGTTTTTCCAGCATCCTGCGGATATAGCAATCTCGTGGGGGTGGTTTTCAAGCACAGCGTAGAACATAGTCTCACTTCCACACAACGCATGTGTTTCGAATTTTTATAGAAGTCACTGTGACTTTTTATAGATAAATCTTACATAAGGGGGTAGTTTTCACACCATCTGAGGGTTGACACTATAGGACGTTGATGGTACGTAAGTTTCTAGTTCTATTTTAGAGTACTACGCAAAATAGAAATCCTGTTGGATTTTACGGGGGTTGTTGTTCTCAACCCTATAGGGGCAGTTTATGAAGATTACGTCGGATCTGATGCAGTTTCTTATCTCTTTAACAAAACTAAGACATTCCGAGCTTTTTCAGCAGTCATTGCTGTTTTAGATCGATTTTTTTTACAAATGGGGGCTAGTTTTCGCCCCTCACTGTTTCATATCTATTGTATGTATGCTGCTGTTTAACCTTAATTTGTATAATTCGATCGATTAGGTTGTAACAACTATTCTCGTAGCTTAATATTCTTTTTACTCCAGTCCGGGGGTGTTTTTTGGCTCTAGCTAAAGATTTTGGGGGTGTACGAGTTTTTTTGACCTCGGATTCGGATTCAGCGACCGAAAATACATAGGGATACATGGGTCTGGTTCGCTGGTCTGAACTTTTTTTTTGTGGGTCTCTGAATTAATATTGTTTTTCATAAATCACTACTGTTTAATAAAAAAACGAATACCAAAATAAACGACATGGTGGGCACCAGGGGTGGATGGGACAGGGGGGCAAACGGGCAAATGCCCGTCGGACTGGTGGCTCTGGGGCGGGGAGGGCTGATCCGAGGTAAATAGGCATTTGTTCCGGCGGATAAAAAACCCTACGCGATGGGCAAAAAAAAATTTAATCGGCAGCTCTTTTCCCTCCTTAGTCCTTACTTAGAACTAGAGATGAGTTGCTATTTAACAACCTGTTCTTTTATAACTGTTATTTGTAAATAGCATTAACGAACTGTTATTTCTGTTCGAAAATAACAGGTAAGAAAATAACAGATAAGCAGCTGCGGCAGCAGCTTGATGTATAAAACAACATATCGGAAATAACATTTGCAACTGCGCGCTGCAGTATGCGCATGCCAGTACTTCTCAGCGATCTGTTATTTTTAAACGGTTGTTTCAAAGTAGCAGTAGCAGTTTAAACCTGTTATTAAAAAATAACAGCCTTTACCCATCACTACTTAGAACGAAATAAAAGAAGTCTACGTGATTTTTCAGGCTGCTATCTTAAAAACTCGGCCAAGTAACCTAATTTTGCATGTTCGTCCCAAATTCTGCAAGTTTGCTTAAGAAAGTTCTTCTTTCTTTTTCTTTTGACCTCTGATACTTTAGAATTATTTTTGGTTTGTTTTTTTTTTGATGTTTAGAGGTGTTTATGTAGACAATATTAGCTATAATTATTATTGTTGTTATTATTGTTGTTGTTGTATTATTATTGTTTATTGTTATACTGTTAAAATGTTTAAATTTTTTATTTCGTTCTTTGTTTTTCGATGTCAATACATTTTAATAAATAGTATGGATGTTTAGTGGCGTTTTTAAAAATGTTACCAAGACGGTAGCAGTCTGCTTTAGACCGTGGTTGAGTCAGACTACGTGTTAGTACTTTGAACCTTTCAATAATTTTTGTAATTACATGAAAAGAAGGAAAATTCGCTTGACGAAACCTATTTTTCGAAGAAAATGTTTTTGCTATTCGAATTTCTAACTTTTCATTTTAGAGCGTTTGACCTTCAAAATACAAAATTTTCGCATGCGACGCATTTTTTCCCTTGGGGCATGGTTGAAAAAAAAATTTAATCCCTGGCCCACTTTTTGAGGTTCTAGTTCCGTGCTTGATTGGGCCGTTTCCCTAAAATTGCCAGGGCCCGTTAAACTGACCCCATCCACCCTTGGTGGGCACGCACCCCCGTGCCCCCTGGATCCGCCACTGCAATTTGGTGAGGTATAAATACTAATTTTATCTAAATGCGCGAGGTAACATGCGTGGCCAAATTTTAGATGATACTTGAAGATTTTCATGCTAGAGTTTATTAGATATATTGGGGTATTGGGGTACGAAGGAAGATCTTTTATAAAAGCTAATTTTTATAAGAAATTTTATAAAATTTGTTCTATTACACTAACGCGTTTCTCATAAAATATTCTCTTATAAAAGAATTTTTATAGTCTAATGCGTACGTTTTGAGATGAGTTCTTTGCAATAAAACCTACATAAAATACTTCGACTATTTTACACATTGTGAAAAACATTGTTGAGTTAATATCATGGTGCAAATTTTTCAGGAGAAAGCTGGTAAAAGTATTATTTTTATCGTGCTTCTGGATCTTGTCTTTAATCGATATCCTAGATCTGAATATTTTATGCCATATAAACCAACCGTTTCTTTATCCAGTTTCATATATTGTATTCACTTGGCTTAACCCAATTATGGTTTCAGCGCGGTGGGAAATATATTGCTCTGTCCTTGACATGATATACAACTTAATATTTAAGATAAATTGAACGAATATGGTTAACTCTCTAGCTGCTAATATAAACCCGTGTACGTTTGTTTATGACTCACAAAAATAGAACATTACATAGAGTTAAAAATGTAACATTTCTGTATATACAGGGCAATTCGTAAGTAAGTTGATATAATATGGCAACTACGTGTGAATCAGCTCAAAATATAACTCTCTATATAGTCCAGTCAACGGAGCGCTAAAATGACCAAAAATTCTAACTTGAGTGCTAATGAATGGATTTTGATGAAACCTTGTGCAATGTGTTTGTAATGACGTTAATAAAAAAGTTTAAAAAAAGATTAGAGTAGGAAATGGTCGGAAGGGGGATCACGGGTTCTGTAACTTGTAGAATTAGGTCAAAAATGAAAAAGAAACAATTTTGGCCCAAAATAAGATGTTTTTACTCTTGTGAATTTTTTCGAAAAATTCATATTTTTCGAGATATGGCCACTCGAAAATTTCTAAAAGTGGGGGAGGGGAAATGTAAAAGTTGAAAAAAAATCTGAAAAAATTCAGGTAAATGTATCATCGAAATGCAAGACTTTTTCTATTTACAACTTTTCTGTAAAGTGCGTTTTCACCGAGTTTGGATTTGGAATGACGTCACTTAGCTAACCAAGCATTGTCATCCAAACTAAACGTGTATGCAAAATTTCAGCGCACTTGGTTGGGGACAACTGTTTTAAAATTCAGTTGCGTCCGCCATATTGAATTTAGTGTGACGTCATTTTATTATCTTATTCTTCTTAGCAAACCCTTTCATTTGATACCCATATCATGGGGATGCATAAAAAATAACTGGTCCGCCATCTTTGGGAGTCTACCATATTGAATTTGGAATGACGCCACTTAGCTAACCATGCATTGTCATCCAAACTAAACGTGTATGCAAAATTTCAGCTCAATTAGTTGAGATAACTATTTTAAAATTCAGTTGCAAGAACAAGGCAAATTAAATAAAAGCTTGTAATCAAGAAAAGTAAAAACCTTCTCGACAAAATACTCTTTCAAATAAAAAAAAGTGCATCAAAATCGGATCACCCGTTGAACAGATATGAAGCCACAGACAGACAGACAGACATACATACATACAAATATACGCGTCAAACTTATAACACCCCTCTTTTTGGGTCGGGGATTAAAAATTAAATAAGACTAAATGCCAAAGTAGAAAACTTTCAAATTTTGCATTCTTACTCAGGTCAGAAAGTGATTTTGAACTTTTCTTAATAACATTTTGTATCTCTTGCAGAAAAAGCACCTTACTAGTAGAAAAATGAACTTTTTTATAAATTTCCAAAGCCTACTTGACTTTTCGAAACTAAAATTATGGTACAAATTAATTTATATCCAAGCAGGGGCTTAATCCCAGAAGAAATTTTAACTCAAATATTTTCAGACTATTTCAGCTATTCATGTATGGATAGGGGTCACACTGTATATTATAAATGTTGTCTCTGTTTGGGCGGAGGTTCAGTTATTCAATTAAATAGCCGTTACAACAATATGTTCATTCAATTGGTCCCTTGCATTAAATAGCAAGGAACTTAGATCTCTTGAGATTGCCATAGGAGATCGATTGATGAATGCCTTACCAAACATGACCTGGGCTGGTTGTGCGAAAGTAAATTCTAGTGACCAATCAGAGAAAATTAACGTTGATGTGTTCAAAACACCGCAGTTGGTAAATAAAAGGAAATCCATCGAATTCTCGAATGGGGCTTTCTCGGCACTTATTATTCAGTTCATGTTTCTGCAAATCGGTATAAATCAACATGACGACAGTTACTTTGCAACACAAACCTATATTTACCCCCAACGGCATGGAGCAGGTGTACAGGGTGTCCCAATAAAAACTCCCAGGCCGGATATCTTCTAAACGAATGTTTTAATTCTGTAAAAGCCAGTTTGTAGAGCATAAGGAGGAGTTCAGTTCCGAATATAATTGTTTTTTTATTATATCAGTATGTAGATGGCGCTGAACTCTAAAGAAATATTTCGATGGGAGAAACTTTGAAATGCGGTTTATGTGAAAGAAAATGCAAGTATCAATGTCATGACAATATTTTTTATATTCAATATCAACCTGATCTTTGATATAAGTTCTTAATAATAATTTAAACTTCTCTAGTGCAAGAGGATCGTCAAGGTTTTTGTAATAACACCATGCTCTATGCTTCAGTTTAATACTTTTAATTATATTGGAACTATGCCAAGGTGGGTAACTCTTTCCTTTTATTACAGTTTTAGGGACAGTTGATTCAAGAACGACATATATTTTTTATAAAATTATTCAAAGGGATAATTTACATCCGAAATATTGAATAGAAAATGCCAATCAAATATCTGCTGCAAGTTTTGATAAACGTCAACCAGATTAGCTTTGCGGTACATATAGTTATGATAATTATTATTATAGATGCGTAATTAAATTTTGGCAAAAAAAGCACATTCTATTCCTGTGCAGAATAATAATAATGTAATTTTTTTTTTATCTAATTTTTTTATAAAAATGCATAATTTTGGCTAAAAAAGCCGCAAGAGTCTACATGTCCACACGCCCCCCCCCCCCCCCCCCCCTCTAGATCCGCCACTGCCAGGAGCATAGGATTATAGCGTTTTTTATAAAAACACATATTACTTACCATTATATGAAGAAATTAAAATACAGGATGATGAAAATATAGAAATCAAATCTGCTGAAAAAGTTAAATATCTGGGTATCATTATAGATGGAAATTTAAAATGGACTAATCAAGAACAGTCGGCAATCAATAAATTACGAAGACTTGTATACAAATTTAGACAATTAAAAGAGGTATTAAGAATAGATTCATTAAACCACTGGAAAACATAAAAAAAGAACTATTCAATTAAATTTGACAAAACTGCGGTGATGCTTTATGTAATGAAAGTAAGCTATATGATATACGCCAAATACTCTGTTATTGTGTACTAATTCACCAGTTTAATAGAAAAATTGACAATAAATTCATAATACATGTTTATGAAACTAGAAAAGGGTAATTTAAAAATTAGAAAAGTTTCAAAAGATATTGGTAAAAAATCATTTGGCAGAATTATATAATATATTACATGAAACCATAACAAACGAAAAAAAACTTAATTAAACCAGAAATAAAAAGTGTGTATTCTTTGAAGGTAGAGTCTATACAAAATTATTTATGACATTGTTTTTTATGTTAGTAAGTATAGTTATTAGGTTCATTTGTAGTTTTAGTTCATTAAGGTAATGATTTATAAATTTTGCATATTTTTATCTCATTCATATACTCTTGAGTGATTTGTTCCAAGATTATTAATATTCAAAGTAGTGTGGATATCTGTAAAAAAAATATTTTTATTTCAACAGTCAAACAATATGTAACTTTCTTCATTTATCATATATTAATAGACTGTCTTCGTTAAAACAAAATTTTAGAAATCATTACGGTGATTGCAAAGATCAGTGCATGCTGGCAAATAATGTAGTATCAGTTGCGACACGACCTGATAGACAAACGCCTAACTTCAAGTGACAAGGCGTCAGTGCTTGATGCCCCACGTTGGGCGCCAAATATGTCAATTTTAGTTGAATATTGTTATTATCAAAATGTTTTTCTATCTTGCACCGAGGTCAATATAGACTATTACAGCAACATAATTTTAATTGATTTTATTGGACAAATGTAGGTACCTGCATTTTTATGAAAATAAAATACATTTTTTTAATGCTTAATATTATGCTACATAAGGACCTCTAGCGGACGCGCAGTAGTCTGTCAGGTACACGTAGTAAAATGTAAACTCTAGGGACCAGAATAAAATTTACCAGGCACATATGAAATTACTAAATTCATTTTAAAACTCTACGTGTTTTTTATAAACTACTCTTTTACCAATCCCGAAGCTCCGTTGGAATAATATATTTAAAAGTCGACCACGTTCAATCAGTCACACGCTTATTGAGATCCATAAATATTCCAATATTTTTTATTGTTCTCTACATATTATAACAGTTATTTGATGAAATCTCGCGTATATTTCCGAACCCATAGCGAGCATATAGAAAACAATACAACATGATTTATATTTAATATTTTTAAACATTCAATATTTTCCTGCTTACAATATTTACCATGGCGTTATTATTATTTTTTAATTTGAATTAAAATATAGAACAATATCTGAACCACCGCGACGCGGTGCTATTAAAAGCATATGAGAATAGGATATTTCTTTTTTTTAAGTATAATATTGGAAAATATTTACGGTATCTATTACATTTGATACTTTTTTCGCAAAAATACTTTAAAATCATTTTAAAAATAACAATTTCAAATGAAATATTTTCTACAAAAAAATCTAATCGGCACAACCACATCCTTCATTTCAACTACATCAAATAATGTCAATTATCCCTTCTGACGTTGTTATTTATGCGAAATCCGTGTATACAATTGAGGGACAATATTTGTATAAATATGGATTCTGCTTTCTCAAGCGCACTCTTTATTATATTCAATGTAGATTTTTACCTAAAACCACTAAGAGTACAGTAAGCGAAGCAGTGAAAATGGTAAAATTCCCGGTCCGAGAACGATTGAGGAAATTTACTTAATTTTTTTGCAATATGTTTTATAAAATACATACATCAAAATCTATATTGTCGCATTACCTGCTTTTTATTTTTAAGGGTGGAAAAATTAATGTCTTCTAATTTTACGAATAAAATCACGAAAATCCATATACTCATGTTTTTGAGGTCGCTGAATATGATTATGAAGTCGAAACTGCGACTTTACACATGTTTCACCATTCTTCCAGGGCCTCTATTCTTGACCGTGATAGAATAGAACGTTCCCCGAGGAGCGTTCCCCGGATTTGTTCTACTGCCATTCTATTGCAAGCATTAAACTGTATTCTTGAACAGAAAAGAGGGAACAAAATATTAGGGAATGAACCGCAGCGTTGCCAAACTTATTCACCAATCATAGACGAGCAATTTCTGACAATCGGCATAACCAAAGTTCATAACAATAACAATATTAACAAACGTATCCAAAGACACGCAGAGCTGCTAGAACCTGAAAATGAAGCAGTGTTTTGAAAGATTCGGTGTAATAAAAAATAAGCGGCAATATAATTATTATAATATTTTGAAAAGAGATGTGAATGTTTTCATAATATGTGCCGGGTACCAATATGTATTCTTAAGAACAGAGTTGAGCCCAAAGTAGGTTATTATTATTTGAAGAATAATGCTTTCCCTAAGAAGACCACAAAACCCCAATATAATATTATCATCAACGACGAGGAAATAATATGGAATCCTGCAGACATAGTGCAATTAAATATCTAGGAGTATAGTTAGATAAACGACTAACATGGAGTTACCACATCAATAAAAAACTTAATGATGGTTACGCAAGGTTATCAATGCTATATCCCATTATTAATAGAAAATCGAAGCTCAGAGTTAAGTGCGCGACATTAATATATAAATCGATCTTAAGACCATTGGTAACTTACGGATCTGTGTGATAAGGGGAACTGCTAGCAAAACTAATATTAAAAAGGTGCAAACATTTCAAAATAAAGTGTTGAGATCTGCTATAAATGCCCATTGGCTTATAAGAAAGTCAAATCCATCGAGAGCTTGACGTGCCACAAATTGAGGACTTTATGAAATCATGTGCAGACATTTTTCAAAACTATAAACAACTGTACAAGTACCAGAAATTTAAACCTAAATGAAAAGACTCGTAATATTAGGTTAAGAAAAAGACTACCACAAGATATCTTATTTCCAGTAGCGTTTCTAATTGATATTAATATCAATATTCTTCTATTGTTATGTTAAACCAAATATTTTGTTTCTGTTCTTTATTTTATTTTCAATTGTTATGTACTGTGTTACTACAACACACTACCATGTATAACATCAATTTGTTGATCTGATATTTTTAAATAAACAAAAAAAATAATACTACCTATTATTACTTAAAATATATTTTGTACATAGTACAGACAGGGAAGATTTCTATTTATTTAACGTCGGCCTATTTCCGCTACCATCACCGATGCCAGGAGACTGGCTACCACCAACCTGGAAATTTTGCCGAACCTCTTCTCGTAAGAAGAGTAGGGATCTTTTACTTGCCTAACAATTAATAGACAAGGGACCGACTGCTTTACATCTTTAAGATCTCTATTAAATCATGGCGAACGGGCTTAGTCAGACAGAACAATGTCATAAATTTTTCATTTGTTAATAAAAACTGATCTCTGGAAGAATCTCTCTCAACAGTCTTTACCTCTAGGAGTTCTTGAGAATCGTTCACGTTGTGGATTATTTCGTCCCAATATATTATTTCAGGCAGATTCATCTTTATATTAAGTCCAAAATCACAAGAATATTAATTAAAAGTGAAATAAAACATTCAGTTTTTGACAACATTCACTTTTCTAGGTTAGAAAAGCAGAAAATAGCGGCATTCCCCGACTGTTCCCTGAAAATAACCAAGAGAAGCATCAGGGATCAGTTTTTGATAGAAGCGACGATAGAAATAAGTTCAAGAATACGGTTTTGTGAATTTCAATAGAGACACGCCCACTTTCTCTCGATTGTTCTACTGCAGCAAAGAATAGAGACCCAGGAAGGATGCGGCTTCCTGAAGGTTAAAACTAGTGAAGTAAATTTCTACGGAAATCTTATATCAAGATTTTCATAAATGAAGGAAGCTATCGACATTTAGATTTACTAGATTTTCTTGCAAATTTCACCTGAAATAAATCGGCTTAGTCATGACATCAAACTGCGATAGAAAACCTAGTGTACAGAACGTATCTTAGAAATTTCTCAATTTTGTAAAATTCCATTTTTCAAAAACGTAAAAAAAATTTGGCGGAGGACAATAATATTTCACGTGTAGTTAGACAACTGTTAAGGAAAAAAACATAAAAGTATACAGTCATGCTAAAAAATAATTAAGAAACTATGATTGAAATAATATTTGGACAAATACCGACGAGGAAACCTGATATAATTTTAGTGAAAAATATACACTCAAAAAAAACGACGGAGGAAAATAATATTTGAAATATAGTTTGTCACAATTAGCGAGGAGGAAACAGAATGCAACTTTAGTGAAAAATATACAGGGTGGTCACTTAAGAAAATAAGAAACTACGGAGAAAAGTGATATTTGGAATGTAGTTGTCACTATTGTAAAGTGTGGTCGTCTAAAAGAAAAAATAATTAATAAATATAGGGTGAAAACATAGAGGGAAGTTTTGTGTAAATATATTTACAGATTTTTTTAATAATAAGTCAACTTATTCCATATTAATCTGTCCCTTCGGAAACCGAATAAAGTTTTTGACTCGAATTTGATTCAGCAGGTGTGTCTTTAGCCCCCTTATTACCATAAATTTAAATGTGCATTCAGAGTATTCACAAGGCAAAATGGCGACTGTGATTCAGTGCTTAGGTGTTAATAATAATAATAATAGTCTTTATTTCTCCATTGCAAAAAAAATAATATAGTAAAATTAATGTAGAAAACCTAACAAGGAAAATTGACAAACAATTAACAAAAGAAAGACAGTACAATAAAGTATATAAAACATATGAACATACAAGACATCTTGTAGTTGGTCATATAAAACAAATATATTAAATTACAAAGATTCATTTATCGTGTAGCAATCTTTGTCTAGTAATATATTTTTGTTATTTATGTTTGAAAATATGTATGCTATCCGAAGACCTAACATCTTTATCTAATGAATTATAAAGCTTACACCCTTGCTAAAGAAAAGTTTTCTGGTACATAGCAGTTCTATCAGAATCAGGCAGTAGAAAATTATTTGCTTTAGTGTTATGTAAATGACTCACTTGATTTCTTAAAACGATTGATTTATGTTTATGAACATATGAGCACACCTCAAGAATGTGAAGACCAGCAACCATCAAAATTTTTAAATTTTTAAAGACAACTGTAATTTAAATTTAATAAAATACGAATTGCATATTTCTATATTTCTATAATAAAAATACCCTAGTCACATTACAACTATTGTTCCAGTTTGCAATTCCGTACCTAAGATGCAAATGAAAATTGGCATAATAGAATACTTAAGAATTTCCTGGCTATAATATTTAAACATACATTTTAGAGCATAACAACTTGTTCTTAGGTTTATACATAATTTTCCAATATGTTGAGTACATTGTAAGTGTTTGTAACACCCAAGAGTATACCATCAACACAAGGTTTCATTTTCCCATCAGTACCGTTAAAAAGTGTTAGGCTCTCGGAATTATTATTCAATGAAAATTGTATTGAAACTGTCTTCGTTTTATTTAGAACTGGGTTATTATTTTGAAGCCAATGTATGATTTCTTGATAAACACTTTCAGTGGTTTGTTTCATTTACTTCAATTAGGTTGTTGCCGGTAACTAAAATGTTTGTATCATCAGCATAACAGATCATATGAACATTTGGTATTTTTTGTAGATGACTAACCACATCGTTAACAAATATTAGTGGGGCCAAAATTGAGCCCTGTGGAACTCCTTGTTTAATATCAGAAATATTACTTTCAACTCCACCGGCCATTTTTACAATTTGTGTCCTGTTGTCCAAATAGGAGGAAAATATTTGTAAAGCAGTTCCTCGAATACAGTATCGAGCTAATTTGGCCTTGCTAGTTAGGTTTGAGACTGAATGAACCCAAATTTGAATCCCGACTAAGACATATGGTGGTGTTTTCAATTATTCGTTTTAATAAGTTTTAAGCAATGGGCGTGTGACTTAATGCCAAAAAAAATTGAAATTGAATAGGTATGCTACGTCAGATTGTAAGAGTTTAACTCGATAAACATTGTATTCAATTTCTACTTAAATTAATTTTACACACAGGAAACAATTTTATGTTCAGTATTTGCATCATATTAAATCTCCTCTGGACTTGAAATTAATTTCTACCTGATTATTTATGTTACCTTTCAAGCAGGATTTCCATTTAATGTTTATAGGATATCTCATATTTATACAGGCGGCGTTCTCATACGTTAGTTCTGGACCCTATTCAATTTTTTGTTAGTTTACTTATTTCTTTCGGCAAAGCGTCCTTCTCCCAATCTCTCATTGCACCCTACGCTCTTAATGGAATAGTAAATATACCGTTATAGGATAGGTTTTTCTACAGATGATATGTGGAAGTTTCTGGAAGTTTAAACGCATCAGAACAACACTAGAAAGTAAATGTGATGCGTAATTTCTCTATGAGAACTACAATGAATTACAAAAATATGAATAATAGAATAAAAAGACAACTTTGTCCTACACGTAGGACACTAAAAATGCATACACAAGTTATTATATAAAAAAAAAGGATTATTATATTTTACTCAAATATTGTCTGTACTTTGGAGTTCGACATCTCGAAAAGTTTTAGTTATAGGACATTTGCAGTCTTAGTTTGTCTTGCACATAATAATAAAATGGAAACTACTTATTTTCACGAAGTTAAAATAGTATACAATACACGTTTAATTATGGCTTAACGAAACTCGTTTCGTTAAAAGTAGTATAACGAAACGTGTATCGTTAATAGCTATTCTTTACTCTCAATATACAGGGTCGGTAAATTATGGATAATCCTGAATCCTAGATTCAGGATTATCCATAATTTACCATAGGGATAGACTAAATCATGACTTATCAAAACATCAAAACTTGACTTTACTAAATCTTCACTGACAGAGCCCAAAAAAAAAAAAAAAACTTTTTTTTAGACTGAAAATTAGCGCTTTTTACATTTATTACTACTCTTCAGTACCATCAGACCTAAGATATTGATTTTCTATAATTTTAAAGTGTCCATATCTCGAAAACCATGAAGTTTTTTTATTAAAGTCAAGTTTTGATATTTTTGATAGTTTATAATCTGCGTCATGACCCGGTCTATTATCAAGTTCAGATTTATGAATGGTTTACCGAACACCATGTATATAAAATATTATGACATTCGTTTGATTTATCATAATGATATACTTTATCGCACTAGTGTGGTAAAGTCATATTTTACCTCACTAGTTCGATAGTTTCCGTTGTAATTTTCATATTACGATAGGTACTGAAATTTTCCATTTCGTACCAAAACGTTCCTATACTTATATCGGAAATAACCATTATTATCACTATTTTTATTAAATATATACAGGGCGTCTCACCAGGAACTGTATCGATCGATACAGAGAAAAGTATGCACCAGAAAATTTTGGAAATTCAGGGAGCTACTAATGAGAGTGTGGCCAATCCAACTAAACTAATTACAAGCATCTGGCACTTCCAGTTATACTGGAAGTCGATACCAACTTGCTTATTTTAAATGGAACACCCTATATATTTTAGGGTTTTCGAAAAGAGCATAAAATTCTGAGTCAAAAATATGTAAAGTACCCTATGTCTAAACCCAGCCGTTTCAGAGATATTTGACATTTTAAAGAAAAATTGACATGTGTAGTGGTTTACAATAACCTTTATAACTTTCTTGGTGTATTTGCTTTTTGGCATGTAGAAAGAACGCAAGAAGAGCTGCACTCTACAATTGAATTACATTCAATAATAGTATACCAAGTGTTCCATTTTTGACGTTACATTTTGTAAACTTCAAACCGCGAAAACTTGTTTAGGTCAAATGGAACACCCTATATTTTTTTCCTCGAGTTATGTAAAATTAAATTATTTTTTTCCGATATGAGCATTGTGGGGGTTTAAGTTACAACTTTTTGAAATATTTGCGATTTTCTCAGAAATTCAAGAATTGTTAGTAAAAATTTTATCAAATTAGCCATGATTAGAAACAGTCAGTAATGGCAAAAAATGCCACCGTGTTTAAATTACACTCACGAAGACTTTTTGAATTTGTTTATTATTTATGGAGAATGTGATAAAGTAATATCAAGAACTTGTAGTACATTTACTACTCGATACCCACAAAAACGGAATCCGTCACCAAACACTGTAAAACGCATACTGGATAATTTTAAAAACTATGGCTCTGTCAAGGCAAGAATTCAATTCGGAAGCCTATTGTTAATGACAAAAACGTGGAAATAGCAATTCTGGAATATTTTCATGCATTTCCAATGATGTCATTAAGACAAGCTGCTTTGGAATCCGGACTATGCAAGGATTCAGTTCACAGAATCATAATTAAACATAAATTTCACCTATTTTCGTTCCAAATGGTTCAACGATTAAAAGAAACAGATTTCCTAAGAAAAGGAAATTGTTGTGAATTTATTCTAATAAATTCTGTAGGGGACGATTCTTTTTTGGGAAATATATGGTCAGATGAAGTTAAATTTACCAAAAATGAACTTTTTAATAGACACAATTCGCATTATTGGAGTGACTCGAATCCTCATGTGTTCAGAGAGCGAAATTTTCGAGAAAGTTGTCAGTTTAATATTTACTGTGCCATAAGAAACGATAGAGTGGTGGCCAGGGCCGTACCCAGTTTTGGCGGGCCCCGGGCAAAGTAATAAATAAAAATAAATAGATACATAGATAATAGACAGATAAATAATAATCCTGACAGGGGCCCGTCAGGATTTTTAATTTTTTTGTAGGCCCGGGCCCCGGACAAATGACCCGAGAAAACCGGTCTGAGTACGGTCCTGGTGGTGGCATTAGAATTTTATCAGGAAAATTTAAACAGTAAGTTAAAAAGATTTCTTCTTCTGCTAATATGTATAGTTAATTTTTTTTATTTTTTTGTTTTTTAGATGAAAGATATCTAAATATTTTACAAAATTTGAATAATAACCATTTAGAAAATTTACCTCTCTGCGATAAACCATTATTTTGTGTTAATTTAAACTTAGAATAAAACACAGGTTTCATCAACGAAATCTATTTAGGTTCTAACTTACAAAAAAGGTAAATGCGCTCAGCCTGGAATAGTGCAGTCTAAACAGAATTTATAATAAACATACAAACAGCAAATACTTAACCTAGTTAAACAATTAAACATAAGACTAATGAACTTATAATATACACACGTGCGTATTAATAATATTAATAATAATAGGGATAAATTATACCATTACATCTCCCTCGGGGAAGTTAAAAAAAAATCATGCAGCGCTCAAAACATGATTTTTTTTTTCTTTTTACTATATTTATTTTCTTTCTATTTATGGTACAACTTAACCCTATCTTTATCTCTTAACATAAGCTTACATGCTGTATGTTTTTCGTGAAGTTTTGAGGAAATTAAATTACTTTTGGCATCATTACATGCTTATTGTTAACGATACTTTAATTCTAAAGGATAATTATATCAAAGTTATATAAAGGATCCGTGCCATTACCTAGATTAAAAGGCAATCTAGGTAGATAACCGAAAATTCTAAAAAACTCTTAAATTCTTATGAGAATTTTCAAGAGAAAATTCAACATGATGATGGTAAGCTGTAGAGTGAAATTTTGTAATATATAAAAATTGACATATTTCCTTCAAAATAGTCCTTGATCTGATACAATTGAATCGGGTATGCCGTAGCGTAAAAGAAAATTGTCTGCAAAAATGTTTTCTACTGTATAAGCTTCCTTATTTTGTAACTGGTAAGCCTCTACAAATTTAGTCAACTCGCGTTGTAAAATAAAATTTGTACTGATTGCTTTCCAAATCTGTCTCCTAAGGACCCACTAAATATAATCAAACTTTTTGAGATCCTGAAGAAGCAGTATTAGTGACCGTCATTATCAAATATAATTAAACATTTGAAATCCTGAAAAGCAGTACTAGTGACCGTCATGTATTTGGTTTAGAGTGTTTATTTGTTGGCAATCACCACATTTTTTGTTTTTGTTTTTATTTTATAAATTTTTCAACATCTTTACGTAAACCCGTCCAAATATAAAGTTTCTTTATACTACTGTACATACGATTTACTCTTGTATGCCCACTTGTCGGTAGTATTGGTAATCGTTCAATACAATTGTCTCGTTTCATAATCTACTATATTTTAAATATCTTTCAATATGGATATTTTTATACCACAATTTTTGTTTTGTTTGGGAACTGTAAAATATTTTCAAGTATTTGTGCGCACTTTTTATTTTTTAATTATTTATTCCGGAATATTATATATATATATCATATATATTTCAGGTCTCTCAACATAGTACCTAAGTCTGATGCCGATCGAGGATCCTGTTTTAAAGAAATTATTCGCGAATAATTAATAGATAATAAGTTCCCTAAATGACAATCATATTGTTTACTATTTACTTTCTTCTCAAAATCCGAACAAGAAATTGGACATAACTGGGAAAAATCTTTAGGCAGCTTTTATAGTTCTATGACACCAGGGTGATCAATCCTTTCATCAGAAGTAGAATTATTAAACCCACTTTGAATATTATTCCCAGACTGTTTGGTTTTTTCCCTTGTAACATATACCGTATTACACATGCTATTCATTTATTTTAATTCGTCAGAAGTTATCGTTTTTTATAACGTTGTCCTTTTCTTTTGTATACTTTACTACAAAGTCGTATTCTACCAGAGCTAACCCAAGTTTTGTTAACCTACTAGGATTCGTCATTCCGAACAAATAAATGAGTGGTTTATGTTCAGTTAATAAAACAAATTTTCTAGCAAATAAATAGGCCTAAAGTGCCTTACTACAAAAATTACAAAATTGCTTTAATCTCTTGAAAAATTGTTGACATTCTTCGTTCGAAACAAATGGAACATTCTTTTTTGTTAAATTATTAAGAAGTGAATCAATATGAGCAAAATTTTAAATATATTTCTTACAATAGTTAGCAAAAGCAACGAATCTTTTCATCTCATTAGAATCTTTAGGAATTGGAAATTTTTAAATTACTTCACTTTTTAAAGCATCAGGTGAAATTGTATGGCCTAAATAAAGGATTTCTTTCTTCAAAAAAAATTTTCTTGAAAAATTTTGACTAATTTTCTATTATGGGTTAATAAGTTATTTCCAAAAACAATTAAATTGTCTAAATAAACAAAATAACTCTCGTAGTTCAAACCAGATACTGTAATCGTCATTGCTCTAGAAAAAGCACTAGGACTTATTTACAAGCCTATTGGAAGCCTTGTCATTTGGTACTGGCCACGATCTGTTGTAGATGCTGTATATAGCCTGCTAGAGTGATTGAGTTCAATATGATAATAACCTCGAGATAAATCAAGATGAGAGAAGTACATAGTTCCGATAATGAGTCTAAGATTTCTATGATGCAGGAGAATGGAAATTTGTAATCCTGTATATGACTATGTAATTGCCTGTAATCTCAACAACCCTCCATTTTTATGTACATTTTGACAATTTTTTTTTGAACAATTAGCAAAGGTGCTTACCATTTTGACCTTATTTCCTCTATAGTGCCCCCTTTTAACATTTTGTCAATTTGAATGTGAATTTCTAGTTTTTGTGCATTCTTTCTTTATAAATATTAGTGGTTGCCAAAGAGTCGCCGTCTAATTGAAACATATCGGAATACTTATCACAAATTTTCTCAAACGAACCTTTTTTTCTCGCCATTTAATGTTAATCAATAATTTACATGTTCTAGCAACTGAAATAGTTTCATTATTTTTAAACTCGCATAATTTATAATTCTCTAATTTTCTAGTTTTACACTACAATTTTTAAGAACCACTTTATCTCTAACATTAAGTATTTTAACAGATATCACATTTTGCTTAGATCTAACTAAAGTTCCAGCTATAAATATTCCTTCACTTAATTCACTAGATAAAATAACACATCTTCAGTTACATCAACATAAAATATTTTATTATTTAACATCTTGTAAAGGAATTGAAGTAAAACTGCATTTGCGGATTGCATAGGAATTAAAATGTTTTTTTTTTATTATTACACCAGAATGAAAATAGAAACCTCTCGTAATCCATAATACCTGAATGTTTACAAATGAAATATGAACTTAATATACCGTTTATTTCATTATCAAGGTTGTCCATTATTAAGAACTGATGACAAAGCTGTGTATTATTTATTTTTAATGACAGAAACTGAACGTTTTGATACCGTTGACCCAGAAATTCCCTTTAATTTAATTTTGTTTGATAAGTCAATTATTTCGTGTTTAGCGAGATATTTACTAGAAATAATGTTGACTATTACTGTTAGATATGAGATCTAATACAAATTTTAGTTTGTTATTTCTATAAAAAAAAATTTAACAAAATTTAACTCGTCTAATGTAAAAATTCAGATTGATTAATTTCTCGTGAGGCCTCGAAAAAATGGATACCATGGGGTGGCTTACTGAAAACATCCCCGTGAATGCGTATTCGTATTAGTAACATTAACATCAGAATTATTTGTGTAGGTAACTAACTGTTCGTTTGCATTGGAGATCCGTAATAAGATCTTCTTTTATAATTTTCAAAATTGTTATCCCTATTACGACTAAAATTACTCCTATTATTGTTATAGTGACCTCTACTGTTATAATTATAATTATGATTCGCATCTCGTGAGTCTCTAACATGATTTCGTAAATAGTTATGAGGATAGAAAATTTATTATAATTGCCGCAGTTTTTTAATTCGAATTTTTCAGACATTTTTGCGTCGGTATCTGAGCAATCTAAAGAAGAAAAATCGTATTCTATTGGATTTTGCAATTTTTTTTTCATCCCCTTCAGGCTGTTCAGTACCCGATAGCTGTAACCTTGCATCTAAAATTGATTGACTATCCTTTAAATATTTACTGATACTACTCGCGTAAGATTTAATTTCCTCTCTAACTTTGCTATCAAAAGTCGACCTACTATTAAATTCTTTGAATTGTTCATATCTATTACTAAACTTATATAGTTTCTTACACTTACAATTTGTCACTTCACTGTCTTTTCTCCTTACAACACTTTCCTTATTTAAATATAATCTTCTAATACTTCCAATAAATGTTTCAGTTCTTTGAAAATATTCATACCACTATCAACTTAATATCTTGCTTTTGATATTTTATATATGGCATAAATGTTTTATGCCATTAATTTTTATTACCTAAAACCCTAAAAGAAAAAAATACTGGACCAGCTCCATTTTTACTTGACTTGAAGTAATCTCTCTTCGAATTTTCCTTTCTAACTTTTTTTCTGCATTTTAATATAATTATTCCAGCCAGGAGTATAACCAGAATTCCCATATGTTTTGTAGATAGTGCACTGGTACCCAAGGTATTTGCTTGATCTCCATTTTCGGCAATAAACACATTTTTATTTAACCATTTCCAGTTTACCATATTTTAATTATTTTCCATCTAAATTTCCATGTAATTTCCATGTAGTTCATTCTAATCAGAACTGCCCTCTTTTATTTTTGGGACAGGACTGGCAGGATCGCCATGCGATAAACCATTATTTTGTGTTAATTTTAACTTAGAATAAAACACAGGTTTCATCAACGAAATCTATTTAGGTTCTAACTTACAAAAAAGGTAAATGCGCTCAGCCTGGAATAGTGCAGTCTAAACAGAATTTATAATAAACATACAAACAGCAAATACTTAACCTAGTTAAACAATTAAACATAAGACTAATGAACTTATAATATACACACGTGCGTATTAATAATATTAATAATAATAGGGATAAATTATACCATTACATCTCAACGAACATAGAAACATTTTTTATCAGCGTGTTGGTGCTCCCCCACATAACGCGTATTTGATAAATAATTTTTAACAAGAAACTTTTTACGATCAATGGACATTTCCTATGGCCTCCTCGCTCGCCCGATTTATCAATTCTAGATTATTTTATTTGGGGAACTATTAAAAATAAAGTTCATGAGAGCCCATTAACAACTATTGAAGATTGTATGCAGAGAGTAAGAAATGCATTTCAAAACTTCACAGGATTCAATTAGAAGAGCTATCCATGAAGAACTAATTCGAAGGTGCGAAAAATGTGTGGAGGTTCAAAGGCGGAATTTTGAACAATTATTAAATTAAAATGGAATCATGTTTTTAGTTGATTTTATCTTAGCTATTTTAGTTTATGCAAAGTGTATTCAATCCTATTAATAAGGCATGTTACAGTGTTTAGTGTTATTTTCCCTTTTTGTGGATATCTAGTGACAAATGTACTACAAGTTCTTGATATTACTTTATCACATTCTCCATAAATAATAAACAAATTCAAAAAGTCTTCGTGGGCGTAATTTAAACGCGGTGGCATTTTTTTGACATAAGAAAATGATGACATTACTAATTTTTGCTACTTTCTTATCAAAATTTAATCACTTGCTAAATAAACTTAAGAATTCAAAAAGAGACATTATTATTAATGGTGATTTTAACATAAAATTTAATACTACTGATAGGAAATACTTGAAATTCCACGATTTAATAAATTCGTTTTCTTTCCAGCACACTATCTCTGAAAATACGAGACAAAAAAACTGCTTAGATAATATTCTAATAAATTTAAGTAATAAATATAAGACGGAGGTATTTGACCCAGGTTTATCGGATCATAAGGCAGTTAATATTATTTTTACAATTGAGAATAATATTCAGCCAGTAAATACTATTACATTTAGAAAAATTACTGACGAAGGTATGTTTCTATTATATAATAACTTGGAGACAGTTGATTGGAGTTGGGTGAGCACAGCAAACAATAATGTCAATCTTAATGTAAATGAAAAATTTAGACTTTTCCTGGAAATTTTAAATGAAAATATTGATAAGGCTTTTCCGCAAACTGAAATAAAAATAAACAAGAAGAGAAAAGCTAAAAAAGAATGGTTTACCTCAAATTTGCATAAAATGAGGGAAAATGTATGCTTACTTAGTGAATTATATAACAACTTCCCAGATGTGAAATTAAAAGAACACCTAAAAAAGTACAAAGCAGAATACAGACGTCAAATAAGTATTACTAAAAGTAATTACTATGATAATATATTACACAAAAATGGAAACACTCAAAGACTTTCTGGAATATCATAAACCAAAATAGGCAACAAAATAAAAAAATCCTAAATACCGAGTTAAATGTAGAAGACATGAATAATTATTTCATAAACGTAGCTGAAAATATTACACAAAACTTACCTGTAGTAAATAGTGTTTATACAGATTTTTTTTCAAACAATGATATTGAAGCAAATGTACCAAATTTCAAATTTAATGCAGTTAGTATAAATACAGTACGTAATGTAATTAATAAAATGAAAAATAAAAGTAGTAAAGATCACTACAATATGTCAATAAATATAATAAAAAACATTAAAAACCTTATAGTTGTACACCTTACTAGTCTAATCAATCAATGCATTAGCGCAGGTGTTTATCCAGATGTCCTAAATGTCACAAAGGTGGTACCAATTCATAAAGGAGGTTCTTTAAATAACAATAACTTTCGACCTATCTCTCTTGTTCCTGTATTATCAAAAATTTTCGAAACATGTTTAAAAAATCAAATAACACACCATTTTGAAGATAATAATTTATATTATTGTAAACAATTTGGTTTTCGAGCAAAAATGACCACAAATGACGCAATTATTTACTTAATAGACAAAATTGTCATTGGAAATGAGAATAGGGATTATGTCGGGGTAACCTTTTGTGACCTTCAAAAGGCTTTTGATTGTGTTTCTCATCAAATTCGAATAGACAAATTAAAACTTTATAAATTTGACATGATCAGCTGCAACTTAATAGAATCATTTCTAAAGCATAGACAGCAGTACATAAGCATAAGTAATACTAACTCGACATCCCAGTACATAAAGAGCGGAGTGCCACAGGGATCGGTTTTAGGACCAACCCTATTTTTAATTTACGTAAATGACCTAAGTAAGTCTGTACCTGATGTTGACTTGGTATTATTTGCAGACGATACCACACTCCTGGTATCAGACAATAAATTGGATGCTGTTCAGAGGCAAATAGATGAAGCTAAGTTAAATGCTTTAGAATGGTTCTCATCAAATAAATTGTCACTAAACGAGCATAAAACTACAAATATGATTTTCAGTCATAGGCCAATTGAAAATTATAATAACCCAGAAAAAGTAAAATTTCTAGGCGTTTTTCTTGACCCAAATCTCAACTGGTTCCACCATGTTGATTACACAGCAAAAAAGATATCAAAAAATATATTCTTGCTAAGAAACTTGAAAAACATTGTAACTTTTAAAATTTTATTAACGGCCTATTACTCGCTAATAGTGTCCCATATGACTTATGGTCTGATAAACTGGGCCCATGCCCCGCAAGCTAACAGAATTTTCGGGTTACAAAGGAAAACTCTTAGGATAATTACAAATCGTGGATATAGAGAGGATGTAAGAGATAAATTTATTGAGTTGGGAATTTTAACATTTCCGTCATTATACATTTTTCATTGCCTGATATATATTTACAAAAACATAAACCAATATAAAAAACATGAGGATATTCACAAATACAACACGAGAACTCAACATAACTTAGTGATAGATTTTAATAGGCTTAAGTCAAGTGATTGTGGCTTTAATTGTTACGGCCCTAAATTTTTTAATAAAATTCCAAATTGGGTGAAAGCCTTACCAGAGGTGAAATATAAACAGTTAATAAAAAAATTTTTAATAAAAGAATGTTTCTATAGTATACATGAATTTTTAAATTTTAATGGCACTGAAGCCAAAATAATGGACAACAATTTTATATAAATTTTATATAAATTTACAGTATATTTTATTGTGTATATTTGTGTATGTGTACAAATATTTTGTATGTATATTTGAAATATTTTTAATTATTTACGTTATTTTACAATTTATTTATATTATTGTATCCTATATTATATATTTTATAAGTGACATTGCATAATATTATGACAATTTCTATATTTCTATATTTGACTTGTGTAAAACTGTTGTTAAAGCACCAATAAATTTGATTTGATTTGATAATTGTTTCTAAGCATGGCTAATTTCATAAAATTTTTACTAACATTTCTTGAATTTCTAAGAAAATCGCAAATATTTCAAAAAGTTGTAACTTAAACCCCCACAATGCTATATCAGAAAGAAAGGAATTTAATTTTACATAACTTGATCTAAAAAAATATAGGATGTTCCATTTGACTTAAACAAGTTTTCGCGGTTTAAAAATCACCAAATGTAACGTCAAAAATTGAACACTTGTTATACCATTATTGAATGTAATTCAATTGTAAAGTACAGCCTCCTTGTGTTCTTTCTACATGCCCAATAGCAAATATGTATCTTTTACACGAAGAAAGTTGTAAAGGTTTTTGTAAACCATTACACCCGTCAGTTTTTCTTTAAAATGTCAAATATATCCGAAACGGCTGGGTTTAGACATAGGGTATTTTACATGTTTTTGACTCGGAATTTTATGCTCTTTTCGAAAACCCTAAAATATCTAGGGTGTTCCGTTTAAAAAAAAACAAGTTAGTATCGACTGTATAACCGGAAGTGCCAGATGCTTGTAATTATTTTAGTTGGATTGGCCACACTGCCGTTTAGTCCAGGGAAATGAGTAAAAAAAGTACCATGTTCGGGACTGTGACTCATCCAGGCAGAGACCACGATTTTTAGGTAGTATAGGTGTCAATAAATGAAACCTATATAAAATCTGCGGTCGATTTTCTGCATATGTTTATTTACAGCCATTTTAATGCAAAAAAATGGAAAAAACGTGTTTTTTCACACTTTTTCACCTGCCAGTAAAAAGAAAACTATCTTACAGATAAATCAAATGAATCACCTTGTAGGAAATTAAAAAAGCTTTAAAATGGCGGTTGTTAAATGTCGATATAGTTAATTGTTGCTAAGATAATTGCAAAATGCGGAATTTTATTCAATAAACAATATCTTGTGTAAAAAACAATCTACTGTTTTGTCCTTGCGTAAATAGTTGACTCTCATAGTGCTTAATATCTGGTAACAATTTCAAATCGATTCGTCAAATAGTTTTTGCAAAATTGCATTAATTTATCCCAGAGACCTTTTTCTTGCAACCCCACCACGTCCAGAGAAATCAAAATACAATGATTTTACGGCCTCCACCTGAAAGGGAAAGACTTGATTTACCAAAATGCTTTGTTAGTTATCGAAAAAATTAATTTTCAGACCTGCAAAATGACGTTGCAAAAGAACTCAGATTTTTACCTTAACAAATAGAATAATTTTTTAACAATTGATTGTAGAGCATCGGTTTTTCGATATTTGAAAAGCTGATATTTTTACACGAATTTTGAAAAAGAAAAGAAGGTCCTAGTTCAATTTGGGGCAAAGTTAGCAATTTTTTTTCAAAAATTCATAGCTCCTTTGTTTATAATAATTAAGAAACGTAACAAGCGCCATTTTAAAGGGGAAGAGTTCAACTTTTAGTGTAAAAAATTTGAAAATGATTGTGAAATTAATTGTAATGACGACGATGATGATATTCAGAATATTATTTTAATGTTAGAAAACTTTGATCATTCTAATGTTGATGATAATGAGCCGATCCTAAAAAAAATACGAGTGATTGATTTTACCTTATTAGAATGTGTATAGGTAGGTATATTATTAAGTAAATTTATATGTGAATCGACAAATATTCTGTATTATTATAAATTACAGCGTTATTTATATCGAACAATGTGTTTCTTTTCACACTTTACAAATTCTATTGTTTATAACTTAATATAACAGTAATTTATATATTTAATTGTACACAAACCTTTCCTATAATTTTCAATAAGAATAATACAAAAATTTTGATAATGTATAAAAATATTTTTTTGTAAAATGTTTAAACAAATTACAGGTAATTATTACCCTCTTATTATTTTGGAGCAGATGTGTTGAACCATAGAAAGTTTCTACTGTATCATACAAACCATTATACATGACAAACGCTGTCACTACATGTACATTCACACGCGTGTTGTATACTTCTACGAAGGAAGTAATGGTTTGTTTTATTATTTATTAATAATTAATAATACGCAAATTAATAAGAGCACTTTTCATAAATTGTATGGTAATTTTGCATTTGAAAAATATCTTAAAAATGTAAATTATATCGAATAGAGTGTTTTTATTTTATAAATTTGAAAAATTCAATTGTTTATAACAATAAGATATATATTTACGTGTACATAAGCCTTTTCTACAACTTTCAACAAGAACAAAACAAAAAATTTTGATATTTTGCAAAAAAAAATTTTTTTTAAATGTTTAAACAAATTACATTGTTAATATTAATGTTAATAGTTTAACAGATTGAATATTATTAACGTACGCAAAAAGGTACCCCAAATTGAAAAAAGAAACATCAAAATCGGTTAACAAACACCAAAGTTATGACTTATGTGGTCAGTTTGAAGATGCTGTTTCAATTTTTGAATGCGCGGATTTGAGTTCCCCCTCCACAACCTCCGAGCTAAGTTGATTCGAGCCTCATTTTAGAAGCTTTGCCAACAGTTTTGAGAAAGTGCAATCATTTTCAAATTTTTTACACTAAAAGTTGAACTCTTCCCCTTTAAAATGGCGCTTGTTACGTTTCTTAATTATTATAAACAAAGGAGCTATGAATTTTTGAAAAAAAATTGCTAACTTTGCCCCAAATTGAACTAGGACCTTCTTTTCTTTTTCAAAATTCGTGTAAAAATATCAGCTTTTCAAATATCGAAAAACCGATGCTCTACAATCAATTGTTAAAAAATTATTCTATTTGTTTATAAGGTAAAAATCTGAGTTCCTTTGCAACGTCATTTTGCAGGTCTGAAAATTAATTTTTTCGATATCTAACAAAGCATTTTGGTAAATCAAGTCTTTCCCTTTTAGGTGGAGGCCGTAGAATCATTGTATTTTGATTTCTCTGGACGTGGTGGGGTTGCAAAAAAAAGGTCTCTGGGATAAATTAATGCAATTTTGCAAAAACTATTTGACGAATCGATTTGAAATTTTTACCAGATATTAAGCACTATGAGAGTCAACTATTTACGCAAGGACAAAACAGTAGATTGTTTTTTACACAAGATATTATTTATTGAATAAAATTCCCCATTTTGCAATTATCTTAGCAACAATTAACTATATCGACATTTAGCAACGCCATTTTAAAGCTTTTTTAATTTCCTACAAGGTGATTCATTTGATTTATCTGTAATATAGTTTACTTTTTACTGGCAGGTGAAAAAGTGTGAAAAAACACGTTTGTTCCATTTTTTTGCATTAAAATGGCTGTAAATAAACATATGCAGAAAATCGACCGCAGATTTTATATAGGTTTCATTTATTGACACCTATACTACCTAAAAATCGTGGTCTCTGCCTGGATGAGTCACAGTCCCGGCCAAAACCTCATTTCCCTGGATTAGTTATTAGCTCCCTAAATTTACAAAATTTTCTGGTGCGTCCTTTTCCCTGAATCGATCGATGCAGTTCCTGGTGACACCCTGTATAATGCTACATTTCCGCATATTTTTGTTAGTTTTATAATTTTGCAGCTCTAGTATTGTCAGTCTCACGCAGGTAAGTCCCAAGAGACTGACTATTGTACTGCCCACGCCTATAAGCAAGGCCAAACTTCACAAGAAACTTCTTCAAAAAAACTAATAAATTCTCAAGCTCATCCTAGGTATGTGTTGATAGGGGTGCTGCATATGGGATCAGTGCTTTCGCTACCCACGAAGGACACGGGACTCGCGAGACTGTGGGTGCCAGTTCGCTCTACTGCACAGGGCAGAAGACACCTAGCAGTCCGAGAACTGTCAGCTTCACGCTGACTATGCTACCTCGCATGTCTGTCAGCTAGAGACTGACTGCGCAACCTCGAATGTCTGTCTCGACGTTCCCTCGACTTCTGTAAGTGCCAAATGAGTTAAAGCTGTTTTTTGAGCCATGCAAGCTGTAAATAATAGAAGTTGGTTTGTCATTGTCATTGAGCTAGTAGTTTTTGGATCACACTTATTTGCAACATTGTCTTGTAGAAATGAGGCTTAAAGATTTTCATGACACGTGTTAATGTAAAAGTTAAATGTTTGTTAAAAGATTATATTAGGTGCCGTCTTGAAGATTTGTGAGAATTTCTGGTATGACACTGACGATGAAGCGATTCTCACAAAGACTAAAACTCTAGAACACTACACACGAATATTTTATTCGACTCGATGTTTAAAATGACACTTTTAATCCGATAATGCTATCATGGTTGGCGAAATTACGTCGAGCATAATATTCGAGTGTTTTGTGAACTACTTCATCGTCATTAGGTTGTATTTCAGCCCAATTATCCTTGCCTTTGGTGTCATAATCGAAAGGACGGAAATTAAAACTATACAAAGAGGCGTAGCTAAGTACCCTCTTTCATTTGGTAAAATAAAACTTTGGGGACTCAGAAGATACTTCGCCAGCTTGAAAAATAAATATGCTGCTTTCCGTAGTTTTTGGCCAGTTTATCTGAAAATATTAAAGGACCCAGCACCAAATGCATGGGTAATTTGTTGTCGACGGTATCGTTGCAAATGCAAGGCATAGAATCCGTAGGTCATTCTCTAGGAAAACTGTTAAGAGGGCATAATAAGCAAGCATAGAAAACTACACCCTGCTACACCATGTGCGTCCCCTACTTTTAGGGGTTGAAACTTTGAAATTTTACTTATGTGCTCATATCTTTTTCCTTATTGCCCGTAGGGCTCTTTACCAAGTTACACTTTTTGAAGATTCATCTCTCCTTTACATAATATATATATTACACATTTGCCGTAGGACAAACGGTTTTGGCTGTACGAGGCCAGAAAGGTCGCGCTGTCCGAATTTGGGACAGGACAAATGGCTATTATTTCCAATCTACAATACTACACATACTAATGCCCTTAAGGAGGGATGATGATTTGTGAAAAAACTTTCATCGAATACCGCGCGGTTTCCATGATACGGGATGTTGAAATTTTGAAAACCCCTTTTTTTAAAAAAAAGTGAACCTACTTTTTCGCTCATATTTTTTTTCATGTATGTATGACCCTAATATAAGAAAATTTACGTTGATTTCATTTTAATACATTCGTTGGCTTAGGAACTAGACAGCAAAATATGCCAAAAATGGCTATTTTGGAATTGTTGCATTAAAGAAACCAAAATCAGTATAATTCTGGTAAGTGTTTTTGTTTATCCTAAAAGTCCAATTCATTACGCATAGAAAATGTGTTTTTGTATTTAAATGGGATCAACACTTATTGTGTAATAATGATTTATGTCATGTGTTCTCCAGTCTCCTTTTTCACAATTTTTTTTGCGGCCTATAGTAGGGCAGAAAGCAATGTATACCTGAACAGGGCACATATTAGGGTGTTAAAATGGATCTTTTCTTAAAATGCGATAGGACGTACCGTTTTCGAGTAAAACGCACTTATTTGCAAAAAATTATTTCAGATCACACTTTTCGTCGACTGACTAGTAAATACTCACCGCTGAAATAAAACTATGTGTCGCTTCTTGCTTTTTCTGTTTATGAGGGACATTGTTAATGAAAAAATGAAGGGACTCGGACGGAATAGGGGGTTCTCACTCCCCTATTTGAAGGTTCACGCTTGTCTCGAATCATCATTGCAACTTATTTTGTGTCTATAACAAAATCCACAGTAATTTTACCTTCCTCAAGAAGCAGCTATTATATGTCCATTTCATCGGAAAATGATTTAAAAAAACAAACTCCTAAGAAAGAAAACACCAAAATGTAGAATTTATTTATCAGATCACAATTCAGAACACAATGAAAACTCAAAGCAAACATAACCAAACAAGTGCGTTTTACTCGAAAACGGTACGTCCTATCGCATTTTAACAAGAGACCCATTTTAACACCCTATTATGTGCCCTGTCGACGTGTATAATGCTTTCTGCCCTACTATGAACCACAAGGCCGAAAAAAAAAATTGTGAAAAAGGAGACTGGAGAACACATGACATAAATCGTTATTACACAATAAGTGTTGATCCTACTTAAAAACAAAAACACATTTTCTATGCGCAATGAATTGGACTTTTAGGATAAACAAAAACATTTACCAGAATTATACTGGTTTTGGTTTTTTTAATGCAACAATACCAAAATAGCCATTTTTGGCATATTTTGCTGTCTAGCTCCTAAACCAACGATTGTATTAAAATGAAACCAACGTAAATTTTCTTATATTAGGGTCGTACATGCATGAAAGAAAAATGATCGAAAAAAAGTAGGTTCACATTTTTTTTAAAAAAGGGGTTTTCAAAATTTCAACATACCGTATCATGAAAACCGCGCGGTATTCGGTAATGTGAAAGTTTTTTCACAAATCATCATCTCTCCTTAAGGGCATTAGTATGTGTAGTATTGTAGATTGGAAATAATAGCCGTTTGTCCTGTACAGAAGACCCCCAAATTCGGACAGCGCGACCTTACCGCGTAAAGCCAAAACCGTTTGTCCTACAGCAAATGTGTAATATATATATATTATGTAGAGGAGGGATGAATCTTCAAAAAGTGTAACTTGGTAAAGAGCCCTACGGGCAATAGGGAAACAGATATGGACACATAAGTAAAATTTCAAAGTTGCAACCTCAAAAAATAGGGGACGCACATGGTGTAGCAGGGTGTAGTTTTCTGTGCTTGCTTATTATGTCCTCTTAAACAACTTCCACAAAAAAAAGTCCGCAGTACGCAAAATTTTTTATGATGTCTAATTCGATTGGACTATCAGTGCAATTCAGGAAAAAACATTATTATAATACTCTTATAAAAATGGCTCTTATAAAATTAATACAATGCAACTGCTTACTAAACAAATTCTTTGATTCTAATATTGATACCAGTGTACTTAATTATAATAAACAAAGTCTAATTTTAAAAATCTTGTTATTTTAAGAATAAATAATCCGGATAGGTACGGGAAATAAATAATAAATAATTCAAATAATAAAGATATTTTCTGCCTTTATCCAGCATCACTAACATTTTCAAGTAAATTTCAGTTGAATATTTAATATTTTGCTCATACCTAGCAAATCCTAAAAACCGTTTCAATAAAAAATATGTAAAATCGTTAAAATTTTTAATTTTGGAGTTTCGGCCTGCTGTATTTTTAAAATAAAGACATTTTGGAACTTTATCCATAACAGTTTTCATTGAGAATGACCTAAGGATTTTATGCCTTGAATTTGCAACGATTCCATCGACAACAAATTACCAATGCATTTGGTGCGGGGTTCTTTATAGAAATAAAAGTTGTATAAAATTTAAGTTTTAATTCAGGCGTCAGGGTGATTTTCATGCCAACATTCCTAAATCAGAGTTTATAGAAGGACATAAAAGAACGGCAAGAGTTTGTTTTGCTGAGAATACCAGTTGTGCTTCTGACTTCGATACGATGCAATTTATCTGATATCAATATTATGTCTAACCACTTCTTAATTTCATAATCACTTTTATAAATTTATCTCGTTAGTTTATGTGATATTGTGATCGATGTCCTGAAACAGGCTTGAAACCTTATGTAGATTCTATAAATTCAGTTCTCGACCAACACACGGAATCGCTTAAGGGATTAAACTTGGAGTTAATCATTTAACCAAGAAAAAAATTAAGGTTCAAATAATACTGTATAATATTATAAATAATATTGTGTAAAAGTTCAAAAGAAAATATACTATGGTAAATCTCGTACGTAAGATTATCAGATCCGCTTAGCAAACATGGCAAGGATGAACACATCCTGTATAGGATGTTTGATCACAACTATATGCAATGGACAGTATGAATATGAATTGACTGGCACAGAACAAATAAGAAATTTCTTAGAGATAATATGTTCTCAGTTTTGACTTTGACCTGTAAGGCTTAATGGCTGACGGTAATAATATATTCATTCACAATAATAATTTTGGTTTATACGTGGCTAGAAGTCCCGAAAAATGATTTCATCACACATCAGTACTGATCAATTGAAATTTCTTTTACAGCAATGTATGAGTTACATGAGGCTTCCAGTTTCTTTCAAAGCGTACTGACGCCATATAACCCAATTTGGACAATATGTCCTAGCTCCACCTACAAGCTATCCTTATGGGAATATCCGTAAACTGATTTACTTAGGCTTATCTGTATGTTTTAATCGTATTGGCAAAAATCAATATTTGGCCATCGGGCCTTAAATAATCTTTGCATAATCGCCATCCGGTGCTTCTGTACAAGGCTCATGCCACCGCACAGTGATCTGAATCGAGGTAAGTTGTTTCAAAAATGGCTAGAGAAGACAAATCCAAACCAAAGATAAACTTTTTTTTAAAATAAAGGTCGAGAAATTGCCGCACTTAAAAATCTGATAAATCTAAAAATGATAAAATCTTCGGGGAAATACTTATAATGCTAAGATAATTGCGAAGTTCCACAAAGGTCTGTTCTTGGCCCCGTTCTCTTTTCACTGCATATCAATGACTTGGCAACTGTAAATATATCTGGAAGATTTACGCTTTTTGCGGATGACTCCATTTGCTATAAAAATTTGAAGATATTACATGAGATACCCATACCTCTTTAGTTAAAAAATGGCGAAATTCAAATATTTTTACATTTAATATCACTAAAACTAACGTAATTGCGTCTGGTTGCACTTAGAAGCACGTTCCCTTGGAAATCTCATTCTGGAAAACAAGATCTTAGGAAGGCCGTAGACATTCTTATTTGATAAACTCTATTATAATTTAAAGGAGTGCAATGACGATATATTTTAATGTTTATTTGTTAATTATTATATATTTCTAAAGTATACATATATTTCTGTCAGATATATTAATTGCAATCCTTTGTATTGTCTGTAAAATCGACTAAACAAATATTATTTTGTGTTATATTTAGTAAACTTCGTCAATGAGAATTGTTTCATTGGATTCTTTGAAAAATTCAATATTCACTGGTAAATTGGCGAAAAACTACAAAAAAAGGTTTATTTTTCAACATGGCGGCGTTTCCTTTGAGTCTTGAAAGTTCTTACTTTTACCAAATGAAAGAGGGTCCTGAACCGCATCCGTACAAATTTTAATTCCTGCCAATTCGATGAAGATCTAAGGCCTAGAAAACATCTAGAATGATTGAGTTACAAAATGGACAGTTTTTAAAATGCTTTTATTTAGAATGTAATAGATTTTTACCTTGGCAGCTTCTTGGTTGAATGTACCTACTGTGTTATTATGCTTAGTTTCCGAGTTACAAAGCTTTAAAGGTGTTAGTTTTTTTTGTTCAACTTTTAAATGGCTTTATCAATTTATCTGAAATTTGAAGAACAATTTCTTTCACAGAAGAGTGCATCAAAATATGAGTGAAATGCATTCCAGAAGCGTAGAAGTAGTGAATCATAGCTTTATCTTATCTAATTTGTACGCCAATAACTGTTCTGCAAAATTGACAATACTATTAATCTTGTTTAAGTTGACAACAATTTCTGTAGTCCAGTCAACGGTGAAACCTCTAATTTCAGTGCTAATAAACTGGCGGTACATGACCAGTCAGGAGCAACGTTTTTAAAATGCATGCCAATCATATATATGAGTGAAATTACCATGAATATGCCAAAAACGTAGATTTTAGGCAGTCGTCGCGTGCAGATTTTTTGTTTGTTTTTTTTTGTGTTTTTTTTTATTTTAAAGTGGATGCCAATAGTGCCAAATGAAAAGCCTTGAAAAAAAATCCAAAATCAATATCATCCAAAATCAAGAACACCAAAAAATTTTACGATTTAATGTGCGCATCAAAGATCGTTTTGCGCGCGGAAACTGCATACCAATGAATTTCCGCTTGATTCTTTTTCACGGCTTTTCGTTTGGCACTATTGGCATCCACTTTAAAATAAAAAAAACACAAAAAAGAAAACAAAAAAAATCGATTTGCACACCCTTCTGCACGCGACGCCTGCCTAAAATTATGAGAGGAAAAAATGTTATTTCTTAAAAGGTAAAATTTAAGAGATATAATGATTTTGGTTTAGAATACATTTGTATTGTGAAAATCTTGAGCCATTTAAAATTTCATCACGTCATTTTACAATTTGCATGGAGTTGAAGCTTCGACGAACAGCTTTACTAGATCACACAAATTGCTGTAAAACGTACCACACGTATATTTGCAGTAACTCACTGAACACGATTGTAAACAGTAAAGACATACAGGGCACTCTAACATATCTACTATTGCTTTTTATTCAAATTATTGTGTACACTCAACCGCAAGTAAGTAAATAAATAATTTAAGAAACCTTGTATATTTTTCAACGTAACGCAATTATTTTGTAGAGTCTTCGGTCAGTGTCGTAATTTACCAATGATTTTTTACTTACGGAAATAAGACACAATAATACCAGTTCATGGCTTTTAGGAAAAATATACAAGGTGTATAAATTATAAATTCATCCTCCAAATTTTATTCTGAAAATTAGAAATATTTCTGCATGTTTTTAATATTATGCTAACTAAAAATAATGTAATTAATTAAAGATCATCTGCTTTTAGGATTTGAAAAATAATCTGCCTTTACTTTTTTAATAATTTCGAGATATTAAAAACACACGTAATTTTTGCCCCTTCCCTATTAAAAAAAATTATTCTAGTTTCAGCTAGAGAATATAGTCAAATAAAATTAAGTTTTTCTGTAAAGATTATTTGGGGAGGGGCATTTTTTTAGAAATGCAATCTGTGTATTATAAGTATTGTACAGTGAAGTTTCGTCTAATTTTGGAGGTGAGCGTTTTTTGTAAATTGAGTTTTAATCAGGGTTGAGCGGATTTAAATCAGTTGATTTAAATCTTGATTTAAATCACGATTTAAATCAGGTGATTTTTTAAATTTTAATCAGTGATTTAAATCAAACATTTACAAAGTTACTATTTTTCAAAGATTTTTATTATATTCTTTTGTATTTATTTTCTAAATTAAAAAAATATAAAAAAGGTAACGCAGAAAAACTTAAACGTAACTAAAAAACAAGCTAAAAACGTACTCTTCGCCGGTTTACTAAACTTTTTATATAATTGTTACACATTCTATAAGATACTCTTCGCAGTTTTTTGTAAATAATGTTAGTTTTAAACATTTTTAATTTTATAGAACGAACTTAGTTGGTGAAAAACTCAGTGCAAAATAAAGTAAAAATAAAAAAAACCATACCATACCCCATGTGGGTTTCGAACCTAGGACCTTTGGATTCCGAGTCAAAAGCGTAAGAACCACCTAACACGTAAAAAAATGTAAAAAATGTGAATTTTTATAAAAACATAAAAATCAATAAAAAATTCTCAAATTTAAATCATTAATAACATTTTATTTACTGATCGATTTTCTTAAAAAAACAATAGGGTTCTTCCCCTAGCTAACACTAACTTAGTGTCCAAATTTCAGTACAATCGGATTTGTCTTTCTTAAGTTATCGTGCTTACAAGAAACATGACGGACGGACAGACGGACATTTTGAAAGTTGTTCAGAATTCATTCACTAACACAATGATATGAAAATTTTTTCTCTACGAGCGATATTTACTATATACTCTTCGTTTTTGCGAAGAGTATAACAGATTATTAGTACTTCCATATGCAATACTACTACCTTTTTATACCACAGTACAAAGCTTATGGTCATTTCTACAGCATTCTTTGTGTAACTTTTTATAATATTATAATAAAGTTTGAGTAAATGCAGATAACTTCAAACTTAAGCAAGAAAACGAACATAATTTTCAAGAAGTACAAGTTAATTTTTACTTCCACTTATTTATTTTAGTAATGGGTTAAGAAATTTTAAAAAATCAAATTAATCTTGATTTTAATCAAAAAAATCATAATTTTTGATTTTTTTGAAAAAATCGTGATTTTTATCAACCCTGGTTTTAATTTTGAAAAACGTGTTTTTGTGTCGTTCTTTTTTAATATCTCGGATTCTGTTCATCGGATCGGGCCAAACCAAAATCAAAATTTTTGTAAACAAATGATGACCAAAACCAGATAGGTCTAAATTCTATCAGCCATTTTTTTTCAAAAAAATAAAAACCTCGAAAATTTCTAATTTTGCATAAACCGAACTTACTAAAAAAATCTTTTTTAATGAAACTACAGGTCTATAGGAAACTATTATGGAAAATTACAAATAAAAATATTTTTTTGCCCTAAAGAACGAAATTTTAAAAAACTGCCGTTTGGTCACACTTAAACTTTTTCTTCCTTAAATTGTAGCTTTTTGAACGTGCTTTACAGCAGTGATAAAAATTCATTTTGTGTATTATTTTAAAATTAAAAAAAAAACTGTATGTATTCAGGATTTGAACCGCGGATTTCCGCATCGAATTCTCACTTTGAGCTACGGCCGTGAAACATTTGCAGATTCGATGGATTATGGCAGAGAAATCAAAACACGAAATTTTTAAACGATCAGATAGATCTTCGTGAATACATGAGCGGCAAGGCCGTTCAATATCGATATCAAAAGGGCAAGAGTGGTGTTTTAACCTCGTTGTAAACTGCATACTCCAAATCGAAAACTAGATCCAACAGGAACACACCAAAAATTACATTTTCTAACGTTTCTCGAAACGCATTTGACTTGACTGAGCACTTTAGATGAGTAAATAGAATGCATGGAGATCATCTCTGTAGGTTTTCCTAGACTATCGAAGCCTTGTCGTAGCAATCGCGGTTTTGGTGAACGAGTGCGCGTATACCTACGTAATTGTAGGTATATTAACGATTAAAATTTATTTTATGTACCTATTCACTAAAGTTCTCACACATTAGAGAATAAGCAGTAATAGACCTATCAATGAACGTTCAATAAGGGGGTCTAGAGGGAAATGCCAAGATCACAATTTTTTACTCAAGGGCTGTGTTTGGACTATTTAGGAGATAAACATACCAAAATTTCCGAACATAGGTGGTGCGGGGGTGCAGGGGGGCAGAGGGCACGAATAAAGTCCCGGTTTTTGGTTTTTCGCTCATATCTCGAAAACAGTTAGCCATAATCAAAAAGCGGCTATATGCAAAATTAAAGCTGACTAAATTTTCCACAATAATGTTTCTACCAATTTTTTTCGTATCTGTTATGGTTCAATAATGGATTGTATATCTTTTTACTGCATTCTAATTTTATTATAAATTTATGATAAATTGAAAAAAAATTTAATAATCATCGTAGAAAAAAATTTTGTGTACAGATATCCGTTTCATAGTAGACTGAATTCAAATATAGAATAAAAAATATCTTTGTGTCTGTAAGTGTGTGTGCATGTATATGTATATGTGTGTATATGTATATGTGTGTATACCGTTTCTTGTAAACACGATAATTTCTGTTAGACTTAAAATATTTAATTACAATTTGGAACATATGTAAAACAGCATAGTACAATAATCCCTATTTAAATTGGGCCATATCTGTAATACATGGTGAAACCAGAGGACTACAAACCTCACTCTTACGTAAAATATTTTAATTTCAGAGCAATATGTTACTAAGGTTTTTGATTAAGCAAAAAAATGAAGATATATAAGATTTATAAACCGCAATATACCAGGTGTATGTTAGGTTCAAACCAACTTTATTTAAATTAGATGATATATCAATGTTATCCTAAAATGTGGAACATGTTATTTTTCTTAAGATTATTATGTTGTGAGAGTTTAAAACGCCTCTGATTGTCATCATGTACTACAAATATGGCCCAATTTCAGTAGGGATTATTGTACTATGCTGTTTTACATATGTTCCAAATTGTAATTAAATATTTTAAGTCTAACAAATGTTATCGTGTTTACAAGAAACGGTATACATATACACCCGCACACACACACACACACTTACAGACACAAAGACATATTTTATTCGATATTTGAGTTTAGTCTGCTATGAAATGAATATCTGTACAAAAAAAGTTTCTACGATGATTATTAATTTTTTTTTTCAATTTATAATTTTATAATTAAGTTAGAATACAGTTAAAAGATATACAATCCATTACTGAACCATAACAGATACGAAAAAAATTAATAGAAACATTATTGTAGAAAATTTAGTCAGCTTCAATTTTGCATAGAGCCACTTTTTGATTATGGTTAACCGTTTTTGAGATATGAAAACAAAAAACCGGGACCTTCTACGTACCCCCCCCCTGTGTCCTCCTATGTTCAGGGACTTTTGGTATGTTTACCTCTTAAATAGTTCAAACACAGTCCTCAAGTTAAAAATTGAGATCTCGGAATTTCCCTCTAGAAACCATTCATTGACAGGCCTATAACAATTTTGGCTTGAAATATATGTGCAGAAATAAATGCACGAAACGCAAAAGCCACGATATCTCAGCTTCTCATTAATGTAAAAGGGTCTAAATTTTGTTTTACTTGTTCGTTTTTGAAGCACTTTCAATAGATGACAAAAGTATTTGGCTGGATACATTTTTTCGATACAAAAAATGCATTACAAAAAAATGAATTTTACAAAAATGCACGAAATGTAACTTTAAAATAATACAAAAAATTAATTTCTAAGCTTTTTGAAAAAGCTACAACTTAAGAAAAAAAATTCTTAGCGTGACGAAGTGGCAGTTTTTTATGAAGCATAAAAACTTTTCAAAAATCTCGTTTGTTAGGAAAAATAATAAATATTTTTATTTGTAATTTTCCGTAACAGGTTACATCTACAAGATCTATAATTTCACCAAGTTTCGTTAAAAAAGAATAATTATTTTTTTTAGTAGTTTTAGTTTATGTAAAATTATAAATTTTCGTAGTTTTTATTTTTTTTTTTTTTCAAAAAAAACAAAATGACTGATAGAATTTTGACCTAAACAGTTTTGTTCATTTGATTGCAAACATTTTGATTCATAAGGTTTGGCCTGATCCGATGAACAGAATTCGAGATATTAAAGACGAACGAGACAAAAACACGTCTCTCAAAATTAAAACTCAATTTACAAAAAACCTCACCTCCAAAATTAGACAAAACTTCACTTTACCTTCCTGATAACATACAGATAACATTTCCAAAAAAAATTGACCCCCAAGAAGTCATTGAAATCATACTTTTAATGCTTAGTTTTCCTCTACTAATAAAGTACTTTTTCTCAATGGCTAGAATACATTTCATTAAGAATTTAAATCAACCCTGTATGTCCAAGCTAGAGCACTTATTCAGCGATATCGCAGCACCCTGTACGACACCAAAAGGGCCAATTACCAATCAGTCACGTCGAGAATAATGCAATTGGATATCCCAATTCGATCTACCCTGGTTAACCCCGGAGTTATCCCAACTTTGTTATTGAATTTCAATCGGGTAAGGCGGATTTCGCTCTATTAGATTTATTACTGTCTGACCCTCGACAGAATTGGTCATTGGTCCTTTGTTTATCTGACTAATATATAGCGAGAGGCTTTTTAGGCACAGCTTGAACTTTTAAACACAATCATCTCTTTTGTTTGTTTATCCACAGATTTGCGCGTAATGGATCTCCTGGAGCCCTCAGGATATCCTCCGGGATTTGGCGGTATCGGAAATCACGCTTTTGAGAGAATGACACGTTTGGGACGTCGTCAATGGGCGTTGTTTCTCGAACTGATTTAAGTGAATAATCGAAGGGAAAAATGTCGTGACGCACTCCAATGAAGCTTATTCACTTAATTTAGTTTGATATACAGGGTGAACCAAATTAGATGGGATGTGAGGTTTTCTCTAAAACTATGACGGATAGGCAAAAATCAATATAGGTGTACTGAACTCGATTTTAGAGAAACAAGCAATGGCGCAAACCGCGATCGTCTGTCTTTTTCGACTACCGAGCTACAGAGCGTTTTTGGAAAATTGGCATTTTTGGATGACTTCTATATCTCAGTTACCAAGTGTCGAATCGAAAATCGAGTAACACACTTTTTTGAATAGAATCCGTTGCTGATAAGAAGAAAATTATGCATACCTCAGTTTTCGAGATATAGACATAACTTGGAACCCCTGTAAATTATTTCATTATTCAGTCACAACTTAAATTATCTATCCAACGATATAAGTGTCATATTTATCTCTAGAAAAAGTGGTTAATTTTCGAAAAATTTAATACATTTAAAATAAATAAATAAACGTTTATTGTTCATAAAATAGTTAACACAAAAGGAAGAGGTTAGCCTAAGCTATCTTCCACCTCCCCGTATACATTAGAAACAAATTAATACTGTGCGTAGTATTACATTATACCAAGAAAACCTACTAAACTAAGTTTTTATATAATTATTTATATTATATTTCTTACAAATAAAAACTGTTAAAAAAAACAAATATCTGACTATCAATTATTAAAAGTGAAATGGTATATTGCTACGTTTGCCGTAAGATTTAAGTAGTCCAAATTAACAGTTTCTCTACCAAAATATTGCAAAATATGGTACCTACATTTTACAACATACAGTGTGTCTCAGTTTTCACCACTACACCCCAATATCTCGGCCATTTGTTGATCGATTCAGATCAAATTTGGTATACTTCTTTTGCTTCAGATTGTGATTAAAAAGTTATTTAAAATTTTTTTTTCGAAATTAAATACGCCTACTATGATCAAAAGAAATTGGCAAAAATTGGGAATTTATATTAGCGATTGAGATGGGGTTTTTGTTTTTACAGAATCTTGTTCGGCATGACCTAAAACCCCTGTATACCAAATTTCGTTAAAAAATATTAATTCCTTTAAAAAAAAATCATATCTAAGATTTCAATAATAATCACCCTACTATTCGAGTTATTTATTGTCGGATATTTACATAACTTGGCAGTCGTGTAATAAAGACGCTAATTAAGCATTAGGACACATTTTTTATCCAAAACACTATTATGAAATGACTATTTGAAAAATTGCAGCTATTTTTTAAAATACTTAGAACTCAGCATACCAATATCTTTGTTAACATGGAGTGCTTTGGAATAGATTCGACAATTGCATCGAATGTCCAATTAAACTTAAACATGGCTGCACAACAATTAATTATTGCTGATAAAATTGAAATAATAAGAATTTTCAAATCCATTCCAAAGCACTCCATGTTAACAAAGATATTGGTATGCCGAGTTCTAAGTATTTTAAAAAATAGCCACCATTTTTCAAATATTCATTTCATAATAGTGTTTTGGATAAAAAATGTGTCCCAATGCTTAATTAGCGTCATTATTACACCACTACCAAGTTATGTAAATATCCGACAATAAATAACTCGAATAGTAGGGTGATTATTATTGAAATCTTAGATATGATTTTTTTGTAGAGGAATGAATATTTTTTAATGAAATTTGGTTTACAGGGGTTTTAGGTCATGCCGAACAAAATTCTGTAAAAACAAAACCCTAACTCAATCGCTAATATAAATTCCTAATTTTTGCCAATTTCTTTTGATCATAATAGGCGAATTTAATTTCGAAAAAAAAAATTTTAAATTACTTTTTAATCACAATCTGAAGCAAAAGAAGTATACCAAATTTGATCCAAATCGATCAACAAATGGCCGAGATATTGGGGTGTAGTGATGAAAAGTGAGACACACTGTATATAACTATATGTAATACTTTATAAATAGGTACCTATCTTAAAGTATTATAATTTGAGAACTTTTGCAAGCGATAGTAAATTCCAAACAATTATAATATTTATAATAAAAAAAGAGAGAAAAGAATGATTCACTTAAAGAAAGAAATAAAAACATTTCTTTTTTAATTTTAACCTGCGTTAGTGTATGTAAAGAAAAAATATATATGTCTATGTATTTAATTTGCATCTGACAGAACTTTTTGCATTTTCCTTAAATTTATTGAAAGATAAATCTAAGTGATCGATAACGTTATTTAACAGAACAGGTGCCAAATAAGAAAAACTACCTTCATATTTTCTAGTGGAATGTTTTGGAATTGTAAAGGTATTTGCTCTTATATTGACTGCATGTATATCTGATGTCTTAACAATAAATTTAAACAAATAAGAAGGCATTTTGCTTTTTAATAATTTATATAAAAAGATGGAGAATAAGTAATAAACTCTATTTTTGATATTTAATTCATTTAGAGCCACGAGATAAGGTGTTATATGCTCCCTAAATGGCATGCAGCAAACAAATCGCATACTAATCCAGGGAAATGAGGTTTTGGCCGGGACTGTGACTCATCCAGGCAGAGACCACGATTTTTAGGTAGTATAGGTGTCAATAAATGAAACCTATATAAAATCTGCGGTCGATTTTCTGCATATGTTTATTTACAGCCATTTTAATGCAAAAAAATGGAAAAAACGTGTTTTTTCACACTTCTTCACCTGCCAGTAAAAAGTAAACTATCTTACAGATACATCAAATGAATCACCTTGTAGGAAATTAAAAAAGCTTTAAAATGGCGGTTGTTAAATGTCGATATAGTTAATTGTTGCTAAGATAATTGCAAAATGCGGAATTTTATTCAATAAACAATATCTTGTGTAAAAAACAATCTACTGTTTTGTCCTTGCGTAAATAGTTGACTCTCATAGTGCTTAATATCTGGTAAAAATTTCAAATCGATTCGTCAAATAGTTTTTGCAAAATTGCATTAATTTATCCCAGAGACCTTTTTTTTGCAACCCCACCACGTCCAGAGAAATCAAAATACAATGATTCTACGGCCTCCACCTGAAAGGGAAAGACTTGATTTACCAAAATGCTTTGTTAGATATCGAAAAAATTAATTTTCAGACCTGCAAAATGACGTCGCAAAAGAACTCAGATTTTTACCTTATAAACAAATAGAATAATTTTTTAACAATTGATTGTAGAGCATCGATTTTTCGATATTTGAAAAGCTGATATTTTTACACGAATTTTGAAAAAAAAAAGAAGGTCCTAGGTCAATTTGGGGCAAAGTTAGCAATTTTTTTTAAAAAATTCATAGCTCCTTTGTTTATAATAATTAAGAAACGTAACAAGCGCCATTTTAAAGGGGAAGAGTTCAACTTTTAGTGTAAAAAATTTGAAAATGATTGCACTTTCTCAAAACTGTTGGCAAAGCTTCTAAAATGAGGCTCGAATCAACTTAGCTCGGAGGTTGTGGAGGGGGAACTCAAATCCGCGCATTCAAAAATTGAAACAGCATCTTCAAACTGACCACATAAGTCATAACTTTGGTGTTTGTTAACCGATTTTGATGTTTCTTTTTTCAATTTGGGGTACCTTTTTGCGTACGTTAATAATATTCAATCTGTTAAACTATTAACATTAATATTAACAATGTAATTTGTTTAAACATTTAAAAAAAATTTTTTTTTGCAAAATATCAAAATTTTTTGTTTTGTTCTTGTTGAAAGTTGTAGAAAAGGCTTATGTACACGTAAATATATATCTTATTGTTATAAACAATTGAATTTTTCAAATTTATAAAATAAAAACACTCTATTCGATATAATTTACATTTTTAAGATATTTTTCAAATGCAAAATTACCATACAATTTATGAAAAGTGCTCTTATTAATTTGCGTATTATTAATTATTAATAAATAATAAAACAAACCATTACTTCCTTCGTAGAAGTATACAACACGCGTGTGAATGTACATGTAGTGACAGCGTTTGTCATGTATAATGGTTTGTATGATACAGTAGAAACTTTCTATGGTTCAACACATCTGCTCCAAAATAATAAGAGGGTAATAATTACCTGTAATTTGTTTAAACATTTTACAAAAAAATATTTTTATACATTATCAAAATTTTTGTATTATTCTTATTGAAAATTATAGGAAAGGTTTGTGTACAATTAAATATATAAATTACTGTTATATTAAGTTATAAACAATAGAATTTGTAAAGTGTGAAAAGAAACACATTGTTCGATATAAATAACGCTGTAATTTATAATAATACAGAATATTTGTCGATTCACATACACACTAAAAGTTGAACTCTTCCCCTTTAAAATGGCGCTTGTTACGTTTCTTAATTAATATAAACAAAGGAGCTATGAATTTTTGAAAAAAAATTGCTAACTTTGCCCCAAATTGACCTAGGACCTTCTTTTTTTTTCAAAATTCGTGTAAAAATATCAGCTTTTCAAATATCGAAAAGCCGATGCTCTACAATCAATTGTTAAAAAATTATTCTATTTGTTTATAAGGTAAAAATCTGAGTTCTTTTGCGACGTCATTTTGCAGGTCTGAAAATTAATTTTCTCGATATCTAACAAAGCATTTTGGTAAATCAAGTCTTTCCCTTTCAGGTGGAGGCCGTAGAATCATTGTATTTTGATTTCTCTGGACGTGGTGGGGTTGCAAAAAAAAGGTCTCTGGGATAAATTAATGCAATTTTGCAAAAACTATTTGACGAATCGATTTGAAATTTTTACCAGATATTAAGCACTATGAGAGTCAACTATTTACGCAAGGACAAAACAGTAGATTGTTTTTTACACAAGATATTGTTTATTGAATAAAATTCCGCATTTTGCAATTATCTTAGCAACAATTAACTATATCGACATTTAACAACCGCCATTTTAAAGCTTTTTTAATTTCCTACAAGGTGATTCATTTGATGTATCTGTAAGATAGTTTACTTTTTACTGGCAGGTGAAGAAGTGTGAAAAAACACGTTTTTTCCATTTTTTTGCATTAAAATGGCTGTAAATAAACATATGCAGAAAATCGACCGCAGATTTTATATAGGTTTCATTTATTGACACCTATACTACCTAAAAATCGTGGTCTCTGCCTGGATGAGTCACAGTCCCGAACATGGTACTTTTTTTACTCATTTCCCTGGACTATACAGGCATTTTGTATGCGCTGAAGTCTTAATTGATTATGTTGAGTAAGAAAATTGTAATACACTGCGCAACAATATTCTATATGCGGATAAATCAATATTTTGACTAATTTTAATTTTACGTCTTGACTTAGTTGATATATAAATTTGTACATTGACTTTAGTTTTAAAAATGTAATTTGAAAGATATGATCGACATGCTTCTCAAAAGATAGATGGTTATCTAAAATTACTCCTAAATTTTTCGCAGATTGTACCCAGTTTATATTTGTTCCATTAATATTTATTGTATGATCCCTCGTAATGTTATTTATTTGCCTCTCAGGCCCTATACATAGTGCCACTGTTTTGTTCGGGTTAATACGCAAGCCATGATCTTCAGAATATTTTGCTGTATTGTATAAGTCTATGTTTATGTTTCCTATATCATTTTCGAGATTACTTATTGACATATATAATTCAAAATCATCAGCATAGAGATGTACTTGACAATGAGACATAGTAGGGGGAAGTCAAAAATGAATATAGAGAATAATATTGGTCCCAGGATACTACCCTGTGGTACACCAGATGATGTTTCTCTTATGGACGAATATAAACTATCATCAATTAAAACTCTTTGTGATCGACCTCTGACATAGCTACTTAACTAATTTAAAGCACTATTTTCAAATCCAATGTATTTTAATTTTGCAAGAAGTAAACCCAAATTTACTAGGTCAAAGGCTTTACTCTGATGCTAATGTCATTTACACCTTTCAATAGTGCTGTTTGTGTTCCATGTTTTTGACGAAAACCTGATTGTATATCTGGAAGGATACTATTAGCTTCAATATAGTCTTTTATCTGAAAAGATAGGGGTTTTTCGAGCAATATGGAAAAAATCGGTAGAATACATATAGAGCGTAGGTCTTTAAAACTGGCAGGAGTATTTATTTTTGGAATAGTTATAACGTTAGCAGTTTTCCATTTCTTCTATGTTAATAGAATGTTTTCTATGTATAATATTTTTTAAATAACCCCAAAGCCAATAGACGGCAAACAAATCTAAATATCCAAACTACTTTGTTGTTTTATAATATCCAGTCAGCTAAATTAATTGTTAGTTATCAATTTAGTTAACTCAGGTAACTAGACATTGATAAACTAGTCTTGACTGACATACATATATCTATCCAATCATCCCCAAATTGAGCATTTAAACAATTTCATGATTCATTTGACGTATGATCTGGGGCGTCATCGTGTTGGTAAATTAATTTTTGAAATTGTTTTACAGGCATATTGTCTACAAGGGGCTCTATTTCTTGTCGTAGAATGTTCATAAAATTATCGGTGTTCAAATTACCGTGAAAAAAATGAGGACCTATTATTTGGTATCCAATAAAACCACACCATACATCAAATCCAAATCGTCCTTGACGATTAACTGTAGCGGTTACGTGCAGAGGATTTTCATGAGCCCAATGGTGGTTATTATGCCGATTAAAAATTCCGACACTGCTTATATGGGCCTCGTCTGTCCATATAATTGTTCCTTCAAATCCTGGCACTTCATTGCACTGACGCAAAAACAACTGCCAAAAATTGAGTCGCCTTTGAAAGTCGTTTGGGTATTATATAGATGGTGACTATTTCTAATTTTGTTTGAATTTATTTTTTTTAAGCAACGCAACGCAGTTGTTTTCAGAATATGTAATAATATAAGAAGTATGGAATATAATAAGATAAAAGTTCTAAATAATTGCTGTTCTAAAATGATAAACAGAAAAGTTACAGAAGTTTTCAAAATTTACAGGGACAAAAAATAGAGAAAAAAATTCATGTAGCTCCAAAACGGCTGGTATTTACAAAATTTTGTACATAATCAAAATTATTCACAATTTATTCATTAATCGTATGAATCATGTTTCAAGGTTCCTGCCATCGAAAAATAATTTATTACCGCAGCGCCATCTCTGTGCACTGCGGAGGAACAATTCTAGCCGCACTTGTTTAAGACCTTTTTTTGGTGTCAATTATCCGCGATTTACAAATTTTAAGTATCTTTATTATTTTACGAGATAATGAATGACCCGGGGACTTTTAACTGAAACACCCTGTATAGAGGACATCCAAAAATGCAAATTTTCCAAGAACGCTTTGTAGCTCGGTAGTCGAAAGAGTTAGACGATCGCGGTTTGCGCCAATGCTTGTTTCTCGAAAATCGAGCTCAGGACACCTATATTGTTTTTTCTCTATCTGCCATAGTTTTAGAGAAAACCCCAAATCCCATCTAATTACAATGTAACTAAATTTTGTTTTACTGTCACTGTTTTTTCTGTTCTGCGAAAAAATAATAATAATAATATTAAAATATTCATAAAAAAACTATTCTCGAATATAGTTCAAATAAGTTTTACTCAAGAACTAGTGATTTTAGAGAAAAAAAGGTTGACACCTTTTTTGTGCAAACATTTTTTTTTGTTCTGCTCATAAGTTAATTTAAAAGTTCCACACAAAAAAATTGTGGCAAAATTATACCTATTATACCTGTTGATTAATAAAAATGAGCTGCTAATTATACGTTAAATTTCCAAATTACAAAAAGTGCCTTATTTTATTAAGTACGGGAACCAATTTTATTAATAGCGAAATAGTACTCGGATATTTTAAAAAACATGCATTTTTGAGGTTAGTTGTTTACCATCAATGTGACAGATGACGTCACCAGCGTCCGTTGATGTGACGTAATATTTTTGGCGGTAAAATTTTAATCCATATTTGAAAATACATTTTTTTAATACAATGTGACCCACTTAAGATCGCAACATCCCCGTATATCCGTTAATTGATGCTTGATTACTTCAACCTTTGGTAGTAAGAAAATAACGATAAGGTGATTCTTTGACCAGAAAAACATTCACCTCCTACAAATGCAAAGCCATATGCGGTACCAAAATATGCGGAAAAAATCAAACAATCATATTAGGCATTTTTTATCGGAAAATTTTTTAATGAAACTTGTTCAGAATTATCCAAAAACTTTAAGTCCCAAATTTAATCAAAATAAAAAAAATATTGAAATTTTGATTAACGAAATGTCCGGAAATATAATTTTAATGGGTTTTTTATTTAGAAAACTGTGCTAAGACAATTTTGTTTGATATTAAACCCAAGAAATTTACAGTTTTTTTAAAATAATTAATTTTAAAATTTTTTAAATTTAAATATTTAAATTCTGATTAAATTTTGGACCTTGAACAATTCTGAACAAGTTTTATTAATAGAGTTTTTCTATAAAAAATGCCTAATATGATTTTTTGGTTTTTTCCGCATATTTTGGTACTGCAGATGGCTTTGCATTTGTAGGAGGTGAATGTTTTTCTCGTCAAAGAATCACCTTATCGATCTTTTCTTACCACCAAAATTTGAAATTCAAGTGGTTTTAATTATAATTAAGTACTTATTACCTTCGCAGTCAAAGAGATTTTATAATTTATGAAAACATCGAATTGTTAAAACTCAGTATTCTGCGAATGACATTTATTGCAATTTATTCAATATTCATTAATGGGATAAATTATATCAGACATATTTATAGAAGCAGTAAAATGAATTTTACTGGAATATACAAATTCAATTTTCAGTCAGTAAATATATTATTTGATAAAGCTAAGCCACACTAACAATTTACCATTATAGTTTCCCTGCTTATTTATGAATTGTTTTCACGAAAGTTTTATGTGTCATAAATGCGTGTTTCGTTTACGTTTCAATGCTAAACTGACATGTAAATTGTGTAGCTTATAAATTATTTCATACATAGACAGACACATTAAGGACATAATTTCTCATGTCCTTATCCATATTTTCTATATATCGTAACTCAATGAATGAAATATCTGAAATTTGATTCATTATTGAAGGAGATTTTATTGACGAGGATAGTTTTGTAGAACAGACATGAACATAATATAAATATACTTAGTGTGGTGGCTTAAAGCAAATACTATTCAGAATCGTGACCTGCTGGATTAAAGCGACAAATTTTGCAGAGTTTTTATATACCCTCAGTACTATCAAATCAGGGGTGGTTGGGGGGGGGTCGATTTCAGTGTCCGCCATCTTGAAATACGACGCTATCTTTGTTTTCTTGTAAATTTTCGAGTTTTATTTGGTTTTTACTAAATATCTCCCCAACTTCTGGGTTTGTAGCAAAAAGGATTTAATTTAAATTAAATTTGCTACAATTTGAGATCAGAGCCGCTTTTGTAACTTTAATATTTTGCGAGATACAAGCTTCCAAAGTATTGGACTTTTTTCAGGTTATTAAAGACCACGATGTACCAAATATTTGATGGACCTGCCATTGTACATGCACTTCTTAAAAATGATGCATCTACATTTGGAGAATATAGTGATATGGTCTTCTTACCATGGATCAAGAGACAACTTCAGGAATGCCTAAGAATCGATGTTGTATGGGACATATACAAGCCAGACAGTCTGAAGGAAACTACACGTGTAAAGAGAGGGAAGGAAGAAAGGAGAAAAGTCACAAGAGAAACCACACTCCCCAAAAACTTTGTTACATTCCTGAAGAATCAGAGAACAAGACAGAACTTTTTACCCTACTAAGTGATGCAGTCGCAGCTTATGAAGAAAGAAGGTAAAGAAATATACATGACCTATGCTAAATCTGTTATTTCAAAAAATAGCAGTGCACCAATATCCGAAACTGACCACAAAGAAGCTGATACCAGAATGTGTCACTTTGGATTGCATTTGGTAAGAGTAAACACTTCCGACATTGTCATATCAACACCATCTGCCAAGAGCTCGGAGAAAATATGTTGCAAGCATTGCCCTTTTTCCATGCTTTCACGGGTTCAGACACTACATCACAATTTTTTGGTAAAAGGAAAAAGAAGAGCATGGAAGACATGGAAAGCATACCCTCCAGGCACCGAAGGATTTATCTTCTCTGCAAAACATCAATTTCAGCCAATAGATGCTAAAACAAAGGCATTTGAATTTCATGCGTCCTGTACGATGGCACAACAGAACTTGACAACATCAACTCAGAGGAGATCTCTTCACACAAGGAAAAAAGTAAAGATGATGCAAAGTCTACCGCCCACACAGGATGCCCTAATTCAACACACTAATCGCTGCATCTATCAATCTAACATCTGGTTAACCAGTTTGAAATCACTCCAAAATGCACCTACTCCAGCTAACTTTGGATGGAAAAGAAACAAAGAGACATGGCAACCAATTTGGATGTCTATGCCGGAAGCAAGCAAAAGCTGTAGGGAATTAATCAAGTGCGGATGTAAGGCTGAACCCTGTGCTCTAAGAATTGCGTTTGTAACAAGGCTGCACTTTCCTACACAGCTCTTTGTCATTGCAAAGGCTATTGTGAACAGAAAACAACAACATTATAAATATAATAATAGCAACATTATACATATGATTTTTATGATTATTTTCTTAATAGTTATTCCGTAATTTTTTTTATTGAAACGTTTGTAACATGGTCAAATACATTATCTCAGCAAATTGTGATTCTATCGATAAAATAATGTTTGCCGCTAAATATCTCCAATGCAGTCAGCATTGGAGATATTTAGTAAAACCGCCAAAAATATAGATTTTCGTAATAACCTGAAAAAATTCCAAAATTTGGAAGCTTGTATCTGGCAAAATATTAAAGTTACAGTAGCGGCTCTGATCTCAAATTGTCGCAAATTTAGTTTAAATTAAATCCTTTTTGCTACAAACCCAGAAGTTGGGGAGATATTTAGTAAAAACCAAATAAAAGTCGAAAATTTACAGATACAGTCCAAAGAAAGCAAAGATGGCGTCGTATTTCAAGATGGCGGACACTGAAATCGGGCACCCCCTGAACTGATAGTACTGAGGGTATATAAGAAGTGTGCAAAATTTAGAGCTTTAATTCAGCAGGTGACGATCTTTTTGCTAACCCACCACACTAACTTGATTAAATAATTCCGTAAGTAGTTTCATGAAAATTAGTAGCCAAACATATTCTTATATGATTCTTTTCAAAATAATCTCCTTGGGAAAGTATACAATAACAATTAATTGTAACGCCGGACCAACAATCACCCATTTGGCTGCTGAAAACTGCTAATGCCAAAAAAAATATTTTATAATAAAAAAGTTGCACCCATTCATCTTTTCTCAATTTACTTGGTATCTATTTCGGCAGATAAAAAGTTTTCCGCATGCAATATCTGAGAATGCAAATTTTCGACATAGTCTTAAAAAAAATGTTTCCTTACTTACTAAAATTTGACCAAGATATTAACACACTATGTTAACAAATATATAGTAATACCATGAGAAAAATTTGAGAGTAATTCATGGTGCCGTTTTTGAATTAGAGCCAGTTAAACGGAAAAATAATTGTTAATTTATCCAATAGACACAAAACTAGAGAAATGGGCCGTGAGAACTCGATACTGTTTTAAATAATTATTTATAATAATTATAACTAGATGACGAATCATTACGAAATTCAATAGGGTTATAGTCTCATAACAAACGAAGCGATTAAGAAAACATTTTAAGTGGATCCGTTAAGAATTGCGATCTGTAGAGTGTTTCCGTACGAACGTACGTACGTACAGACCAACTGACGGATCTATGACAATATTCAATAGCAATTTTAGAATTTAACAAATGTTCAAATCGATCTAAAAATGGTACCAGTTTTTAGAACATCTTCCCTTTTCTAAAATCTATAGTTAAAATCGATTCCATGCGGAATTTTTTACATAAATGTTTCACCTGTCTTGTAAAGCTGAGATTCGCATAAATTATAGTTCCCAGAAACTTTATTTCTGGTTGAAGCGATACATAATGACTATGTAAATTTATATTAAAATTGTACCCCGTTCTTTTTTGTTTTGTAGTAAAATTAATGCAAACTGTTTTACCGTAATTTATTATAAGCCTGTTTCTAAAGCACCAGTCACTAAACAAATGTAAAAGATTGTTCACATTTTTCTCTAGTTGTGCATGAGTTCTTGCCGTAACTATAAAAGATGTGTCATCCGCATACATGTAAAAGTTTGCAGAGTTTTTATAGTGTGGGAAATCATTTACATATAGCAGGAATATCAGAGGACCCAGGACACTACCCTGGGATGTTCCAATGTTTTGCTCATGTTCATATGAAAGAGATTTTTCTATTTTGACTCTGATTTTCCTATCAGTGAGGTATGATACCACTTATTTAGGTTGTATCTAATTCCTAGGATACTTAATTGGTGTGAAACAAAAGGTGTGAAACAAAAGACAAATCACACTTTAGTGTCTGTCAAAAACATTTGAGAGGTCAAAGAAAACTCCCATTACAATAATTTTTGGCATCTAGCTGTTCATATACACAGGTATAATTGGTGCCGTCAGGCTAACTATTTGGAAATTTACCCGTCAAAATTGACTTGTTAATTATGTAGGTAAAACGTAGTGCAAATTCGTGTACACAGTCTTTTACTAATTTGACAGGAACCTCATCAATACTAGTTGATTGTTTATCACATAATTGCAAAATAGCATCTCTTACCTCTTCTATTTTTACTGAACTGAAAATCATTTTAGTATCGTTCAACTCTGAGCTCGTGCACTCCTACAAAAAAAAAAAACAAAACAGTTATTGTTTCACATATAATTTTGTTATTTTAGAGGATAAGAAAAACGTTTTAGAGGGAATTTCAAGAGCATTAATTTCTGTCATGTATTTTTAATGTCAGACTTATCGTTTTTGAGATATTTGGTTTAAACTGACTTAGTTGCTTAGTTTATTATTCAGCGTTTGATTACAATTTTATATTTTTAAGACAAACAGAACAAACAATTATCATTTTATAATCTTCTTTTTTGTACTGTACCACTTTTTCGTAATTTTTTTTTTTTAATTTTCGAAAAACCGACTCGAGGTACCAAGCTGAAATCGCAATCTTCAAATCATTATAACTTAGAAAATATCAATTTTCCTGAAAAATTATATACCCTCATGTTTTCTTAAAATTTATTCTCTATCAAATCCAGCAGTTAGTTGTTATACTCTTCGCAAAAACGAAGAGTATATTGTATTTGATAGGCACATTTCTAAAATTGTAAATATCGCTCGTAGAGAAAAAATTTTCATATCATTGTGTTAGTGAACGAATTCTGAACAACTTTCAAAATGTCCGTCCGTCTGTCCGTCCGTCACGTTTCTTGTAAGCACGATAACTTAAGAAAGAAACATCCAATTGCACTGAGTTAGTGTTAGCTAGGGGAAGAACCCTGATAGACTGAGGGTATATAAGAAGTGTGCAAAATTTAGAGCTTTGAACAAAATCGGTCAGTAAATAAAAATGTTATTAATGGTTTAAATTTGAGAATTTTTTTTTTTATTTTTATGTTTTTATAAAAATTTACATTTTTTACATTTTTTTACGTGTTAGGTGGTTCTTACGTTTTTGACTCGGAATTCAAGAGTCCTAGGTTCGAAACCCACATGGGGTATGGCATGTTTTTTTTTATTTTTACTTTATCCACCAACTAAGTTTGTTCTATAAAATTAAAAATTTTTAAAACTAACATTATTTACAAAAAACTGCGAAGAGTATCCTATAGAATGTGTAACAATTATATAAAAAGTTTAGTAAACCGGCGAAGAGTACGTTTTTAGCTTGTTTAATTTTTTATCCACCTTTCGAGAAGGTGTGGGAATTTCCGCCAAATAAAAGGTCGAGATTGGGAGTTATTTAACATTAATTTACAGTCTTGAAAAGATATTACAGGTCTGAATCATGAAAATCCATACACTGGACGAGAATTTCGAGATAAGAAGAAGCTTCATTCGCTCCACTATAGCTATATTTATATAGACTGGTCTGTCGACAAGAATCCATTTGACATTTCGTAGAATAAAAGCATTCTGATAATTCAATCTGGCTGCTGTTCCACTGTTTTGTTTGAACAGTCATTAAAATATATATTTCCTATCAAATTAATTGTTTAAATATTTCGAAACATCAAACCATGAACATTCATAATGTAAATAAATCGTTTTATATACAAGTGTCCACTCGTGCATTCGTATATACATACCACAATAAATACAACACCCCCATGACATTCAACAATCGCCCTCATTCATTGTATTTTCACTGCAATAAACACGTTACAAAACCTTTTATATTGCGGACAAAATTGTTTCGTGTCGAAATTCGATGTAATGCACTTTTATTAATTAAAACTATTTTTATCCGTTTACTTGGTTGGCAACTATTTATAAGTGGGTGTTGAAACGATTAAAATTGCGTTTTAGTACAATGTTTTATTTGAACAGGGGAGTGGAAACTGAATTATTTACAACTATTTCAGTTCATTAATAATTCAACAAACAGAGATCTTAGTCAAAGTCGTAACACAGAGGAATAATTAATAGTTTATTATAAAACGATGCTATAATGATATAGCTCGCTACGCTCGCTCGAGTTGTATCTCCATCCTCAATAATAATAGCCATTATAGTGAGTTGTATACAATACTCTATATACGACTAACCTGTATATAAAATATAGTGATACATACATAATGTATAAACGCATAAAAAAATGTTAATTTTTAAATTATTTATTTCTTTTCAACAAAATGTTAGGTTAATGTTACTACAGCTAATAAACTGAACTGATGAGGGCATATTTTGTATTATTAGCACAATTTTCAACGGAAGTAATGCTATCAGCATTAACCACTCTAGCAGCTGTAACATTGTTTACTTGCTTTGAAATAGTTTCGGCTGTTATCATTTTATTTCATAACCCTACTACTCCATAACAATGTAAAAGGCGAAAAACCGGTTTGCATATTTTTATCCTACAGATATGATAAAGACGTTCTGTGAAACAAGTTTTTAGATCCATTTTGGTCAAAGTTTCTGCAACTTGAAGACCACTGTGTAAACATTACTTTCGGTCATATTTTTAGGGTACTTCTTTGGAACATTGTTTAAGCTTGTATATTTATTTTGTTTTCATTACCTGAAAACACTCTCACATTTCCACAATTGTTAGAACTACTAGCTATTTAAAAAACGTTTCTCAGGCGAACTTTTAGCTCTAGTTTACGTATTATATTTAGTATAAGGAAAAAGTCATCACTGTATAATCATTTAGTTAAAAATATCCCCTTTTCATACAATCTGTTTTATTTTCAAGCGTGAGGTGAAGCAAAGCTAAAACTGAAACGTAAAAACAAATTGACCTAAAAAACAAACATTAATAATTGATTCAGCGGTCTATGCTGTTGATCGGTAAACCAACAATCAAGTAATCGATAAAGGTTCATTTTCAATGCGGAAACGGAGCAATAATTACGCCTACTGCAATACATTATTTATCTGACTTATACAACAGCACACTACGTGATTAATTACTTTCAACGTTAAGTTCTCAATCAATTAAAAATTTAAAATGTTCGTATTAATCCTACAGCTTCAAAAATCTTTCTATGAAATGGCGAGTGCGCCGGGAGTACGACTAACTTATTTCAATGGACTGTACTTTTTAAACTAATTCACATTTTTTAGGCTGAGAAACAATAATTTCTGTATTACATTACCCCAGCCGTGGAGGGCGCCTCATGAGCTATACCTGATGATGAATATTTTTCTCTTCTTTTATTATGAAACGTAGTGGCACTTTTGATAGAAAATTTCATGCGGGAGTCATTTCTACGTAAAAAAGGTACACTTGATAGAACTTGATAATTCCATCCATTTTCGAGAAAACTGCCATTTAGAACTCGAAAATTCTTTAAAAACAAACCAATTTGAAAAGGAAAAATTTTATTTATTGAAAAGTGTGACGTCTTAGTTCTGTCAAAATGTCAAACTAATGAAATTGTACGTAAATTACGTCACCAAAGCACATTTTTCAATAAATGCAATTTTTCCTTTTCAAATTGGGTTTGTTTTCAAAGAATTTTTGAGATCTATGCGGCAGTTTTCTTGAAAACGGTTGGAATTATCAAGTGTACTTTTTTTACGTAGAAATGACTCCTGCATAAAATTCTCTAATCAAAAGTGCCACTACGTTTCGTAATAAAAAAAGAGAAAAAATAATCATCCTCAGGTATAGCTCATGAGGCGCTCTCCATGGGCTGGCGTGATTTAATACACCCAAATCCCAAATTGGGAGAAGATCGGTCAAGAGGTATTGCAAAAAAAAGAAAAAAAATTACAATTTTAACACCCTGTATCTTTTTCCATAGCAACAATTTACTAAAGCATGTTTGATTGTATCCCCATATTTTGGTCCAAGGAATCTATCCTTGAACTATGGCCTATTATTAATGTATAATTTTATTGAGTTTATTGTTTAGAAAAGTGTACTACACCAATTTTGTTTGAAATTAAACGCAAGTTGTCAGATGGTTGTCAAGTAATTTCTAATTTGTTTCTTAATCTTTTTATTTTGATGAAATTATGAACTTTCATTAATAAAACTATGCGATAAAACATATGTTTTTTAATTTGTTTTCGCGTATTTTGGTTCACAGGTGGCTTTGCATCTGTAGAAGGCGAATGTTTTCTTGGCCATTCGAGAAAATCAGACAAAGGAACCCCGTGAGGGTTTTTCTTGGATACATACAAATTCACGCACGGAGAAAACTTCAATTCGTATTGTTGACAGTAGCCCATAATAATTTCCACAGTAATCGATTTCACATATCGGTGAATTTGTTTGTACATTCATGGGGTTCATTTGTCTTATTTGGTCGCATAAGTGGATCCTAATTTGTTCTATATTTGACTAAAATTCGGTCCATATCGGAAAAGAATAAGAAAGTTATAAGGATGTTAAACTTTTAAGTGCGACACACAACAAAAATATTTCACGAATTTTTCCCTCTACAAAATTCATAAAACTAAGTTTTTTCGTAGGATTAACAGAAAACGAGTTATTCCGTAAAAACTGATTTTACTCCCCTTTATGACAAAATGGCTGCTAAAATAAAGTATCAGTTCATAGCCTAATAGTAAACTCTTATTAAGGTCAGTTGGAAAATCTTTAAAAAAGCCGACAAAGCGCTAAAGTTTGATTTGTGCCGCTGTCAAAGTACCGGCGCGGTAAAAGTCAACGTCGTTTTTCAGTTGAGGCTAGATAGACTCTACCAAAATTGGACAAATCCTCGTAGTTATGGCTAATCAATAGGCTAATAGAGGTAAAAAATATGCAAAACTTCGGAATAATCTCATATTGAATGACATTTTTTTTATGTTGTAGTAAGAGATATCATCTTCAGTTTCTATATGGTCCCGCCGCTTGCTCTTGCCCCCGATTTGATTTAGGGGTGATTTTCCTCCTAAACCAAAAAAATTAATATATGGAAAAGTATTGATTATTAATTTTTGAAATGCAGTATATTTATCAAGTGACATTAAAAATATGATTAATTATAAAAAATGTAAAAACGGACCAAAACAGTTTTTAATCCATAGCATTTTCTACAACATAGTAAATTATGATAATTTGAAAAGTAAATGTAAGTTAACAAAGACTTGTACAGTTGGATTTTTTATTATCTTTCTTTTAAGTTTTATATTTTTGTTTTATCTTATTATCTACTTATAATTTCAACTATTATTAGAAATGTGATTATAATCCGACATTTTGTTGAATTTTGTTTATTTTCCCTTAAATTTTGTATAAAAAAATAAAGAAAAAAAATACGCACATTTTTCCGTCATAACTTCTTTATTTCTTATGCTACAGAGACGAGTAAAAAATAATTTGAAAACGCAGTTAATTGTCTTTAATTGCATTTCTTAGCATGCTTGAGTAGGTGTCACAATTTCTGAGATATTTAACATTTAAACTAAATTTTTCGTTTTATAAACGTTCGGATGCCATTTGTAAACTTTCTTATCTCCGAAACTCTTAAATCTATGTAAATAATTAAAAAAGCGAAATTCATTATCAGTTTATCAGCTTTATTTTTGGTCTCTATCCATTTTTCACTAAAACTAATATTTATTGAAATAATAAATAAAAAATAAAAAATTACGATTTATCGAAAATATGTTTATAGTTTTAACTTTAATTTCCTCTAAAGCAAGTGCTCTATACAAACGAAAAAATTTGAGCATCTACGTCATGCTATTTATTATTGAGAAATAGTGTTTGAAATTCCTTTTTTTTTTCAGTTACTTGCTAATTTCAATAACAAACTGGCGACGTTGTTATTAAAAAAATGTGAAGACGCACATTGCTTCGGTCAGACCTTCTTTGTTTTTTATGCTGCAGAAACAAAAGTTGAAAGGTTAATTAATAACCTATTATTCTACCTATTAGCATTTATGACGTAGGTGTCACAGATTCTGAGTTTAACTCTCACTCACAAATAATTATCTTATGAACACTTGGATCCGAAATATAAACTTAAATATCTTCGAAATTATTAACCCTACATCAATAAATAAAAAATATAATCAATTCCCAGTTTGTACTTTCTGTAATTGGTCTGTAACATTTTTTCTATAAAGTAATACTTTTCGAGATATTTGACGAAAGCCATTTGGAAATACCTTTTTTTAAGCTAAAATCGCAATTTTGATGTCGTTATAACTTAAAAACTATCAATTCATGTGAAAAATTGCATAGAACCTTTTCTTCTTAAAATTTGATTCTTTTTCAGCTCCAATAAATATATATTTTTTAAGGGCCACCCTGAGAAGGAGTGGATGCCCCCTATTAATTAGCAAGCCTCCGCACAATATAGAAACCTTTCTGTGGAGCATTTTCTATTATACTGCCAAAAACGAAATCAATTCAATATGACATTATTCCGAAGTTAAAACCTCTAGTTACTGTACTATAATTGTAGCTGGGTGTTATAGGAAAGAATATGCTTAGTAAATGAAAAATAAAACTTAACATTTTCTGTCTTATAATTCATCTTTTTTAATGACATGACTTATTCGTTAATATCCATTTTTTACTGTTCTGAAAATAAGTACCTGTATTTTCTAAATATTTGTCCTTCAGCCATGTATCTTATGGCGGATTTTAAACAAACAAACCGTATATTAAATTTCAAAAACGTATACGACAATATTTATTATCATTTGTGATGACTCTCGACCTTCTCTCCGCTTCTCTACGTTATGGCATAAAGAAAGTTTTTTTCATATACCTACGCAAAATATTTTATTTTTGCTTAAGATAATATCACGGTTATATTTAGAGATTTGTGGATTTATAATAAACCTCCGAAAACAGCGAGTCAAAGTTTTTGCCTCATATGAAACGTGCACTTTTATTTTTAAGTAAAGAGATAATATGAACAGAAGGATAGGAAAGTTCCTTAACTATGTTATCTTTCGTAAAAAGTTTTTCAGCATCGTCTCTCATTCCAGCGACCTTAAGAATATTACAATGCTCTGAATGAAAGGAAAGCAGAAAAGTTGTTTCCACGCCACAATCACGAATCATGATTTAAGACTTTGTACTCACAATAATTTTACTAGATTTCTTGCAAAAAATAAGCCCAACTTATTTTCTTTTTTTATATCTATTTTACTTTAAAACTACACAATCCATCAGTAAAAGTACCAATTACAGGATGGGAAATAACAAATAATATACTGCGTATACAAAGGTACTTAATAAGTTGAACAAAACATTAAAATCACAATATAAAATAATACGATTTCATTATATAAGTATAAGTATAGAAATTACAATGTCAAATTTTTATTTTATTTAATTGTTTGTGAAAAATATCTGTCCTGCAGATGGTATTACATGTAAAATGAAGGGGGGGATTGCGAGATTTGTTCGAAGCGTGGCAGGATACATAGTAAAGCTTGTTTATCTCTACGCACTTCAAGATTTTCTATACCAAATCTAGTAAGATGACTTTATTGTAGGTTGTTTTAGAAAACTCCTTTGAATATCTTCTAGTGAGCCTACATCGATTATATGCCCAAGATTCCATGTTAGCGATGCATATTCCAATTTACCCTTACGAAGATGTTAAAAAGCAACAAAGATACGTTTTCATTTGTTAAACCTAGGGGTTTATAAGAGCATAACCCAACTTTTTATATAAAAACTACGATCTGCATAATATGCTTGTTAAATATCAGTTTGGTATCGAAAGTGAAGTCAAGGTCGTTGATAAATTTTATGTTATGTTTATGTTTTAGGTTAATCTAAATCTAACTCATATTCATAGAGGATGAGATCTTTTTTTTTCTATCTTATGATATCACATTAAGTTTATGGCTATTTACACCACATCACTTTTTATTTTTAATAGATCATTCACTTTTCAGTCAGTAACTGAGTTTATTTCAGTAAAATTTTTGGCGTCATCATCATACAGTAATGTCAAATCATCCTCTTTATATCGTTGATAAACAAGCGAACAGAAGGAGGCCTAGAGTGGAACCCTGCGGAACTCCAGAAATAGCCTAAACTTGGACAGACTTGAAACTACGATATTCTATATATTATGTCCTATCACTTAAGTAACTTTATAAAAATGTTAAAAATAAATTAGGCCGGTATTTCGGAATCTAACATTGCATAAAGGGGTGTTTTAAAAAACAATACAAATTAATATATTTCAGTGGCAGGGAAAGCAATCTTAAACTTGAAATGAGAGTGATAAACTTTCTACTTATTTTTGAGTGTTTGAAGCAGAGCATTTTCAACTGCGCTTAAAGGACAAGGGTAGATAAGATATACATTTTCGCCAACTAACTTCGTAAAAATAAAGAGTTCTCCTTAAAATCATTAAACGTTATTTATTTATAGTTGAACATATGATCTTTATGTTTCTATACGTTTTACATTTGAAAAACAACAGTAAGTCGTAATAAGAGCATTTTAAAGTAAGCATGTTTGCAGTTTTTTTGTAATTTTTGACGTTTTTCCGAACTTTTAATGTACATTACAGATGCCCTCGATGAACCAAGAAAGTCTATACCTCATTTCATTGTTGGGTATTTAAGCTTTTAAATAATGGTCAATTTATATTGGTTCATCAAGCGCTTCAATGTAAAAAAAAAATCGTTTCCGCGGGAGTCGTAGTGGTGTCGACGTTGCGTGCGAATTTAAAATTGTCATCGCCCAGAATCACATATTGTCATGTGTATTGAATAAAAATATTTTTCTTCCGAAGTTGGTCAAGAATGTCTACTTTCTCGGCGCAATTTTAGATCCCAAAATACACTATTCTATTATTTTAGTCCGTTGCTAAGCAACTATCAGGAGAAAGTTACTTTTCGGGGCTGTTGTTTATATATATTTTAGACAGTAAATAATAAGCACTGAATCTCTGACTATTTCTTTTCTTTAACAGATTAATAAAAATTCCTTAATTTATAATAATGCTTAACGCCTCGGCCAACAATTTACATCGTCGTCCGGGAATGTATTGCTTTTACTACTAGATGCACAATGTAATATTTTTCAAGGAACTGTTTTTTGTTACTTGTCAGGACATATACTACTCGGAAATTATAATGACATATGACATGGCCAATGGGCGAAGGCCCTTATCTACCCTTGTCCTTGCCCTTGTTCTTTGGGTATGTTACTAGTCTGCTAGTCTTTGACTTTCGAAATTTAACAACTACCACGTGTTCTCAAATATTTAAAAACTCATCAGTATCCATTTAAATTGATTTGTCAAAAATACTAAAAACTTTGAAGTCAGGAATCCCACAGTGATCTATTTTGGGTAACTTTTGGAAAACTTGTCTTACTATTTTTGCGTGTGGAGTTAGCTCCTAAACGGACGAGATTTATTTCCCCAACACCCTGTATAAACTCATCAATTCACGTAACTTTAAAACCTCTCTGATGAAGATCAGAGAAGTGTAGCATAATAGGTCGCTTATTCAACAGAAATCGCAAATTCTTTTACCTACATATAATTGTAATGTTCATATAATACTAAACTAAAGGCTTGCACAACGCTGTTGTCTTATGTGGAATCAACTTGCTTACTAACATTAGACTTGTTATAGAATTTTACCTGCGATAACAAAACTGCACGGCTCTAGCGAACACACTGTAGAACATAATTAACCTAGTGCTTAATTTAAATAGACATTATCATTTACATATCTTACCAAATTTGAATTAAAATTGTCACTATATATGCCGTGTTTTCAAAACTCGGTTCATTTTTTTCAAATAGGTGTAAATATGTAAACGAAAAAGATATTTATTAGGAGCATATCATTAGTATTCTGGAAATCTTTCTTCTTATTCTCTTTTCACTCTTCTTGTCAAATGTTTAGGTTCGTCAGGACTACTTCGCTAAGCATCATTCTTTAGATAGCCCTCCAAGAAACACTCACAAGGATTTCAGTACGGTGAGTACAGGGGCCATAATTAGTAATAGTAAAACGCTTCCAAATAACCTTTCCCTTCAAGCGATAGATTAATGTGGCGTCCATGTTTTGGCTCTTTAAAATCGGTTTTACAAAATTAAACACTGGAAAACTAGCACGTAACACATTTTTCCAACAGGTTCAATTCAAATTTACGATGCAATTACAATTTTAAAATATTTCTGTTTCATATACCAACATTGTTTCACTCATTAATAACATGGTAGCCAATGGAAGACAGTTTTTGGACAACATCGTGCCAATAAAACGTCTTTATTAGTGTAAACTAGCCTAGATCGGTTTTTGACAGTACCAACGCACAAAATCATCACTATAATTTTCTGTATTGATGATGCATCGACAGATTTATCGTATGTAATATCACTGGTGCTTAGAATTTTATCGGCAAAATCTTTTCGAAAGCGTTTTTGCCTGGTAATATAAAGAGTGTAAATTGACAGTTTATTATCTGATTAAATACCGAGCGCTTTAGTGTGACGGATTTAATCTTTGATAATAAACTGCCAATTTACACAAATTATATTACCTTTTGGTTGAGAAAAAATTTAAAAGCACGAGTGGTATTTGGGGAGAATATTTCACGAATAAATAAAGCACATAAAACGTCTTTAATAATTAAGTTTTGCCATTAACTGTCTCCAGACATTTTCATATCATTTTTTAGTGTTTACTGACCTGTATTTTCAATTTCATTATTTACGTCATCTAAAAATGTATTTCCAAACTGACGCATCTAATAAAGAACAAACTAGGTATAAATATTTAACAATTGCAGATGCAGAAGCTTAAAAGTCCACGGAACTTGCCATATTTTAAATATAATGACAATAAATAAACCAATATACCTTGAACCATAGGCATTGTAATGCATAGACTGGTCCAAAACTGCCGAGAGTCTTCACTGTAAATAGTTCTTAGGCATGCTTCGATCAATCACATTATGCATAATGACAGAGAGAGCACTACCAATCTTTGTTCTATTTTAAGTTGATCAAAGAGAAATGAAATATGGTTCTGGTACCTCCATCTAGTAACAGTAATGCTAAACGCTACATACAGAGAATCGTCAAGACAGTGTAATATACAAGAATTATTATATAAAGTGTTTATTGATATATATTTACTTATTTAATTCTTATTTTCAATTTAATTAGTATAAAAATTATGTTACGGTTGTTCAGTTAAGCAGAGGGTATTTATACTCTGAAGTTGAGTTGGAATAAATGTTATGAATTATTGTAATGTAGGGAGGGTACAGTGATTAAAAAATAGCTTAAAATCTAAAATATTGTATACCCGTATAATTTGAGACTCTGAATAAGAAATTGATATCAGATTTCCCCCAGCAAACCACTAGAATTTTCTAACCTCAAAAAAATAGCTTTAGAAAATGAAAGAAGTGCTATGCTTAACACTTAAAGTAGTAATTCAAGAGAACTTTTAAAGTTTTTAGAAGCGTTAAGAGAGTTTGAGTATCAAAGGGTTAAAGATCTTATTCCTTTTACTATTAAAAGTTCTATGCAGTGGATTTCGCGTTCGTTTGACTCCTTTTTTTGACTTCTCGTTTTAACGTCCAACAAAATTCTGCCATCATATTTATATTCCATCTTCCTTGATAACGCCACATTTTCATAATGTCCTGATGAAATCTTCTTTCCTGTTCTTCACTATAATCCCCAAGGTTTCCAAGAAAGTCATCAATATGAGAATCTAAGAAGTGGAGCTTCAGAATCATATTACAACCTAGCTTACATTAGTTTTCCACCAGATTAGCTACAGTTTTTCTGTAGCTATGACTTGTTTGAATCCCAGGAAAATTTGAAGTACCAATATTGCTGTCTCTGGTTTTTTTGTTTTAAGTATCTGTGGGATAGCGTAGACGCGCGGAAATCATTATAAGACAAAGGTGTGGTCGAGTAGATCTTCTCTTGATTCTGGCTCATATAACGTTCTTTAATGTCCTTTAGTTGATCAAGAAAAAGTACTACTCAGGTAGCTATTAGGCTGTGTGATTTCTTTAAGGCCTTTGGCCGTGTCTCAAATGAGTTACTTGTGGAAAAGCTTTTATGACATAAGAGGTTTACTTTTGGATCTTCTTAATTTTTATCTGAATAGACAATGTGTTGCTATTAATAACTTAAAGTCCGAACTGTTAACAATGGGACAGGGTGCCTCAAGGCTCAGTACTGGGTCCTTTCTTATTTACTTTACATCTAAATGATTTCTTTAATTCTATATCTCCCATAAAATACTTATGATATTAATGACACTTCGATTCTGAATTAGTAACTTAATCAGTGATTGGTTTGCTACAAGTAATTTTAAGCTTTATAAAAATAAAACTCAAAGGTTTTCTTTTTCAACAAGTAACTTATTAGTAAGATATGATAGTATTAAAATTGTTGGCGTCACGTCGGTCGTCTCAGATGGCTCTCTTAGATGATTCAACCACGTGGATATACTTTCTAACGAACTATCTAGTATTATTTTTCAGTTTCGCAGACTAAAAAATGTAGTGTCTTTTTGACATCTTAAGAAACTGTTATCTTCCGGTTACAAAAGAGAACAGTTAGGTTAATTGACAATGCCAGCTGAAGACACCAGTGTTAACTAATTTTTAAAAAACTAGGTAAAATACCAGTTCCTGGTTTGCATATGTATACTACTTAACTGGAAATTCTCAAAAATAAAGAGACTTTTTCAACTAATTATGATTTTGATAATTATTATGATGCTAGAGCAAGTCAGACAGCCTCGGCATACGTTTAACAAAATCAATAAAAAAAACTTTCAGCTATATAATCATACTCCTAATGACTTAAAATATATCGATTTCAATTCCTTGAAGTATAAGATTCCACATCATTTTCTAAATTCTTGCTTTCATTATGTTGAGGATTCTTTTACTACTCAATTTTAGCTTTAATTTTCTTTATAATACTGTAAAACTGTCTCGCACATCTTTGTAATGCACTAATTCAGGTTTCTTGTTATGAACACTAGTCCATTATTTATTCTTTAACAATTATAATTTTGTAATTTTATAATATTTTACACTATTTTCAGTCTTGTTTTATATGTTGCCTTTTAGCCCAGTCACTTTAGGGGAAAAAAGTGAGCAGGATTTTACGTACAGCTTTATTTCGACATTTTAAAGAAGCATCAAAATTCCCAATCGATATCGTGCCGGTCTCGTAAATTATTTGAGGTCAAGGGTCACGAAAATCGGTTTTTCGCGAATATGTTGCTTCCTATTGGTTGAAGATCAATTGAGGCTCTTATAAAAATTGTAAATATCAAAAATATCCACAAATAAAAAAGGCTTACATACATTTTTCACGTGCAGCCAACGGTTTATAGAAAAACGCACTGTTAAGTTCTCGGGCAAGGCGATACTCCACTCTATATATAGTTTATACAATAGTAAATTCACGAGAAATCAAAAATATAAAATAAACATTATAATACGTCATCAGTGCATAAATTAAGAGTGGAATAGTTCACAAAAAAAAATTATCTGACAAATAAGAGTCGCAGCTGTCTCTCATTCCATTGTTATCTCACGTTATCAGTTTTTACCTGGGTGCGTGCCAAGCAGTATTTCGTATAGTTTTTACACATCTCCATGATATGGTAACCGTGGGTTTGTGGTAAGACTCATGTCTCTGATGTTTACCGACCTCTAAATAGTTGTAGTAGAGACCTATAAACCTATTATGGACTGCATAATTCTAAAATAGAGCTCTTCACCATCCTGCTTCAGCATATCTTAGAAAATAGTTTTGTACATCACAGTGTTGAGGCCACCGCCACTTACGTAAACATGTATCTTTCATTAAGACGATCAGCTCCATAACTGAAATTCAATCGACTTACCTGAAGATTAATTTAAATCATATGAACAGCCTTTCGAAATAATTACATTCAGTCTTCCCTTACAAACCCTATAATAGATATCTATTTTAGCATACCACAACAAGTGATAACCGAGGAAGGGGATAAAAGGATAACATGTAATAAAATTGCCCCTTATCCAGACAGGATTTTTTTCCATAGTAAATTTACCCTCAATAGTAATGGAATTTTACCCGCAAAGAGAGTGGAAAATTTTTATTTACCTTATATTTTGGGGTAAGGTAATCCTCCATGGTAAATTGAAATTTTCCTGTCTCTTTGCGGGTAAAATTACATGGGAATTTTACACGCAACGATGGTAAATTTACATCATTTTTCACAGTGTAGACTCTTGACATCAAAACAAGTCGATTTAACCCAAAAAGTAGCGGTCTAACTCTTTTCGTTTTCAAGATACAGGGTGGTATAATAAAAAAAATTGTTTTCGTATTTTGTCTCTATCTTGGAGAATATTATACGTATCTACAACAAGCACTATTGACGATTTCAAGACATCATACTTGACTAGGGATTGCAATTTACCGGAAGTTTTAATAACCGGTAAATCGGTAAATAAAAATGTAAATAACCGGTTAACCGGTATTTACCGGTAATTTTTAGAATGAATGATTAGGGTGGCGAAAATGGCAATTGTCTTTTTCCATGTACAAAATTATCCAAATTTAACAAAAAACATTTTTATATATGTATAATTAATATAATTAAGCTTTGAGAAACATATTTTTTCCAAATATCTAGAGAGTGTAAATCAAAACTCGTATTATCTTTAGTTGATTATGGTGATGTTGTATATGGAAAGTTATTATCGGCGACAGCAAAAAACAAAATTCAAAAACTTCGAAATTCATGTATGCGTTATATTTACAGTATCCCATATAGACAACATATATCACCACATCTAAATAAACATAGCATATTAAACATGGAAAACCGCAGACGTTTACACATGCTCATACTTATTTGGCGAATAATTCATAATGACGAACCTCAGTACTTAAGAAATAAGTTAATTTCACGAGATCACTTGCATAATACAAGATAGATACAAAATTTTTTGGTGCCTCAGCATGAAACTGCGATTTTTCAAATATTATTTTACGTATTTTGCATCTCATCTTTGGAATGAACTTCCAAATGAATATAAACAATATAAATTAAAAATTTTTTTTATTGAAGTTGTCAAAAATTACATATTGGCTGATCAGAAGCAGGAGACTTGATGCTGCGTTGTGGATGCGCGTATATTTCTTTTTCTTTTTCCGATATAATTTTATTTACTTTTTGCTTCGCTTCGCGGGGTCTGGCCGTTCCCCTTGTCTGCTCGCATGTCTGAGTGCTGTTGTTGTCATTATTTTTATTATTATTATAAAATATAACATTTGTTAGATTATTACAATTCATTACTGAATATTAACAAATAAAATTATAATTATTTTTTTCTTGAAATTTTAGATTTATATGTATTAATATTTTTTTATAATCTTTTTATAATCTTAGATTTAGGTTATTTTTATTTGGGCAAATGGAAGAAGAGCTCTATAGTTCAATTTGTACCATTTTTACTTTGAGTAAAATAAATGTATTATTATTATTATTATTATAATGAACAAACAAAAGGTTATTTATCAAAAGGAAAAAATATAAATGAGATAAAGTTAAATAAATAATTATTCTGTAAAGAACAAAAATTACAAACATAAACTCAAATAGGGCATTTACTGAATACCCTAATCTAAAAATACAATATTTTTTAAAAATAGCCCGTTAAAAAGGCTGTTTTTCAAAGCTGTATCTGTTAGTCGTCTGATATTTGTACATAGAATACCACCAACTGAAAATGCCCTTCCTCTATCGTTATTGGTAGGTCGATAAGTTAATAAGAATTGGTAATAACATTCTTCTAAATGTTTTCCACGGATATTTGAGGCAGTGAAATATTCAATTTCCTGTCGCAAAATATTGTCAATGTCTATCTGACTTGTATTTCTTAGGGCTTGGTGTTTGGGTTGTACTTTTTATAATATTATTTATTTATTGCTAAGTGTTGGGACAGTCACTCTATATTTAGTGAATACTAGTCACTGACATAAATAGAAACGTTGAATACGTGACATATCGTAAGTTCAGAATTTACCGAAATAACCGGTAAAAAAATTAAAATAACCGGTAATTATCGTCATGTGTTTTTTGTCCTGTTTACCGGTTAACCGGTTAACCGGTTAACCGGTAATGCAATCCCTATACTTGACGTACACCTACTAGATAAGACAACCGCTTTTAGGTACAATTGAATTTCCTCGAACTGGTGTGTGATAAAGTTGAATATCGCGTATTTCTCTGAAAGCGTGCAATTTATCGTGTTTAAAGAAGTACACCTTTTCTTTAGGAAAGTAAATTGCATTTCGATTATACTAGAAGACGATGTCCAAAACCTAACCTCAAAGAGGTTATGGCTTAAAGTGTCGCGTAAAAGTCCGATAACTAGCGCCATCTATAAAATATGGCATCGGAAATATCACCATTGTAATTATCGACCTGAAAAACATGTCGTTACCAACTTTGAAGTAGATACGTATAATAGATAGAGACCAAATTACGAATACAATTTTTTTTATTTGCCACCCTGTATCTTGAAAACGAGAAGAGTTAGACCACCACTTTTTTAGTTAAATCAACTTGTTTTGATGTCAAGAATCTACGGCTAAGCGTTGTCCCAATCTTTTCGAAACACCATGTATAATATTTGTAGAACACACACAATACTTATAACCACCTCATGGTATAATGACATAAAGTGAATATTCCCAATAAACTGATGTTTTGCGCAAATGAGTTCGCATTAATAGCAAACGGAATCGCTAAAGTACCGTAAAATGTAATTTACCTTGTTACTTTTAATTAAAACATAACGGGCAGTGTCACAAACAGAGGGTACTTACAGCTAAAATGCAAATAGGTATTGTATACATAGAACAAATGTATTTTTGCTGCTGGTGAACTTTCATATCGACTACAGGGAGAACTCAATTTAAATTTTAACTTTGCTGCTCGAAATAACATTTTTACCCGACATGTTTACCTTCTCATCATAGTTTAGTTGGGTAAATAAAATATGCAAACGCTTACCAGCTCTTTGCGGAGAAGTGCCTAACCCGAAACGCGGATGATGATGTTATTTTATGTACAGTGTGCATAAATCAGTATGAAAAACATTTTATGTTATGAAATTGTTTTCTTTCACAAATTTGTGTCTGAAGATGCACAATTTTGATCGGAAATAGAAATGGAAATTATAAATTACTTACCGTAAAAACTGGTACAAGGAGGTATCGTGAATTTATACATAAAAAGATAAAAAATTAATAAATATTAATTGTAAATGTTTTAGAGATATATATCGTATTGACGTACAGAATTCATCAATGGAATAGAAATAATTTTCTGTCAAATAGTTTTTTAATCCGATCTTAAAGAATTTATATGAATCTAATAATTTAAAATTATCTCTGGAAGATAGCACCTGCACAATAAAGGAATTTACCTAACTTATAGTAGTTAATGTGTGGGTATTATTTCTACTGTGCGTTCTATGGTTGTGTATTTGTTATTATACACAAAACAAAGTAATTTATGAATGTATATAATAATGATAATAATGATAATAATGATAATAATAATAACAATAATGATAGTATATTATTCAACGAGCGATAATGTAGATGATAACTCACGCAGATGAAGATTACAGCACGAGCCGCTGTAATTCATCAAATGAGTTATTACCATTACCGCAAGTTGAATACTATACTTTATCTAAGATTATAACAATAAATATAAAATTGAGAAAATTTTGTTTAAATTACTCAGGGCCGGTTTATCAGTGCACGGTTATGTACTTTAGCCGTTGGTCAAGAATTAGCTCTCGGTCATATTAACGTCAAACTGTTTATTAGTGTTCCGGTTAACCCAAACCATAAGGCAAAGTCGCGGCTACTTTAACAGACGCTTTTTTTACCTGTTGTGGAGATAGCTGGAGGTTACAATATTGTTTACATGTATAAAGTAAGGTTATAAACGGCTTGTTCGTGTTTGTGTCAAGAAAATATAAAAATCAAATGTATTTTGAAGAAATCGACGTTAGTGAGAAAGATGAGGACTTTTTTTGATTATGAGAGAAGACCTTATACAGTTAATAGTGGAGTCAATAGAGGCTAAAAATATGCATTATTTCGGAATAATTACGGGAAGCTTCGATTTTCCTAAAACCTTTTGATATCACTTTTACATAGCTTAAAGTAAAAAGTTATAAACATATAATCGTGAGAAAATTGTTTATTAATTATTTAAACAAAAAGAAACTTTTTTTTTAACAAAATTATTATAAAAAATTTAAAACAATTTAATTCAAATTGACATATAAGGGGGTTGTCGAGGTCGCTGAATCAGATTATGATGTCAAAAAATCGTAATTCAAATTGGCTGATCCAATATAGCCGACTATCAAGCAATAAAATAATTCAATACACTATTCAATTCAAACACAATTTAAATTTTCACATAAAAACTTAAAAAGAAGATGAGAAAAGTGATATTGTACATAGCATTACAAGATGATCTATGAAAAAGTGCCCAAAATACTTTTAAATTGCTCTGCGGGCGCACACACACAGCGCAGCGTGTGGGGCAGATGATACGTACCGCTTACCGCGAAGATGCTGTTTTACTTTCAATCTCTTTCTATTATTCAAGCATTATAATTTGACTCATACCCCTGTACTACGTGAATATTTGTAATATATTGCCGATATTTTAAACAGGATAAAAATTGTAGAAACAATCAACATTAAGCCGATTTACCGAAAAAACTTGAGTTTTTCAATATTTCGTGAAAAGTATGGGTTTTATATATATTCCAAAATTTTTTCATCATCAAATTTACTTATTTTGAGGTCCTACTATAAACATATGCTGCACAGTTAGGCTAAATAAACTTTTTTATAAAAGTTATTAACGTTTATTTTACCCATAATTTAACGAATTTTACAGCAAAAAAAATTGTTTTTTATTTTCGTAAGAAAAGGGGGTTAATTTAATTTTTAAGATAAATCCCCTTGAAGCATCTTAAAATACACATTTTAAGCTTTAAAAATTGCACCTACAAAGATTTAATAACGCGATATAAACCAGAGAAATAGGTGGTTAAAGTTAGTTATATATACAAAATTTTATCATCTCAAAATTTTGAAATTTTCAAAAATAACTTTTTGAGATTTTTTCTCTCATTGGATCTTTTTATTACTTCAAGAGTAAAATGTGAAAGATCCAAGTTTTTATCTTCATATTTTTAGAAATGGTAGAGCTTTAACCTATTTCATCGCAAATCTTTTTATGTTCCTACTTCATATTTGCACCATTCCTACATACATTCATAATTATATTTGAAAATATAATAATCCAATAACTGCATGTTTCTTCTTTCATTTAAGCTTTTGTGAGGTAAATTTCATTAATTAGTTCAAATGTTACAACAAATTTAGTGTAGCGGGTCCGAGGCCGCGCGCGGTTCGCGCGCCATACTTACGTGTCTCAGCGTTCCATTTTCGTGCGTTAAACAAAAAAATCTGGAGCCTACATTTTTGATCGTAGAAAAAAACTTCATATACATTTTTGATGTGAAATTTCCCGTACTTTCGAATGGCGCAATTACTTTTTGAAAGAAAAAAATATTTTAAGATATATTTGACAAAGACTGGTATTCTGCAAATATTTTGTTTAATAAAAAATTACGCTCAAGGACTATTGTTGGTAACTTTTGGTATGTTGTTCCTGACATGTTCAGGGATATATCCTAAAAAGTTACCGCTTCCCTGAATTTTTCCGAAGTGAAAATCTCTATTGACTCCACTATAAGGAAAGAATCGATCCTTTTGAAGAATTAGACAATATAGAATTTCATAAAAGATTTCGACTAACAAAGGACTGAAATTTGCAGACCTTTTTAGTTTTTTATTGCTATTTTCCATTATCACAAACGGAGTACCCAGAGACAGTTATCATTTATATTACAGACACAAGAATAAAAAGTACCAACCAAATTAGGATGAAAAATAAGCGAAAATCTTGGGTTAGGAATTACGAATTTACATTGTTGCTTATTTACAAATATCTATTTCCTTCGGTGGTTTATCACGTCTACATTTTCATCTTTCTTTAGTTACTGAATTGGAAAACATATTTCTACTCGCAAAATAACTTTCTGTAGTAGTATTATTTTTAACCTTTTTAAACAATTTCCTTTAAAAAATACATGAAACACAAAATATAAACAGGTACATACTCTTTAAATATGCTACAAATTAGTATTTCCGGCAACATTGCCTACATCCCATCTGACTGGAAGTCTGCTGCCAAATTTCCATTTTATGTAGCTTACGGTTTTCTAACTGCCGGTTGGTCAAAGGCAGGATAAACACTTTTTAATTTAACAGAGACTTTAACAGCCAGCTATAATTGACTGGCAGCTATGTAACAGGAACATTTAACCGCGCACTGATAAACCGGCCCTCAGTTTGTTTATTAATAAAATTAACTGTAAAATTTAATTTTTGTACACACTTTTATATTTGTTCTACGATTTTTTATAAATTATATATTTTATCATTAGCTACTTGTCTTCATTCTGGTAGTGTACATCTGTACATATTAGTTCATCTTCACTAACCGAATTCATCATTTTTGGCACAATTATTACTACTTGATTTGAAAACGTCGAAACTATTCAAACATGATAAATCCTCCCCTCAATAATAATGGACCGTTCTATTTCACCGTATCGGAAAAGAATTTCTCTCGGACAGAGCCACCTTCGTGTGTCACGCGTTACGTCGATTGGACAGGCTAGGCATGAAGATAAAGGTGATTGGCTCTGTACCTACTGATTTACAATAACTCACTCATTATAACTCACTCTATTTGTTTATGGATAATAGTAATTGTTTAAAAGCAGTTCATTAATTAATATATAACCTAATAATAGTAGATAAATTATTGCAAACTTACCAGGGTCGTGGAGAAAAAATACGGGCCCGGTGGGGAAAAAGTTTTTTGAAAATTGATGAGCGAGGATGAAGAAATCCGAAACAAAAAATGTTGATGAGCAGGGGAGAGAAAGCCAAAAAAAAAATTAAAATATGCTAAAAAAGAATTATAATATAAATTTTCATCATTTTTTCATCATCAACGAGTCCGGTCCCGGGGGAATCACCTCTGGATTCCCCTCTCCTCTCGACAGGCTTGAAACCTACATGTGGTAAAATTTACAAATAATTTAGAAATTGTTGTAAGTAACTCTCTGCTCTTACACTTAACCAGAAAATATATACAAAATACTGTTATTTTCATTTTTTTTGCTCTATTTTTCTACTTTTTTCTATACACTGTTTCTAAATTATGGTACAAAAATACACAGTAAGTAAAAAATTAAAAACTAACGCTTATACGGAATGATAGTCAATCTTATAAATAAATTAAAACTAAAATGAACATAACATCAACATTGTTAGTGGAATCAAAATAAATTTTTATTCAAATATTTTTTGTGTAGCAAGTTTATTGTTTTAATTTGTATTCCGGGTGACAAGTGTATTTAGAAGTTTTTGGATTAATTCTAATAGTCCTGGAGGTAGCGTTGCAAATCACACAATCATTTCAGGTCGTTTAATTTTTATCACAAATCATTCCTATTGGGTAGTCATTTGATGATCTGAGCGTCAGCTGCTCTAGTAGCGGTGGACTTGGTTGTGAGAAAACATCTATTATGTCGAAAAAAAAATTCAAAAATGATTTCAGATTGTTTGAAAATTTATACCACAAATGTTTACATCATAATAATAATTTTAAAAAAAGGCAGTTGCGTAGATAATGGGGGATTATGCGTCAGCCGCTTATATAAACCTGTATAAAAACCGCTGCCCAAGGAATCACTACTTCCACATCCAGATTCTCTATCCAAGTCACTCACAACGAAAAAACTTTGTATGTGAAAATAATTGTTTATGGAACTTTAATAATATAATATTTGAAATCCTCTACCCCAAAAACCCATAAAACGATACCCCACATCGGTAGTGGGGTGGGGGGTGGTGATAGTGGGGGGTGGATGAAGTAAAACAATATTTTGAGGTTTCTGGTTCCTGTACATACACTAAATCACAATTTTTTTTCATCCCCTTTAATAAGGGGGTGGGGGTGGTAATGGTTGCTAATGCCAAAAATTTTTTTGAGACCTTAGCTTCTCTTGTATATACTAAATACCAATTTTATGGACTCTTACCTGCTTGATTGACCTATTTACCCCAAATTTACCCCAATTTACCCCCCAACCCTTTGACGGAACAAGATGAAAATATAATCTAGTTCTAGATCTCGTTAAAGTACATATGTGTACCAAATTTCAAGTCAATATCTTAAACGGTTCCAGAGTAAACGTGCGCACAAAAAATAGTTACAGACAGACCGACAGACCGACAGACAGACCGACAGACAGACAGACAGACAGACAGACAGAAAATTTTTTTTCTCTCAAATTTAAAATCTCGACGTTTCATGACATTTTGAGCCTATTTGGACAATAAAAATTTAAAAAAAATTTTTTGTCGTTACTATACTTCCACTGGACGTGGAAGTAAAAATAGCTGATGTAAAATCATTTCAGGTTCAATGAAATTTATACAGCTAACTCTTTATATTATTAAAATGATAAAAACAATCGTCAGCTATTCTTTCAATTGGGTAAGACCGTCAGCTGAGGGTTTATAAGTGCTGAGCGAGATTTTAATTCGAGTATGGTACAATCCAATGTATGCGATCTTTCCCCCTTTATATCAATAGCTGACGTACATTTTCATTTAATATATTGTTTAAATAATCATTTTTAGAAATTTCAAGTCACCTGAAATCAATTTAAACTAAAATTTATGGTTTTAATCTAGTTTTCATAGCATACATAATGTGCTTTCAATTCATAAGCCAACTGACGATCTTTCCCCCCCTATACAAATAGCTGACGTACATTTTTACTTCATATATTGTTTAAATAATCTTCTATAAAAATTTTGTGCGACTTGAAATTAATTTAAACCAAAATTTATACAATTTATTTAGTTATGTTTAAATATTTTTTTTTATCAAATACATGGATGTGTGGAACATAACAATGAATAAATAATGAATAAAATATGTTTCAAATGACGTTTATTTAGTTTATAGAAAATAAAAATAACTTCCCTGAAAATAATTTCAATGATTATAAGTATTTTATTCATTACCACTGGAATGTACCGATGTGTCCAATTCATAATCGCTTTCTTTACAACAGTCATCAGAAGTATCAGAGACCATTTCTTCTTCTTCTTCCTCAGTTTCCTCACTTTCTTCTCTTTCAACATCCTGAGTCCTCCCAATTTCTTCGTCTTGTTCAGTGTTTTCTTTACCTACCTTTGTTACCTTTACCTACATGTCCTGCATGTCCTTTTTACATGGCTCGGCAACTGCTACTAAAACTCGGCAAGTCTACAAACGCTCCCAAAAAAATAGCGATTTCACGTGCGCCAACTTAGAGGCGCGAACTCTTCCCACCAATACGAGTTACACTTCAGGTTCTTCAGTGGCTAGACAAATGGACCCCCCCCCCCCCCGAATTCTTCTACTTAAATGGATCTCAAAGAACCCTGACGATCATAGGTAAGGGCACAGGTAATTTACGTAGAAATGCGCAGATAGTTAGTGTCACAATTTGTCAAGGTCTGTGCAAATTTAACCTATAGGAAAATATAATGGAAAAATATATTTTCTAAAATTGTTTATTTTCCAGCATTAGTGTATATTACCATTGTAACTGAAATCATACATTTTAGTTTAAATTGATTTCAAGTTACTTGAAATTTCTAGAAACGATTATTTAAACAATGTATTAAATGAAAATGTACGTCAGCTATTGATATAAAGATCGTCATTTAGATCATACATTGGATTGCACAATACTCAGATTAAATGCTCGCTCAGCACTTATAATCCCTCAGCTGACAGTCTAACCACCATTGAAAAAAAATAAGCTGACGATTGTTTTTATCAATTTAATAATATAAATGCAGGTTTATAATAACGGCTGACGTATAATCCCCCATTATCTACGCGGCTGACTTTTTTTTTAATTATTATTATCATGTAAACATTTGTTGTACAAATTTTCCAACGACTTGAAATCATTTTTTTTTTTTTTTATAGATATAATAGACATTTTCTTACAACCAGGTCCACCACGATTCTAACAGATGACGCTTGTTTCGATTGCTAGCCGTATCTAGACTATCGACTACACACAAAATCAAGTGACCTGAAATCGCCATAAAAAATTCAACGCTGCTTCCCGGACTATAACCATTGTTACGTGTAAAATTTAAACAATTTATGTTGTAAGGTTAAAATATTCTGCTATTTTCCTTATTATCTCTAGTTCTAGAAATGGCAACGCAAAAAAACTAAAAACCACATTGTTTTCAATAAAAATTGGAATAAAATTAGACCCAAGTATAAAAAAATTTCTGATAATTTGTTAACTTGCAAAAGAACATTAATAATTGCCCTTTGTGTATAATTTAAAAAATAATGCATAAGAGTACTATCTCCACTGCTGTGGGTAACCTTTGTTGACGAACTCCTCCGAAAAATTTCCGCAGGCTTTTATTGCCTAGGACACGCTGGCGATCTAGCGATAGTAGTCAAGGGGCGGTTTGCGAACACTGCGAAATTCCATTTGCCAGTGAAGCTAAATACCTAGGAATCATTTTTTTACCAAAAACTGACATGGAATACCTACATCCAAAAAGTCACACAAAAAGCAAAGATCGTCCTGGAAAGGTGCAGGCAGATGTGTGAAATAAACTGGGGGTTAAATCTCAAGATGACCCTATAATGGTCGTTAGACCAATGATAACCCCTGGATCGGTGGTATGGTAGACCAAGACACTGCAGCTGGAAACAATAAGGCGTACAAAAACTTGCTTGCCTATGCGCCACGAGGTCCTCTTAGACCTGCTATCACAACACATGTTTATCCAATGGGAAGCTCTTTCAGCTAATGCAAAACGAAACGCCCATAAGGCAACAACACGGAACAATTCACAAAAAGTTATACTCAGAACTGAAGGCAGATCTCATTCTGGGAATGCTCTCGGATACTATGGTCCCAAAGTATGGCTTCCTTAAACATTTTCAAATCAAAATAGGGAGGACTGGAGAACGGCCCTCCGATATCTGCACAAATAGTCTGGTATACGGAAGCGGGAGTCGAAGCTGGGATTTACGGTATAAGGTCGAGAACGTAAATCCTGATAAGTCTAGGAATACACGCCACAGTATTTCAGGCTGAAGTGACCGCTTTACAGTAGTGTGCAAAGAAAATAATAAATGAAGGAACTGTTAACCAGTCAACTGTCTTTTTTCCTACAAGTAAGCAGCGCTAAAAGCAATCGATTCCATGTAGGTCGATTCAAAACTAGTATGGGATTGTATTAATACCCTTACGGACCTCAGGAAGTCAGAATAAAGTCACCGTGGCATGGGTACCAGGACACAGGGGAAATGAAAAGGTTGATGAACTAGCCCGGGAGGTGCGTCTAAGGCCCTGGTAAGACCCGAACCCTTTTGTGGTGCAACTAAGCCATGCATACGATCATCCGTTAATAGATGAGTACAAGACAATTCTCTAGAATGGTGGAAAGATTTCCATGATAGAGACAGGCTAAAGAGTTCGTTAAAGAACGGTCGACCAAATTCCCGGAAAATCTACTATGCCAAAACAGAAAGGCCATTAGGATAATAGTAGGTCTTCTAATCAATAGGCATATGAGTCTAATGGGCCTGGAAGAGGATGCAACATGCAGATTTTGTCAAGAGGAACTTCAGTACAAGTGCTGTGCCACTGCAAGGGCCTAGCCAGACTGAGATCCCAACTACTTAGCGAGGAAAAACCAAGGGCAGATAGCTATACTAAGTAGCTCCTATCAAAGCTATGGAGTCTGGTATTAGATTAGAAATAATAATGCTTTAATTGCCATTTTAATAGAGATATGTTAGTTTTAGTATTGCGGTAGAGCCGGTGGCGCCCTCTAAAAATACACTAAAATTGGCACCGGATTTGAATTCCCCATTCCAAAAAACTCCTGGTCACCAATTTTTATATCAATGTTTTGAAAATGGCAAAAGTTATATGGGAAAATTAAAAATGGAATCTATACTTTGAAATCCTTTACCTCTCTTAATATCAACTTTTGGACTGGGATGAGGTTATCCATATCGTAATATTTTTATGTCAGGAATCCAGGCCCATTACCTAACAACTACCCTGTATGGTCTCTTAAATATTTAATTTGGCTTTGATTGATTGGAGGTATCCATAATTCTTTTATTTATTATGCTAAATATAATATACTAAAAAAATTCATATTATTCCAATACAATAGTTCTTCTACTTACCTTTCCTCATCAAAATGAGTGTATTTTTTTAAATAATTCTAAATTGACCAATTCACCCTTAAAAATCTGTGACTAAAGTGCTGAACAGTTCCCTAATCCACTTTATTAAATTTTCAACGACTTATAGACATTGAATTGAATAATACTGCGCACCAGAATGCCAATTATTAAATCGTTTATAAGGTCTGCCGTTTTTCAAGAACCTTTTTGGATCAGAATCTATATTAAAAATTATTAATATACACCAGTTCTAAATGTCTATATTTATTAGATTTTTTCCAATAACCAATAATGAATGTTCACGAGAATAAGTCTTCAGACCATATAAATATCTGCATAATTTTGAAGATTTCAATAAAGTTTTTTTTTCAAGTTGGATGTTGAGCCTATAGTCCGGGCGCTAGTGACAGAAATTTTAGTCTGATTTCATTAACATTCTTTTTAATATTATTCTTATGTTTCTGTGTCATAAATAGTGAAAATTTCTAACTGCCTATCTGCCAAATGGTGTCATTGACTGAAATCATAAACGCTGAATCATGAACATCATACACATCATTGAATGTCCATGAAAGCCTGTCTAATATTATGCTGACTTTACCTATTTCTAATAGGTATATGAAACATTAATATTAGTTAGTCTATTTTGTAGCTTTGTGGCCGAAAGTTGTAAAATAAATTCAATATTCATTTCGTAATTGTATTTAATGAAATAAAATATTTTTTTTAATAACATTATTTTCGGAGTGAATAATTTAACTCCACTTTCTTAAAATTAAGTAGTTTTTATGAATAAACAATTTGAAGAAGTTAGAAAAGATAACTTAGAATTTAAAAATTGTCTATCAGCCTTAAATGTACTTCAAGTGGAAAATGATAAGTTGAAAACCGATGTTGCCGATCTTAATTATAGATTAAATAAATTTGAACAAAAAGATTTAGAAAATAATGTGGTTATATCTGGGATACCAGTACAAGATGGGGTTGATAATATACCAGAAATTGTAATCGAGGTAGGAAGAGCTGTTGGTTGTACTATAAAAAATGAGGAAATAGTGACCTGCTATAGGAAATTATCCGAAAAAAAAAATCAGTAATTATGGTTGAATTTAAAAGAAAATCCAGGAGAGACGAACTACTTGCAAAAAGAAAGGAAGGAGGAAACTTGTATTTGAAGGCAACTAAATTGAAAGGGGATAAAAATTCTCAAATATATATTAACGAGCAGAGGACACCCTTTAGTCTAAAATTATGCAGTGAAGCTTCAAATCTAAAAAAACAAAAAGGATATAAATATGTTTGGTTTAAGAATGGCGCAATTTTAGTTAGAAGAGATGAAAATTCGAAGACAATAGAGATAAAAAAAGAAGAAGATATAGCTAAATTATTAGTAAATTAATTAATTCATATTTTTAATTTGTTTTTTATATATTATATTAGGTCCAATAATTTTATATATTTTATTTAAGATGGCTAAAAACTGTAAACACACTAATTTACTTTCCTTTTCTGATATAGATGTTCTATCGCATAATAATTTAAATGTATTATATTTTAATGCAAGAAGTATTAGGAATAAATTTGACCATATTATGCATATTTTAGATTATTACCAAAACGTAGATGTATTGTGTGTTGCTGAATGTTGGCTTAATAGTATAGATATGAATAACTATAAAATTGATGGATATTCAGATTACCACTCTGTTCGAAATTCTAAGGTTGGTGGTGGGGTGAGTGTCTATGTGCGAAATAATTATATTTCTCAGGTTAGTAATGAAAGGGAGTTCGAAGACAATTCATTCATATCAGTTAACCTTGTGGAATTAAAAACTACAGTTTGCTGTTTTTATAAGGCTCCAAATTCCAATTTTAATTCATTTATTAATGTCTTTGATGAATGCTTAGAAAGTATAAAGCAAAATTGTATCATTACAGGGGATTTTAATTTAGATGTCTTGCAAAATAATACTAAAATACAAAACTATTTAAATTATATAGAACTACACAATTGTAAGATTGAAAACAAAATAGATGTCGTGTATTGTACCCGTGAATCAGAAAATAGTAAAACGATAATAGATCATATTGTAATATGTTGCACCCCTTAAAATTTAAGGTTATGTTACTAAAAAGTAGGCAGACTTCAACAGATCGAATGTCTGAATGAATGTAGTGTATTTGCACCTACTCGAAAAAGAACCTACCAGAAGATTCCAAAGTGACATCTGGAATTCTCTAGAGAATGGTGGCGTCATCACAGAACAATTGAGATCTGTCATTTTTAGGTATAAAAGACCAACCGCATTCTCGGCGAGTAGTTCAGAAAGTTCAGAAAGTATAGAAAGTGAGGTTAAGAGTTCAAAGATAAACAAAGTAATAAACATTGTGATTTTAGTCAGTAAAGTGTATTTAAATTAATAATAGTATTGTGAAGTATCCAGTAAATATTTAATAAAGTGTGTTAGTGGACATCTCTTGTTATAATTTTTGGAACCCACGGAATTTGCGAGGGTGGTTTCCTAAGGGTGGAAACACGTTACAAATTGGTGTCAGAAAGCGGAATTTTATGACAAGAGGAGCTCTGAAGTTGTGCTGGAGTGTTCGAGAAGAATTCTCGAGGGTTAGTGCTAACACAGGACTCATTTACTGGACATTTGTTCGAGGGTTATTTTCGAACAGGAAAATAGTGTTGAGTGCATTTTTGAGACATTGTAGAACATTTTATTAGGACATTAGTGTGATAATTAAATCCTTTGAACTGAGAAGTGATAGAGACACTGAAAAAGACTCATTTAGTGCGTGAAAATTTCTAGAACTTTTCTATTTGGACATTAGTGGAGATTATTAAATTCTCTGAACTGGATAGTGACAAAAGACTCTGGATAAGACTTTTTCGTGCTATTTCGAGATTTGTCTAGAAAGTTCCATTACCGATATTGACGTGACAGTTAAATTTATTTTATTTTAATTTCATCGTATGCCCGTAACAACAAGAAGTATGGCATCCGATAAACAAATACAGGACTTATTCGAACAATTCCAAAAAATGATGGCGCAGCAACGGCAGGAAGACAAAGAAGAACAAGAGAAAAACGTCAAGAGGAGAAAGAAGAACAAGAAAAGCGACGTCAATTAGATAAAGAAGAGCAAGAAAGAAAACGCCAGGAGGAAGAAAAACGGCGTCAAGAAGAAAGGGACGAATTAAAGAAAATTATGGAAGATCAGGAAATAAGACGTCGGAAAGAAAAAGAGGATGAAGAAACAAGACGTCAGAAAGAAAAAGAGGATGAAGAAAGAAGACGTCAAGAACAAGAAAGACAACGTCAAGAGGAAAAAGACGAACTCAGAAAAATAATGGAAGACTTGGAAGAAAGACGCCAGGAGGAATTAAGGAAAATCCTGAGCGATCAAATAAAAATACAACAGGACGCAATCATTTCTGTCAAAAGTGAAGTCAAAGAAGAGATAAGCAAGGTCGAAGATAAAGTAGGTGAAGTCAAGACCGAAGTCGGTCAAGTAAAAGGAAAAGTAAATGAGTTTGAAGAAAAGATGAGTGAGTTCGAAGAAGAAGTCAAGGGAGAAATAGACCGGATTAAACGACAGTTGAGAGATAGAGGAAGCCAGCAGGTGGTATCATCAGGTCAGCGACTAAAACCTCCTTCTTTTGACGGCCAAAGTTCCTGGACGACGTACAAGAGGCAGTTTGAGGCAGCAGCATGTGCGAACAACTGGGATAACGAGGAAAAGGCCATGGCATTAGTTCTGGCGTTAAGGGGCCAGGCCTCAGAGTTGCTTCAGACTATCCCAGTGGACAAACAAAGGGACTTCAAAGTCTTGGAAGCTGCATTGGACTTGAGATATGGCGACCAACATCTCGCCCAAGTATACCAGGCCCAGCTAAAATCACGAACACAAAAGGCTGGAGAGAGTTTACAGGAATTCGAAGCTGCGATAGAGAGACTGGCACACCTGGCGTATCCGAGTGCACCTAGAGAATTTCAGGAACAATTAGCCGTAGGGGCCTTTTTAGATGGCATAAGGGACGAAGAGGTCAGGCGAGTTCTGAGGCTGACAAGACACCAAAGTAGTAGCGAAGCTTTGGTGCGTGCACTTGAAGTAGAAGCCGCCTACAGAGATACTCCAAGGTCGAGAGTGCGAGCTGTGACTCTCGAAGAATCGCAACCAAAAATGAATCAGAACCCTATGTTGACTGAGATGCAGAAAATGTTTACCAAATTATTGAACAAAGTGGATGATCTTAGGGAGCAGAGAAAACAACAAAATAAAGGAAAGCCGAGTGGAGGTATTAAATGTTACAACTGCGGCAAGGTAGGACACATGAAGCGAGACTGTCGACAGCAGAATTCGGAGAGACGAGAAAATGCTGTGAATCTTGAAGAGAAGCAGGAAAGCAGTACCAATGGGGTTGTTCTGGCTAGGGAATGATGCAGTGACCCCAGAGAAATAAAGATTTCCCAGCTTCGAGGAATTTCGAAAAGTCTATTGTTACAAGGCCACGTGAATGGAAGGAAATGTTTGTTTACCATCGACACAGGTACTACGTCATCAATAGTACGGCCAGGATTTATATCAGGCATAAATATTACCAAGAGGCAAAATGAAGTGATCGTCCGGACAGCTATGGGGGACAGGGCTACGGTTCATGGAGAAGTAGACCTGGGTTTGCAGATTGGGCATTTGAGGTTCGACCACAGGGTCATCGTGGCTGACATTACGGATGACTTCATTTTGGGACTGGACATTATGGAACAGTATGGATTTATTGTTGACGTAGGAAAGCGAATGTTAAGGATTGGGAACGAACAATTTATTTTGTCAAAAGTGAACGACCAATGTGAGAAAACCAGGCTGTTGACAACGCAGGCAGTCAAAACTCCTGCATTATCCAGAAAACCAGACAAAGAAGATTGCAAGCGCTACCCTCAGGTGGAAAGATTGTCAAACATGGTTGAAGTCAACACTGTCAAGGTCGATCTCCCAGAGAGTTGGTCAAAGAAAACTCCGAGGCAAGAGCAATTGCGCGATGTAGAAATCGGACCCATGTTGAGAGCAAAAGAAGAGGGAACGCGTCCAGCATGGAAGGATGTTTCCAACAAAGAAGTGGGGCTGAAGGCTTTATGGTCACAATGGGATTCACTTACGGTCGTAGATGGGCTTTTGAGGAGAGCATGGGAAAGCCCAGATGGGAAGCAGGTTGCCATGCGTCTAGTGATTCCCAGGTGTCGTGTACCAGAAGTACTCCAGGAAGCACATAATGAAACGTCCAGCAGACACTTCGGCATAAGCAAGACATTGAGTAGAGCACGGGAACAGTTCTATTGGGTTAATAGTCGCCAGGATGTGAAGGCCTGGTGTCACAAGTGTAAAAATTGTGCTGCCCGTGGAGAACCATTTTCGATGAGCAACTACAGGAATGGAAGTCGAGAACAGCCAAAGAATGATCGAGAGCAGATGAACAGAACTAGTAACCGCTTGAAGGCCCGTTATGATCAGAATGCCAGTACAGGGGGATTCAAGGTGGGGGATCTGGTTTGGCTGTACAACCCACAGCGGAAGGAATGGAGATCCCCGAAATTTCAACCTCCTTGGGATGGACCGTATACTGTTATTACCCGAATTAATGATGTCGTCTATCGTATTCAACGAAACAAAAAGTCCAAGATGAAGATCGTACACTTGGATAGACTGGCGAAGTATGTGAAAGAGGCTGAATTGCCTGACCGGGACGTTCAGGCTTAAGGAGGGGGCAGTGTAATATGTTGCACCCCTTAAAATTTAAGGTTATGTTACTAAAAAGTAGGCAGACTTCAACAGATCGAATGTCTGAATGAATGTAGTGTATTTGCACCTACTCGAAAAAGAACCTACCAGAAGATTCCAAAGTGACATCTGGAATTCTCTAGAGAATGGTGGCGTCATCACAGAACAATCGAGATCTGTCATTTTTAGGTATAAAAGACCAACCGCATTCTCGGCGAGTAGTTCAGAAAGTTCAGAAAGTATAGAAAGTGAGGTTAAGAGTTCAAAGATAAACAAAGTAATAAACATTGTGATTTTAGTCAGTAAAGTGTATTTAAATTAATAATAGTATTGTGAAGTATCCAGTAAATATTTAATAAAGTGTGTTAGTGGACATCTCTTGTTATAATTTTTGGAACCCACGGAATTTGCGAGGGTGGTTTCCTAAGGGTGGAAACACGTTACAATATTATAAGCAATATTCAAAATAAATTTAAAAACATATATATCTTCTATATTTGTGATAGCGAATTTGACCATAAAATGATATTATTAATAATAGATCTTACAAAAAAAGTAAATCCAAATAAATCTGAAAATTTAATTAAGAAAGTGAATTATGGCTCTATAAAATCATATTTAGTAAATCACAAAATTAATCAATGGCCATCGGACGATCTAAATGAAAATTACTCTGTTTTTAATGACTTATTGCAGGCTAGTCTGAATGTCGGTACTACATATATTAAAAAAAAAAGCAAACTGTATAAAAAGAATGATTGGGTTAGCCATGAGTTACTAATGGCAATTAAGGAAAGAGATGCCATATATAGACAAGTAAAAAATCGCCCTTATAATGACATTCTTAAAAATAGGTTAAAAGAAATTAAAAAAATAATTAATGGGCTAAAAAAACGTGATAAAAAACATTATTATAATAATAAGCTCAATAATTCTAAGAACCCTCGTGAAACATGGAAAATTTTGAACAATTTATTGAATAAAAAGAATAGCCAGAATGAGAGAATAATTTTAGATGTAGGAGATAATTTATTAACAGATCAAAACTTAGTCGCAGAAGAATTTGTAAATTATTTTAGCAGTATTGGTGAAAAAATTGCACGTGACACATCTGCTGGACATCCAAATTGTACACTTACATTAAAATTTTCATCGCTTCACTCAATATTTTTACACAAAACAAATAAAAATGAAATAATAACAGCAATAGGATCCTTAAAAAATGATTGTAGTCCAGGTTATGATGGGATAAGTAATACATTTTTAAAAGTATGTCATATGGAAATTGTTGATATGTTGGTAGACTTACTTAATATGGCATTTGAAACAGGACAATTTCCTGATGTCTTGAAAATTGCTCTTTATAAATCATCCGAAAAAAAACTGTACACTCGAACTTTAGACCGATATCTATATTGCCGGCTGTTTCAAAAATATTTGAAAAAGTACTGCATAATAGACTAGTAGATTATTTAGAAAAAATAAAATTCCTTAGTGACTTTCAGTACGGATTTAGAAAAAAGAAAAATACTCAAATTGCTGTATTAAACTTTCTTTCTTTCTTTCTTTCTTACCAACGTTCAACAACAAATAGATAAAGGCAACATAACAGCTGGACTTTTTGTAGACTTACAGAAAGCTTTTGACACAGTTCATATACCAACATTAATAAAGAAATTAGAAATATTGGGAGTGAGGGGTACAGCTTTAGATTTGTTTAGTTCGTATCTCACTAATCGTAAGCAATACGTTCAAATAGGTGAATCAAAAAGTAATACTGTTAATATAAGTTATGGTGTCCCACAGGGCTCAATTCTGGGACCCTTGTTGTTCAATATTTATATTAATGATATAACCATGCAAAATTTTGAGGGTGACACACGACTGTACGCCGATGACACCTGTATTTTTTACTTCTCTAAAGATATAGACAATTTAATTCAGAGTATGCAAAGAGACGTGAATAAATTAGAACTATGGTTAAAAAATAACAAACTCTCTTTAAACGTAGATAAAACAAAATATATTATAATGACATCTAAACAAAAAAGCATACCATCAACCACATTATATTTAAACGCCAAAAAAATTGAAAAAGTCAACAATATAAAATATTTAGGATTAGTAATAGACTCAAATTTAAATTGGCATGATCACATACAGTACGTTATAAAAAAGATTAACCCCCTAGTAGCAATGTTCAAACAAGTGTCATATATTTTGACAGAAAGTACCCGAAGAAGTTTATATTTTGCACATATACACTCACGGTTAGTTTATATGTTGCCCGTTTGGGGCGCCACAACCAAAACAAATCTAGGTTTCTTACAAGTTATACAAAATAGAGCAATTCGACGTCTTTATGGTTTTACAAACTCAGATTCAATAAATTCAATTTATAATAAATGTAACTTTCTTAAGCTAAGCCTGTTGTTAAAATTTGAATCCATAATAACAGTTTATAAAATAATACATTGTAAATTAGAATCTAATTTAACACTAACTCAAAACCTCAGCATTTATTCCTATAACACACGCCAAAGAAATAATTTCGTTCTGCAGCCTTTCAATACTTTATACGGTAAAAATTGCTTCCTTTAAAAAGTATGTGAAAAAATTTATCTGTAGTCTGCCAGATGCATAAAATGGTTAAATAGAATTATTCTGTGATTGAACAAAGTTGAATAAAATAATCTTTCAACTTTTTTTTTCATATTACTTATATCTTTTATCTATGTTTTTTTCTTTATCATTTATATAATCTCCCATTGTGTGATATGTATATTATAATATAAGCCCTTGTAACATGCCTTGTAGCAATTTTAGGGTTAATAAAACGTATTTATTATTATTAAATTATTATTAAAAGTAGTTTCAACGTTGATTTCAATTATAGTACAGTCACTTGGTGTCAAAAAGTACCCAAACTTCGGACTAATTCGGTGTTTTCACAAACTTTAAAATCTCATTGACTGTCAAGGTAATACTTAATTATAACTAAAAACATTTGAATTTCCACAACCAGTTCAGTAATATCCAAAAAAAGTATTTTTAAATTTGAATTAAAATTTTACCGCCCAAAACACTAAGCCATATTGTTGACGTCATCGGTCATATTTATGGTAAACACCTAACCTCAAAAATACATATCTTTTAAAAATTTCCTAGTAATATGTCACTATTATGAAAATTTCCATTTGGTTCTCATACTTTCAACTAAAATCTTGTTCAATGTAATGTTCATAAAGTTTTAAATATCTTCTCCCAATAAAATAAGGCGATTTTTGTGGGTTGGAAATCCAACCTATAATTTAGCTTTGGACAACTTTTTTTGGGAGTTTGCCTATATATATGCTATCGATTTATCCACTTGTCAGCTTTTAGTATTTAAAGCCATACAGGATGGATATTTTGAGTCTCCGAGCTTTCTACTACTATACATTTAAGGGCGAAAAATATGGCCGTTGATCAGTGCCTCCAATTTTGTTTGGTTAAGACACATATTAATTGAATTGAATTGAGTAAATTATATATAGAACTAATCTAACGTATCTTAGGTATATGGCCTATGAATTGAATTGTCTTAAATATATCATATAACAGAGTAATAACACAAAGTTGTTAACGGCAATTTTTGTCATCCTTAATAGCAAGGTGCATAAGAACGAAAATAATAACTGAAAATTTCGTTATTCCACTTGTATTGTTGGTTGCCTAACATTTGACGTCACTACTAAACGGGTCCATTAGACACAAGGTTAATAAACTATACGGTTACGTCGATCAACAGCTTTTGGACGAGAGAGACGCGCGGAGCGGGGAATCGAGTCAAAGACACAAATATATCTGATTTCCGTGCAAAAGACAGAGACAAAGATGTTGGTATGGTACATAGCCTACGTCAGCTGTAGACACTGCCGGCATCTTTGTCTCTGTCTTTTGCACGAAAATCAAATATATCTGTCTCAGTTGGGAGCCATGTTTCATTTAAACTTCTACACACACACACACACACGTCTACATTATTAGTTATTTTGGCTCGAGACTTATTTGAAATTTATTTCATTTCACTTCTACCAAATGTCATAAAGGATTTTTTACGCCATTCTAAATTATCCAGGACACAATGGCAATAATATTATTCATTGTTGTGTGCAATTCTCGAGAAAAAATTCAATTTCGTCGCCGAGTTCTTTATTTAGAAATCATAGAGGTCGGAACAAGTTTCCCCGGCGTAGAAATTGAGAGTCTGAAAATTGAGTTTTCCATTCGATTTCTCCAACGAAGCAAGGCACTTCAAAGAATTTAAAATGTGTATAAAAGTTCTTACTCTTAAATCCTATGAAGCTTCTGTCTGTTTGACAAGATGGAACCGTCCTTAAATGTTGTACACGTATTTAAATGTCTGTATTTACTTACCATAAGAGTATTTAAGTGACCTTCTTTAACTCATAGTCGAATAAAACGAAACATTAAAATTGCGATTTCAGCGATTGTTTATACCATTTACAGCTATTATTTTCGAGGTTAGAAAAAAACGAGAGTAATTTTGACGTGGGATTTGTCACCCAAAACATTAAATAGGCTAATTTAATGTTCAGCTCTTTCGCGCAGACTAGTTTTTTTTGAGAGCACCAATCCAGAAGGCTGACGGTATGCAACAGCAACTTTAAGATTTCATAATTCAGTAACTAAAAGTAAGCTCAACTTGAAACTTAAAATAAATATTTACAACTAAAATTAAGTCCGATTTCATCCAGTTAAATAGTTTTATTGTCTGTTAAATACGCTTTAGAAACCGAAAAATAAAAAAAATTGATTCTTGTACATTAATTAGAAGCTGAGATATCTTTTGCATTTCATTCATTTACTTCTATACAAATATATATTTGGAGCTGTTTTCAATGATTTTATTTTAATACCAAATACACCAAAAAGTAGAAAACACTTTTTTTTTCAACTTTGTAAATAGAAAACCTTTGGGCGCTCAGATTAGACGAAGTAATATTTATGACCGCTCAGTAGTTTTCCATTTACAAAAGTTGACACAAAAAAAAATTCTACTTTTTAGTGCAATTATCCTGTAAACAAAATAAAATGAAAAAAATTAAGAAAATTGATGACACATAAACATCTTTTCGAAAATGTCTAGTTTTTGAGATATCCTACGGTTCCGATTTTTGATAGGCTATGTATACAGTGTGTTTCACTTGAAATGGTAACATTTTATTTTTTTCCGATTTGAATCAAATTTTACTTAAGTATAGAACAAATTAGGATCTACTTATAGAGCAGCGATTTCGTAAGTCTATCGTATCGTTTTTTTTTTTTTTGGCGTAGAACCAGGTCAAACATGTTAGGTTCCTTTGAATATGTCACCGGGCATATGAAATCATATTTTACGACATTTTTTTGTGGTCTCGAACTTTTTAAATCAATAAAAAGTGAAAAAAATGTATTTTTAAAGAAAATTGTTTTTTTTTGTTTCCAACGACATATCTTTAAAACTATTAAAGGTACCGAAATTTGTTTTGTATCAAATTAAAGGTCACACTGTAGCGCTTTTACCAATATAAACGGTTTGGGTAAAATTCGCACTTTCATTTCTCTAAAAATCAGATAAACTAAAAATATATATTTTATGTATTGAAATTTTCACCGATCGATAAACTTTCTTATTTTTGAAAATATTTACATACATGCAGCGAAGAAAATAAAGCCTAATAATCACAAAAGTTTTTGAAACAATATATTTTTTCCTAAAGTGTACCGTTTGGCAACAGCGATTTTTATTATCAGCGCTAAATGCGAAATTGGGACGCAATTAATACACCTCGCATGCTAGTTACAGTAACTAGAGGTTTTAACTTCGGAATAATGTCATATTGAACGGATTTCCTTCATTTTTGGCAGTATAATAGTAAATGCTCCACAGAAAAGTTTCTATATTGTGCTAATTTATAGGGGGTGGATTCCACTCCCTCTCGAGGGGTGGCATTTAAAAAATATACATGTTTATTGCAGCTGAAATAGAATCAAATTTTAAGAAGAGAAGGTTCTATGCAATTTTTCACATAAATTGATAGTTTTCAAGTTATAACGACTTCAAAATTGTGATTTTAGCTTAAAAAAAGGTATTTCCAAACGGCTTTCGTCAAGTTTCTCGAAAAGTATTACTTTATCGAAAAAATGTTACAGACCAATTACAGAAAGTACAAACTGGGAATTAATTATATTTTTTGTTTATTGATGTAGGATTAATAATTTCGGAGATATTTAAGTTTATATTTGGTAGTGTTCCCAAATTAAATTTAAAGTTTAAAATGCACTTTTTTCTAAAGCAAGTGCTTTGAATGAGCAAAAAAATTTGAGCATCTAGGTAATGCTACATCTTAACGAAAAACTATATTTGAGATAATTTTTCTAAATTATTGGCTAATTAGATTAACAAAATGGCGACCTTTTTATATAAAAAAAGTATAAATACGCACATTTTTCCGTCATAACTTCTTTATTTCTTATGCTACAGGAACGAGTAAAAAATAATTTGAAATCGCAATTAATTGTCTTTAATTTCATTTCATAGCATGCGTGACGTAGGTTGTCACAATTTCTGAAATATTTAACATTTCTACATTTTTCGTCTTATAAACGTTCGGACGCCATTTGTAAACTTTCATATCTCCGAAACTATTAAATCTATGTAAATAAATTAACAAGCGAAATTCATTATCAGTTTATGAGCTTTATTTTTGGTATCTACCCATTTTTCAATAAAACTAATATTTATTGAGATATTTGGAAAAGGAAAAAAAATACGTTTCATCGAAAATACCTTTATAGTTTAAACTGTATTTTTTTCTAAAGCAAGTGCTGTATACAAACCAAAAAATTTGAGCATCTACGTCATGCTATATACTAATGAGGAACAGTGTTTGAAATGCCTTTTTTTAATTACTGGCTAATTGCAGTAACAAAATGACGACGTTGTTATTAAAAAAATGTGTAGACGCACATTGCTTCGGTCATAACTTCTTTGTTTTTTATGCTACAGAAACAAATTAAAAAACAGTTGAAAGCTTATTAATAACATATTATTCTACCTATTAGCACCCTTGACGTAGGTGTCACAGTTTCTGCGATATTTAACTCTCACTCTAAATAATTATCTTATGAACACTTGGATGCCAAATGTAAACTTAAAAACCGCTGCCCAAGGAATCACTACTTCCACATCCGGATTTTCTATCCAAGTTACACAACGAAATAATTTTGTATCTGGAAATAATTGTTTGTGGAACTTTAATAATATAATATTTGAAATCCTCTACCCCAAAAACCCATAAAACGATACTCCACATCGGTAATGGGGTGGGGGTGGTGACAGGGGGTGTGAGTGTGTGGTGGATAAAGTAAAAAAATATTTTGAGGTTTCTGGTTCTTGTACACGCACTAAATCACATTTTTTTTTCATCCCCTTTAATAATGGGGTGGGGGTGGTAATGAGGGTGGCTAATGCCAAAATTTTTACCTTAGCTTCTCTTGTCTATACTAAATATCAATTTTATGAACTCTTACCTGCCTGATTTACCCCAATTTACCCCCCAACCCTTCGACGGAACAAGATGAAAATATAATGTGGTTATAGATCTCGTTAAAGTACATATGTGTACCAAATTTCAAGTCAATATCTCAAACGGTTCCAGAGTAAACGTGCGCACAAAGAAAGTTACAGACCGACAGACAGACCGACAGAAATTTTTTTTCGCTCAAACTTGAAATCTCGACGTTTCATGGCATTCTAAGCCTATTTGAACAATAAAAATTTTAAAAAAATTTTTTGTCGTTACTATACTTCCACCGGATGTGGAAGTAATATCTCCGAAATTATTAATTCTACATCAATGAACAAAAAATATAATTAATTTCCAGTTTGTACTTTCTGTAATTGGTCTGCAACATTTTTTCGATAAAGTAATACTTTTCGAGATACTTGACGAAAGCCGTTTGGAAATACCTTTTTTTTTTAGCTGAAATCGCAATTTTGAAGTCGTTATAACTTAAAAACTATCAATTTATGTGAAAAATTGCATAGAACCTTTTCTTCTTAAAATTTGATTCTACTTCAGCTCCAATAAATATATATATTTTTTAAGTGCCCCTATAAATTAGCAAGCCTCCGCACAATATAGAAACTTTTCTGTGAAGCATTTACTATTATACTGCCAAAAATGAATGAAATCCGTTCAATATGACATTTTTCCGAAGCATATTTTTTACCTCTAGGTACTGTAGTATGCAGGATTGGTCAGATTAGTCGCGTAGAAGTGGCGGTTGTCGAAAATCATTAAATATTCATTGTTTGGATAAAAATTGTGACAATCGAAAATGTGCTTGTTTTAAGGAAGGCCTAAAATGTTGCAACGAGTGCAAATGTCGTTCCTGTAACAACATTATTAAAGATTTCGAGGCAGATATGAACGAATTAGAATGCTATTAATGAATGGCCTACATAAACTACATACTACATATTTATCTATCCGAATAGAAAATTTATTTCAGCAATAAAACTCATTTTATGCGTACGTTTTTACTTTCATTCATTTAAAAATGTCTAATAAACTTACTAATTAGATGGGTGATGGGTAGTTAGTAACACTGATTGATATTTATAGATTAGGTATTTATATCTACCTACGTCTTTTTATTATTAAAAGGAGACTATTTAATATTTTTTGTACAATTTCGTAATATTAACAACATATGATCAATACTACTGTACAATATATGAAATATTGAACAATAATATTGATCCCCTAGATCTTTTGATCACTACTGGTTTTGTACCTATTGATATAAGTTAAACTACTTCATACACCCCGACCAGAACCGTCAGATCGTTGCAGTCGGCAGGCTTGATACAGCCGAGCGCGCAAGAATATGACTTTGGCCCGTTAAAAAAAAAATCGCTGACTCAATACTATCAACGGGAATTGAAAAATTTTTATCCTAAAAACTTTTTTCAACTATCGACTTCAATTTGTACGCAGCATGTATATACAAATTTTCATAAATAAATTTTTTTCTCGATTGCCTAAAATTACGCTACTGAAAATAACAAGTTTGAGTTTCCTATTATTTTATCAACTTAAAAAAAAATAAATCGGGTTCACGTGGGACGTTGTTCGAAGCGCTATTGTGTCTCCTTTAATCTAAAAAAAAATAGCTTGATAGCACATATATTTTCAGAGATATAGCGGTGGAGACGTTAAAAAACATATTTTATTAAAAATCTATTTTTTTGAGTTTTTCCGAAATAAAAAAGTTCTCGACCACCAAAAAAATGTCGTAAAAAATAATTTCGTGTACATGATTATCTTACTAAAGAATCCCACTAAGTCTGGTTTGGTTCTACGCCGTTTTTTTTTTCTCGAAAACTAAGCGACTTTACTTCCAGATTTTACTCTACTATTATGACCAGAAAAACATTCGCCTCTTACAAAGGTAAAGCCACCTGCGGCACCAAAATATGAGAAAAAATCAAAAAATCATATTAGGCATATTTCTATCGGCAAATTTTGTTAATTAAACTTGCCCAGAATTGTCCAAAAATCTTAAGTCCAAAATTTAATCAAAATAAAAAAACCGCTGCTTAAGGAATCACTACTTCCACATCCAGATTTTCTATCAAAGTCTCTCACAACGAAAAAATTTTGTATGTGGAAATAATTGCTTATGGAACTTTAATAATATAATATTTGAATCGTCTACCCAAAAACCTATAAAACGATATCACACATCGATAGTGGGGTGGGGGGTGGATGAAGTAAAGAAATATTTTGAGGTTTTTAGTTCTTGTACACACACTAAATCACATTTTTTTTTCATCCCCTTAAATAATGGGGTGGTGGTGGTAATGGGGGTGGCTAATACCAAAAAATTTTTTGAGACCTTAGCTTCCCTTGTATATACTAAATGCCAATTTTATGGACCCTTACCTGCTTGATTTACCTATTTACCCCTCATTTACCCCAATTTACCCCCCAACCCCGACGGAATAAGATGAAAATATAACCTAGTTCCAGATCCCGTTAAAGTACCAAATTTCAGGTCAATATCTTCAACGGTTCCAGAGTAATCGTGCCTACAAAAAAGTTACAGACAGACCGACAGACAGAAAATTTTTTTCGCTCAAACTTAACATCTTGACGTTTCATGACGTTCTAAGCCTATTTGAACAATAAAAATGTTCAAAATTTTGTTTGTCGTTGCTGTACTTCCACTGGATGTGGAAGTAAAATATTGAAATTTTGATTAAAATATTGTCTAAGTCTGAAAATATCATTTTAATAGGTTTTTTTGTTTAGAAAACTATACTATGACAATTTTGTTTGGAATTGAACCCAAGATGCCAAATAGTTGTCAAGCAACTTACAGCTTTTTTAAAAATAATTATTTTAAAAATTTTTAAATTTTAATTTTTCAATTTTTTAATTTTGATTTAATTTTGGACATAAGGTATTTGGACAATTCTGTACAAGTTTCATTGACAAAATTTTCCGATAAAAAATGCCTAATATGATTTTTTGATTTTCTCCGCGTATTTTGGTACCGCAGGTGGCTTTGCATTTGTAGCATGCGAATGTGTTTCTGGTCATAAGTAGATCCTAATTTGTTCTATACTTTAGTAAAATTTGATTCAAATCGAAAAAAAAGAATAAAAAAGTTATAGGGGTTTTACCATTTCAAGTGAAACACACTGTACAACTAGTGTATTTAAGTAGGTTCCATTTATATACCAAAAGAACTAAATTGCTGTTAAGTTATTAAACTGGGTGAAAAGTCGAAAGTGCCCTGTAGTCAATACCCGCTTTTGTACTCAACACAATTCCATTAGTCCTGAGGGATTCACGATGTTCAGTGAAGTAGACGGCAAAGAGCTTTAAAAGAACTTGTTTGAAAATGTTATTAAAATGAGAAAATAAGTAATTTCTTACGTAATATTGCGTAATGGCTTCTCATGCAACTCTCCGAATATAGCAGTTTATATTTTCCCGAGACTCGCTAAGCCATAACATATTGAAAGCTCTTTATCCCCATGTAATCTTTGCAATATGTGGACGGGCGATATCCCGGTAGATATAGGTTTATCTAAAACCCTCGAGGTATGACATGGGCAACCGGCCCTGCTATGTAATGAAATCAATTTCCGTTATATTACCGGCAAAACTATGGAGAATTTACTTCCAAGAGAGCTGAGTTGGTGCAGCGGATAATAATAATAGATACCATTAGTTGGCCTGGCAGTAGTTTTATGATGCATTTCTTTGCAGAATCCATTTAGTACAGGTTGATCTAAACTGAATGCCTTTTTCTCAGAAACAGTTTAAGAAATAGTAAGGCATATTATTATTAAAGTGTATTGCAATTGATTAGAACATTTTTAAAATCGTAAATATTGCCCTTAGAGAAAAAATACATCTCACGTAGTTTCCACAAAGACCAAAACACTTGAATACTATTAGCCGACACGCATTCCGTGTAACGGTCCATTTTTATATTACATTATTTTATATCTTCTTTACAAAAATTACCTAAATTGTTATTATTATTAATAGCCGGTACTGTCTTACTCTTTGTTGTTTATAACTCAGCATTTTAAACGTTCTAGACTCTTGCGATAAATAACGGGTACAAGCGCTGTTAAGTTTGATGATTGTTGGTTAAATCACTCAGTTGTGCTGCTGCACCACATCTTAAAGGTTTTTTTATTCTTGTTGTATTAGAAATAAACACAATAGTTTATTCTAGAACTATATTTACAATTATGTACAAAGAAGATAATTGTATAAAGGTAAATTTGTCACGAGTGTATCTAAGTCTGATACGTACAGCTCCCTGTACGGCCTCCAGTCTAGACGCCGGCACTCGATCAGCGAAGTTAAGCAACGTCGGTCGAGTCCGGCGCTTGGATTGGTGACCCAAGTTCTCGTTGAAGATCTCAGTCCATATGCTGAGATGTAATATCCTGACTGGACTGAGGTGGCTCGGCGAGAGAAAGACAGGGACTGATAACCGTACCTGGGGCTCCTTATCAACAGACTCGAAGTCTAGGAAGGACCAGGAAGGACCTTGTTTGGATAGGGAGCCCTGAGGCACAAAAAAAGGAGTACTACAATAGACCTTATAGGTCGCAGTGGGGGAAGGCCAATCGCCCGCTCCTTCAGAGTAATCTAAAAAAAAAAAAAGTCTACATTATAACTGGTTAAAAATCTAAAACTAGAAAATGTATTTCGGTTTCTTAATTGTACCTGCATACAGAGGGTAGGTAAAATGGATTTCCTTAATTACGTTACCATAGCAACAGAATTACAAATTCTGTGTAACAAATAATCAGATTAAAGATTCACTTATTACCTGAAGGTTGTATACCTATCTACAAATTTAAGTGGACATCGTAAATATAAATATTTTGAATAATAAATATAAATGCAACTGTAAAGACTAATATTTATCATACAGGCCAGTATTTGGGAAATTTCTGATTTTATTAAAAATAAAATATGAATAGCATAAACAAGCGCCAACGTGGAGATTTTCCTCCAATAGAATGCACAGATATGACATAAAATGGGCGCTTGGCCTAGAAAGTAAGGTGCGAGCGGGGAGAATATAAAACCGCAAATGTGAGTTATCAAATCAAATCAAATCAAATCAAATCAAATCAAATCAAATCAAATCAAATCAAATCAAATCAAATCAAATCAAATAAAATCATTTATTAATGCTATTAATCATAGATTATTGCACAAGTCAACAAATAATGCTGTGCTTCAAGAGTTCAGCCGGATAGTTTAAGAATATATTTATGTATGTATATTAAAATATAATAGTATAAAAGCAACTTATAGTACATATACAATAGAACAGTTTGAAATGGATTGGTTTAATGCTAATCTATTAACAGTTAATGTCACTAAAACGAAGGTTATTCCATTCACTTCTTTTGAAAAATATTTACCAGACTACACTAATATATCCGTAGGAACACAAAGTATCTCTATTGTTTTATCTATTAAATATCTTGGTATCTACATCGATTCATTTCTAAGGTGGGATGTTCACATAAAAAATGTTATCAACAAACTGCGAGGTATAATTCCTAAAATGTACCAATTACGACAAATTCTTCCTTTGAGTAAACTAAAGGTACTTTACTATGGCTTGGTTGAGTCTATTATACAATACGGTATAATTGGTTGGGGGGGTTTAAAGAAAACTTACTTGCTTCCTCTTGAGAAATTACATAAAAGAATATTGAAAGTTATGTATAATAAATCCTTAAGATACCCTTCCGAACAACTATACAAAGAACTAAATTTATTGGATATTAGACAACTATTTTCAAAAATTACATTAATATTCTTTTTTAATAACTCACAATACGTAACGGTGGTAAGTCATTTATATAATACTAGAGCCAACGAAGCAGCTAATCTATTTTTACCTAGGGCTCAAAAAACGATTGGTCAAAGGTGTTTCACCTATATTGGTCCGAGGTTATATAATATTCTGCCGGATTTCTGTAAACATTTAAATGTTAAACATCTTTACAAAAAATACGTAAAAAACTGGATTGCTTCTTGTAATCGAAATATTTTTCATAATATTATTGATCCTTCTTAAACTATTGTATTTCATTCTATAATTTTATTCTATAATTAATTTTTTTTTTTTTAATTCTAGTTGATAATGAATCTGTTGGGTAACGAATTATGTTATATATATATATAAAAATGTGTGTATGTAATGTTGTGTATATGTGTATACAGAATGTATATGTGTGCATTTGTATGCATAGGTGAGTATATGACTTATCGTGCATATATCCTAATATAAATTTGTTTATGTATTATATTTATGATAGTATTTATGTACTAAATCCGCCTAATAAATGTTCCATTCCTTTGCTGCAACGCTATACTTAGAGGGCTTTTCCTAAAGGGGGAGTTGCAGTGCAGGAATGGGAACGATACCCCTAGACGCCCATAGACAGGTCCAACAGGACCTAAATGGGCTTCCTCCGGTATATTTATTTGCGTATTATGTTATGTTCTACTTAAAAATGTACTCTTTGTATTTCATAGTGAATAAATATATATTATTATTATTATTATTAATAAGTTATTATAGTCCGTCGGAATTAGTTTTCATTATTTATAAAAAAATATAATCTTTTACTTTACTTTATTCCTGTTTATGTAAGAATTGAACTGACAAAATGACAAATTAACAATATAAATCTGCTGGAATAGTAGTAGGTAGCATCTCAGCGTCCTTCAAGAAACTTAAGGATTAGTTGCTAAACTTTTCTCCTATCTCATATATTCTTTACTTCAGCTTTAAACATTTAGTGGTAACAGGAAAACACGAGGGCGCTGCATCAGAAAAGATGCAGCGAGCTCTCGTTATGGTAGACAGATGGTGTACCCAGGAAGGTCTTTCCGTGAATCCAAAGGAAGACCACTGTGGTCGCCTTCACAAGAAAGAGGAAATTCAACCTGGGAAGATTATATCTCCGGGGAGCAATGAAGTGAAATATTTGGGACTGATTCTAGATACCAAATTAAACTTCAATGCACATCTAGACAGAGTGACTACCAAAGCTACGCTGGCCTTATGGGCCAGCAGAAGAATGGTAGGTAAAAACTGGAGAGTACAACCAAGAATGGTGCACTGGCTGTACCAAAGGGTTGTAGTACCAATAATAACCTATGCCTCCCTGATCTGGTGGCATAAAGCCGGAAAAGAGGAGGCAATGAGAAAACTACGGAAAGTACAAAGACTGGCATGTCTAGGCATAACGGGAGCAATGTCAACAACGCCTACCGCAGCCATGGAAGCGCTACTTTGCCTGCCTCCACTACAGTTAGTGGTGGAGAGTGAGGCACTGTTGGCGGCGTACAGGCTGAAAATAAACGGATATGGGACCATTCCAAGAATACCACACCGAAATATTCCAACAAATAGGAAAAAATCGACTACTAGATATGCAGTCAGATAGAATCAGCATAGGCCACAACTTCACAAAGTCCTTCAGGGTATACATACCCGATAGGGAAGAGGAAGGGACAAGGCAACTACGAGGACATCCAAATGATGCCATATGGTATACTGACGGATCGAAAACGTCAAGTAGTACTGGAGCAGGTGTTACGGGGGACCAACCAGTGACAGACATCAGTCTGAACCTGGATAGTACCGCAACGGTGCTCTAAGCAGAAGTCACAGCCATAGAAATCTGTGCACAAGAAATGAGGTCATATACTGACAAAAGAATCCGCATCATCACTGACAGTCAAGCAGCTATCAAAGCTCTGAATGCAGTTCTCTGAATACGTTCCAAAACGGTAAGACTGCCTTGAATCCCTAGCGAAACTGGCGGAACACAACAGTATACAACTGGAGTGGACGCGAGGACACCAGGGCAATGAAGGCAACGAAAAAGCAGATAAGCTGGCTAAAGAAGGCGCAAAAACAGCCTCGATGGGACCTGAGCCATCCTGCGGGATATCATACAATACTGCAAGAGGAATGGTAAAGGAACTATTGAGTCAGAAACATATCTTGTATTGGACCGGCGCGCGGCGCGCCGGGGATGAGGCAGTCACGTATGTTCATCACCGGCGGGCCATCCATACAAAGACTAACGAATTGCTAAAGCTGAGCAGAAAACAGCTGAGATGTGCAGTGGGAATCCTAACAGGACACTGCACACTGAATAGACACCTAACTAACATAGGTGTGAATGCAGGATGTGTGGTGAGGATGAAGAAACTCCTCACCACATACTATGTGAATGCCCAGCCTTGGTGGCTGGGAGGTTCTCACACTTCGGAGGACTAACTGTAACCCCGGAAAAAATAGCCAGAGCTCTCATTGGCCGTATACTCTCTTTCTGAAGAGGAACGGGATTAATGGGATAACGAGACATGAGGTACAGCTTAAGCTTCAGTACAGCGGGCTTTACCCATAAGGAAAAAGAAACATTTAGTCGGGGAGCCCTCTCTAGCTGTACGTGCACCGCCCGCCCGATCCTTGGGGACAATGTTCTTCATAAATATTAGAGCCTAAGGAACAATTCTAAAAAAAAACTGGCTGTACTTTCAAAATGGCGGCCATATGTTAAAGAAAACTGTTGCCAATGTTGTTTTTGTCATTTAACACAAAAACTAAAAAAGATGGACAAAAACTTTTTTCACAAAAAACAACATGCATTAAATTTTCTACAATTTTGTTCCTATACAATATTTTGACAGGAGTTACCATTTTCCAGATAAATGAGTCCAAAATTAAGAAAACATGGACATTCATATATCGGTAAATCACTTAGAGGAAATAACTGTGACAATTATTGTAAGGCGTATAATATAACCTTATATTATTAACACAACAAAAAAATGAAATAAACTGAAAAAAATTAATAATAATACTAATATTGTAATTTGCAGACATTTATCTCGAAAACGGTATTAATGATATCTGGAAAACGGTAACTCCTATCCAAATATTGTATAGGAACAAAATTATAAAAAAATTTATGCACTTTGTTTTTTGCGCAGAAAGTTTTTCTCCATCTTTTTTAGTTTTTGTGTTAAATGACAAAAACAATATTTGAATTTTTTTTAAACGGACGCCATTTTGAAAGTACAGCCAGTTTTTTTTAGGACATGTCTTACATTGTTCGTTAGGCTTTAATCTTTATGAAAAACATTGTCCCCAAGGATTGGGGACGGACTGTTAGGTTGGCTCCCGTAGTATTACGTTCTATATTGAATTTTATATTTTATTTTAAGAGCTGAATCATTTTTATGGAAAATGGTAACTCCTATCCAAATATTGTATAGGAACAAAATTGTAGAAAATTTTATGCACTTTGTTTTTTGTGCAGAAAGTTTTTCTCCATCTTTTTTAGTTTTTGTGTTAAATGACAAAAACCATATTTGCAAATTCTTTTTTTTAAACGGAAGCCATTTTGAAAGTGCAGCCAATTTTTTTTTTTAGGACATGTCTTAAATTGTTCCTTAGGTTTTAATCGTTATGAAAAGCATTGTCCTCCAAGGATCGGGCGGAGGTGCACGTACAGCTAGGGAGGGCTCCCGTAGTAATTCGAATTATTCTGATTATATTCAACTACCGTTTAGCTAATTTCCAACTGAGTCCGCATATTGGAAAAGAGAGAAACTCTGATAGCATTCATTATGTTATGTAATTTGTCCGCTTGGACAAATGCGACCTTGTTAAATTGGATCGGATCGGATTTGAATTTACCGATAATAAGCCTTGGTGAGCTTTAGTATTAATTAACACAACTTAACGAAAAACTGCTTTTTCCCTTTTAATGATGTTATGTTTATAGTTCACAACGTATTTATGCTGTAAATAAAAAAAGGTGATAAAACTGCCAATAAAAATATCAAAGTCGGACGCTATTATATGCCGACAAGAGTACTACAGAGCCGTACTTCAAATTTTTGCATATCAAAATAATACTAGAGGTTTAAAAATAGAGTTTTCAGTAAATATAAACTTAATGCAGTTTCTGGTAAATTTAAAAATCTTACTTTGTTTTGCTTGTGTTAAGATATGAACGTCTTATGCATTGGTGAACGCATTTCCCAATCTTCGTGACATTGACAGATAAATTCAAAGTGGTTTAGAGTCTAGATGCAACCACATACAGATTTTTTTGGGCTTAGGGGGTTTAAAAACCTGTAAATTCATCAAAAACTCAAAAAATAATGTTTCCGGTACCACATTCTTTGTATATGGGAAAGTAAAAATAGACGTCACTAGGCGACAAAAAAAAGCAAATTTATGTTCAGTAAACCTCTTCATAAGCTATTTCCAAAAAAAGAGCTACTCTCTGACTCAGCAAACCTGAATTACGGCTAATAATAGGCCTTTTCACAGGACACTGCCCACTCAGATACCATCTCGAGAAAATGGAAAAGCTGAGGATGAAATTTGTCACTCAGTGTGGAAACAACTGAGTCTGCTTATGCAAGGTCTTGGTCCACAAAGGACTCTTGTGGTAGGTAGTTTTGATACGTGCCAAAGTAGGAGAGATGGCTCTCCCAAGAAAATCCGAGGAATTTTTAGATCTTTAGGTTTGGATAAGGTTTAGTCTTGCGGCGATGGGCTGCGACTATTGACCGTTGAGAGTCCGCGTATGGTCATTCTGTAGTATCATTGAGTGATACTACAGACCTGGACCTCTATTCTGTAAAAGCGTGAAAGCACATTCCCGTGAGAAGTGAGAATAACGAGAATTTTTGGTCAATAAATGAATTCTAGGTATTACGAAATCTTCCTGATTCTGAGGAGGATTTGGAAGGGAACGGCAAGTTGTACTTCATAAGATTAACCTTTTTGACCATTAACCGACCGAGCATTTATAAGGAGGGTCAGCAAAGAACTTGCCCGTGATATAATCCTTTCATGCAAGCCCCCATACGACGTTCAGGAATCACCATCGAGCATAAAGTAAATACTATCACTAAGTTTCTCCAAAGGTGGACCCAATAAAATAACAACGGAACACTGAACAGCTGATGCTTTTCCGCCAACCTAATTGGTTGTAAATTCGGCTATTCTCGCTGAATCACTTCACATTCACCACCTATTCACTGCACTTACGGAATACAATCTAGCACGGTCGGGTGAGATGCGTGTGATGGGAGCTCTCGCTTCGCACGATGAATGCTCACTCTCCTCATAATTACGGAATGGAGGTCCTGGTATATCGTGAGGGAATCAGTCAGTTCCCCGGGAGAACGGCGATTCTAACCGTACTTTTATGATAGTTTGCGTCAACCAAAAATTATTGTTGTTAAATCTGTGAACCAGAATGGACATTGCAGATTTGCTC